>JAGIQG010000016.1:71332989-71932989 GCA_024679065.1 Sphyrna mokarran
AATCTATCAATTTCCTTTGTGACTTGCTGTTCCCACTGTATACCATTTACTGTTCCAACTAACTTGGGGCTGTCTGCAATATACAAATCTATATTGGGTCATACACCCCATTTATGAATAAATAAGTAATGTACCAAACTGTGGCCCAAGTACAGATCTCTGGAGGAACACTGCTAGTCACATCTGGCCAATTGGATGTCTGCATAGCCATATCATTATTCTTTGCCTCTTATCATACTATCAACTCTCAATCCAAACTAATTTCTCCAATTCCACACTCTCTGATCTCTGATCACAATCTCTCCTGTGGGACCCTGTCAAACTTTCAGTGTTTCTCTGTGTTGTTAATGTTAAACCTTCCTCTTCTCCTGAAGGTACAAACTCTGGATGGGATTCAGGTACCAAACTTGATACCTTACCCAAGTAACCATTCACCATTCTGACAGTGAGTATTAGAAAGAATATGTGAGGGTTACTGGTGGTGAGGGGGTTGGGGTCTTCTCTGCCTAACTCAATTTAACTGCCCTGCTTTGGGATAACCTATACAGGAGGAAAAGGGGAGTTTTTGCAAACTCTAAAGAGCTAATGTTGGAAGAATTCCAGTCACACATTGGCATTGCTCAACCTCGATAACACAAAGGGGGTGATTCCTCGGGCGGCTAATCCCAGCTGGATTCCCAATGGCCCGTTGAATCGGGTGTGAGGGATAAATCGGGATTCTCACCAGGAGTCAAATGAGTCACGAGTCTCCTGGCTCACTGCGCCTGGCCCAATCAGGAATATAGGAATTAGGAGCAGAAGTTGGCAAATCCAGCCCTTCGAGCCTGCTCCGCCATTCAATCAGATCATGGCTGATCTCTCCCTGCTCTCAAATCCACCTCCCCACCTGTTCCCCAGATCCCTCTTCCCTTTTTTTATTAGAAATATATCTATCTCCTTCTTGAAAACATTCAATGATTTAGACTTCACCGTGCTATGGGGCAGGAGTTCCACAAATTCACCCCCCG
Source organism: Sphyrna mokarran (assembly GCA_024679065.1). Classification (NCBI taxonomy): domain Eukaryota; kingdom Metazoa; phylum Chordata; class Chondrichthyes; order Carcharhiniformes; family Carcharhinidae; genus Sphyrna; species Sphyrna mokarran. Next base: position 71,333,997 of record JAGIQG010000016.1, read on the forward strand.
CACCACCACCCCCGCGAGAAGAAGTCCCTCCTCATCTCAGTGGTAAATCTGCCGCCTCTCATCCTGTATCTATGGTCTCTTGTTCCAGATTGCCCCACAAGGGGAAACATTTGGTCTACATTTACTTTCTCAATCCCTTTTAAACTATTATATACCTCGATCAGATCCGCCTCATCCTTTTAAACTCCAGCGAGTATAAGCCCAAACTGTTTAACCTTCCCTCATATGTCAATCTGGTGAACCTCCTCTGAACTGCCTCCAATGCCACCACATCCTTCCTCAAATAAGGAAACCAAAACTGAACAAAATGCTCCAGATGTGGCCTCACCAACACCCTATACAATTGCAAGAACAACTGTCCACTCCAGTCCATTTAAAGTGCTCTGAAACTGCTTTGAGTGAGTTGAGGGAAAATTATTTACCCAGTGAGTGAGGCTGGAGTAGAAACAGGAAGCTTCTGGAATGTGTAGGACAGTTATCAATGGCTGTCTCCTCTGCTATTGTTAGCTATAAATCCATCATCAAGCTACTCAGTTCATCCAATAAGACCCTCTCAGAGACAGTTCATAATAGTTAAATAAGACATCCAAATAATTCCTCCATTGATATTTGAGGTGAAGATGCAGAATCTATTTGAATATTGGCTCATTGGTGTTTCATTGGCTCTTAGAAGTTTCACAAATCTGACTTCTATTGTGGTTGCCTTGGTTTTGAAATTGGCCTCAGAATAATGGCAATACCACACGGAACAAACATGCCAGATCCTACATGTGAAAACCATTAATGAAAGCACCAGACTCTTTCTACATGACTTTGCTTTCTCTTCATCACTATTTGCCTTTTTCAGAGCTGTTAATAATATTTCAATGTAATTTATTGGTGCCCTGGGACATCAGGGGGACTGGATAAGGTGCTAAACAAGTCTTTTTATGATGGTTTTCCTATCATTTTCAGAATCTACAAGTGAGATGGAGGGCAGCTGGTCAGTAGGAGGTATGCAAGGGCTGTTACTGGGATAACTCTCCCTTCCTGAGTGGGAAGTGTTTACTTTTCAATGATTACTTGACTGGTAACTCAAAGAACACGGAATAATACAGCACAGGAACAGGCCCTTCAGCCTTCCAAGCCTGTGCCAATCATGATACTCTAACTAAATGAAACAAAATCTTCTGCCCTTACTCGGTCTATATCTCTCTATTCCCTCTCCATTCATGTACCCATCCAGATGCCTCTTAAATGTTGCTAATGTACCTGCTTCCACCATCTCCTCTGGCAGGGCGTTCCAGGCACCCACCACTCTCTATGTGAAAAACTCCTCTGCACATCTCCCTTACATTTTCCCCCTCTCACCTCGAACCAGTGCCCCTTGTAATTAACACTTCCACCCAGGGAAAGAAGTCTCTGATTGTCCAACTTGTCTATGCCTCTCATAACTCATGATATTTTGTATGTGCTGGTCTATATCCCTCTTTTTTATTGTATACAAGCTCTGAACATCAGTGTACGGTACCACCCTGATACCTCTGAAATTTCAGAACTACACCTCATTCTGTTATTCTGGGTATTTTTAAACATAGAACCACTGAGATGCAGTTGTTATGTCATGGTTTGAATTAGTTGCATCACATACATCAAACAGTCATTGCAATGAAACGAAGTAAATGTGTTGAATGATATTTATCCATCTCAAATTGTAGGCTTATTAATATCTTCCTTTGCTATTTAGCCTCTTGAACCTGGGCAATTTTTTCACACAGAGGGTGGTGAGTGTTTGGAACAAGCTGCCAGAGGTAGTAGTAGAGGCAGGTACAACTTTGTCTTTTAAAAAGCATTTAGGTAGTTACATGGGTATTATGGATATAGAGGGATATGGGCCAAATGCGGGCAACTGGGATTAGCTTAGGAGTTTAAAAGGGAAAGGCCAGCATTGACAAGTTGAGTCTCGATGACTCTGAGTTCATAGACAGTGACACTAAAAGAAACACTGATATAATAGTGATGAATCGATTCAGACTTTAGGGATAGATTTCTGCCTGGAAGCCTTGGAGGGAATACCTTGGAGAATGATGCCTGAACTCAAAGGGTTACATTGTGAAGTGAGATTACACCCATTCTGCATTGTCTAAAATTTAGAAGGTTCAATGGTGATTTGATCAAAGTTTTCAAGACAATAACAGGAACTGATAGGATGGAGAGAAACTACTTCCCTTATTTTGGGAAGTCTAAGATGGGAAGGGGGAGGGGTGGGGGGGGTGCGGGGTCGATGGCATAGTCTTAAAATTGGGACCAGAGCTGTCAGAGTCAAATTCAGGAACATTTCCACACATAAAGAACTTTCAACTCCTTTCTACAAACAACAAATTGATGTTTCTTTCCTCAGTTGTGAATTTCAAAAGGAAGATTGAAAGGAGTTTGTTAATCAAAAGCCTTACAGGAGGCGGAGCAAAGGCAAGTCTTTGGAGTTCGGTTACAATGCTGCCATCATTTTCTCAATGAGTGGTGGAACACGTTTGAGGGGCTGAATGGCCTCCTCTTGTTTCTACAAACCCAAAACTAGATCAAAAACCTCAGGAGGAATTTTCCCATCCCATCGGGAATTGGAGCAGGCGAGAGAGCGATCCACACAAAGGCCAGCTGACCTCAGGCAGGATTTTCTGGTTTTAGGGCAAACACTGCCAGAAAATCCCATCCCGAAATCCAACTTAATTAAAAATAAGCTAAATTAGCGTTTAAAATTTAAACTGTCCTGTTTACCCTTTCCATTTCTCTCTTCTTTCCCACTTCCATTGTCTTGTTTCTCTGTTGCTCTTTCAGGAAAGTCAGGATGATACAGGATTTATCTCATCCAAGAGACAGTGCAGCACTCCCTCAGCACACCATCCAGATGCCAGTCTGGATTCTGGGCTTCAGTCTCAGACGGGAGCCCCAAAAATGTTAGTTTCTAGAAGAAATTGGATCATCTCTCAATATATCCCAATAAGTACTGTTTGAACACAATAATGTGATGGGTGTGTTATGCTGGATTGCTCACTGTGCCTCACGGGTATTGAGAGGGGAAGGAACTGGTTAAGGGGACCGGGGGCGGGGGGGAAGTGAAGTCGAGGGGAGGAGGGGTTAAATGTAAGACTGGACCCTTGCCTGGACTGTAGGTTTTTGATTCTGGACAGCATGTCCAAATGGCCCGCAGAATACTGTTCAATCACATCCATGACATCGTATGGTCGCAAGCTCTCCTTGAACTTCCGCTTGGAAACGAGAAATCGCATAATGCTACGGAGAAATTTTCCAGATCGTTAGTGCTGACAAAGAGGAAGGAAAAGACTGGGCAGAAAAGAAAGGTCCACATCCCAGGGGATTCCCCTCCCTTTCCTTGAAAGCATTTAGCCCCGTTACCTGTTACACTGCAGGTCCTTGCTTAACTAGACTTCACCAAGCCAGATTCAGCATTAGACGGTGGGGAAGGTCTGTTTGAGAATTCTGCCATTTACTAGTCATTCACCTCCCTGCACCACTGAACTGTAATTAGCACTGGGACCCCTGGTCTCTCTCATTTCACCCTCACTCCAGGACAAGCTGATACAAAATCTCCCTCCCTCCTCTCTCGAACACACTCGGGACAATTTCTAATTCATTCCAACCAGTGTGAATGGGGAGCTTGCGACTTGGAAAAGGCCATGGTTACACCCGAGGAAAGGTGCCCGAAACTGGTGAGTGGAGTTTCTACCTGCCAAAGACAGCAAGTCCCAGAGTCTAACAGCCTGTGTCCCATGATCTCACACAGAGCCTCCATGGTGAGTTTGGAATGAAAGATAGGACGGGGGCTCCACATATTCAGTGTGGCTGATGAACCGACCACCCCCCCCCACCCCCACCCCCTGTGTCGGGGTGGGTTTCCTGCGGGTGCTCTCATTTCCTCCCACAGTCCAAAGATGTGCGGGTTTGGTGGATTGGCTATGCTAAATTGCCCCTTACTGTCAGGGAGACTAGCTAAGATAAATGCATGGGGTTATGGGGATAAGGCCTTACTGGAATTATGGTTAGTGCAGACTCGATAGGCCAAACGGCCTCCTTCTGCACTGTAGGAGTCCATGATTCAAGACAATGCTTTGCAGATGCCCAGAGTCAGGCTGTCAGGCACGAAGGAATTTTGGCAGAGGTTTGGTGATGAAACTGCTTTCCTGGAAATGTGAGTGAGGGCCAGGCTTCAAAACAGTCTGAGCCTCAGACCAGGAGAAGAATTTTCCAACCTCTCCAAGCATCAGCAGCAAGTATCCGACTCCCTTCTTACATCCACTACCCTGACCCCAGTATCTCGTTAAAGTGAGTATTCCTCATGGACAGACTTTTTAAGTGTTTTAGGTAAGATTTAGGGGGTGTGAGTTTCACTGACAGGGCCAGCATTTATTGTCCATCCAGTTCAGAATGGCATTTGAGAGTCAACCCCACATTGCTGGGGCTCTGGAGCCACATGTAGACCAGGCCAGGTAAGAATGGCAGATTTCCTAACCAGACCAGATGGATTTTAACAACAATTGACAATGATTTCATGGCCATTACTCAAATTTTAGTTCTAGATTTTTACTAAATTCAAATTTATCCACCAGCCATGGTGGGATGGGAACTCAGTACCCCAGATCTTGCTCTGATTCACTGCACTGCTAATCCAGTGACAACACCACTGTGCCACTGCCTCAATGGCCTGAACGCACTGGGATTGGTCTCATCCTGATCCAATGTCCACAGGTTTACAGGCCGAGGCATCATTAATTGGCTGCTTGGTTCTCAAAGGCTGGTGGTGATAGATTGGAATATTAAATCAGGTCTTACCACATCGCTCTGATTGAAACTTTGATTCCAGGGGTTAAATCATCCGTGATGAACTCACATTGATAGCTCCTGTTGTCTGGGGCATCCTCTTCAGGCAGACTGGAATGGTCTGGAAAACAAAGGAGACATGCTGGAAACACGCACAGCGACTGGACCAAACCAAACCCACTCAGAGCCAGCACTCCACTCCATCAGCAATCAAAACTCTCCTCTCGCTCAGAAAGCACACCACCCCCTGCCCCCACGACCAACCCACCCTCACCCACCATCCCTACATCACCACCAACCCCATCCACAACCCACCTCCACGTCCGCTCCTACACCCCCACCTCCACCACCACACTCGCCTCCACTGACTGCACAGCCACCCATTCCCATCCCCATCTCTGCACCCCCCACATCCCATTCCCATCCCTGCCACCACCCAACCCCCCCCCCCACCCCCCACCCCCACTCCCTCATCCCTACCCCCACCCCTACCTCCCCGCCCACACTCCTTCATCCATACCCCCACCCCCAATTCTCCAACCCCACTCCCTCATCTCTACCCCCACCCCCACCTCCCCACCCCCAACTCTGCACTCCCACCCCTACCCCCCCAGTCCCTCACCACCAACCCACCCCTGCCCGCACCCCCACTCCCTCACCCCCACCTCCCCACCCCGTCCCCTCACCCCCCACCCCAACCTCCACACCCACACTCCCTCACCCCCCCACTCCCACCCCTGCACTCCTACCTGCACCCACTCCCACCTCCCCACCCTCACCCCACCCCTGCCCCCACTCCCCCCACCTCCCGCCTTGCCCCCACCCTCACCCCCACAGCCCAACATGTCTGTGCTAATTCTTTGATCGAGCTTTCTGATTGGTTCTATTCCCCTCCTGCCTGCTTTCCATAGACCTATAATTTTATTCCCTCTTCAAGCTTTTAATCCAGTTCTATTATTATTGACTCTGTTTTTAGAACTGTTTATTTCAGCTCATTGCAATCACAACGCCTCGCTGCTAAAATATATTCTTGTTTTCCCTCTCTTTTTGCCATGATCTTAAATCTTTGTTCTCTGCTCAGTGTCACTCTGCCGGTGGGAAAGTTCCACTTTACTCCATCAAAATCCCTCAGAAACCTTGTCAGGACTCTGCGATAAATCCCCAGCTCTTCACACAATCTTCACATTTGCATCAGTGAACAAATGACATCTGAGTTCAATTTCCCAACTGAAAAACAGCATATCCAATAGTGCAGCACTCCCTCAGCACTGACCCTCTGACAGTGCGGCACTCCCTCAGCACTGACCCTCTGACAGTGCGGCACTCCCTCAGCACTGACCCTCTAACAGTGCGGCGCTCCCTCAGCACTGACACTGACCCTCTGACAGTGCGGCGCTCCCTCAGCACTGACCCTCTGACAGTGCGGCGCTCCCTCAGCACTGACCCTCTGACAGTGCGGCGCTCCCTCAGCACTGACCCTCTGACAGTGCGGCGCTCCCTCAGCACTGACCCTCTGACAGTGCGGCACATCCTCAGCACTGACCCCCTGACAGCGCGGCACTCCCTCAGTACTGACCCTCTGACAGTGTGGCGCTCCCTCAGCACTGACCCTCTGACAGTGCGGCACATCCTCAGCACTGACCCTCTGACAGTGCGGCGCTCCCTCAGCACTGACCCTCTGACAGTGCGGCACATCCTCAGCACTAACCCTCTGACAGTGCGGCACATCCTCAGCACTGACCCCCTGACAGTGCGGCACTCCCTCAGTACTGTTCCAGGATTGACAGTCTGGATTTTGTGCTCGAATCTCTGGAGTGGATTTGAACTCCCAATCTCCTGACCTTCACTCTGAGTCTGGACAGACACCTGACCAGGTGCTGGTCAGTGATTCAATGAAAGGAACAGAGGTTAAGGTTATATTCAGTATTTGCACGCACCCTCAGAGTTCTGCCGGGAGCCTGCCCCTTTCAGACGGAAGGCGTGCCTGAAGCGTGTCCTGTCGGTGAAGCTCCAACTCTTTTGCACCTTGTCTGGGCTCTCCTCGATGCTGTTGTCAGCGCTCGGGGATCTGCGTATGCTGCTCTGCGGAGAACCTTTCCCCTTACCACTGGGACCCTTTGGGCTGGAGAATCGCTCCCTCAGGCTCACCTTATTGCTGCAAAAATACACACACTCTTCATTAACTGGGGAGGAGGTCTCTGCACAGCCCCACCACCCTCCTCCCTGGACACAGACATCAGGATAACTGGGAAAGCCTGCCCTGATCCTGGCTCTACTGGAAACCTCCATTCACTCTCACTAACTGTTGAATGCAATAGTGAAATACACTCTCTTAGATTGTTGGAACTCTGTGTTGTCCAATTATCTAAACTACATCCCTCCAGAGAAAGAAACTTTCCCCTCCCAGTAACACTGAAACCTCACCCCAAAATATACTGATCACTTCCCGTCTCACACACACACACCGCACATACAGTCACCATCCCAGCAAAGAAGATCGAGCTTATTACATCCCAAATCCTCTATAATCACACTCCTGATCCCACCCTGACTATCATCCACCCTGTCACCCACCTTCCCCCCATCTGACATTGGGGAAGCAGGAATTCTTTCTCCACTATCAGTCAACAGCTAAATGACAGCACACAGGACAGCAATTGCAAAGTCTCACTTCAGGAGTTGGTTTGCTGGGTCACAGGACCGGGAACTGCCTCCATCAACCCCACATCTGAGGCTGTAACTCATCCCTCTCCTTGCCTGGCCCCCTCCACACAAAGGTACAAAGTAACCAAAACATAAAGGCAGAAGGTGAGACAGAAAGCAGCAAAGAGGACAGGGAGAAAGTAGGGAGGTTCCAGAGAAAAAAAAAATCAGAGGAGAGAAAGAAAGAGAATGAGGAGAGAGAGGGCCGGAGAGAGCACAAATGGCTGTCTCTACATTCCAACACTGAAACTCCAACAAATCTCCAAACTGACTATCCCTCCTTTCCCCTGGGGCATTATCTACACCCTGTGTCCCATTGGAGCCCTTTGAGACAATGAACAAATCATTCCTCAGTCTGAGACTGTCCGGCCTGCTTTCTACTCTCAACCTTTAAGAAAGTTCCCCTGATGGGAATATTTAACTTTGCTTCGCCCAACAAAGGAAAAGAATCTGAAGAATTTTTATCTGTAACGATTTACATTAGAAGCTCTCATCTATAAACAAATTAAACAGAAATAAACTTCTAATAATACAGCTGTCACCCTTGGTTTATTGGGATTGGATTTGTTCCTGTTACTGAGCAGTGTTTAATTATCTGGAGCATGAAGGCAGCTGGGAACATTAAGATGAAGAAATATCGAAGAGGAGAGACCATTCTACAGATTAAGCTTGCATCCTTCATTATATATGAACTACCACTGACTCCATCCACCCATCTTATTTCCTCCCACAGCCCATGTACATTCTCTCTTATCGTGGAATCCACCCCAAGTTTGAGCTCACTGTACCAAAACTATTCATTATTTTAGCAAAATTCCAAAAGATACCTTCATCCTCACATCTCCACTATTCAATGCTGGTCTACATCCTCAACATTCCATTCCTGTCTACGAGTTTAGGGACACCAGCATCCTGGCTATTATTAATCAACGTGTACTGAGTCAATCACTCAAATCAAGAGCCCCACTCAGTAACCAACCAGTACAATATGTGCCCTGATTCCAGGAAGAAGGCAAGAGAGATATCAATGTGAAGATCTATTGTTCATTTGGTCTGTCGGAGTGTACGGATCCATACTGGGAATACAGAAATATCCAGACCAAATTTAGCACAAAAGTTGGGCAGAAAGCCAAGAGCATGAAACCCTTTGAAGTGCAAGAAACAGGCCTTGTATTCCAACAGGCATTGTCTGCCATAGCATCTCCAAGAAAGCTCTCCAACAAAGCACAACAACATGCTGGCCTCTCCACAAAGAGTCAATGAACATGCACACAGGCAAGTCACAATGCCAGCAGGAGACCTCATCAGGGGAGGAGGAGGAGTGGGGGGGGGGGGGGGGGGGGGTGGTGGTGTACAATCAGGCGATGGGCTATTGGAGGGTGGGGTTGGACAAAGGGTGAAGGAGAATGGAGGGGCAGACAGCAGAAGGAACTCTTAGCAAAAGGCAAGCCAAGGCAAGACTAGTCAAACGGTTCAGAGTTCATGCAAAGAAATCGTTGTCACCAGAAATAAGAGCAATTCTGTCCCTTGTCTCAAAGAGAATTTTTTCTCACAGATAATCAAATAACATGTTAAATCACTCATGCAAATGTTTGACTCTTAAATCAGCTTCTCAAATGAAGCGTTACCCTGACCATGCTGAACATCTGATACTCGAGACAGATTTACATGTCATCCTTCAGAATTCGGATTCATAGAATCTCTACAATGCAGGAGACCATTCAGCCCATCAATTTTGCACCGACTCTCCAACAGTGCACCTTACGAAGGCCCTATCCCCATAACCCCAGGTATTTACCCTGTTAATCCCCCTAACCTGCAAATCTTGGGACACCAAGGGGAAATTTAGCAAGGCCAATCCACCTAGCCCACACATCTTTGGAAGTTAATGCAGTGGAAGTGTTTTCCTATAACTAATGTATCTTGTCTCAGCATTCTTTCCACTAACCAATATTACTCTCACTCGTAGTCACACTATCCAAATTCACTCCCAGTTCCTGTTGCAGTCAGACCCCATTCTCCTGTTGACCAGGGGCATGCAAATTCTGGGTTTGGGGGAACAGCAACCGTTATATCCAATTTCACTTTCCCTGGACAATGCCAGCCTCCAGTGAAAGTCTAACTCCATCGGGAGTCTAAGTAGGCTGGGATTTTCCAGCCCTGTTTTGGCAAGACACACCGTGGGTAATGTGATGGGCCGGTCAAAGGTCGATTGACTTTCGGCAGGCACTGGAGGATCCCAGTATATCTAGGGTCAAAACCAGCAAACCCAAGCTGACCTTTGTTGGGTGATCAAAATTTCTGTGGTTCCTACACATTAACCCCCTACCAGACATCCAATTACAGGACCTACTGCACCATTGTAAAATATGGACAATATGTAATACCAATCAATTAGCATATCAACTTTCAGTGACAGAAAATTAATCATTTTGATGGAACACTTTTAAAATGGTAATGACTTCAATCAGGCACTGAGATTGGCCAATTGGAATATGAACTCCCTGATTAAGAAGTTAATTGATGGACCAATAAGGGAGTCTTTTCCTTGTTGGAGTGTCAGTCCCTCTGGCACTCCTGGAGGTAGACTGCTAACACTCTGTGTACTGCTGCTGGAATTGTAAATAAAGGGATTCTGAGAAAGCAAGTTCAGCTTCCGAAGATGTATTGCAACATCAGAATCTGATTTCATGGAGTGTTGATGTTCCTCCAGTAAATCCCAGGATGTTGCAACGATTTGATTCATTGGGAACTGACCATCTGACCATGGGGATGCACCACAGAGATTTCCAACACCACTAGGGATGATGAACAGACTTCCAATTCCTGCACCTAGAAGATGGGTAGCTGGAGGTACACGGTGACATGGTCGCGGTTTGATTTGTTGTGAGAGCGTAGGTGTTCTAATGCTGCTCTATCACAAGGCCAGATCTACCTCGTACGTGGGAGATCCTTGTGTTAATTCCCATTGAGGGTGGAGAGAAAAACAAACTCTTTTTAAATAGACTGACTCGCCAGCCTGCACACAGAATAACCTTCTCCCCCACAGCTCAGCTCAGACAACCCAAATTCCTACAACTGGAATTTGCTCCAACATTTTCAAACCAGAAACATTATTAACCCTGTGAAGTTTGAGTCAGTGCTATGATTGGAAAATACCAAGGTTGTCAATTCATTTTTGTATCAAATAAAACACTGTTATTGATAAACCCAAATCTCAGGGAACAGCTCTATATTAAAACTTCAGATGCAGACAGGAACACAACATGCAACATAAGGATACCTCTTCCATCGGTACTGAATGATAATCGAAAGTTACGGTTCTGTTGCAGTATTTTCAAACCAGCCTACACCCTGTGTTTATCTCTGTCTCTGTCTCTCTCTCTCTCTCTCTCTGTGTCCTCTCCCTGTCTCCTGTCTAAGTGGTTATGCAATTTCCATGAGGATTACAGAATGCACTTGAGAAGTTCTATGTGATACTCTTCCCAGAAGCACGAGTGTGGGTCACATGGCTCTGATGTACTCAGGTGGCCATTGACTGTGATTAAGATCCAATCGAATTGCAATAAAAACACAGCACTTGAATCAATCTCCAAATTTCTTTCAAATCACTTCCTCCACCAAAGCTTATAAGTCACCTCCCATCCTGACTTGGGACTCTATAGCTTCACTATCCCTGGATCAAAATCCTGGAATTCTCTTCCCAACAGCACTGCGACTGTGCCTGTTCCACACAACAGCAGCGTGTAATGAGTGCAGGTTTTTCTAAGGTGATTGGGATTGTCACTTTAATTCCAGATTAATGGGGTGGTGAAGACAGCCATGTGATCAGTCATTAGATCTGCCCGGTCACTTGGCTTCGTTACTGCAGGGATAGACAGGTCCGGAATGAGAGCCAGTAAGAGGAAAGTGTAAAGCATACCCGGAAACAAAGACAGGCCAAATCGAGATGGAGTTTCTGGATCGGAGAGGACACTGCCAGTGTCAAAGGGAGAGAGGAAAGGGTCTCACACAGAGACGGAAGATTGCAGAGAAGAAAGGCTGACTTGCTGTGGAGGGAAGCAGCTCTCTGTTTAGAGAGATGCATCAGATAAATTTAAGGAATCTAGCAGATTCATCCTGGCGTGACCAATGCGGGTACAGGATCACTGCGATAGGCCTTACAGCTAAAAGTTGGTTCAGGAATTCTGAGGGAAATGCCTTTCAGCTGTTTGATATTATTGCTGACACTCTCCCACTTCACCTACCACAGAATTGGAGTGGATGAGGGTCCGACAATGGAAATCTCCATTGACCTCGGGCAGGAATTTCCAGTCTCGCTCCAGCGAGGCTGTAAAATCTCACCCACTGAAACTATTGGAAGCTAGGAGAGATGTCAGGCTAACTTGTCTAACTCTCCTTCACAGCTGAAGGCAGCTTTGGAGAAGATGCATATTAACTTGAGGCATTAACTCAGTTTCTTTCTCCACAGATGCTGTCAGACCTGCTGAGTTTTTCCTGCATTTTCTGCTTTTATTTCCAGCATCTGCAGTGCTTTGCTTTTATTTTAGAGTTCAATCGATGTTACTTTGCCAGAGAAAAACATCTTAAAATTCCAAAACTTGCCTTTAGATTTCTCACTGGGAATTCAAACTTTTAGCATTGGTCTACATTGGGCTCAGGAAGGCAGCTCACCACCACCTTCACAAGGAGGTTGGAGGTGAGCAATAAATGCTTTCCTTGGCAGCGAAGGTGACATCCTGTTAATGAATTAGAAATGTGCTGGGCTACAGGGGAACAGCAAGGTAATAGGATTAACTAGATACATCTTCCAAAGAGCCAGAAGTGACATGACGGGCCACATGGCCTCTTTCTTTCTGTGCTGAATTGGATACTGTGCTTTGCCGGGTTTGCAGGTTGGCCCGTGCTGAACTTCAACGGATCCTGGGATTAAGATCATTCCTGGTGTTTAAAGCCAAGACGTTTTTAAACCTAATGAAGAGGGTGATGGGAAGGGGGTCAGGCAGGGAGGAACAAAGGGAAAGGGGAACAGCTCTGGGTAACAGAGTGGAGGGGACTGGGGCAGAGGGGAGTGCACCCAGTGGGTGTAGGGCACACTCCCAATGGACATACCCTCCCTTCCCATCGTTTAACTAGTTGTGCCCACTCCCCCCACCAGCCCACGGCAACCTATGGGTAGCATAATATTTGGGTCAATTAGTTCATTAACAAACTCACTTGCCTGTTAATTATTTATTTATAAATGATGGGCGAGATGCCAATTTCGAAGGGCAGCACAAGGATGGGCAGGAAGGTAACCATCTCTTGTGTGGGTGGCACACTGATTAGCACCCCTGCCTCACAGAACCAGGGACCCAAGTTCGATCACTGTGTGTAGGATTTGCATGTTTTTCCTGTGTCTGCTTGGGTTTCTTCTGGGTGCTCCGGTTTCCTCCCACAGTCTAAAAGATGTGCGTGTTAGGTTAATTAGTCGTGCTAAGTTCTCCCTTAGTTTCAGAGGGACGAGCTATGATACAACTGCCTGCTGCAGTTGTAGATGCGCCAAGTTTGGTGGCGTTTAAGAGGTTAGTGGATAAGTTTATGGATGAAAAGGGAATGGTTTAGGTTAGAGGGTCACTGCTTTTTCCTAATTGGTCGGTGCAACATCGAAGGCCGAAGGGCCTGTTCTGTGCTGGAATGTTCTATGTTCTATGTTCTATAAATGCACGGGGCTATAGGGATGGAATCTGGGTGGGATTGTGATCAGTGCAGATTTGATGGGCTGAAGGGCCTCCTTCTGCACTGTGGGATTCTATGACTCATATCTTACTGGGCCCACTATCAAAAACACACCTGCAGGGGCCATAAAATCCAGCCCATAATCTCTGCTTGCTGTGCTGAGAGTGTTCTTTCCTTTACTCTGGCAGGTTTTAATTCCTTCCTCATCTTCAGAGTCCTCAGCCTTGTTGTAAAGAGGCTGTCTCTGACAGCATTCTCTCCAGAGCCAAAAGCGATTTCTCCAACTGGATGAAGACCTGGATGGTATGTATTTATCCAGGGTTATTGGCATGGCATTTGGCAATTTGGCTTATGTTTCTTGCACTGATAATTAAATTAGTTGAGTAACAACCACTAAAATTCAGGAAGTGGCTTCCTCTTCCTTCCTTGTTGATTTTTTTTCCCCTCATGAAGATTTTTCTCCTGGTCTTTTTCTTCACAGGAGCAACATAGATCGATACGATGAGTGAGTGATCATTAATCCCTACACCGACATACACTCTTGTGCTCAAATTTATCTTGTTGGCGAACGTAAGGTCTTCCTTCTTGTTGATTCTTCAAACAGTTGTCCCATACTACTGTCGACAGTCACAGCTAAGATATCTTTCACAGTCTTTTCAGGGGTTTTGTGAATGGGGATAATGTCTCCTGCATTTCAGCTAACATAGGAGATGTGAATCTGGGTCCTTTTCGACTTACTGTTCAGTTCCTCAGCTATATCTATTTGATCACACGTTGGTTTGTAGAGTGTTCCTATTATTGTACATTGAGTTAATTCCATAGTATTTCAATAGTCACATTACCACTGAGGTCTTTCTGCTTTGTCAAGTTTAATCCTTCACTCTACAGTGAGACTCCTCCATGGTTACAGTACAGCCGTCTGGAAAACTGTAACCTTTCAGCAACAGAGATGGCAACATCTGGCTGTTTCTGTCTCTTGAATAATATGTGAATCTTGCTGATTTGTTAATACTTCCAAAGCGCACACAAGAAAACATGTGAAGGTTTGAAGATCACCATTTAGAAGCAAAGAATTCTCCTCCATTTCTCCTCGCATTTCATTAGCTGGTTATTAGTTTGTAATGAAGTCTACTGGCTGGTTGATGAGTCTTTTGCAACCCGTCTCTCCTCATTCGTAACCCCTGTGTAATGATTCACAGACTTTATCAGAACACATTAACAAGGAGAAACTGTACAGAGGCCAGCAGCCCTCCCATTTGCCCCAGTCTCTACATATTTTCTAGATTTCTTCAGACTGCCTTTTGCTTTTGAAATGACTCCACTTCCTGGGGTGATCATGCACTCTCATTCCCAATTGGTCACTCAAGCCAGGTGATCTTCTGCTATGATACCCTTGGAAGGACAATTACACAGTCACCATATCCTTTCTCCCTTCTTGCCATCTCTCACTTTCCTTTCCTACAGCCTCTCCCTCCCTCCCCTCTTGAAGCCCTTCTCCCATTTTCAGCCTTGTTTCCCTGACATGGCATGGTCTCTTTGCTCAGTATCCCTTTCTTGCTTTCCAGGATCCAGTCCATTTGAAGATTACAAGTGTGATTTCTAATTTCCAGTCGGGTTTGTAGAGGCCTAAAGACAACCTCTCAGCTGCAGACGGAGAATTGATACAGCGCTCCTTTAACACAGCCGCCATCTTGTAACACAGCAAGAATGGAATTAGTGACTAATCTCAGCAGAAGAAGTTGACCAGATGGTAAAGCAGATGCTGACAAAAGAACATGGGAACCAAGACTCATTCTAATGATTGTGTAAACAGGTTAACACTGTTTCCACATTATAATTCTATCCTCTGCTGGATTGGCCATCAGTCCATTGCTCACCGCACATCAGTGGGAGCTGTGTAACACGCAATAGCTGCTCATGCCAAAATAAAACACAAGAGAAACAGAGACGGTTTGTGACCTCGATCTTCCCCTCCTGCCTGTGGGGTGACCACACTGCCCACCACTCAAACATTACCTGCAACCAGAGTTAATCACCCTCACAAAAAGGAATAATTGTTTGCAATGTTCTGGACCACCAAGTTAGTGAGGCCAACGGGGTTTTGGCACATTGTTGCCAATTCATTTTTGCGAAACAGAAAGAAAAATGTAAAATTCAGAAAATACCAGGAATGGTCAGCAGGTCAGACAGCGTCTGTGGAGAGAGAAACATTTCAGCTTTTATAAAACTCTGATTCTTTTCTCTCTCCCCCCGGTGCTGCCTGAGTCTTTACAGCATTTTCAGATTTCCAGCAGTATTTAATTTTTATTTCTGTTTGTTTCTGTGTTTCGAGAATTGGCACTTTTCCACTGAATGTTGTGATTTTTTTCTGATAATGAAACAGTTCCTGATAAAGATTGTTGGATTGGAGAGAGTAGATAAACAGTGAAAAGAGCAGCTGAGGCCTCTTTTTAATTTTTGCAGAATGCACAAAATGAATCTACAAACAGATCTGAGAGAGAGAGAGAGAGAGAGAAAGAGAGGGAGATAAACACACAAGGAGGGAGGGAACGAGGAAGGATACAAGGGAGGGTGCGAGCGAGCAAGGGAGAGAGCGAGCGGACATTTAAACCAGCCGTGCCGTGCCAGGAATCAATCTACCAAAGGGAGAGTTTCACACGGATACCTAGGATCTCCTGAGCAGCACATTCCACACATGGAATCACGACGTGATTTGTGTTTACTGAAAACAAGGGGAAAATGGGAATTAATAAGGATAATTCCCTGTGATTCAGCTGCAGAATCAGTAGCTCAGCATTCCCACACAAAGCAACTTAGCTGGAATGTGCAAAACTCTGTTTGAATTTCTCCGTCAAGGATCTACATTCTCTCACGGTTTTTCATTTCAATCATGGGATCTATAAAAAGGAAGGCCTTATAGCTTACTGGGCAGTGTCCCTGCCTCTGAGCCAGGAACTCCAGGTTCAAGTCCCACTCCAGGACTTGTTGGCTGGAGGATTGGCCGTGATATTGTTCAATAGGCCGATAATCGACCTGCTAATCCTTCCACCGCTTCCCCACAGAGAAAAGGTGCGCTAAGGTACAAAACAAACAAAATCCATAGCGGGCGGCAAAAATATACAACTGCAATTTGTAACAATGATAAACAACATGCTCTGACCTTTAAAACTGAGTATCGTTACAGGGTACATTCAGGCTCTTCCACTGCAATGCCCTGTTAATATTAGTGTGCAAATATTTCTAAGTGGAAAGCACAGAAGTACAAATGTTCAGCCCTGGTGGGAGCACTCCACTAAAGCCCCGTCTTGAAACCTCGGCTAAGTTTGCACTCTAGTTTGTAACTTGCTGCTGTAGGTCTGATTGTATCGGAGAGGGTAGTTGGCCATCAGTCCATATCACACCCACAGACCAGGATGAATTAGCCCTTGGCTAATGACCAACGGGCGATAGCGAATCAGAGCCTGCATTACGTCCCAGTCGAATTTTAATTTCTCATCTGCATTACCATCTACGACAAACTTCACTAATCTTCCCGCACCCTCCCCCTACCCTGCTCCCTTGAGATATCAACACAGGAAAAGAGAACATTTGCCAGTTCTTCAACCATGAAGGAACTTTGAATCCCATTCTCATCCAATACCTACTTGTCCGAACTGTCTAGGGGACCATCATAGTCTCCGCCAGTGCCCAGAGTACTCAGGATAACATTAGCACCTGTACCAGTGCTCTGTTACGTTCAGACAGGTCAGTGTATGGTTGCAGTAACATCTGCTTTTCCTGGACTATCAGGATTTTGTCCATTTGGCTCATTTATTGTGAAGTTGTTGTAGCCATGGCCATGGTTTGAGTTACCAGAGGCCTGACAAAACAGGATGGCTTCATGAAGATGAGAGATTTGCCTTTTCTGTGAGTCTGCACCACCTGCTACAGGGTACAAGGTAGCAAATCCTTTAACCTGTGATTACGATTATATTCCAGAGGTGTGAGTTGCACAAAAAATAGAAAAAAGGAGTTATATTTAGAAACATAATGAAAGCTTTTAACAGACTGAGTGTCAGCTATAGCCTATTATTATTATTACAGAGTAAAGCTACATCTGTTCTACCCTAACAATGTACCTACAATGTAAGATCTCTAATATATCAGAGTGACATTATCTCTTCTCTAATTTAGCCACGTTTGCTAATAAAATACCAATTTGGTATTTTTGCACATTAAGTCCAGCTCTGCTGGGAATGAAGGAATGATAGGGTAGTTACAGCACACAATGAGGCCAATCTCTACACTTACTGGTTTCTCCCATAACCCTGCCAGTGTTTCAATTCAGATTGTAATACAATTCTCCCACAAAACCCACCATTTAAACTACCTTCTCCACACTCTCATTCCAGATTTCAAACACTGATTCCTTAAAAACAACTTTCCTTATTTCTCATGGCTACTTTTATCCTTTGCCTTACTCTGTGTCCCTAGTTCTCATCTCTTTCACCAATGGGGACTGTTTCTCTTTATTTACTCTAGGACAATTTCACAGTAAAACATCACGTAATGTTAATGTACTTGCCATTAATAAATAAACTTTACTTTACTGTCCCAATCCTCAATGATTTTGAACACCTCCATCCAATCTCTTCTCAACTTTTCCTTATCCACGGAGAATAGTCCTGCCTGTTTCCATGCTGTAAACCTCTATGATTCTATCGCTCACTCTCACCGGAATTCAGAACTGAATACCAGTTGGAAAGTAGACTGCACTCCTTCTGAATACTCCAGTGGAAAAGGAGATTGGCTATGTTCTTTAATGGACATTGGTTCACAGAAACAGCTTCACTCACGGCTGACGTGTTGGGAATCTATCCTGATATCAAACACATATCCTACATGAAGGGGAATGACAGAACGTTCTGCAAACTGCAGGGCTGATTAAATGTTAGCCATGTTGCACAGGGTTGGAATACCAGGCGGTGAATACGCAGGAGGACCACAGCACTGGGATTAGTGAGAGCTGGTGGTGTAGATCTGTAATGGCCATCCAAGCATGGAGCAGAGATCAGCTGCCACTTGGCTCAAAGCACCTGGGAACTGGCCTCTCATGGCTGAGACTGATCCAGCTCAGAGACAGTTTGATATATTGCTGCGTTTAGTAGAGAATTCTCCTGTGAACCAGATGGCCACACATCCCAGTTCAGAAAAACTTCAAAGCTGCTGCAGAGTTCCAGTGTGATCTCCTTTTCAAACATGAACACAAGAGAATGGATTTGTTGTTCTCAATAAGAATATGATCACTTTGCCCCTTTGCTGTGATAGTAACTGGGACTGAGAGAAATGTAGGGATCACTAATTCACTGACAGACTGTGTCACTGCTGTCAAATTGTCCACCCTTTCATCTCATGGACACTGCTCTGAAGCTCCCCAGAGACAATGAGAAAAGGAGAGATCTACATTTATATGGCGCCTTGCGCAACCTTAGGACATTCAAAAGGGTTTTCCAGCCAATCAGATCTGGTCATTGCAGCAGAGCAGGAGCTGAGAGGCCATTGATGTGTTGGGTCTGTCCCTGATTTCTCTGTGGGGGTGGCATGTGACACAGTGGGTTAGCACTGCTGCCTCACAGCGCCAGGGACCCAGGTTCAACTCCCGGCTTGGATCACTGCCTGTGTGGAGTTTATACGTTCTCCCCATGTCTGCATGGGTTTCCTCCGGATACTCTGATTTCTGCCCACATTCTGAAAGACACGCTGCTTAGGTACATTGACCCAAACAGGCGCCAGAGTGTGGCAGCTAGGGGAATTTCACAGTAACTTCATTACAGTGTTAATGTAAGCCTTACTTGTGGCTAATAAATAAACTTTTTAAAAAAACTTTAAGTGTGTATAGATATGTGAATGGACATCAATGTATGCGGGGCATTGCTACATAAATGAGTGAGTGATGCAGCTAACAGTGGGAAGATTGTGTCCATCCAGGGGTTAATGTTCCTTGGCTTTGTAGTTTTCTTTGCATGACACATAGGTCAAACCTGTCTGTTGAGGAATCAGTAAAAATTCCAGTGGGCAGGTTGGCAGTAGCAACAAGAAGGTTTGAATGAACCCATTAGTGACCAAGCAAATCCTTCTGCTTACTCGGTGGAAACCACAGTCGCCACTATCTCCATTTCCTCTTCATTTACTGTCACTGAGGAAAGTGATCAACCCTAGACTCCAACTCTGACATGCTCCCCAGCCTTGGAAACCATAAACACAGATCCCGAGACACACAACTATCTATGGTCCCTAGTTCATCTACGGTCATCTAAGGACCGTAGATGAAAGAAAGGTGGACCAGAAACAGAGAGTGTGGCTGTTAGAGAGCCACAGGGAATTGAGGGGAACATTACACAGCAGATGAATCCTGCAGGGTGAGTTTTAAAGTTACATAAATCCCCAAACCCTTCCAGAATATACTCAACACAAACAAATTGGGCCCCTACTAACAGAGGAATTTTATTGCTGTTTCCTGGCCTGAAATAACTTGCTGATTTAGAGAGTGTTTTAAACAACTTGGAAATAAATATTGGTGCTGGAATCTTTCCAAGGATTTATATATTACACAGGAACCACACTCTGCAACTTCCTGAGGACCTCTAAAGCAAACAGGTCCCTGCCTTCTTGTACAGGGGGTTAAAGCGGTGAGGATAAAACATACCTCTGACTTGCAAAGCTCAATTCTCTGCTTATGTGAAAGAGGAAAGACAGTTATCAACAGAAGTGAATTCACTGCACACCATCATTTCAGACTCAATAATCCAGAACGAAACACTGAGAATAATCACCAGCTGCAGCGTTGTGAATACAGCTTCACACATTAGAAAGCTGGCGGATTCATTCTTCATTTTCACAAAGGGTAGAATCTCTAAAGAGTTAAGGTTCCCCTCATGTCAGCTTCCCACGTTCACCCAGCTGAGCGAAGCCCAGTTTCTGCCAATTTGCTGGTCTTCACTGCGTCCGTGCTGGATGGAGCCTGATCACAGGACAGGCAGCATCCTGCCGACAGCCCAATATTACCAGAGAGAGAGACTGGGGCTTGCCTGGCCTCTTCCTGCCCACCGTCCATTGGCATACTCAGGACTGAAGACAGCAGTGCCTGGAAGCACCTTAACATCTGTGACCCAGGAAAAGACAGGAGAGAGAGCAATAATAATGTGTAAAGGGGTTAGGCACAGCAATACATAAAAAAAGCAACAAGGATTGCTTTGTATCTGAGTAACAGCAACTTGGAAAATCAAGGGATGTTCCTGAATTCATTCAACACAGCTACAGATCAATGGGGTCACCATCTCACTGTAACTCTCTAAACTCAAACAATAATTCACATCTACAGGGGAAGAAACAGATTTACAGCTTTTTGTTCAATCAGAGCTTTAAAAACAAGCAAACCTGGGCGTGCTCTCCAGTGTCTCCTTCCTGCAACAGAAAAAACAGAATACAAAGTATTTAATCAGAATACCAGGAACACTAGCCATCCCACACTCCCAGGACAGGTACAGCACTGGGTTAGATACAGAGTAAAGCTCCCTCTACACTGTCCCCCATCAAACACTCCCAGGACAGGGACAGTACGGGGTTAGATACAGAGTAAAGCTCCCTCTACACTGTCCCCACATCAAACACTCCCAGGACAGGTACAGCGCGGGGTTAGATACAGAATAAAGCTCCCTCTACAATGTGCCTATCAAAGACTCCTAAGACAAGTACAAGGGGTTAGAGTAAAGCTCCTTTCACACTGTTCTTTAACATTGTCTTTTTCTAAACAACCAAAACGTAGCTAAGGAAATGAGTCTTTGAGTGCAGACTGAATTTTAAATTAAGATCAACACCTTCCCCAGCACATTGTCTCTAACTGAAGTCTTTCTGTCAGCTTAATACACTTTCTGAGAACATATGAAAGATATGACAGATGCACTGAGTATTTTCTCCCTGACTCGCATACTGGCTGCCTCTCCACTTTAAAGGACATAACTTTTATCTCAATTACATTTTAGAAAACTGTCTCCCTTTCAATTTCATTTGCAAAAAGCAATTGGACAGAAACTGCTGGAAGCTGGAGGAAAATGTTCCATTTATAGCCCAAATTATAAAGGGAATTGTTTACCTCTGGGAAATTAGGCATTCCAATGATTGCTAAAACTGCACAAACTAAACTCAGCATCACCCTCAGAGGATAATATCAAACCAGGGAGCAGGCTTTGTAAGAGGTTGAGATTGTCAAGCTAAACATTTCAAGAAGAAACTGACCATGTAATGAACAAATGTAATTTTATTATTGTGAATTTTCTGAAGGATTTTGGTTGTGTTTAAAATGTTTATTTTGGGACATTGAAAATTTCATTTTTTGAGATAACACAACAGCAAATGAAACTGAATTTCAGACAGTAATTTAAGTGACTTGTCTGCACTCGATGAGATTCTGTGCAGTGATGTGTTTACAGAATCAAAGTTTGTGAGAATTCTGCACCTCGGAATTGATAATGGAAAAGAGTTTACATGGAAAGTCTAATCTTTCACCAGAACGCTGATCTAAAATTTTAGCTTTATTTCTCTCTTCTGCTGCCTAACTGGCTGAATATTTCCATTATTTTCTGTTTGGATTTCAGATTCCCAACATTTCCCTGCTTCGCAATGTCCCCCTTTTTCAAGATTCCAAGAACTTTCTTTTTCTACCCTATTGCACTTGTCTTATCAGTAAGGCAGCCAAGGTGATTGAGGCAGCATACGGTATGCTTACCTTCAATCAGCCAGGGCATCGAGTACAGGAATTGGGAAGTCATGTTGCAGCATTGGTTAGACTGCATTTGGATTAAGTGAAACGAGCCATCAGATTGTTGTTAAAACCCAACTGGTTCCAACTCGTTCACGAAAGCTCTTTCAGTTAAGTTCTGGTCACTACCAGAAGGACATGGAAGCAAAATGCAAAGAAAGTTCATCCGGATGTTACCTGGTCTCAAGGATGTTGGGCTCTGGGGAGAGCCTGAATAAACTAGGATTGTTTTCCCTGGAAAGACGGAAACTGAGGGGAGACCTGATAGAGGTCTACAAAATTATGAGGCTTAGACACAGTGGGTAGTCATGGGTGGAAGTGTCAATTACAAGAGGGCAGAGTTTCAAGGTGAGAGGGGGAAGGTTAAAGGGTGATGTGTGGGGAAATTTTTTATACACAGAATGGTGGGTGCTGGGAATGCACTGCCAGAGGAGGTGGTGGAAACAGGCACATTAGCAACATTTAAGAGGCAACTGGATGGGTCCGTGAATAGGGAGGGAATGGGGCATATGGACTGAGTAAGGGGAGAAGGTTTTTTTTTAAGTTTAGTTAGGGCATCATGATCAGCATGGGCTTGGAGGGCCGAAGGGCCCTATTCCTGTGCTGGACTTTTCTTGATCTTTGTTCTAGCGCTTTAGTTAAAGCAATACTGAGCATTCAAAACTCAAGGGAATACAAAACAAGACTTTTGAATGGATCTACTATATATTAAGCTGACCTTTCCCTACACCCTAGCTGTGACTGTATCACGATATTCTGCATCGTCACCTTTCCTTCTCCCCTTTGTACTCTACGAACGGTATGCTTTGTCTGTATAGTGCACAAGAAACAATACTTTTCACTGTATCCCGATACAAGTGAAAATAATAAATCAAATCAAAAACTGCAACCTGCCCTCAGAAGAACTCTGTGATGTTCTTGAGCTACCTGAAGTTGTAACAAAATGGCTGATGTCGCAACAGACATATTCCATACCTGAAAGTGAGTCCTGATTTGCTCTTGAGGTTCCGTAGTAAGTCAAGCTGGTTGAGTGGAGGAATCAGCCTGCGACACACACAAGCAACCACATTGGTTTGAACAAAAGACGCATCAACAACTAGCACTTCAGCTAACAGATTGCAGCTAACCTCTCTCCCAGCTCACTCTGTGACATATCCCTGCCTTTGCAGAACATCAGCTTTCAGTTGTTAGGGAAGGAATTCAAAACTCATCGGTTTGAGAACGTAATAACCAGTTAAAGAGAAACCTAGAGATTAAGTGAAACGAGCCATCAGATTGTTGTTAAAACCCAATTGGTTCCAACTCGTTCACGAAAGCTCTTTCATGTAGAAAAAGTTCGATACTAACTCGGTCTGGGTCTGTGTGATTCCGGGTCCCAGAACATTATCGCTATCTTTTAATCTTAATTTATCAAAACACCAGCTCAAGAGGGTAGCTCACTCTTCAAAGGGGCAACTGGAGATGGGTGACGACTCTAGCAATGGCTGCCTTCTCAGAATAAAGTTTTAATAAAGCAAGTATGAAAGGAATGTAAGAAAATCAATGCTGCATTTGGTTAAAAAGGAACAACTGTTAAGCTTTCACTTTATTTTGTCTTAGTTAGCATGAGACACTTATGCTTCAAAATAGATCAGAGACAAGAAACTTCTGGGTGCCACCCAGTGAGTTGAAAATGTTCTATGCTAAATAAAAAGTCTTAAAAAAATTATATAAATATATATAAAGCTCAATGTGACAGTTATCTATGAAGGTGGGAAGACATAATAATAAGGTTGTTAATACAGCGTCCCTGAGTTATCAGAAAGGGGCAGATTATCCATGGCAGTGACACTTTGAGAGATGTGTGACAATACAAACAAATTAATTATCATCTGGGCTTTCAATCAATGGGGTTTCTTCAAGGTGTGCTGCTTGCCCAATCAGACATGGAGGGTGGGACATCCAGCTGGCAGGGTGTGTCCTGAGAGGCTATTTCTTTAATTCATTTCTGAGACATGGATGTCACTGGCTGGCCAAGGTTTATTGCCCATCCCTTGCTGTTCATGAGAAGGTAGTGGTGAATCGCTGTAATCCATTTATTTAAATAACATTTATTTAAAGGGATCCCAGGCACTAGGAATAAACATTCTCCCAAAGGGGAGGAGTTCCTGGCACTGTTTGTAAGTACATGGCCGAGTGACAATTTATCTTTAATCGTATATGTTCTTACTGATGAGAAAATTTCAAAACTTAAGCAGGCAAGAAAAAGTCGAATGCATTTCCAGCATAACCTCGAGGTTTCTGGGCAGATAGAGAGCATCACGCTGTTAATTCCCAAATGGACAAGAGGAAAGACAGAGGTAATGGAAAGCACAAAATGATGACCTCAAGGTTCGATGGATGAGTTGTTGTGAGACCCCCTCTATGCTGTAAGTGTCACCCGGGCAATCCTCGTGCTAGGAGGAGGATGGTTCATAGCCTGAACAAAACAGCTCGGGAGATCACAACAGGGATTAACTGCCTTAGAGTCATGAAGAGAACCTGGATACATCTCAATGACCTTGTATAATCTTCTAGCGTGAGTGAGGCTCCATTACAGAAAAGAACATTCACTGAGGATGTGGAAAGTCTCCTCATCCTATCTTGGACAAGTCAGACTACCAATAAAAAAGCTGAGTAAGGTCTGACCAAGATCAGGAAGAGACAGTGAGAATTTCAAGAGCACATGTTAAGGAATCATGATTTACAAATCTGATGCTGAATAATCAATAGTAAAAGAGATCAAGTAGATAAAGAAGAATCTTTCTAAAGGGCCTCGCAAATGAACCACAAACAAAAATGATCCAAGAACAAGATTAGCATGGAAACTATAGGCAGTAATATCCCTTAGGGCAGAGTACCAAAAGAGACAGAATAATAGATGGAGATGGATTCCATGAATGTTCTTATTTGAGTGTGTAAAATTATAAACCAGGAGAGCAACAGATTTGGATGGGAGTTGTTGAAAGAGGAAATGGAGGGAGATAGAGCAAACAGTGGACAAGCTGAGAAGGTGTTTCAATGGACAGCTTTACTGGAATCTCCGGAAGTTTGGAATCGCCTTTATTCCACACTCATCCAGATGTTCCCTGGCAGGACCTTGCACATCTGGTGACCTTTCACTTCCTCTGTTCACTCATCAGACTAATGGATGGTCTCGCTTGACTCCTCTCTCAATATGGGATCCCCTCTCTGAAGAGGCAGGTGTGGAGGGCATAGCAAACAAACATTACCCTGTTGAAGGAGCACGCTGGAAAGATCCTCCAGATCCACCCAGGCATCTGAAACTCACTCTGAGGAAACCAATCACCTGCTCAATGATGGCCCTGCTTGTATCATGGAGAGGGGTTTGCTGCTCATGTGATAAAAATTCCAGGAATTTGTCCAACCAAAATGGTCTTCTCTTTTACTCAAAAAATGTGGTTTATAAATTTTAAAAGTTTATTTATTAGCCACAAGAGGCTTACATTAACACTGCAGTGAAGTTACTATGAAATTTCCTTAGTCGCCTCACTGCAGTGCCTGTACAGGTCAATGCACCTAACCAACACATCTTTACAATATGGGAGGAAACCAGAACACCTGGAGGAAACCCCCATAAACACGGGGAGAACATGCAAACTCCCCACAGATAGTGCCCCAAGTCGGGGATTGAACTCGCATCTCTGGTGCTGTGAAACAGCAGCACTAACCGCTGTGCCACCGTGCCACCCATTTACAGTGAGCTATTCTGATTTCTCTCCACCAGCTCCCACTCTTGGGTGAAACTGCCAAACATTTTCTTTCCTCCAAACGGTGTTTTGGTGTCATGTTATCATCTGGCTGCAGCTTCCTGCAGGAAATCAGGACCCCATCCAGTTTTGGATTGAGCCTACGGTGAAGGATGATGGGATCACATCAGGAACATAAAGATGTGAGAAACACAGCAAAGAGCAAGTCATTCACCCCATTTAATCACATTTTGATGATTCATCTCAACTCCAAGCTCCTGCACTATTCCCAGATCCCAATTCTCTTTTAGTGCCCAAAGATCTATCAATTTCATAGAATCACAGAATCCATACAGTGAAGAAAGAGACTATTCGACCCATCAAGTCCACACCAACTTTCTGATAGATTATCTTACCCAGGGCCTCTCCCCCAACCTATCCCTGTAACTACACATCTTTCCCACGGCTAATCCACCTAAACTGCCCATCTTTGGGAGGAAACCGGAGCACTTGGATGAAACCCACACTGACATGGGGAGAATGTACAGACAGTGACCCAAACCAGGAATCAAATCCAGGTCCCAGGTGCTGTTATGAAGTTGCATACATAAAGTTAAAAATGTGATGTTTGACGAATATAAATATTGAAAAGAAATGCTGAAACCAAAAGAAGAAATTATATTGCAGTGTCTCTTTAAAACATAGGTGTCTTTGTGTTTGGATTTTTAAGTTGCAGAGAGCTAAATGCAGAAACAGGTTTTGAAACATTTGTGTCAAAACTTAGCAGTCAGTATTCAAACATAGCAAAACAGGCTTTTGAATTGGACCAATGAGTTTAAAGCAAGTACACAGAGGCACAGAACCAATGGAATTCAAATGGGAGGTTTTTTAACAGCCTCAAAACACTCAAATCGCAGGAATGTTGTGAAGTAATTCCAGGCATATAAACCTGGATAAGAGGGAATACTGGTTAGTGTAAGCTTGCCACCTCTAGTCAGAAGGAGGGAGAGGTGAGATTCTCATATAGAGTCCTACAGTTTAATATATAATATATCTTCAGAAAATCACCAGCAAAAGAGAAAGAAATCCCAACTCAGAAAGTGCTCCAGACAGAAGCATCAAAAGAAAATTCATTCTTCCAACAGATGCCTGGTACTATATTATTTGAGAGTGACTATACTCTGTAAGGATTTATTTTATTATTTTTGAATGAGTCTTGTAGTATTCGAACAGTATTCTATTGGGATTTTATTCAGTTTGTTAATTGTTTTAATAAGGTTGTCACCAATTTTAAAAAAGACCAGTTAACTGTTCATGACAGACAACGCCAGATCCTGTTTTAATTTACCAAAACCAGTGGCTTCCTATTGCCTCACGCACTTCTGTACAAGATTACAAGACAAGGTATATATCCCTTTGGATGCGCAGAGGATCTCCGTGTTGTAGCAGTGCTGTGAGGCAGCAGTGCTAACCACTTTGATATACTCAGCAACAACAGCCACAACCATCTGGGGTAGAGAATTCCAAACAACCTCTGCCATTTGAGTGAAAGAAAATTCTCATCTCAGTTCAAAACGGCCGAGATGGTGACCCCAGATTCTCCGTTCCCCAGCCAGGCAAAACCCATGAATGTCCTCTGGACTGGAGCTGGGAGCAGAAAGAGATTAAAATCATTATGTTTATACATTGACATTGTTGTACAGGAGATTCTAGTGTTCTTTGGCAAAAGAGATTTTTCTACCAAAAGCCACACACACACACACGGCACAGCGACACTGACACACACAATATACCTGCTTGTCCAAGTGTCATTTATCACAAAGCCTCGCGCAGGCAATCCACGTTTCTATGGAAACACATACCTGCATGACAACAGCACTGACACTACAGTGAAGAGATGGAGCAAAAACAAACTTGTGTGGAACTGAACTAAAATGGAAGGAAATAAAAGAAATGTGAAATTAAATCAATAAATGAAATTAAATTATAAAAACCAAATCTGTTCTTGGTGTTGGGGACGGGGAGGAATTTTCTCCACACTTACCTGTACATTGGCACAGTCAATGTCTGCTCAAAGCATTGCCATGTGGCATGCAGGTCTGTCCGATTCAGACTGGTTGAATAATATCGCCAGGATGCCTGTGTAAGGGGCAACATAAAGATCAGATTATTCTTCAGACCTATCTGAATTTGACTGTTTTGGTTTCTAATTTCTTCCTTGGTGCCTTGGTTCCAGCCAATTCTGCTGTTGAGCTGCTGCCATGAGCATCTGAGAAATGTCCTGTTCAAACTGGGAGTTCAGATCCCCTCTCACCAAGATCACAGCTTCTACAATCCAACTATCAAAGCGCTCTTCCTCAGGGACAGAAGGTTCTGCGTTCTCCAACCTTGGTGTGCGGCGTGGATTCTATCAGTGCTCATTGTCAATGAGAACAGGAATCATTCTCCAAACTCCCTGGCGCAATCCCGCAGAGACCAGGCCCTCTCGCCAGAGGCTCCTGAATGGGATTTATGGCGGGGAGCTCTGGTTTTGTAATTCTCCCCTCATCTCCGTGCTGCTGGTGATGTAATCCTAGCCATAGTGGGAACTCAATTAGAATACACCAACATGGATTTCAGTATTCAAAATTTGGCTTTAAACTGGATAGTCCGGGAAAGTGAAATGTTCCCACTCACTGGCGAGGGGGAAAATTGCAACTCGATTCCAAAAACAGAGCAGGTGTAATGATCCCGCTAGGGGTTTGGACATCATTGCAGCCCCTGGGTGGTCAGAGATCTGGCTGGACAGTAGCCTGGCACATCCCACCCCAGCACACTGGCACTGCCAAGGGGCAGGGTCTGGAGGGGCAGGATCTTGGGTGACCCCAATAGTGAGATGTTGTTCATGTGAGGAGGATACTGATATGGACATGAGGGGAGGGGTCTTGACACCAGCATTGGTTGTGGGGAGGGTGGGTTCCCTGATAGTGCTGTTGGGAAGGGTAAGGTGGGGGCCATTGGTATCAGCATCGGGAGAGGGTGTTGGGGATACCGGAGGGGGCTCTACTACTGGCATTAGGTTGGGACAGATGATGTGGGGGGGCGGGATGGGGGTACATGGCTGATGCCAGACATTAAGAGTGACAGTCCTCATGGTCGATCAGGATTGCGGGATGGTGAGGAGGTGGGTGGGTTGTGAGGGGAGTGGGGGGGGGCAGGTTTGGGCCAGGTCTCAGGCTTTTTGTAATCTTAGCGTGAGATGCACAAGACCAATCTGAAGACAAGGCCTTGCTGGTGTCTTTGGGCCCCACACTCTCATTCACAGTGTGAATCACAACCCCCACCCTTCAGAATAATGACTCAAGGTGGGGGCGAAACACGGTGATTGAGCCAGTAGGAATCGCACCGTGTCTCACACCAAAGGACAACACTTGGCCATTATTCTGGAGAATTCTTCCTGTTATTTCTTGATACTGATCCCCTCCTACCTTTCCCCAGTAACCATGGAGACCAGTCTGTGTTACCTGGATAAGTCCAGCCGCAGGATTCCGCCGTTTCTCAAAGTGTTTCTGACGATGTTGCTCCTGAACTTTCAGAGCAAAACCGGAGCCGAGAATTCCCTGGAAATCAGAAGACAGGAACGTCAGATAAATCGCTTGTATGGATTCCAATTTCAACATTTCCCCTGATAGGTTCAGTGAGAGCGTGAAAGGAACAGGAGCTGATGAGGATAAATGGAGTTGAGATACAGGTCTAGCATAATCTCGCTAAAATGGTGAAAGAGATTTTGAAACTATTTATTAGTGTCACAAATTGGTTTATATTAACACTGCAATGAAGTTATTGTAAAAATCATCTAGTAGTTATACGCCAGCGCCTGTTTGAGTACACTGAGGGAGAATTTAGCACGGCCAATATACTTAACAAGCACATCATTCTGTCTGGGAGGAAATTGGAGCACCCAGAGAAAACCCACGAATACATGGGGAGAATGTGCAAACTCCACAAAGACAGTGACCCAAGTCGGGAATTGAATCTGGGTCCCTGGTGCTGTGAGGCAGCAGTGCTAACCACTGTGTCACTGTGCCAATTTAATGGGCTGAATGGCACATTTTGGTGGCCTCTCAGTTCAGCAAGTGCAGAGCTGCAGCTAGGAGCTAATGACTAAGGGCCAGAAGAAAGGACGTCTATCACTGAGAATTGGTAGCTGAAGTGAACTCTGTGACTAAGATGTCCAGTGAAGGTCAGTGGCAGAGTCTGTGCGGACTCTCGAGATGGGCTTATCACCCGAGTCAAAGTTCATCTGAACAAGAGGTGGATAAAAGCAAATTACTGCGGATGCTGGAATCTGAAACCAAAAGAGAAAATGCTGGAAAATCTCAGCAGGTCTGGCAGCATCTGTGAGGAGAGAAAAGAGAGCTGACGTTCCGAATACGGATGACCCTTTATCAAGCAGGTGGGTGGACAGTGGGGGGATTAGGCAGGAGGGTGGACAGTGGGGGGGGTCAGGAGGTAGGTGGACAGTGGGGGGGGGTCAGGCAGATGGGTGTTCAGTGGGGGGGTCAGGCAGGTAGGTGGACAGTAGGGGGGGCAGGCAGGTAGGTGGACAGTAGGGGGGGGTCAGGCAGGCAAGTGGACAGTGCAGGGGTCAGGCAGATGGGTGGACAATGGGGGGGTCAGGCAGGTGGGTGGACAGTGGGGGGGGGTCAGGCAGGTGGGTGGACAGTTGGGGGGGGGCTTTCTCCCATGTCAGAGCATAGCAGAAGATGATTTTTTGCCCACAGTTGGCCAATCAGAGGCCAGAACTTCTGCACTTGTCAGCACAACACGGAAGAGTTATCCGGACTCGAAACATCAGCTCTTTTCCCTCCTCACAGATGCTGCCAGACCTGCTGAGATTTTCCAGTGTTTTCTCTTTTGGTTAACGAGAGGTAATTGCTCTGAAAGACAGAAGGTCCTCGGCAGGGTGGATGCTGAAAGGATGTTCCTCCTTGTGGGAGAGACTGGAACCAGAGAACACAATTTAAAATAAGGGTCTCTCCCTTAAGGCGGAAACATGGAGAATTTCTTTCTCCCCCTCAGAGGAGTGGAAATGTGTTGAACCTTCTTTCACAGAGACTGGAGGAGGCTGGGCCAAAACAATCTTGAGGCAGAGGTAGATAGATTCTTGACTAACAAGGGAGTTAAAGGTTATCAGAGAAAGCTGGAATGTGGAGTTGGGACCACAATCAGATCAGCCATCATCCTATAGAATGGAGCAGCAGGATCACAGGGACCAAATGGCCTACTCTGCTAGAATTTGTACATTTGTTTTGATGTCCGTATTTTAATAAGGAAGCGCAGACTGGCATAGGTGCAGAGTAAGCATTGGGGACATCACCAATCACTCACTCCGTGCTGCTTCTGCTGTCATCTCGTTGATCTCATTGGCTAGAGATCCAGAACTGCAAAGCGCGATGACCTGTCATATATCCACCCAGTGCTGATAATTCAATCTCCCAAATTCTCATTCTGCTGAGTCAAATTCCTAAAAAAGATTACACTTTATATCTGTATTTTTAAGTCTGAATGTGTGTGTGACTCACTTGGCCAGGCTTACCCCTGATAGTCGAACCTAATCAAAAACAATTACATCATAGAGTTCCCAAAATGTTAGACAATCAACCCCATCCACAGTCTTCCCACTCATCCCCTCAAACTAATGACACTGACACCAATCAGGCTGTTCAATTATCACGATCTCTCCTTCCACTTTTTTCTATATTACTTTTCTTCATTCATTCCTTTTCCTACCCCTCCTTTAAACTGTTCCCTCTGGGCTCTGTGCTGGGATCCTGAGAAACTATTATTAGTGTATATGTGACGCAGAGGGGAACTCAGAGGTCACAGCGCTCCCCAGGTCCCCGCTACCCTTGTCCTTCTAGATGGAGCAGTTGGGATCTGGCTGTGGGAGGGGGTGGGAGGTTAGGATCCAGTTGATTTCAGGCACCCCCTCCGTACACTTACCGCTGGCAGTGCAAAGAAAGAGACACCGATGAGAGTAAAGGTTGCTGCCAGGAGTCGCCCATTCCAGGTGATTGGAAACTTGTCGCCGTATCCAATGGTCGTCAGGGTGATCTGTGAAGATAAACTAACGTCATTGAAGTGTCGAGTGAAGGTGTCAAATTGGCGTAAAATCCCCAACAATTCGTCTGATGTCCTTTAGGGAAGGAAATCTACATCACCCTCCCGTCTCATTGCCCAATCTTTGTGACTCCAGTCTCACCGCAAGATGGGTGAATGGTCAAGCAAGCTACTCAGCTGTATCAAACCAGAAAGAACATAGAACATTACAGCGCAGTACAGGCCCTTTGGCCCTTGATGTTGCGCTGACCAATGGAACCAATGTTATGACCCTCTAAACTAAACTATTCCAATGCTATCCATATGCTTATATGAGCGCCCTTAAAAAAAGAAAGCCACAAGCTACCCAGGGCAACAAGTACCAGCATTTCCAGAAACACTCACACCCACAAGAATAAAGTAACTAAGGAGGTTCAGGGAAAGGACCACGACTCATCGAAAGAAACATTTCTGAGGTGGTTTCTGAATGAGGAGATGGAACTAGTGAAGTGGACAAAGCTGGCAGTGAGTGCTAGGAGAGTAGCAGCTAAACTGTTAGCAGTTATTCTCTCCTGAATCGCTAAGTTTAATTTGGACCCATACATCTTAGACTGAACAATATCGAAACTGTGCCAATCTCTGTCAGACAGTGATGCTCAGATACTCAATGTGGGCAGTGATTTTCTGAATTAGTTTTACAATTGAGGAGACTCACTCACTGCTCAGTACCACCAATCCAGCACCATCCACACAAAGACCACTGACCAAAGCCCTCTGACTAGAACTCATTGACCAGAACCTACTGACTGGGGTTCAGTGACCAGTACCGTCCACCCAGGAACATTCAGTGAATATTTATTGATGGAAGTTCAGAAGCTTGGGTCCCGCACCACCAACCCCCACCCTGCACCCCCCCCCAGCCCCGCCCCATATTTGACAGAACGAAGCCACTCACCAAACCCCACCAAAGGGCATCCGCGTACGTTGCAAACTCTTTATTGTCATCTTTCTCCGCGAGGTAGACCAGGAAGGAGGCAAGAATGAGGCAGAGAAATCCGATGTACCAGGCAGTGATCAGCTCCTGAAAGGCAGTGGGCACAGCGAGGAGATAGAGGGAGTGAGAGAGGGTAGAAACAAGACAAACGGCTGGAACTGTGAAGTGAGAATCAAGGAGGTAAGACATGAGACATGGAGAGAGAAAAAAAGACTGGCATTTATAAAGCAACTTTCACAATCTCAGGCTGCCCCAAAACTCCACAAAGCCAATTCAGCAATTCACGAAAGGTTAGTAACTGCCGTGATATAGGAAACAAGGCAAACAATTTGTACACAACAAACTCCCACAAACAGCGATTAATGACTAAATTATCTGCCTTCATCATCAGCAGTTGATCATTGACCTCAGGTTTGATGCAAGAATCAAATCAGTGTGGAGGAATCTCTCACATTCCTTGTAGAGAAACCAAGAGAAAAGAGTTCAAACTTTGCTGCCCAGCAAGTTCATCAGCCTGAATTTTGGTTTGAATTCTCTGGACCGAGACTTCTAACTGGTGGCAGCGTTACTGTGTGAGGGACAGGTGGACAGGGTGGGGGGAAACAGATATGCACCCTTCCTGCTAATCTCTTGATGAAAAGTGCCCCTTTAGGGACAGGACTTCCACAGTCAAATAGCCCATATTACACAGGAACAAAGGATTGTTCCCTAGCCAAGTTCGTGTACAGTCACAGCCAACACTAACACCCGATTTTAACCTATTTTCCACATGCACAGAGTTAAAAATCTGAGGAAGAAATTGGCTAGAATTTTACAATCGCCGGCCGGCAAGTAACTGGAATCCTCATTGACAGCAGCAGGACTGGAAGATCCCACCATCGGCCAATGGCAGGCCTCCTCCCCCACCATGAAACTGGGAAATCCTACCCTCGAAATTAGCCAGGAGGAAATTTACTGGAGAGGAACCAAAGCAAAGGTTATCCTCTTCAGCTGAACACTTCTTCTAGGTTGGGCTGAAATTTCAGGTGGGCCGCAGTATCAGATGTTGGGACCAGATGTAGATTCTGATCCCACTTCTATCCAAGCCCTGCTCACTTGCACAGGAGCTAAAGGACCAATCAGGATGCCTGAGATCTTAGACAGACAAGAGCCTCGCTGGTAGAAGTTGGAGTTACTGGTGTGCGTGGGACACAGTGAAGCCACCTTCATACAGGCAAACACAGCTGGCAGGAAGGGGAGAGCAACCCACCATGAGAACACTACCTCCAGTGAGCTGGCAAGTTCTGCTCACCACTGGCAAACCCAACAGAAAGATGGTCAGTATGATGGCACAGTGGTTAGCACTGCTGCCTCACAGCACCAGGGACCTGGGTTCGATTCCCAGCTCAGATCACTGTCTGTATGGAGTTTGCACATTCTCCTCATGTCTGCATGAGTTTCCTCCGGTGCTCTGGTTTCCTCCCACAGTCCAAAGATGTGCTGGTTAGGTTGGTTGGCTATGCTAAACTGCCCTTTAGTATGATTAGCTAGGGTTATGGGAATAGGATCTGGGTGGGATTGTAGTTAGTGCAGACTGGATGGGCCTAACTGCCTCCTTCTGCACTGTAAGACTCTATGATTCTATGATCCCGTCTCCATCAGAAAATGGGCCCAATTTGGGCCTTATAGGGTGTAATCTACTGCCCACCCAGCTGGAGTGGACTGCCCACCCATCCCAGCCATGAGATAGAATCGCAATGGTGAACCCTTCCAATGTGACTCTCTCCAGCCTCATCCGTTCCAACTCCCTCTCTGTGATGGCAGAGAATACTTTGACCAGTTAACCATGAGTCCCTCTCTCCACAAATGCTGCCAAGTCACTTTCCAACATTTGTCGACCTTTTTCACCCAGCACCTAGTAATCTGTTGCCTTTCTCTTCCTGAGCAGGTGAGAATGAAGGGAACCCTGAGCACAGTCTCCACAGCTGAGGAAACAAAGTTCTTGCATTGAAGCCAGTGTAGCAGAGGTTCAATAGACTGGACCCTGGGATCAGAGGGTTGATGTATGATAACAGGCTGAGTTAACTGGGTTCACATTTACCAGCGTTTAGAAGAACGAGAGATGATCTCATCAAAACCTACAAGATTGTGAAGGGGGTTTGACAGGACAGACACTGAGAGATTGTTTCCCCTGGCTGGGGAATCACGGTCTCAGGATAAGGAGAGAAGTTTCTTCGCTAGGTCATGAATCTTTGGGATTGTCTCCCTCAGCGGATTCTCAGTCACTGAGTGTATCTATGATTGAGAATGGCAGATCCTTCATCCACCAGGAAATGAAAAGATGTAAGAGGCAGATGGGGATATGGAGTTAAGAGAGAAGGTCAGGCTTGAGGGGCTGAATGGTCCTCACCCATTCCCTACATTCTTATTCCCAAATCCTGCTCTCTCTCAGTTACCTTGCTGTGTGCGTAGACCACTGATCCCAGCAACTTCCAGGTCCCTCCTCTCCGATCCATGCGGATCATTCGTAAGATCTGCAGAAACCTTAAACTCCTCAGAGCAGACGTGGCGAAGACATTTCCTTGTGTCCCTGCAGCAAGGACAGCAATCGAGGCGACCAGAACCATGACGTCTGGAGGGAGAAAATCATTTCAGACAAAGTTACCTTCCAGAACTGAGATCAACCTCCAATTCTAAAGCTTAATCTATCAGGTATTCCCCTTTTCTCCCAATTCCTGACTGATCCCCTTCTCCGACAGCAGGACTCCATTCTATATGATTTAAACTGGGAAACAGTTTAATGTTTAATGGGATAGGGGGACACTGTGAAGGGACATTGTGAGCAGGGTGAAGTTAACACCTGAGTTTGGGCTTTAATTGTTGCAGTTTGTGGAGCAAAGGGTCAGTGCGGTAAGCTGGCAGCCTCTGGACAGGAACGTGATTAGGGTTAGTCTGGTGTGCTAATCAAGGCCACCCCATGGGGAGAGACATTATTAGCATCACAGCTCAGGACAATGCCTCCCTCAGGGAAGGTTCCAAGGTGCACCCTGGAGTCTAACTCCAACCCACCCCCTCCCCACCCTCAGCAACAAGTAGCATGGACACCGAGGCTCGCATTGCAAACTGCCCCTCTGAGCAGGGGACAGGGGATTCAGCCTGGGATCTTCCTGTGCGGCAAGAAGATTGGGTGTGGTTACGTATAAAGCCTCCAGAGGACAGGGATACTCATCCTCCCCTACTCACCGATCACACAGAACGGTTTCCGTGCAAACTTCAGTCTGCCCCTCCATCCCCGGTATCGACAACAACAACCTGCAGACCAGATCCGTACCATATACTCCACACCAAACACCACGATCGTCACTATTTCCTACAGGAGAAAGAGAGGGGAAGCAGGAAATCTCAGATCACAATGAATCCAGAAGTTGAAATCTGGGTTTCCAAATGTCCACAGAAGCTTGGACAAACCCAGACTAGAGCAATGTACCATTCTGTCCTCCATATTCTAGAAAGAATACCAAAATACTAAAGAAACTGCAAAGAGTAAAGTTACAAGGAGGGTACCAGGTTTGAGATGTTATTACCATCAGAGTGGTAATATCAGGGTGGCACAGAGGTTAGCACTGCTGCCTCACAGCACCAGGGACTTGGGTTCGATTCCTGACTTGGGTCACTGTCTGTGCAAAGTTTGCAGGTTCTCCCCGTATCTGCGTGAGTTTCCTCCGGGTGCTCCAGTTTTTTCCCACAGTCCGAAAGATGTGCTGTTTAGGTACATTTGGTGTGCTAAATTCTCCCTCAATGTATCCATGGTAGGTTGTTGCTCAAAGTATCGCAAGTTAGGTTATTGCATTAAGTTAAATCTCACTGGATTTAGGGTGAGATATCGAAATGAATACAAAATTGGCTTCTAGATAGAAGCCAGAGGATTGTTGTAGAGAGTTGTTTTTCAAACTGGAGGCCTGTGACCAGCAGTGTGCCTCAGGGATCAGTGCTGGGTCCACTGTTATTTGTCATTTACATTAGTATTTGGATGAGAATATAGGGGACACGGTCAGTAAGTTTGCAGATGACACTAAGGTTGGTGGCATAATGGACAGTGAAGAAAATTATTTCCAATTGCAGCGGGATCTTGATCAATTGGACCAGTGGGCTGACGAATGGCAGATGGAATTTAATTTAGACAAATGCGAGGTGATGATTTTGGGAGATTGAACCAGAGTAGGACTTACTTAGTTAGTGGTAGGGTAATACAGAGAGTTACAGAACAAAGAGATCTAGGGGTACATGTTCATAGCTCCCTGAAAGTGGAGTCACAGGTGGACAGAGTGGCAAAGAAGGCATTCGGCATGCTTGGTTTCATTGGTCAGAATGTTGAATGCAGGAGTTGGATGTTTTGTTGAAGTTGTACAAGACATTGGTAAGGCTACACTTGGAACATTGTGAGCAATTCTGGTCACCCTGTTATAGAAAGGATATTATTAAACTAGAAAGAGTGCAGAAAAGGTTTACTAGGATGTTATTGGGACTTGATTTGAGTTATAAGGAGAGGTTGGATAGGCTGGGACTTTTTTCTCTGGAGTGTTGGAGGCTTAGGGGTGATCTTATAGAGGTCTGTAAAATAATAAGGGGCACAGTTCAGCTAGATAGTCAATATTTTTTCCCAAAGGTAGGGGAGTCTAAAACTAGAGAGCATTGGTTTAAGGTGAGAGGGGAGAGATATGAAAGTGTCCAGGGGGGCAATTTGTCATACAGAGGGTGGTCTGGAACAAGCTGCCAGAGGTAACAGTCGAAGCGGGTACAATTGTATCTTTTAAAAAGCATTTAGATAGTTCATGGATATGATGGGTATGGAGGGATATGGGCCAAATGCGGGCAATTTCAATTAGTTCATAGGTTTTAAACAAAAAAGGGTGACATGGACAAGATGCACCAAAGGACCTTTTTCCATGTCTCAATGATTCTATAACTCATAGGCACTGGAGTGTGGCAACTAGAGGAATTTCACAGTAACTGCATTGCGGTGTTATTGTATGCCTTACATGTGACTAATAAGTAAACTTTAACTTTATTTCCTTTGAGGTGACGTACTGGAACTGAGCACAGTTACTCCAGATAGGATTTAAACAAGATCCCGTACAACTAAACAACAACTTTGCATTTATATAATACTTTAGTGCAGTAAAAAGTTCTTACAGGAACTTACAGGAGCATAGCAGGCAAGATTTACTGACATTATCAACATCCTGGGGCTTATCATTGACCGGAAACAGAACTGGACCCAGCCATATAAATACTGTGACTACCAGGGCAGGTTAAAGATTCAGAACCGTGTGGTGAATAATTCACCTCCTGGCTCCCCAAAGCCTGTCCACCATCTACAGGGCATGAATCAGGAGTGTGATGGAATACTCCCTATTGGCCTGGATGACTCCACTCAAGAAACTCGATGCCATCCAGGACAAAGCAGCCCCACTTGATTGTTATCACTTCCACAAACATTCAATCCCTCCACCACCAACGAACAGTAACAGCCAAGTGCGCTATCTACAAGATGCACTGAAGGACAGTACCTCCCAAAACCACAACCACTTGCACTGAGAAGGACAAGGGCAACAGATACTTGGGAACATTACCACCTGGAGGTTCCCCTCCAAGTACTCAGCATCCTGACTTGGAAATATATTGCCGTCCCTTCTCCGTAGCTGGGTCAGAATCTTGGAATTCACTCGCTAACAGCACTGTGGATGTATTTGTGCTTCAGGTTCATGAAGGCAGTTCATTACCACCTTCTCAAGGGCAACTAGGGGTGAGCAAAAAGAAATCACCATTGTCAATTGTTGCAAAAACCCATCTGGTTCACTAATGTACTTTAGGGAAGGAAATCTGCCATCCTTATCTGGTCTGGCCTACATGTGAATTCAGAGTTAAGCAATGTGGTTGACTCTGAACTGCCCTCTGAAAGGGTAATAAATGCTGACCTAGCCACTGATATGCACATCCCATAAATGAATTTAAAAACCTTGAAGATTCCAACAGATTTATTGTTTGCCTTTTCGACCTGAAGAATGGGTGATCCACATGGATCCACAAGGTGTGTTTGTAGAGACAGGCGGGACTGTGAGATAAGGTGAGAAGAAGGAAAGATGCTACTTGTCTATAAAAACACTTCCATTCTGCTGCTAGGGTCTCCATGCTGTCTGATTGCAGCAGATAGCTACCTCACCCGTTATCTGAGTCTAAGCAGACCTACCCTCGGTTAGCGGGTATTGTGGGCAATAGGTACAGGGAAATGACTTACCAGAATGTACAGTGCCCCTTCGGAGCTCTTTTCATATTCCTTGATTGTGGAGAAGACTGACAACACCAGACAGGAGAAGACCAGTAAAAAACTGCAAAATACAAGTCGGGAGATTGAAACAAATTACTACTTCATCAGAAATAACATAAATAAATATATCAGAATCTACAGCAGGTAACCATTAGGCAACATTTTGCACCGAATTATCACCAAGCTCCTAAAATCAACCGAGGATTTGTAACCCATGCCTGAGGCCGGTCATCAAGTGTTAGTACACTATTCCACCATGGCATGCATCATCATCGAATTTAATCTGTCTGCCAACACCTCCAAGTTTACAATCACATCCTTGCTTTCAAATCCAGACCAGATATCTCACTCTTCCCTATCTTTGCAATCTCCTTTGGCCCCTCATAATGACCTTAGATCTCACCACTCCTCCAATTTCAGCTTCTGATTTTAATTGTTAAAATTTATTTATTAGTCACAAATAGGTTTATATCAGCACTGCAATGAAATCACTGTGAAAATCCCCTAGTTGCCACACTCCAGCACCTGTTTGAGTACAGAGAGAGAACTTAGCACAGCCAATAAACAGTTTCCACTATCTGAAGGTTCTAGAACCAGGGGCCATATTTTAAACATTAGGACTGAGACATTGAGGAGTGATGTTCGATCCAAAGGCGGTTTTTCCTGCTGTACCATGAAACCAAAAAAAAAGAGTGGGTCCCACAAATCCACAGAGCCATACCCAAAAGCTTTTAAAGGGCTACCCTTTTCAAAAAATTGAAAATACCTTTTGCCACCGGGCACCTCCACCCATGGAAAATTTCTCCATGGACAACCCCCCTTCCCCCCACCCTGCCCTCTACCCCCAGCTCCATGGAACACCGAATGATGGGACGGCACATTGGCACGGTGGTCAGCACTGCTGCTTCAAATGACCATGGAGCCGGGGTTCGATTCCTGACTTGGGTCACTCTCTGTGTGGAGCCTGCATGTTCTCCCCATGTCTGCATGGGTTTTCTTTGGATACTCCAGTTTCTTCCCACAGTCCGTTAGGTGGATTGACCCAAAAAGGCATTGGACTGTGGTGACTGGGAGAATTTCACAATAACTTCATTGCAGTGTTAATGTAAACCTTATTTGTTACTAATAAATAAATAAACTTTAACATTGCTTCCTACAGATAACCTTTCATCCCATTCCATTGCCCAGACATGACCCTGTCCCTCCCACCTGTGTACCTCCAGCAGGTTCTGCTGACCAGCTCCATGCTGCGGGGCACACTGTAGGTGTGGTGGAGGGGAGGGATTGGGCTATCAGGTAGACCAGGTAGTTACATTATTCAAATAGGGAATGTTGGGATACCTATCACATCACTGGTGATGGACAGGAATAATCGGAGCCAGAATTCCTGTTGGTGCAAACCACATCATGGGACACCAGTGGGATTTGTATTCCTGCTGTCATTCCCAACCCCCAAAAAAAGGGAAGGCAAAATCTACCCCCCCCTCCAACCCTGCAAGCATCTGGACATTATCAAATTGCTGTTTGGGTGGGAACTTCCTGTGTATAAATTGACTGCCACATTTCCTACTTTACAACAGCGATTGCATGTTAAAGTTTTTAATTGGCTGACATCGCTTTGGGACAAGTGAAATCATGAAAGGTGTGTTGGAAATGAAGGCCTTTGCTTTTCAACTCAAAATAAAAATAGTAACTCTATTAAAATACCCATGGTTTTCAACCCTCCATCTGGAACTGTGTGACTTGGTTCTTTATCTCTTCAATCCATTTCCTGTTGGCTTCTCAGCTTTCTGAATTGGCCAATGCCAAGGCTACATTGCTTTATTCATTTTTCACCACAATCTTGGATACTTTCTGCTTTTCAATCATCTGAACTCATCATGTTGCCTCAGTCCCCATTCTGTTCTCTGTAAACTGATCTATGCTATCACTCCTCGCGCACCCTGACTCTCTGTATAAATATAAAGACACAAGAGATTAAGAAAGGTCATTCAACTCATCCAAACCCCACAGTTGAATGCATTAGCTCTTCGTCATCTGCAATTGTCTCCCTGAAAAGCTCAAAGCTCTTGCCTCTACAGCTGCGCCCGATCGATTATTCCAAACATTCATCACTCTGCGAGCAAAGCTGCTTTTTTCCATGTCTGCTATAAATTAACCATTCACCCATTTTCACATTCCATCTTGAGGTAATGTGCAGCCTTTTCACCTCACACCAGTGTCATCTTCTATTCAAAGCTGAAGGCTGTTTTTAACTATTTTCTTTCTGGTCAGTGGAGTTTATTCTGATTTTTATTTTCCTCACAGCCCAACTCCTGTGCAAGTTTGTTGTTGTTCTCTCTAACTCAAGGCCATTCAGCCTGTTGTGCCCCTGCTGGCTCTTTGGAAGAGTTATCCAATGAGGTTTACTTTTTCATTATTCATAGAATCGTAGAATCCCTACAGTGCAGAAGGAGGCCATTTGGCCCAGCAAGTCTGCCCCAATCACAATCCCACCCAAGCCCTATCCTCATAACATCACATATTTACCCTGCTATTTCTCCTGGCACTGAGGGACAATTTAGCATGGCCAATCAACCTAACCCACACATCTTTTTCCACTGTGAGAGGAAACCAGAGTACCCAGAGGAAACCCACGCAGACACGAGGAGAACATGCAAACTCCACACAGACAGTGACACAAGCCCAGAATTGAACCCAGGTCCCTGATGCTGTGGGGCAGTAGTGTTAACCACTGTGCCACCAGTCTCATTCATGGGTCATGGGCTTTGCTGGTTGGCCAGCATTTATTGCCCATCCCTAGTTGCCCGAGAGCAGCTGAGAGTCAACCGCATTGCTGCAGCTCTGGAATCATATGTAGACCAGACCGGATAAAGATGGCAGATTTCCTTCCCTAAAGGACATTATTGAACTAGATGGGTTTTTCTGACAATAGACAATGGCTTCAGCTCATTGTAGATTCTTAATTCCAGATAGTTTTTCATTGAATTCAAATGCCACCATCTGTCGTGATGGGATTTGAGTGCAGATCCCAGAACATTAGCTGAGTTTCTGGATTAATAGTTCCCCAATAACATCACTAGGCCACCACATCCCCACTTCTCCATAACCCTGATTTTAGTTTCCTTAGGTAAATTATCCAATGTGTTCCAGAATGCTATTCTCGTGTTTGCAAGCAGAAAATGCATCTGAGATCATTAACCAGTTGCTGTGGAAAGGAAGTTCTCATTTCTCCCTTTGGCTCTAATGTCTATTATCGTAATTTCATGGTCCCTGTTTACTAACCATCCAGTAACCACAGAATCCATAGAATTCCTACAGTGCAGAAGGAGGTCATTCAGCCCATTGAATCTGCATCAATCACAACTTCACACAGGCCCTATCCCCATCACCCTATATACTTACCCGGCTAATCCCTCTAACCTATGCATCCTGGGACACTAAGGAGCAATTTAGCATGGCCAATCAACCTATCACACACATCTTTGCACTATGGGAGGAAACCGGAACACCTGGAGAAAACTCATGCAGACACAGGGAGAATGTGAAGACAATCACCAAGCCTGGAATTGAACTCAGGTTGCTATGAGGCAGCAGTACTAACCACTGTGCCACTGTGCCACTCTGGAAAATGTTCCTTGTTATCTACTCTGGCAGAAGCTTTCATGCTTTTAAATGTATCCATGACATCTTCCTTCCACTTTGCTCTAATCCTGGCTGCTCCATCACTCCACCTAACAAAATCATCCCTCAACACTGATAACAGTCTGGTAAATCTCCTCTGTATCCTCTCCAAGGCTTTGACATCCTTCCGAAATTGTGGTGCCCAGGATTAGACATAATTCTTCAGCGAGGGTAACCAATGTTTTATAAAGGTTTAAGATCATTTAAGACTTTTTTTATTCTGCCTTTTTTGAAGCAGGATTCACCATTTGACTTATCAATGTCAAGGGTTTCTCTGTTCCTGCACCTCTGCCTTTTTAATTCTGTACTGGATCCCTTGTCAGAGATGCTCTTTGGCATGCTGAGTGCTTCCAACATTTCCTGCTTTATATTTCAGGACACACAAGGAGGGAACAGGCACTAGAGAGGACCCACTCACTCAAAGCTCAAACCTCCTCCAGCTTTTCAAAGAAGGATGGTAAAGATGAACCAGAGAATTACAGACTGAAGAATCAGTGGCAGGGAAACTATTGAAGGAAGTTCTGAAGGAGAGAATTAATATCCACTTGGAAAGGCAAGGATTAAGTAGAGACAGTAAATATGGCTTTGTCAAAGGGATGTCATACTTAACTAACTTCATAGAGTTTTTCAAAAACGCAATCAAAGAACAAAGAAAAATCCAGCACATGAACAGGCCCTTTGGCCCTCAAAGCCTGTGCTGATCATGATGCCCTGATTAAACAAATAAAAACCTTCTGTTCTTACTCAGTCCATATTTCCCTATTCCCTCCCTATTCATGTACCCATCTAGATGCCTCTTAAATGTTGCTGATGTTCCTGCTTCCATCACCTCCTCTGGCAGTGCATTCCAGGCACCCACCATTCTCTGCATGAAATACTTCCCCCGCACATCTCCCTTAAACTTTCCCCCTCTCATCTTGAACCTGTGCCTCCTTGCAATTGACACTTCAATCCTGGGAAAAAGTCTCTGAATATCCACGCTGTCTGTGCCTTTTATAATTTTGTAGACCTCTATCAGGTCTCCCCTCAGCCTCTGTCTCTCCAGTGGAAACAATCCTAGTTTATTCAACCTCTCACAGCCAACACCCTTGAGACCAGGCAATATCCTGGTGAATTTTCTTAGCACTCTCTCCAAAGCTTCTGGTAGTATGGTGACCAGAACCACATGCAATATTCCAAATATGGCCTAACTAAGGTTTTATACAACTGCAATGTAATTTCCAATAAGATCATAACGGGTGTGGACAGGGTGAATAAGAAACAACCATTCCCCTAGGTTGATGGTCAATCATGAGGGGGCACAGTTTTAGGGTCACCACCTGTGTTGCCGCTTTTAGGGAACTGTGGACCTGCTTGTCCAGACCTCTCAATACGTTAATGTTCCTAAGGGTTCTGCCATTTACGGTACAATTTACACCTAAATTCGATCCTCCAAAATGCATCATCTCACATTTATCCATGATTAAACTCCATCTGCCATTTTTGTGCCCAAGTCTCCATTCAACCTATATCCTACCATATCCTGTGACAATCCTTGGCACTATCAGCAACTCCACCAATCTCCATGCCATCTGCAAACTTTCTAATCAGACCATTGAGTGTGCGAATGAGGGTTGATATAGATTATATGGACTTTAGGAAGACGTTTAACAAGAGTCTCAT
This sequence comes from Sphyrna mokarran, assembly GCA_024679065.1. NCBI lineage: Eukaryota > Metazoa > Chordata > Chondrichthyes > Carcharhiniformes > Carcharhinidae > Sphyrna > Sphyrna mokarran. The sequence continues at coordinate 71,378,486 of JAGIQG010000016.1, forward strand.
ACAGAATGTTTGGATGAGCACTTGAAATATCATAACATTCAAAATATGGGACAAGAGCAGGAAAATGAGATTAGCACAACATTAGTGGTAGTTATTGCTGGTGCAGACTCAATGGGCCGAAAGGCCTCTTCAGCACTGTACAATGACTCTATGACTCCAACCACACACTAATTCTTACACTCAGGAGATGGAGATGATGCCACAGGACAAACAGAAACAAGGAAATGTTCCAAATACACAGGGGATCTCCGCACATCATTCTATTGCTAACAGGAAGCCTGTTCAATAGAAGACATCTCAGCTGAGGGACATTCAACTCAGGAATTTTGTTAGAATCTAAAATTGATTTGGTAAAGAAACAACTGAATTTACATTGCGCCTCTTACATCCTCAAAACGTCCCATAATGATCTGCAGCCAATGAATTATTTTGATGTGGACTTGTTGTTGTAATGGAAAAAAAGCAAATTGCACATGCAAACTCTCACAATGCAACAATTACCAGATGATCTGTTTTAAAACGATATTGTTTGAGGGATAAGTATTGACCCACGACACTGTACATTCAGAGTTATAGGGTCATACAGGAAAGAGGCCCTTCAGCCCATCGAGTCTGCACCAACGGACCTACACAAATCCCACTTTCTAGCACTTGGTCCATATCCTTGAATGTTTCATCATTTCAAGTCATCATCACTCCTCATGAACAGGTAACAATCGTGCTGACCTCCCCTGCGGAACTAGAGGCCTCTCCCAGAGAGGTCAAGGGCAAGGGGGGTGCCCCTTGGGCCTGTTGGGCAGCGCCAGGTGTGGAGCCTGAAGGTACAATCCAATCGGGGTGATGGGGGATGCCCACTGCCACTTTGCCTGCGATCGGTGAGGGGAGGGCGACCCGATCAGTCTGGGGGGTACACTTCCAGCTACGTAGGGCTTATGATTGGCCATGGGCTGTATTCAGATGCAGGAGCCTGACAGCTTTCTCTGTCAGGACATTGCTGTTGCTATTACACATGTGCAGATTCAGAGGTCTGCACGTGCACAATAGCTCCCTCTGCTACTGGCTGTGCATTAAGCCCCATCCAGTGCCTGTAGCAGCTAGAAACAGTTTAGCTGATTTTTTTGCATGCACTATGTGCAAACAATTGGGCACAAAACTAGCCCATCTTCACGCTGGCTGGACACTCAGGGTGGGATTTTCTGGCCCCATTCACCTGGAAACTGGAAAATCCTGCCCACAGTCAACAGACCTTTCCATGGTCCGTCCCTCACCTGTTACGATTCTCATGGTGGGCAGAATGGTAAAATTTGCCCAAAGTGTCAGATCACTGGCAATTGTTGTCAATCGATATCACACCAGTCCTGATGTGTGCCACTCCAGCAAGGAGATACACTCAATGTGCTGACAGAGGCTAGGAGATTTCAACCAGTGACAGGCAAGTCCACAAACTGACATCCCTGAGACTAAAAGCTGTGAACGCAAGGTAAGGAGCTGATTAAAGCAACCCATTCAACCATTCCAACAAGATAATCCTCTTTTCTCTCACAGTCCAGTTCATCTGATCCCTTGACTGCTGAATTTAATCAGAAAAAAGCAGACCTTGATGACGTCAGTTCTCAATGACAGTTTCTATCTTCTTTATTCACAGACTGACTTCCTCTGTGTTTCCAGATTTTCCATTTGTCCAGTGAGGGAATCATTGTGAGGAATCACTATTGCTGGACAGAATGACTAGGGACTGATTCAGGAATATGCAGAGAAGCCACACAGTGTAACATAGGGAACTAGAAGATATAGACTGAACGGCTAAGTCCCAGATATTGGAGTTATTTAGTGGAGGGTGAGAAACAGAGGTTCACATTTCTATAGTGTCTTTCACAACCTGAGTGTTTTGCAGCCAATGAAGCAGTTTCAAAGTGCAGTCGCTGTTATGTTCTAGGAAACCTTTAATAGCACCTTCCAAACGCGTGACCTCTACTATCTGGAAGGACAAGGGTAACAGGCACATGGGAACACCAGCACCTGCAAGTTGCCCTCCGAGCTACACGCCATCCTGACACCTCTTTGACTATTGCCAAGTTAAAATGCTGGAACTCCCTTGCTATCAGCACTGTGGGTGTACCTACAGCATATAGGCCCAAATGCTTAGTCTTGTGGGGTTAGTGTGATTGGACCAGAAGTGCGTGGGAAATCCTCTCCAACCAACATCAATTTTCCAATGGGATCTTGCTCCTCATCTCTTGTTCTTCACGCTCCTCCACAGACTTGGCCATGGAAATGTCCTCTACGGTCTCTGGAACAGGGTCGCTGTCTTCATCCTCCAACACATTCCCCCGGGTTGACAGAACCGGACTGTGCAGAATGCAGCAGATAACAATAATAAAGAAGATGTGTTCAGAAGAATATTGCAGTGATCCCCTGAACAGCCTAGGCAGAGAAACCTCATCTTGAATAGGCCTTTGATCCTCTCTATCGTCATCCTCATGTAGCTCTCATCGGCTCCAGTTCCTGTGTGAAAGTGGCATCATCAGCCATCTTTTGAACTGACAGCCCTTGGTCCTCAGAGCCAATTCTCCCAGTGTCAGAGCAATGAACAGCCTTAGCACTTTGGACTGACTCAGGATGTAGGCAGTGTGGACATGCCTGGCACAAATCTGCAGTACCTGATTCCTGTGGTCACAAACAGTCTGGATGCTGAGGGAGTGGATGTCCTTTCTATTGACAAAGGTACCCAGTTCCCCCACTGGCTCCATTACGAGCGTACAATCAATGGCTCCCTGGATATGGGGGAAATCCTGCAATTGCAGAGAAGCCTCTCACTCACTCTGCCTGGCTGGCCTCAACTGTCCAGATGTGAATGAGAGTGCTGACCCCTTGGAACAATAAGTCAGTGGCCAACTTGATGCAGGTGCAGGTAGCCTCCCATCCATTGACTCTGTCTATACTTCCCACTGCCTTGGCAAAGCAGCCAGTATAATCAAGGTCCCCACGCACCCCGGACATTCTCTTTTCACCTTCTTCCTTCAGGAAAATCATACAAAAGTCTAAAGTCACATACCAACCGACTCAAGAACAGCTTCTTCCCTGCTGCTGTCAGATTTTTGAATGGACTCACCTTGCATTAAGTTGATCTTTTTCTACACTCTAGCTATGACTGTAACACTACATTCTGCACTCTCTCATTTCCTTCTCTATGAATGGTATGCTTTGTCTGTATAGCGCACAAGAAACAATACTTTTCACTGTATCCCAATACGCGTGACAATAATAAATCAAATCAAATCAAGTCAATGGACTGTGAGACACCACGCAGGCTCCCCACGGAGCCCTGGACAGAAGCTGAGCCATGTGAGTTCAGTGCCATTGGCACGGAGTGGCCACCCTCACAGTCAGAGGCTATTTCGTAGCTGATCATGTCACAGATCGAGGTGACAGCATTGCTGGAGAGGTGCTGCCTCCTTCGGCACTGAACTTCGACATGTGCAGGTAATACAGTCATTGCCTGTACACTCTACCCAGTGGGTAATGGTGCCAAATCCCGACCTTTGTGCCTTACAAATCTTGCTGGTCCTCCAGCCCATCTGTTGGCACTTCTTGATCTATGGGGTTGATTGTAGGGTGGTGTGTATGGGTAACTGGCCTCCTCTCTCTGGTTCGCATCTCCTCCTCCTCAGAAAGTCTCTCCAGTGGAGTAAACTATCCCTATTGGTTCAGGGTCCTACTCTGAAGGGGTCTTTCTGCAGAAAGACTCTTCAAATGTTTACAAATAATAGCCCAAAATGATCTCTACACCAACTCCAAACAACACAAAGTGAGCCTTTATCTCGCTCTGGATGAGGAATTAATGAAAATGGTGAAGACCACTTGGCTGATTGGCTGAACAGAAAGTACACGGGCCAATCAAAGTTGCTGTGAGTTGCTCTTTAAATGGCCCTCAGTAGCCGCAGTTCCGACTTCTGTGTGCATCCGCTAATCAAAATACAGCGAGGTGCTGCGCTGATGTTAAAGCACCCTCTTGTCATCATTGCATTTCATTATCTATATCACAGGGACTGCAGCAGTTCAGGAAGGCAGCTCACTAACACCGTCCCAAGGGTAATGAGGAATGAGTAATAAACACTGGCCTAGCCAGCGACGCCCACACCCAATTTACACGCAACAAGATCCCAGCAGCCATTAAATATATCATCAGATGATCTATTTTATGATATTCACTGAGGGTTAAGGGTTGGCTGGAAATCAAATCACATCTGGAGAGCCAGTGACTCAGACTGAAAGGGCATTTTGAAAGATAAGATACACCTCTCAAACTGGGGGGGGGATGGTTTACAGGCAGGAAAATGTCGCTGACCGCCTGTCCCTTTTACAAATATCAACTCCATGTATTGACAAAGGCACCCAGTTCCCCCACTGGTTCCGTTATGGGTGTACAATCAATGGCTCCCTGGATATAGGGGAAACCCTGCAATTGCAGAGAAGCCTCTCGCTCACTCTGCCTGGCTGGCCTCAACTGTCCAGATGTGAATGAGAGTGCTGACCGCTTGGAGCAATAAGTCAGTGGCCAACTTGATGCAGATGGAGGCAGCCTCCCATCCACTGACTCTGTCTACACTTCCCACTGCCTTGGCAAAGCAGCCAGTATAATCAAGGTCCCCACGCATCCCGGACATTCTCTCTTCCACTTTCTTCCATCAGGAAAAACATACAAAAGTCTAAAGTCACATACCAACCGACTCAAGAACAGCTTCTCCCCTGCTGCTGTCAGACTTTTGAATGGACTTACCTTGCATTAAGTTGATCTTTTTCTACACCCTAGCTATGACTGTAACACTACATTCTGCACTCTCTCGTTTCCTTCTCTATGAACGGTATGCTTTGTCTGTATAGCGCACAAGAAACAGTACTTTTCACCATATCCCAATACATGTGACAATAATAAATCAAATCAAATCAAGTCAGTGGACTGTGAGTCCCCCACGGAGCCCTGGACAGAAGCTGAGCCCTGGGAGTTCAGAGCCATTGGCACAGAGCGGCCGCCTTCACAGTCAGAGTCTATTTCGTAGCTGATCATGTCACAGACCGAGGTGACAGCATCGTTGGAGAGGTGCTGCCTCCTTCAGCACTGAACTTCAACATGTGCAGATCAACTCCACACACCCACCTTCTCCTCACATCCCTCAATTCTTCATCCCTCCAGCAACATATCTGATCGAAACAAATGCCCGTTCATAGAAATACAGAAACATGGAAAACAGAAGCAGCAAGAGGCCATTCAGCCCTGCAAGCCTACTTCACCATTCAAATGGAATTCACTGTGGGTGGCATTCTGCAACTCAGTTGTATCATAGTGAACATAGAACATTACAGCGCAGAACAGGCCTTTCGGCCTTCGATGTTGCGCCGACCAATTAGGAAAAAGCAATGACCCTCTAACCTAAACCGTTCCCTTTTCGTCCATAAACTTACCTACTAACCTCTTAAACACCACCAAACTTGGCACATCTACAACTGCCGCAGGAGTGAAGGAGGTAACCTGTAAAACCATTCTGTCCAAAGTGTCCATATCCATTTCAACATTTTTTTATTCATTCATGGGACATGGCCATTGTTGACTGGTCAGCATTTATTGCCTATCCCTAGCTGCCCAAGGGCAGTTGAGAATCAACCACATTGCTGTCAGTTTGGAGTTAAATATAGGCCAGATAAGGATGGCAGATTTCCTTCCCTAAAGGAATTAATGAATTAGATGGGTTTTTCTGACAATGGTTTCATGGTCATCAGTAAATTCTTAATCCCAGATATTTTTTATTCAATTCATTAATTCGATTCAATTGGCAATGGTGGGATTCGAACATGGGTTTCTGGATTAATAATTTAGCAATAATACCATGAGGCCATCGCCTCTGTCTCTTTGTGTCAAGTGTCTATTCATACTTGAACTGCACCATAGTGAATAATGCACTTGGACCCAACTCCCCATTTCCCTGAATGTACTTGAACACACACACACACACACACACACACACACACACACACACACACACCATTCGGGAGTGCACAAAGTAAATCTGTTTGTACCAAAGTAAGTAATAAATTTTAAACACAAGGTTGGCTTCACTCCCAATGTAAGAAAATGAAGTTTGTTTGTGAAATTCGTTTCAGAAATTGTCGGATGTGAGCCCGAGATTGAAGACAGAAGAATGTCGAAACTCTAAAGGTGACCCTGTCTGGAATGAGATTCTCTCGTTAGTCAGTGTGTCTGCGTCTACTGATAATAGCCCCCTCCTTCAGGATGCATTCAATGCTGAGAGACAGCTTCATGGAGATAGTAAAATTTTATGTGAACAGTGGTATCCAGTCCATATTAAATATTTAGAGATGTTCTTGTCTTTCTTTCGCAATATTTGCTCCTTGTAGATTATATGTAAACCACAGCTAAATAACACTATTATTCCTATGAGATTCATCTCCAAACTCAGTGGCCTGGGGCCCGGTTCCCCCCTCTGTAACTGGACAGTGATCTTACTAACTCACAGACTTTATTGTTCCTTGGGAGCGGCTGGTGTGAGGAGAGCTGGTGAGTAAATTTCTGTCTTTTTTTTTCAAAATCATGTCTGTTTTTTTTTAACTCTTAAAACCGGAAACAGGAAGTAGTCACAGGGAGGCCTGTGCAGGAGTTTTTTTTTCTTTCACCTGGACCTCCATAAATTGGGAAGGTGAAGAATCCCGATACTCTACACGTGTAGAGTATCCCAACCCTCCCCCCTCCTCTGACCTAATAAAAAAAGGAGACTAGGAGTGTGAGTAGGTAAGTTTAAGTTTATATTTGTTTCTGGGTAAAGGAAGTAATAGTGATGGCAGTGCAGGCAGTGCGATGTACCTCCTGTGGGATGTTTGAGGTGAGGGACACTGGTAGTGTCCCAGCTGATTACATCTGCCAGAGGTGCATCCAGTTCCATCTCCTTGAGGACCGTGTTAGGGACCTGGAGCTGGAACTGGAGGAACTAAGAATTATTAGGGAAGCAGAGATGGCTGTTGATAAAAGCTACAGGGAGATAGTTACTCCTAAATGTGATACATGGGTGACTGTTAGAAGGGGTAAGAAGCAATCAGTGCAGAGTTCCCCTGAGGCTGTTCCTCTACGTAATAAGTACTTTTTCCTAGGATGGAGAAAGCTAGCACGAGGGGACACAGCTTTAAATTAAGGGGTATGAGTTATAGGACGGATATCAGAGGTAGGTTCTTTACTCAAAGAGTGATTCGGGAGTGGAATGCCCTGCCTGCAGCTGTTGTAGATGCGCCAAGTTTGGTGGCGTTTAAAAGGTTAATTGATAAGTATATGGAAGAGAAGGGAATGGTTTAGTTTGGAGGGGCATTGCTTTTTATTTTGGTCGGCACAACATCGAAGGCCGAAGGGCCTGTTCTGTGCTGTAATGTTCTATGTTCTATGTTCTACGTTCTACTCTGCTTTGGATGCTGTTGGGGATGTAGATACAACCGGGGTAAGCCATGGAGTACAGGTCTCGGGAGTTGAGCCTGTCCTTGATGCTCAGGTGGGAAGGGGGAAGAAAAGATCTGGATTAGTGATTGGGGACTCCCTAGGTAAGGGGATAGATAGGAGGGTCTGTGGGAAGGAGCGGGACTCGCGGTTGGTATGTTGCCTCCCGGGCGCTGGGGTCAGTGATATCTCTGACCGAGTGTTCGGGATCCTTAAGGGGGAGGGGAACCAGCCCCAAGTTGTGGTGCATGTAGGTACCCATGACGTAGGTAGGGAAAGGGATGGGGATATAAAGCAGAAATTCAGAGAGTTAGGGTGGAAACTTAGGGCTAAAACTAACGGAGTGGTTATCTCTGGTTTGTTACCTGTGCCACAGGATGGCATAGAAAAGAATAGGGAGAGAGAACATTTGAACTCGTGGCTAAAGGGATGGTGCAGGAGGGAAGGGTTCAGGTATTTGGACAATTGGGGCTCATTCTGGGGAAGGTGGGACCTCTACAAGAGGGATGGTCTGCACCCGAACCGGAGAGGTACCAATATCTTGGGGGGTAAATTTACCAGTGCTATTCGGGGGGGTTTAAACTGATTCGGTGGGGGGACGGGAACCTGAATTGTTGTGCCAGTATACAGGAGGATGTGAATAGGGAGGTCACGGATAAGGTTTCTAGGTCGCAGCTGTACAGTGGCAAACGGGAGGGTGGTTTGAAGAGTGTATACTTTAATGCGAGGAGCATACGCAATAAGGTGGATGAACTTGCAGTCTGGATTGGTGCTTGGAACTTCAATGTTGTGGCTATTTCAGAGACGTGGATAGAGCAGGGGCAGGAATGGTTGTTGCAGGTTCCGGGGTTCAGATGTCTCAGTCAGAGCAGAGGTGGTGGTAGAAGAGGGGGAGGAGTGGCATTGTTAGTTAAGGACAGCATTACGGTGGCAGAAAAGACATTTGATGTGGACTTGTCTGCTGAGGTAGTGTGGGCTGAGATTAGAAACAAGAAAGGAGAGGTCACACTGTTGGGAGTTTTTTATAGGCCTCCAAAAAGTTCCAGAGAAGTAGAGAAAGGGATTGCAAAGTTGATCCTGGATAGGTGTGAAAGTAACAGGGTAGTTGTAATGGGGGACTTTAACTTTCCTAATATCGATTGGAAAAGCTATAGTTCAAGTACGTTAGAGGGGTCAGTTTTTGTTCAATGTGTGCAGGAAGGTTTCATGACTCAGTATGTAGATAGGCCAACAAGAGGTGAGGCTATATTGGATTTGGTACTGGGTAATGAACCAGACCACGTGTTAGACTTGGAGGTGGGTGAGCACTTTGGTGATAGTGACCACAATTCGGTTACGTTTACCTTAGTGATGGAAAGGGATGGGCATGTACCGAATAACAGTAGTTATAGCTGGGGGAAAGGTAATTATGAGGCTATTAGGAGAGATTTAGGATGCATAGGGTGGAGCAGGAAATTGCAGGGCTGGGGACATCTGAAATGTGGAGCATATTTAAGGAACAGCTTCTGCATGTCCTTAATGAATATGTACCTGCCAAGCAGGGAGGAAGTGGTCGAGTGAGGGAACCATGGTGTACTAGGGAAGTTGAATCTCTGGTGAAGAGGAAGAAGGAAGCTTATATAATGATGAGACGTGAAGGCTCAGTTAGGGCACTGGAGAGCTATAAATTAGCAGGAAGGAGCTAAAGAGGGAGTTGAGAAGAGCTAGAAAAGGACACGAGAAGACTTTGGCGGATAGGATTAAGGAGAATCCTAAAGCTTTTTACAGGTATATAAATAATAAAAGATTGGTTAGGGCAAGATTAGGGCCAGTCAGAGATAGCAGGGGGAAGTTGTGCGTGGAGCCTGAGGAGATAGGAGAGACACTGAATGAGTATTTTTCGTCAGTATTCACGCAGGAGAAAGACAATGTTGTCGGGGAGAATACTGCGATACTCGGTTGTAGACTGGGCAGGATTGAGGTTCATAAGGAGGAAGTGTTAGCGAATCTTGAGGGTATGAAAATTGAAAAGTCCCCTGGGCCAGATGGAATTTATCCCAGGATTCTCTGGGAGGCTAGAGAGGAGATTGCAGAGCCTTTGGCTTTGATCTTCATGTCATCGTTAGCTACAGGTATAGTGCCGGAAGACTGGAGGATGGCAAATGTTGTTCCTTTGTTCAAAAAGGGGAGTAGGGACCATCCTGGAAATTATAGACCGGTGAGCCTGACTTCTGTTGTGGGCAAAGTCTTGGAAAGAATTATAAGGATAGGATTTATAAGCATCTAGAGAGAAATAAATTGATTAGGGATAGTCAGCACGGTTTTGTGAAGGGTAGGTCGTGCCTCACAAACCTTATTGAGTTTTTTGAGGAGGTGACCAAAGAGGTAGAAAAGGGTAAGGCAGTTGATGTAGTGTATATGGATTTTAGCAAAGCGTTTGATAAGGTTCCCCATGGTAGGCTACTGCAGAAAGTGCGGATGCATGGGATTGAAGGTGATTTAGCAGTTTGGATTAGGAATTGGCTAGCTGATAGAAACCAGTAAGAATTTAGCAACACCAATTTTTAAATTTTAACTTTTAACTTTGTTGAAAGCTCGCAATTTTACTGTCAATTAAATCGGTTGGATTAAAAATTGGTGTTGCTAAATTCTTACTGAGTTCTTACCACCCCAATCCAACGCCGGCATCTTTACATCATAGCTGATAGAAGACAGAGGGTGGTGGTTGATGGGAAATATTCAACCTGGAGTGCAGTTACAAGTGGTGTACCTCAAGGATCTGTTTTGGGGCCACTGCTGTTTGTCATTTTTATAAATGACTAGATGAGGGTGTAGAGGGTTGGATTAGTAAATTTGCTGATGATACCAAAGTGGGGGGAGTTGTAGACAGCGAGGATGGATGTTACAGTTTGCAGAGGGACATAGATAGGTTGCAGAGCTGGGCCGCGAGGTGGCAAATGGAATTCAATACGGATAAGTGTGAGGTGATTCACTTTGGTAGGAATAACAGGCATATGAAATATAGGGCTAATGGAAGGACCCTTAATAGTGTTGTCGAGCAGAGGGATCTGGGGATACAAGTACATAGCTCTTTGAAAGTTGGCACCCAGGTTGATAAAGTTGTTAAGAAGGCGTACAGTGTGTTAGCTTTTACTGGTAGAGGGATTGAATTTAGGAGCCGTGAGGTTATGTTACAACTGTACAAAACTCTGGTGCGGCCGCACTTGGAGTATTACGTACAGTTCTGGTCGCCGCATTATAAGAAAGATGTGGAAGCATTGGAAAGGGTGCAGAGGAGGTTTACCAGGATTTTGCCTGGTATGGTGGGAAGGCCTTATGAGGAAAGGCTGAGGGACCTGAGGTTATTTTCATTAGAGAGAAGAAGGTTACGCTGTGACCTAATTGAGGCGTATAAGATGATCAAAGGACTGGATAGGGTGGATAGTGAGAGCCTTTTTCCTCGGATGGTGATGACCAACACGATGGGACATAACTTTAAATTAAGAGGTGGTAGTTATAGGACGGATGTCAGAGGCAGGTTCTTCACACAGAGGGTGGTGAGGGCGTGGAATGCCCTGCCTGCAGCAGTTGTGGACTCGCCTACATTGGGGGCATTCAAATGGTTGGTGGATAGGCATATGGATGATATTGGAATAGTTTAGGTTAGAGGGTCCACTGGCCGGCACAACATCGAGGGCTGAAGGGCCTGTACTGCACTGTAATGTTCTATGTTCTATGTTCTATGTTCTATGTTCAGACAACAATCAGTAGGGATAGGCAACAACACCTCCTCCCCGATCACCCTCCACACTGGTGCTCAAAAAAGGCTGTGTTCTTAGCGCCTTACTACACTTCCCTGACTGCATGGCCAAATTCCATCCCAATTTTCAGTTTGCTGATAACACCATCATAGTGGGTCAGATCTCAAACATTGATGAGACTTGGAAGGAGGGAAATTTGTTGAGTGTATTCAGGAGCAATTTTCGCATTCAGTATGTGGATGGCCTAATGAGAGAGAGAGCAAAACTTGACCTCCTCTTGGGAAATAAGGAAGAGCAGGTGACAAGTGTTAGTGAGGATCACTTTGGGACCAGTGACCATAATTCTATTATTTTTAAAATAGCTATAGAGAATGATAGGTCTGACCCAAAAATAAAAATTCTAAATTGGGCAAGGCCTATTTTGATGGTATTAGGCAAGAACTTCCAAAAAGTAACTGGGGGAGTCTTTTGGCAGACAAAGAGACATCTGGTAAGTGGCACACTTTCAGAAGTGTGTTAACCAGGGTTCAGGGTAAACAAATGCCACTTAGGGTGAACAGCAAAGCTGGTAGAAGTAGGGAACCCTGGATGACTCGGAATATTGAGTTTCTGATCAAGAAGAAGAAAGAGGTACATAATGTGCATAGGCACCTGGAATCAAGTGGATCCCTCGGAAAGCATAGAGGGGGTAAAAATAGAGTTAAGAAAGAAATCAGAAGAGCAAAAAGGGGACATGAGATTATTTTGGCAGATAAGGTAAAGGAGTATCCAGACAGATTCTATAAATACATGAAGGGCAAGAAAGTAACTAGGAAGAGAGTAGGGCCTCTCAAGGATTAACAAGGTCATCCATTGTGTGGATCCACAAGAGATGGGTGAGATCCTAAATGAATATTTCTCATCTGTATTTACTGTTGAGAAAGGCATGGATGTCAGAAGCTTGGGGAGGTAAATAGTGATGTATTGAGGAGTGTACATATTACGGAGAAGGAGGTGCTGGAAGTATTAAAGTGCGTCAAGGTAGATAAATCTGCAGGGCCTGATAAAGTGTATCCCAGGACATTGTGGGAGGCTAGGGAGGAAATTGCGGGTCCTCTAGCCCAAGATATTTGAATCATCAGTAGTTGAGAGTGAGGCGCTGAAGGTAGGAAAGTGACAAATGTTCTGCCTTTATGTAAAAAGGGCTGCAGGAAAAAGCCTGGGAACTACAGGCCAGTGAGCCTCACATGGGTAAGTTGTTAGGTATTCTAGAGACAGGAGCTACAGGTATTTAGAGACACAAGGACTGATTAGGGACAGTCAGCATGGCTTTGTGAGTGGAAAATCATGTCTCAGAAGTTTTTGAAACGATAACCAAGAAGATAGATGAGGACAGTGTAGTTGATGTTATCTACATGGACTTTAGCAAGGCCTTTGACAAGGTACTGCATGTAGGTCGTTGCATAATATTAAATCTCGCAAATCTAGGATGAGGTAGCCAAATGGATATAAAATTAATTTCTTGACAGAAGATGACAGAAGGTGATTGTAGAGGGTTGTTTTTCAAACTGGAGGCCTGTGACCTGCGGTGTGCCACAGAGATTGGTGCTGGGTTCACTGTTATTTGCCATTTATATTAATGATTTGGAGGAGAATATAAGAGGCATGGTTAATAAGTTTGCAGATGACACCAAAATTGGTGGCTTAGGGACAGTGAAGAAGGTTATCTTGGATTGCAATGGGATCTTGATCAATTGGGCCAGTGGGCTGATGAATGGCAGATGGAGTTTAATTTAGACAAATGCAAGGTGATGCATTTTGGTAGATTGAACCAGGGCAGGATCAGTTAATGGTGGGGCATTGGGGAAAGTTATAGAACAAAGCGATTTAGAGGTACAATTCATAGCCCCTAGAAAGTGAAGTCACAGAAGGCAGAAGGCATTTAGCATGCTTGGTTTCATCAGTGAGAACACTGAATACAGGAATTGGGACATCTTGTTAAAGTTGTACAAGACATTGGTAAGGCCACACTTAGAATACTGTGTGCAATTCTAGTCACCCTATATAGAAAGGATGTTATTAAACTAGAAAGAGTGCAGAAAAGGTTTACTAGGATGCTACCAGAAATTTATGGTCTCAGTTTCCAGGAGACACTGGATAAACTGGGACTTTTTTCTCTGGAGTATAGAAGGCTGAGGACTGACCTTACAGAGGCCTATAAAATAATGAGGGACAAGATCAGCTAGATGGTCACTATCTTTTCCCAGAGGTAGGAGAGTTTAAATCTAGAGGGCATAATTTAAAGTGAGCGGGAAGAGATATAAAAGGATCCAGAGAGGTAATATTTTCACCCAGAAAGTGGTGAGTGTCTGGAACAAGCTGCCAGAGGCAATAGTGGAGGCAGGTACAATTTTGTCTTTTAAAAAGCATTTAGGCAGTTACATGGATAAAATGGGAATAGAGGGATATGGGCCAAACGTGGACAATTGGGACTATCTTAGTTGATATAAAAAAGGACAGCATGGACAAGTTGGATTGAAAGACCTGTTTCCATGCTGTAAATCTCTTTGACTTTATGACTGTATGAGACAGAGTACAGGAAAGAGATAGAGAATCTGGTGAACTAGTGCAACGACAATAATCTCTTCCTCAATGTTAATAAAATGAAGGAGATAGTCATCGATTTCAGAAAGTGTAGTGGAGAACACACCCCTGTCTACATCAACGTGGAAAAAGTAGAAAGGATCGAGCGCTTCAAGTTTTTAGGTGTCCAGATCACCAACAATCATTCCTGGTCCCCCCATGCCAGCACCTATAGTTAAGAAAGTCCACCAACACCTTTACTTTCTCAGAAGACTAAGGAAATTTGGTATGTCCGCTACAACTCTCATCAACTTTTACAGATGCACCATTGAAAGCATTCTTTCTGGTTGTATCACAGCTTAGTATGGCTCCTGCTCTGCCCAACACTGCAAAGAACTACAAAAAGTCATGAATGTAACCCAATCCATCACTCAATCCAGACTTCCATCCATGACTCTGTCTACACTTCCTGCTGCCTCACAAAGCAGCCAGAATAATTAAGGACCCCATGAAACCCAGACATTCTCTCTTCCATCTTCCTCCATCAGGAAAAAGATACAAAAATCTAAGGTCATGTACCAACCGACTCAAGAACAGCTTCTTCCCTGCTGCCATCAGACTTTTGAATGGACTTAACCTATATTAAGTTGATCTTCTCTACACCCTGGCTATGGACATAACACATTCTGCACCCTCTCCTTTCCTTCTCTATAAACGGTATGCTTTGACTGTAGAGTGCGCAAGAACCAATACTTTTCACTGCGTACTAATACATGTGACAATAATAAATCAAATCGAGAGCGCTACCAGGAACAAACTGACACATTCCACCAGGAAGCCCTATTTGTGCATCTTTGAGAATCAGACTTTGGAAATCGAGGCTCGTCCTCCGTTCCTCCACCTTTCCAAACAGGATCTCAAAATTGTAAAGCTTCTCCCTTCCCCCCATCCCTCTCTAACCCCCTCCCGTCCCCTCCCCTTCCCCCTCATCCCCCTCCCGCTGCCCCACAGCCTTGCTGAGTATCTCCTCTGCCTGATACTTGTTGCATTGTACAGTACCTTCCAGTTTGCAACCAGGCCATGTATCTGTGCAGCTTGGAGAGAATCCAAGCATCCTCATTGCCCTGAAAACTGAAAGCTGGCATCACTTACACAATACCGGATTTAATGTTGGTAAACCTGGCTCCATAGAGAGCTGGGCTAATTTCAAAGCTATATTAAAGACCCACCCCCATCTCCCATCATCACTAGCATCAGGTCTTTGAGGCTTCTCCACCCCACAAGTATCCCATCTTTAGGGCATTTGCACCCTCATCCTTTGTCCTCCCACCCATGAAGTGATAACCCACTCTGGGGGTGAACCACCATCCAAGTGGGCCTCACTACCTGTAGACCCCATGTCCTGGCAGTGCCAGCTATATCTCTGAGCCCCTGGGAGGGAGGGATCACACTGTCTCCACACCCCTGGATTATCACATCTGGTCTCTGCTTTTTTCTTTTGAAAATGAATTAAGTTCCAGATGATTAAGAAATCTTTACATTTCTGAGGCGAGATATTACGATCCTCAGAGAAACTAATCACATTTCAAAAGAGACCTGAATTTCACAATGACCAAAGGAATCACAATTGCACATCTAACACTTTTACTGTAATAAACAAAGGTCAACAAAGACTAAACATTTCTTGAGAGAGCAGCTAATATACCAAACTGCAGAAAGGATGCATCCCAATGAACTAAGTTACTGAAAATATCTGATGTGTTTGTAATTTACACCACACCTTTAACAGATATCAAATCTGATTGATTAAATCCATTCTCCTCCTGGCTTTTCAATAGCTCCTTGCCCTGCCACACCAGAGTGAGGCTTCCAGTGCATTTTGAAACTCACTTCACTCAGTCTTCTGATTATTCCCAAGCTGTCTTCCAGTAGGAAGATCCACTCTAACTTCTCGCTCTCTTCAGAAACCTTCTCAGTGGCTAACACATATCAGGCTTCTCTGCATCACAGCAGCTTTCTCTGTACTCCCTCAGAGTCTCTAGGTGGGAATTTCCCACCCCGCCTGCCAGGGGAAGTGCAGTGGGTGGAACAAGGACTGCAGAAAGGTTCGTTGACCTCAGGCAGGATTTTGCTGGTCTTTGGGAGAGTGGCTGTGGCTGGAAAATCCTGCATCTGTCTGTGTCCAGAGAGATTAGCTGTTCTTCTTTTGTGTCAAGATGTGAAAAGTGGAACTTGATTTTCCATAGGTTTCAGTCTGAGCCATTTTTCCATGACAACCAGCTCACATGTGCCCAAGTTTAACAGATCCCACTGCTCCCGTTCCAGGACATTCTGTTTCATCTTAAACTAAAGGTGACAATTTAAAATATAAGGTCTCTCATTAATAACACTGAGACAACAAAGAAACCAGTCATTCTTCTATATGCATCTTCTCACAAACAACATTGAATCCAAACTCACAACTTCCAGCACCTGGGACAAAGGCCAGCAGAGACATCTCTGGGTGATGGACAAGGTCGATCTATTTCATCCACTTGCTGACTACCTCACGTTGCGGCGCATGTTTTGTGGGCTCATGTTGTGTGAAATTTCTCTTATGTCCCACCTGTGGAAATCAATGAGACAGCTCTCCACCGAGATTATCAGATGTATCCATATGTTTTCCAGAATTTATCCCATTTGGGACAGGATTGAAATGACGGGGCTGTACAAGCACCAAAAGAAAATTTGCCTTATTTGTTTGACAATTGTTCTTTTAGAGCGAGTTTAAAAGCAAGCTCTTCACCACCTAAAAGGACAACAGCAGCAGATACATGGGAACACCATCATCTGCAGGTTCCCCTCACTATCCTGACTTGGAAATATATCATTGTTCCTTCATTATCGCTGGGCCAAAATCCAGAAACTCCCTCCCTAACAGCACAGTGGGTGTACCTACACTAGATGGGATGCAGCAGTTCCAGAAGTGACTCACCACAATCGTCTTGGGGCAACAAGGTCTGGGCCCAGCCAGCAACAGCCACATCTCAGGAAAAGAGTCCGGGGTGTTCTCTCCCACTGAGCAGATTGCAGTTTGATCTACATTTGAAATGGGGGAGAAAGGGAATTGGAATTTCAGCTTGGAACTCACACCAGTGACAGAAATCACTGAACTGAGTGATATTAATAGTCATGTCTTAGCTCACCAGGAACCAATCTGGGCCCACACACCTGCACAGTGGCAAAATAATGAATAATTAAAGCTTTCGGAATAAATCCCAGCTGCTGTGGTACATTCCTACACCGACTGCAGGAAGTCTGTGTTAATTAGCACAAAGAATTACTGTCATTATCCCAGTCCCTTCAGCCCTGCTATCACAACATTCTAAAACCTTCACCAGCTCAGTGCATCAACTCAAATGTTCATTAACAAATTCAATGATTGCAGATTTATGTCTCAGCGTTTAATTGTTCAAATGTGATCATTTTTCCTGATAATTATTAATTGCTTTTGGCCCTGGGAGGCTTAAACAATTTAAAAATAGCTGCGTGATAAGGCGGAATATATGCACCAGCATGGTCCTGTTACCCTCCCACTGCACATTAAGTAGCAAAATATTATTTCACACTCAGCAGAAATCCGATGCCCTTTGATTTAAGGATTCACAGATTCTTAGGAGTCATACCACAGAAGAAAACCATTCAGTCCATTGTACTCATGCTGGTTCAATGAAAGTACAGTCATACTTATTCCCAATCTTGTATGATTCCCATTCGCCAATACCTGATCAATTCCTGTTTTGGGTGGCATAATGGTTAGTGCTGCTGCCTCACAGCACCAAGGATCCAGGTTCAATTCCCGGCTTGGCTCACTGTCTGTGAAGAGTCTGCATGTTCTTCCCATGTCTGTGCGGGTTTCCTCCAGGAGCTCTGATTTCCTCCCACACTCCAAAGATGTGGTGGATTGCCATGCTAAATTGCCCCTTCAGGGGTTATGGGGTTAGGGATTGGGTGGGATTGTGGTTGGTGCAGACTTGATGGCCAAATGGCCTCCTGCACTGTAGGGATTCTATGATTCTAAATTATTTACAGACTCAACTTGTATCATCTTTTCAGAGGGGCACGTCTAAATCCCAAAAACTATATATTTTTTTCCAAGTGAAGTAAGCTGGATACAAATTTGAATTTACTTTGCATCACTGCACTAAAAATCAAATCAAATCAAATCTCCCCTGTGTCACTGTGGCCAGAGAGTGGACATTCAGAGCATAAAACTGGGCTGATTCGTCCACCTTTTACACTGAATTATTTAGATTTCTTCGTTGTTGCACTGTCTGAACTTAGAAACTAAACAGTTCACAGCTGATTACTGTCGATTGAAGTATTCTATGTTTGAAGAATTAATTTGTGTTATGTACAAATTGAAGGACAAAGACTTCTTGAGTCCCGAGGCTGAGGCATAGGCAGATGGGTATGGAAGGGAGTCATAACTGTGACACAAAAGGCACTATCTTCATTGGTTAATCTATGAAATTATGCTTCATCCACAGGTTTTGTGGATTACTGTGTTGTACAGTATTTTAATTACTTCCAATAAATGTGAATCAAAGAACAAAGAGAATTACAGTACAGGAACAGGCCGTTCAGCCCTCCAAGCCTGCACCAACAGTGCTTCCTATGTGAAACCCACCTATTTTTTCTGGGACCATATCCCTCTATTTCTGTCCTTTTCCTGTACTTGTCCAGAAGCCCCTTAAAAGTCACTTTCATGTCCGCTTCCACTATCTCTCCCGGCAACAAGTTCCAGGCACCCATCACCCTCTGTGTAAAAAATCTGTCCTGTACATCTCCTTTAAACCTTGCCCTTCGCACCTTAAACCTGTGCCCCCGAGTAATTGACTCTTCCACCCTGGGAAAATGCTTCTGACTATCCACTCTGCCTATCAATTCTATCTAAATTGCTTTCTAATTATTTAAACCATCACTACGTTGTTAAGTTTCATACTTCAGTGTAAGCATTCCCTGAAAATAAATCCAACAACCTATATTTTTAGCCTTCATGCATTTGTACCTCAGTCTGGTATTTGCCACCTTTCAGAGTGAACAGGAGAAGACAGGATGTATCCTAAGTAACTTATGTAATGTATCAAAGTTAGAATATTGTCATATTTTTCCTTTGGCAAAAGGAAGAATGCAATGTTTTTGGAGATTTTCTGGGGAAGATGCTACCTGGTACCATCAGTGTAGCAGCGTGGTCCTTTCCTGAGGGGCCATGTTATCAGCAAGGATCCTACGACACAGCAGCACAGTGGTTAACGCTGATGCTTCATAGTGCCAGGGTTCCGGATTCAATTCCATGTGAAGTCTGCACATTCTCCCCGTGTCTGTGTGGTGTTTCTGCGGGTGTTCTGGTTTCCACTCACACTCCAAAGATGTTGCAAGCTGGGTGGATTGGCCATGATCAACGTGCAGGGTTACAGGAATAGGGCAAAGAGATGGGTCTGGGTAAGGGATGTTGTTTCAGAGAATTGTGCAGACTCAAAGGGCCGAATGGTCTCCTTCTGCACGAATTTATGAATCTTCCCGGCAGGAAGCTGAGTAATGGGCGGAAGGGCACAGACCACAGATAGAGGAGGGACTCACAGCTGGAATCGGGGAGTTGAATAAAGTAATCGCATTGTAATTTATACCAGCCTTGATGGATAAACATATTCTTCATTTGGGAACAAAGCCACATCGAATGGCCCTCAATCTAGTACAAGTAATGAGTAATATCTACCTCTTGATTTACCTTTCTGCCAACATCTCTAAATTAAAACTGTTCTAAGGAACTTTGAACTATCGCATTGACTTTTTGTCTAATCTGATCGATTATTTAAAGAGTGTGGAGGGAGATGATACTGTAGCTTCAGGCAAATAATTCAAAATGTTAATGAGTGAGGAGATCAACGGGTCATTAGGGTCTCCAGGTTCAGGAGTATCCAGGTTCAGAAGTATCCAGGTTCAGAGGTATCCAGGTTCAGAAGTATCCAGGTTCAGGGGTATCCAGGTTCAGGAGTATCCAGGTTCAGGAGTATCCAGGTTCAGGAGTATCCAGGTTCACGAGTCTCCAGGTTCAGGGGTCTCCAGGTTCAGGGGTCAGCTACCACAGTACCGACGGACTCAAGAGATGGCTGAGAATATCGGAAGAATGGAGAATGATTGAAAACTCTCCAGGCAGCAGGAAAAGCGGGAGTTAGGAAACAGTTTGTAAACAGAAACATAGTAAAATGAGCTTGATAACTCAGATATATGAGTGACAGCAAGATAGCGAGAGATGAGGAATGGTTCTCAGATTCTTCCCTGAGGATTTTCCTGCCTGGTGGTTATTCATGTCCATTCACAGGCTGAATGAATTGGAGAAGGATTCATCCAAAATGCAAAATTCCTGGTCCAACTATTTCCCCTTCTGCAGGATCCACAGTCTAATTACCCCACAGTCAGCAGGGAATGGTCCGATTCCCGATTATATCCTGTGTGATACACTGAACCAGTCTCCAGAGTAAAAGCTCCCCAGGCTGCTGCCCTCGACTCTCATCTCTATTTTAGCTGTAATTAATTCGGTTTATTTTACCACCTCCTGCCAGCAAAAAACGGCTGACAGCTTGATTGTGATAAAGAGGCAGCAGCAACACTGACACCTGACTGTGACATTCCAGCCTCAGAGAAGAAGCGTGTTTGAGTACATGTGTGTGTGTGTATGTGTGTGTGAGTGTGTGTGTGTGTGTGTGTGTGTGTACGTGTGTGTGAGTATATGTGTATACATGTGCATGTGTGTGTCTGTGAGTGTGTGCATACGTATGAGTCTGTGTGTGAGTGTATGTGTGTGCCTGTGCATGTGTGTGAATGTATGCGTCTGTGTGCGAGTGTATGTGTGTGTGTGTAAGACAGAGAGAGAACCAGGAGCAGACAGTCACTGACCTCGATTAAACAGAAATTGTTAGCAGAATAAAAAGCCCCAAGGTGATTCACAGGAGAAATATAAACTAAATGTGTCTCCTAGCCACATAAGGAGATACGAGGTCAAACTGCAAAGTCTTGGTCAAAGAGGTATGCTTCAAAAAGTAAAAGGAGGAGGGAGAGGTGAAGAGGTTCAACAAGGGAATTCCAGAGTTCAGAACTTCAGAACCTGTGCTGATGATGAAGCAACTTACAGCTCCCAATGACCTCATCTTCATCAATAGGGAAACCAGCCATGGTTAAGTAAAGAAATGAAGGAAAGTGTCAAACTTAAGGAACAAAGAATATAACTATGCAAAGATGAGTGGCAGGTCAGAAAATTAGAATTTTTAAAAAGGAGAGAACGATTAATCAGGATTAATCAGGAGAAAGAAATTAGAGACAAAAAACAGAATGCGAGATAACCTCAACAGGTCTGTCAGTATCTGTAGGGAGAGAACAGAGCCAATGTTTTGACTCTGCATGAAAACTCTGACTTGAAAAGTTGGCTTTATTCACTCCCCACGGACACTGTCAGACCTGCTGAGATTTTCCAGCATTTTCTGTTTTTGTTTCAGGTTCCAGCTTCTGCAGTATTTTGTTTTTATGGAAGGAATTAGAGTATGTGAGGAAACCAGCTAGAAATATAAAAACAGATAGCAAAAGTTAGTCCAAGTAATTAAACAGGAAAAGAGTAAGCAAAGTGAGTATTAGTCCCCTAGACAGTGAGAATGGAGAGTTAATAGTAGACAATATGGAAACTATAGAGGATACAAAAAACATTCCATTCATAGATGTAAACCAGGAGATGGACAGGAGAGTGAAACTTGATGGAATTACAATCATTAGGGAAGTGGAAATGAGCAAACTGATGGAGTGGTGTGAGTTGACAACTTCTGACTGCTTCATCTCAGGGTCTTAAAAGCAGGAATGAGATAAATGTGTTGTAGTTAATTTCCCAAAATTCTCTCAAATCTGGAAATTTTCCATGAGACTTAAAAGTAGCCAATATAACTCCTCTATTCAAGAAGGGAGGGAAACAGATAACAGGAAACTATTGGCCAGTTAGCTTAATGTCTGTCATGGAAAAATACTAGAATTGATCATTAAAGGAGTTTTCAGGAGTTAGGAAAGCTGGAGGCAATCAGGAAGAGTCAGTGTGGTTATGTGAAATGGAATTCATGTTTAGCTAATTGGAGTTTTTTGATAGTGTATGTGGGTGTGTTTGATGGAACATGCAATGAGGATAGAGAGGAACCTGCAGATGTACTGTATTTGAATTTCCAGAAGACATTTGATGAGGTGTCACATCAAAGGTTATTGTGGAAAATAAAACCTCCTGGTTTGGGGGTAAAAAAATTAGCATTGATAGAAGATTAACTGACTGACAGAAAACAGAGAGTAAGAATAAATGGGTCTTTTTCTGATTGGCAGTATATGATAAGTGGAGTACTGCAGGGGTCTGTGCTGAGGCTTCAATCTTTTACAATTTATATCAATGATGAGGGGAGCTAAGGCACAGTAGCTAAATTTGTAGATGACACAAAGATAGATAGGTTTGCGTACGGTGTACTGGCCTTCATTAATCAAGGAATAGAGTTTAGGAGTCAGGAGGTAATGATGCAGCTCTTTAAGACTCTTGTCAGACCCCAGTTGGAGTATTGTGCACAGTTCTGGTCGCCTCATTATAGGAAGGACGTAGAGGCTATTGAGAGGGTTCGGAGGAGATTTACAAGGATGCTGCCTGGATTGGGAGACGGGCCTTATGAAGATAGGTTGAGGGAGCTGGGACTCTTCTCACTGGAGAGACGTAGGTTGAGAGGCGACCTGATAGAGGTTTATAAAATGTTGAGAGGAATAGATAGGGTGGACTCTCAGAGACTATTTCCCCGAGCTGAAATGGTCACTACGAGAGGACACAGATTTAAGGTGCAGGGAAGCCAATACAAAGGAGATGTCAGGTGTAGATTTTTTACTCAGAGGGTGGTGAGTGAATGGAACCGACTGCCGTCGGAGGTTGTTGAGGCAAACTCACTGGGGTCTTTTAAAAGACTTCTGGATGAGTATATGGAAAAGAATGGGATAGGGGGTTATAGATAGGTCTGTGGATTGGTAGATGCGATCGGCGCAACTCGTGGGCTGAAGAGCCTGTTTGTGCTGTATTGTTCTATGTTCTATGTATATGGTGATGGGGACATAAAGAGGTTGCAGGGAGACATAGATAGGTTGAGTGAGTGGATGGAGTATAATGTGGGAAAGTTGTTCACTTTGGCAGGAAGAATAAAGGCAGAATATTAATGAAATGAAGACCAGATGCAGGATTTTGAAACGCAGAGGGATCTAGGCGTTCTAGACCATGAGTCAGAAATAGTTTGTATGTAGATACAGCAAGTAATTAAGGAATTGGGGAAAGGTTGAACAGACTGGGCTAGATTCCACTGGTGTTCTGAAGAGCAAGCGAGACATGATTGAAGTTTGTAAGATCCTGAATGATATTGACAAGCTGGATATGGAAAAGATGTTCTGTAGATTAGTTGAATCACCACAGTGAATGTGCAATATTAGTGTTGGAGGGCTGGGCCTGAGTGAGATGCTCTTTTAGAGAGTTGGTGCTGACTCGAAGAACCTAATGGCCTCTTTCTGAACTGTAAGGATTCTATGGTGTGATTGTTGAGGGGTCGTGCCTTTAGGATAGGGATGAAGAGAACTTTTTTTCTCTTAAGGGATTGAGGAGGTGGGATCATTGAATATTTTAAGGCAGAGATAGATAAATTCTGGTGAGGGAAAGGGATCAAAGGTTATAGCGGTACTTGGGAATGTGGAACTCGAAACACAAACAGTTAGCCATGATCCCATTGAATGGCAGAGCAGGTTTGAGGGGCCAAATGGCTTACTTGCATTCCTATTTGGTACATTGGTATGTTCGTATCTACCATCCTTACTTGTTAGACCATATGTGATTCCAGATTCATAGCAAGATGGTTGACTCTGGAATGGTGTGGCAAACCACTGGCTTCAAGAAGAGTCTTTAGGAATGGGGCAACAAATGCAGATTTTTCCAACGTCCCAAGAAAGAATAAATTAATCTCTTTCACAAAAAACCAACCTATTTTATCAAACTTTTAGTCAACTTTCTTGATTTCTCCTTCTATGGCTGGTTATCAAATCTGTCAAGATGTTTGGATTGCTTTCATTCCTGTTACATGCCTCGAGATATGGTGTGTGTTAAATCACAGAATTGTTAAAACACAGGAGGAAGCCATTGTGTCTGTACCTGTTCTCCAAACGCGCATTGTGGCTTTGTGCCATTCCCTGCCTCTTCCCCGCACTCCTACGCTAAATGCGCTATATAAAGTTGTTTTTGTTCAGATCAAGGCTACACCTCCATAACTAATCTTTTAGATTGCTTCTGAACCTGGTGTAAGTATAAATATTCAATTAGTTTCTGCTGCATCGCTCAGATTCCCAGCGCACTGCCTCGGCTACAATACAAAGCATTGCAAAAAATGGCTCAAAATCCAGCTCAAATAGACCCAAAACAACGAAGGCCAGAAATGAATTTTCAGTCATCTCCATCGTGACCATAAGAACTTAAGACCATAAGACATAGGAGCAGAATCAGGCCACTCGGCCCATTGAGTCTGCTCCATCGTTCAATCATGGCTGATATTTTTCTCATCCCCATTCTCCTGCCTTTTCCCCATAACCCCTGATCCCTTTGTTAATCAAGAACCTATCTATCTGTCTTAAAGACACTCAACGACCCAGTCTCCACAGTCTTCTGCAGCAAAAAGTTCCACGGATTCACCACTCTCTGGCTGAAGAAATTCCTCCTCATCTGCTTTAAAGGATTGTCCCGTTAGCCTGAAGTTCTAGTTTTTCCTACGAGTGGAAACATCCTCTCCATGTCCACTCTATCCAGGCCTCAGAGTATCCTGTACGTTTCATAGAACATAGAACAATACAGCACAGAACAGGCCCTTCGGCCTTCGATGTTGTGCCGACCAAAATAAAAAGCAATGCCCCTCCTAACTAAACCATTCCCTTCTCATCCATATACTTATCAACTAACCTCTTAAACGCCACCAAACTTGGCGCATCTACAACAGCTGCAGGCAGGGCATTCCACTCCCTAATCACTCTTTGAGTAAAGAACCTACCTCTGATATCCGTCCTATAACTCATACCCCTTAATTTAAAGTTGTGTCCCCTCGTGCTAGCTTTTTCCATCCTAGGAAAAAGGCTATCACTGTCCACCCTATCCAAACCTCTAATTATCTTATATGTTTCAATAAGATCCCCCCTTAGCCGCCTCCTTTCTAACGAAAACAACCTCAAATCCTTCAACCTCTCTTCATAGGACCTGCCCTCCATACCAGGCAACATCCTAGTAAACCTCCTCTGTACCCTCTCCAATGCCTCCACATCTTTCTTATAATGTGGCGACCAGAACTGCACACAATACTCCAAGTGCGGCCGCACTAGAGTTTTGTACAGCTGCAACATGATGCTGCGGCTCCTAAATTCAATCCCCCTACCAATAAAAGCTAAGACTCCATAAGCCTTCTTAACAACTTTATCCACTTGACTGCCTACTTTCAGGGATCTATTGACACATACACCAAGATCCTTCTGTTCCTCAACACTATTAAGAGCCCTACCATTAGCCCTATACTCTACACATTTATTGTTCCTGCCAAAGTGCATTACCTCACACTTTCAATAAGATCCTTCCTCTTCCTTCCAAACTCCAACGAGCTACCTGCTCTAGAATGATAGAGCCTTCAACAGGGACATGCTAAATCTTTCAATAAGCTCTGCCGACGGATTATCCAGTCTTTAAACGTTGGCTCTATTCTCTCTCTGCAGACACTGTCAGACCTGCTGAGATTTTCCAGCATGTTCTGTTTTTGTTGCAGATTCCAGCATCTGTAGTATTTTATTTTTATCTTTCTAACTGATGCTTTTTGAGATTATAATTTATTACAGAAATGAATACAACAGAATATCAGCAGGCAATAGCAGCACGCCACAAGGAATCTCCATGTAATTAATCTGTCTCCATGAATTTCCATGTTCTTCCTGTAGATTCTGGACTACTTTTATCTCACACAAGTTTAATTTTCACTCGGTCTGAGATATGGCTGTGTAATTGTAATTTTGTGGATAGCGTTTAATCCCTGTGCACTGAGATTACCAGTCTGGACTCTGATATATCACCATGAATCCTTGATAGTCAGTGCTCCAGTATTTATCTCAGCATCAACCTGTCAACAGCTCTCTCCCTCTCTCTTATCAGAACGCAAACACTTGGAATTAATTTCCCCTTGAGAACACCCACTGTGAACCTATCAGATTCCATGTCCCAGCGAGTGCATTCATCCACATTTCATAAAATCCCTACAGCGCAGAAGGAGGCTATTCAGCCCATCGAGTCTGTACTGACAACAATCCCACCCTAGTCCTATCTCTCCAACCTCATGTACTTACCCTGCCATTCCCCCGACACCAAGAAGCAATTTAGCATGGCTAGTCAACCTAACCGCACATCTGTTGGACTGTGGGAAGAAACCGAAGCACCCAG
The DNA here is from genome assembly GCA_024679065.1 of Sphyrna mokarran. Taxonomy (NCBI): domain Eukaryota; kingdom Metazoa; phylum Chordata; class Chondrichthyes; order Carcharhiniformes; family Carcharhinidae; genus Sphyrna; species Sphyrna mokarran. The sequence goes on from JAGIQG010000016.1 coordinate 71,404,824, forward strand.
AGGAAACCCACGCAGACACGGGGAGAACGTGCAAACTTCACACATACAGTGACTCAAGGCCAGAATTGAACTGGGCATTGAACTCCACACACACACATACACACGCATACACGCACACACATACAAAATACAAAACCATATGAATGTAATCTGCTGATTCCCTTACTAATTATGTTTATCTCAGCCTTGAACACAACTAATGACCCAGCCTCTAAAGCCCTCTGCAGTAAAGGATTCTGCAGATTTGCTCCCCTCTGAGAGAAAAAAATCCTCCTCATGTCTCAAATGGTGACCCCCTTACTCTGAGATTATTCCCTCTGGTCCCACAAGGGGAAATAACCTCTCAGCATCGACTCTGTTAAACCTCTGAGAATCCCATATGTTTCAATAAGGTCACCCCCCTCCTCAGTCTCTCCTCATAACAAAATCCCTCCATACCTGGGATCAACTGAGTGAACCTTCTCTGGACTGTCTCCAATGTCTTTCCTTGGAGAACAGGACCAGCTCTGTCCACAGTATTCCAGACATGCTCTAACTGGTGCCTCATATAGACTTTCCCATTTTAACATTACATTCTCTTTGAAATAAAACCAACATTCCATTTCCCTTCCTAATTATCTACTGAACTTGCCTGCTAGCCTTTTGTGATTTATGCATGAGGGACCCCGCCCAATCCCTCTGAGCCTCAGCTTTCTGCAGCCTTTCTCCATTTTGATAACATTCAGCTTCTTTAATCTTCCTACCAAAGTGCTGAACATCGCATTTCCTACATTATATCCCATCTGCCAAGTTGTTGCCCACTCACTTAACCTGTCTATATCTGTCTGTAGATTCTATTTTCCTTACCACTTGGCTTCCCACCTATTTTTCTGTCATCTGCAAGCTTGGCAATAGTACATTCACTTCCCTCGTCCAAATTATTGAGACATATTGTAAATTGTGGCCCCTGTACTCATCCCTCCGGCACTCTGCTAATTACAGGTTCCCATCCTGAAAGTTTCCCTGATCCTAAAAAAAACTGTCCCAGGTCTGAGATTGTTGGGTTTTTGTTGGGATAAGGGATACTGTCAAAAGGCACTGAGCAGAAGTAACTTGAGCTGAGGTACAGGTCAACTACAATCAGACTGAACGGTGGAGAAGGTTCAAGGAGCTGTCGGTGAAATCTATATGTGATAATCCCCACAAGGTCCATGGGGGAATCACTGATTGATCACCGTATGGAGAGTTCCCCTGGTAACAGGAAGTGGTCGGTCTTGCTGGGACTCATTATCAGAGCTTTTTACAAGGCAGGCCCAGGACTGGGCCTGCTGAACTATAGTCCCAGGCAGGGAATAGTGTGTATACACCGTGGCAATGGATTTACTTTGCACTCCGTAATAAACTATGTTCCTTTCCAGTCTGGATTCCTGAGTTATTACACTGTACATTCACACAAACATAAACTTTATCAATTCTTTAATGATAGATTGAAATAGAACATAGAACATAGAACAATACAGCACAGAACAGGCCCTTCGGCCTTCAATGTTGTGCCGACCAAAATAAAAAGCAATGCCCCTCCAAACTAAACCATTCCCTTCTCTTCCATATACTTATCAATTAACCTCTTAAACGCCACCAAACTTGGCGCATCTACAACAGCTGCAGGCAGGGCATTCCACTCCCTAATCACTCTTTGAGTAAAGAACCTACCTCTGATATCCGTCCTATAACTCATACCCCTTAATTTAAAGCTGTGTCCCCTCGTGCTAGCTTTCTCCATCCTAGGAAAAAGGCTATCACTGTCCACCCTATCTAAACCTCTAATCATCTTATATGCTTCAATAAGATCCCCTCTTAGCCGCCTCCTTTCTAACGAAAACAACCTCAAATCCCTCAACCTCTCTTCATAGGACCTGCCCTCCATACCAGGCAACATCCTGGTAAACCTCCTCTGTACCCTCTCCAATGCCTCCACATCTTTCTTATAATGTGGGGACCAGAACTGCACACAATACTCCAAGTGCGGCCGCACTAGAGTTTTGTACAGTTGCAACATGATGCTGCGGCTCCTAAATTCAATCCCCCTACCAATAAAAGCTAAGACTCCATATGCCTTCTTAACAACTTTATCCACTTGACTGCCTACTTTCAGGGATCTATTGACACATACACCAAGATCCTTCTGTTCCTCAACACTATTAAGAGCCCTACCATTAGCCCTATACTCTACACATTTATTGTTCCTGCCAAAGTGCATTACCTCACACTTTTCCACATTAAACTCCATTTGCCACCTCTCGGCCCAGCTCTGCAACTTGTCCAAGTCACTCTGTAAACTAAAACACCCCTCTTCACTATCTACCACTCCACCAACTTTAGTATCATCTGCAAATTTACTGATCCATCCCTCAATACCCTCATCCAGATCATTTATAAAAATTACAAACAGCAGGGGCCCCAAAACAGACCCCTGAGGCACACCACTCGTCACCGAACTCCACGATGAATATCTCCCATCAACCACCACCCTCTGTCTTCTATCTGCCAGCCAATTCCTAATCCAATTAGCTAAATCACCCTCTATTCCACACATCTGCATTTTCTGTAGAAGTCTTCCATGGGCCACCTTATCAAACGCCTTACTAAAGTCCATAAATGGTGTAGTAAAGTGGAAGTGATAAAAGAGAAAGGCGGACGATTTCTATTGCAATGCCCATTGACTGCTCATTCCAGCTCAGCTCAGAAAAGGGAATGGTTCTGGCTTTCTGTACCCTCTCCAAAGCCTCCATATCCTTCTGGTAGTGTGGCGACCAGAATTGAACACTATATTCCAAGTGCAGCCGAACTAAGGTTCTATAAAGCTGCAACACGACTTGTCAATTTTTAAACTCAATACCTCAGCCAATGAAGGCAAGCATACCGTACGCCTTCTTGACTACCTTCCCCATCTACACTGCCACTTTCAGTGACTTTGAAAACAAGGAGAAGAATTTTAAAATTGGGGTGTTGCCAGGTGCACTGTGGGTCAGAGAGTACAGGGGTTGATGGGTGAATGGGACAGTTGCGAGTTAGAATACGGGTGGCAGAGTTTTCAATAGTTTGCAAGTTGCAGAGAGTACAAAGTGATAAGGCCTGGCAAAAAAAAACCCTCCAAACTGTTTCCTCATTCTGTTCTTTTCTGTTGAAAATGCCAACTTAATAAAGACAGCAAAACAATGGAATCTCTGCTGCTGGTCTCTGCGGGTTATGCATCGCGCTGACTGAGGTTGATTGAGTGTTAAATGAATGAGCTAAGGCAGCAGAGACAGCGCTCAGTGCTTACAGTAACTTCTTAGGATGAGCTCTGAGTTCTGTCTCTGCTGCTGCTGCTGGGGCCACATTCTGACAGGGGAATCTTCAAAGTGAAACAAAATTAATCCTGTCCTTCCAATTGAATTTTCTGACAATTGATCAATTTTTCATGGTTCCTTTAGCCCAGGTTCAGGTGCCTTATCATTGAGTTGGAGTTTTATCTTGCATTTTAATTAACTGCAACAATGGTTATATTCTGAGTGAGTGAAAACTGGCTTATCCCAAACCAGAGCTTGTGCGCAGCAATCTATAAACCAGGCTTTAAATTTTTCTCTCAATATTCTCTGATCTCTCTCGAGAATTTACCATCCACCTCTCCCAGCCCACATACTCCTCCTTTGTGTTCATTCTTGCCACAGCCATGTTATTCCTATTCCCAGAGAAATCTGTCCTCTCTAATATGAGCCAATCTCGTTTATTTCAATTCCTAAAAATCTCAGCTCCCTCCTCCTCCCCCTTCCCACTTCCTCCCACTCTTCAGCTGGTCATTGGCCCCAGCATCACTTTCCATTCTCCAGCCAGCTGTAGGTGTGGGAATTTTTGATCCGACAGGATTGTCCCAGTTTTACAGCACAGGAGCAGAGAGCAGCGGCATGAGGTTGAGTAGGAAACAGGCAAATCAGCGAAAAGGATTCTGCATCTACTCAGAACTCACTCAATCGCCAAGAACAGAGTGGATGCCAGCCTGAGCTACTCTGGCTATTTTCCCACTTCCCTCTCTAGGATCAGACTGCAGTATTGAAAGGATTCTCAGCCTGATTAAGAGTCTAACAGGCTGCAACATGGATGCTCCTTCCATGATTACAAGCACCTTTAACCCAACGAGAGACCGGTCCTGTACAGGGCTGGGGGACTCAAACAACTGATTTGATGGATGGAAATTCATCAGATCCAAATATCCTGCTCAACACCAATCCCAAATTAAATATCATCAACACAAAAAGGATTAATAAATTGGTAAAGTTCCTCGATTTATTCTTTAGTCAAAGGGATAAACACTGGAAGTGGACACAGGGCAGTATTATTGGGGGTGACATGGGTCTTGCCCACTGGCTGGAGAGCTGTCGAGACACTTTTGCTGCCTCCTTTGGGGAAGACCCACTAGCTTGCTGGGGTGGGGAGAGGGCATTAAGCTTCACCTGAATGTGGAAGCAATCCAACAATAGCAACATGTTGCAACGGCAGAGATAACATAAAAACGTAAGAACTAGGAGCTATCTGACCCCTCGAGCCTGCTCCACCATTCAATAAGATCTTCTCATGGACTCAGCTCCACTTACCCACCCGCTCACCATAATCCTTAATTCATTTACTGTTCAAAAATTTATCTATCCTTGCCTTAAAAACATTCAATGAGGGAGCCTCAACTGCTTCACTGGGCAGGGAATTCCACAGATTCACAATCTTTTTAATGAAGAAGTTCCTCCTCAACTCAGTCCTAAATCTGCTCCTTCTTATTTTGAGGATTTGCCCCCTAGTTCTAGTTTCACCTCCAGTGGAAATAACTTCCCTGCTTCTATCTTATCTATTCCCTTCATAATCTTATACGTTTCTATAAGATCTCCTCTCATTCTTCTGAATTCCAATGAGTATAGCCCCAGTCTACTCACTGTCTTCAAAAGCCAATCCTGTCAACTCTGGAATCCAACTAGTGAATCTCCTCTGCACCCCCTCCAGTGCCAGTATATCCTTTCTCAAGGAAGGAGACCAAAACTGTACACAGTAACTCCAGGTGTGGCCTCACCAGCACCTTATACAGCTGCAACATAACCTCGCTGTTTTTAAACTCCATCCCTCTAGCAATGAAGGATAAAATTCCACTTACCTTCTTAATTACCTGCTGCACCTGCAAACCAACTCCTTGCACAAGGACACCCAGGTCCCTCTGCACAGCAGCATGCTGCAATTTTTTACCATTTAACTAGTTCATTTTGCTGTTATTCCTACCGAAATGGATGACTTCACATTGACCAACATTGTACTCCATCTGCCAGACTCTCACCAACTCACTTAAACTATCTGTATCCTTTTGCAGATTTCAGCATCTTCTGCACACTTTGCTCTGCCACTTATCTCAGTGTCATCTGCTGTTCTGATACACTACAATTGGGCCCCAATTCCAAATCATCTCTTAAATCATAAACAACTGCAGTCCCAACACTGATCCCTGAGGCACATTACTGATCACTGATCGCCAACCAGAAAAACAACCATTTATCCCCACTCTTTGCTTTCTGTTAGTTAACCAATCCTCTATCCATGCTAATACATTACCAGTAACACTGTGCACCTTTATCTTATGCCGCAGTCTTTGGTGCAGCAACTTGTCAAGTGTCTTCTGGAAATCCAGATACACCACATCCACAGGTTCACCATTTCCACTGCACATGCAATGTTAGAACATAGAACATAGAACATAGAACATTACAGCACAGAACAGGCCCTTCGGCCTTCGATGTTGCGCCGACCAATATAAAAAGCAATGCCCCTCCAAACTAAACCATTCCCTTCTCTTCCATATACTTATCAACTAACCTCTTAAACGCCACCAAACTTGGCGCATCTACAACTGCTGCAGGCAGGGCATTCCACTCCCGAACCACCCTTTGGGTAAAGAACCTACCTCTGATATCCGTCCTATAACTATCACCCCTTAATTTAAAGCTGTGTCCCCTCGTGCTAGCTTTTTCCATCCTAGGAAAAAGGCTATCACTGTCCACCCTATCTAAACCTCTAATCATCTTATATGTTTCGATCAGGTCCCCTCTTAGCCTCCTCCTTTCTAATGAAAACAACCTCAAATCCCTCAGCCTCTCCTCATAAGACCTGCAAATGTTTTCAAAGAATTCCACCAAATTAGTCAAACATTACCTACCTTTCATATGCTGTGTCTTCCAATGGGACAATTTATATCCAGATATCTCGCTAATCTTTGATGACAGATTCAAGCATTTTCCCTACTCCAGAAGTTAAGCTAACCAGCCTATAGTTATCCACCTTTTGTCTTCATCCTTTTTGAAAAGATGGTGTCACATTTGCTGTTTTCCAATTTGCAGGAACCACCCCAGAATCCAGTGAATTTTACATGGACTCCAGCGTGGGATAGCAGAGGGATTAGAATAGATCGGTGCTTGATGGTAGATGCAGACATGATGGGCGGAAAGGCCTCCTTTTGTGGTGCTAAATTCTATTACTAGAATTCTGCCACCCTGCCCACCATGGGAATCGGAGCAGGAATGAGGGGCGGACAACGGGAAGGTCCATTAACCTTCGGTGCCTCAGTTGTTAGCATGGCTTCCTCACATGGGTTCGATTCCCAGTTCAGGTCACTGTATGTGCGGAGTCTGCGTGTTCTTCTCATGTCTGCATGGGTTTTCTCCGGGTGCTCCGGTTTCCTCCCATAGTCTGAAAGATGTGCAGGTTAGGTTGATTGGCCAAGCTAAAATTGTACCTTACTGTCAGAGGAACTAGGAGGGTAAATGTTTGGGGTTACGGGGATAGGGCCTGGATGGGATTGTTGTCAGTGCAATCTTGATGGGCTGAATGGCCTCCTTTTGTACTGTAGGGATTCTATGATTCCATGAGGTCCAGTGCAATAATCCAGTCCAGAGCTGAGAGAAGTCGTAGGTGAAATTTTTGTTCCACTCTACAGCATGTTTGGCAGCAGGAAGCAGCGCAAGCTCACTGGCGGTGGAATCTTATGGTCCCATCATTTCAAACAGGATTTCCTGTTGATTACACCGGTAACAAAATTTCAGCAAATTACTCTATGACTCAATTTGCACACAGCAAGCTCTCATCTTGGATGTGATGGTGATCATATCATCTTATTTTTCAGACGTTGATTGATGGATAAACATCGGTTCGGACACCAGGGATGCGCAGCCTCTCTGTAGGTAAATTGTAAGTTTTAATTCCTCCCCAGTATAATTCAGTCAAACATGTTATATTGTGCAGGTTTTCAGATTGAAGTTATACCCTGTGATTGCACAATATATCTTTCATATTGTGATTTTGAATGATTCAAAATTTAGGTTAACTGAGGTCAATACCTTACTGAATATAACATCTATCCAGGTCTGCAATTTGATGTTGTCAGATAACACAATGACTTGGAGAGAATTTGGACTTGTTATTGATATCCTGTGTTTTGCTCTTGATGTTGCTCTTGGAGATTCATTTAATTGTTTTCAGATAAAGGAATGCACAAACGCAGCAACCATTTTTGTCTTATGTATCTCTGGGCAGCATCTTATGGCTATGTTTGCATTGACATATATCCGTGACTGACTAAGCAATATCAGAAGGAATATTTATGAATGGGAATCGCCATTAACTTGGAATTTTAATTTGCAAGTTAACTTACGAGGTCCATTCCTACTGCAGATAATTGGGTGAAAGATGGTTGGCACGGTGACACAGTGGTTAGCACCACTGCCTCACAACACCAGGGATGCAGGTTCAATTCCTGGTTTGGGTCATTGTCTATACGGAGTTTGCATATTCTCCCCACATTTGTGTAGGTCTCTTCCAGGTCTCTGGTTCCCCCCACAGTCCAAAGATGTGCAAGTTAGGTGGATTGGCCGTGCTAAATTGCCCCTTGGTGTCACGAGGACTAACTAGGGCAAATGCATTGGGTTATGGGGATAGGGTCTGCACGGGATTGATGTCCCCCTTCTGCACTGTAGAATCTATGATTCCATGTTTTTGGAGTCACTTCTGTACGGTGATTCTTTCTTCTATAACTAGTTTATTCTTCAAAATTGTGCCATCGCATCTTTGCCTCCATCTGACAGAGCAGAGGGCTGAGGGAAAACTTTCACTGAGGCTCCTGTAGTGCAGCGCTCCCCCAGTGCAGCGCTCCCCCAATGCAGCGCTCCCCCAGTGCAGCGCTCCCTCAGTGCAGCGCTCCCTCAGTGCAGCGCTCCCTCAGTGCAGCGCTCCCTCAGTACAGCGCTCCCTCAGTGCAGTGCTCCCTCAGTACAGCGCTCCCTCAATGCAGTGCTCCCGCAGTGCAGCGCTCCCTCAGTGCAGCGCTCCCTCAATGCAGTATTCCCCCAGTACAGTGCTCCCTCAGTGCAGTATTCCCCCAGTACAGTGCTCCCTCAGTACAGCGCTCCCTCAATGCAGTGCTCCCCCAGTGCAGCGCTCCCCCGGTGCAGCGCTCCCCCGGTGCAGCGCTCCCCCAGTGCAGCGCTCCCTTGGTGCAGCGCTCCTCCAGTACAGCATTCCCCGAGTACAGCATTCCCCCAGTACAGGACTCCCCCAGTACAGGACTCCCCCAGTACAGGACTCCCCCAGTACAGGACTCCTCCAGCACAGGACTCCTCCAGCACAGGACTCCTCCAGCACAGGACTCCTCCAGCACAGGACTCCTCCAGCACAGGACTCCCCCAGTACAGGACTCCCCCAGTACAGGACCCCCCAGTACAGGACTCCCCGCACAGGACTCCCCCAGTACAGGACTTCCCCAGTACAGGACTCCCCCAGTACAGGACTCCCCCAGTACAGGACTCCTCCAGCACAAGACTCCTCCAGCACAGGACTCCTCCAGCACAGGACTCCTCCAGCACAGGACTCCTCCAGCACAGGACTCCCCGCAGCATTCGAGTCAGGAACAGGAACTTGGTGAAATATCAGCTGAGTTACAGCTGAGGTATTAATGAAACTATTTCCTTTTACTCAATCCTGGCCTTGCCGAAGATGAGTGGTGTCAGCTGACCACGTGGAAATAGATCGCATCCCTGGCATCTCAGCCTGGCCTGGGATCCTTGGAAGAAAGTGAGAGACAAGGTACCCAAAAAAAGCAATACTTCATTAACAGCAGTCTGCCTTCGGGAATCCTGGCTTGGGGAATCGATGGCTAAAATGTTAATACTGGCGCGTCTTAGATACATGACGGTGCACAACAGCACATAAATTATCTTAACTAATAATAATTTGATTGTCAGAGAATCAGGCCAAATCAACAATCAGTGAGATATTTATTCTGTTAAAACGCTGAGATTGATGAAGGACAAGTACTAAGAGTAACATTACTGTCACACTAAGTGATTTCATACTAAACATCAAAACTACTTTATAAATGACAAAACAAAGGAAGTCACCTTTCAAATCCAACAACTTCTTGGTCTTTGAGGAGTGAATTTAAGTATGTTCTGATCAATTGAGAATAGGTTGGAGTGAAATATCTTGATTCTGTCAATTCCGAGGGTTAAGAGTCAAAGCAACATGAGTTTGTTGCAGTTTGAGTTTCAGGTCAGTGAAAATGCAGCCAGTGTCAGTAAAAATGACCATGAATTTGACCCCAGTTATAAAAACCTGACCAGTTCATCAATGTTCTCTCAACATAAAAGCGAATGAAGGTAAGATATCAGAGCAGAGGTAGACCCTCTAACTTGCTCTGTAATATCATAGTAGATCTGATTGTTGCTTTAACTCCACTTCCCTGACTGCTTCTCCATACCCTGGACTCCCGTCAATCAAATATTTGTCTAACTCGGCTTGAGTATATTCAATGATCCAGCCTCCACTAATCATTGAAGAATTCCAAACATTAACAATCCTCAAGAGAAGAAACTCCTCCACATCTCCATCTCAAATGGAGGATTTGTTATTTTGAAACTGTGCCCCCAGTTCTCAATCATCCCATGAGGGGAAACATTCTTTCAGCATCTACCCTGTCACACCCCCTTAGTAAATTATATACTTCAACAAGATTACATCTCATTCTTATAAACGCCTGATCGACTCTTCCTCCTAAAACAAACCCCTCATCTCAGGAATCAACATAGTGAATCTTTAAAATGCTTCCAATGTAAGCGTGTCCCTCCTTAGCTAAATTGACCAAAGCTGTACAAGTACTCAAGATGGTGTGGTCTCAACCATGCCCTGAACAATAGTCGCAAGAATTTCTTACATTAATACCAACATGCAAGTTGTGAGTAGATAGTCAGAGGTGAGTAGCATGGTATCACAATGGTTAGCACTGCTGCCTCACAGCTCCAGGGGCCTGGGTTTGATTCTGGTCTTGGATGATCATTTATGTGGCATTTGCATGTTCTCCCTGTGTCTGCATGGGTTTTCTTTGGGTGCTCCGGTTTCTTCCCACAGACTGAAAGGTGTGCCAGTTGGGTGGATTAACTGTGATATGTGTGCAAGCGGATAAGGCAAAGGGCAGGGCTTGGATGAGATGCTCTTTTAGAAAGTCGGTGCAGACTTGATGGGCTGAATGACTGATCAGTGTGGGGAACATGGATTAATTAAGAGGTACAGATGAGGGGACGAAAATGGAGAAAAAACTTTTCTTTTTAAATGGCCTTAAACTCTGCCTAGGAGAGTGATGGAAGCAGAGAGATAGGATACACAGGAGCAAAATAAGCTTACTGGGCTATGGGGCAAAAACAGAGGAATGGGACTGTCTGGATGGCTCCTCAGAGAGCCAACATGGACTCAATGAGTTGAATGGCCTCCTTCTGTGCCATAATGACTATTGCCCAAATGACTCCTTTCAAAAAGGAAACTACTTGTCTTTAAATGATCTGTTTGTTTTTTTCTGGGGGTGATGTGGATTTTGGAGGAGAGTGCTCAGATTTTCACCACCCTTCACGCGAATATATTCTTCCTGAAATCATCACCAATTTTTCCAGCTTTTATTTTCAGGCTGTGACTCCTTGTTCTGGAAGAGAGTAGGATGTCCCTCAGTTGCCTAATTAAAAAGCAAAGTACAGATACAGAAAAAAATCCAATATCAGCCCCTGCGGGCAACTGGGAATGGACAGTTACCAGCGATGCCCACAAGACCAACAAACAGAGAAAGAGGTTCAAGGTTAGTGTCAATTTAAGATGCAGAATGTTGTCCTCTGCCAATCAATGGCATTGTTAAAATGTTTCTCAGCACAGTTTGAACCCTATAACACTCCCATATATCCATTACTCAGTAAGACACCCACTTTAAATTGGCCAACACAGAGATGGGCCAAATGGCCTCCTTCTGTCTGGTATAGTTCCAGAACATTCAAGCAGGTGGCAGTAGATAGCAAACTAGGAGTAGCATTCCCTGCTGTTCATAGAATCCTACAATGCAGGAGGAGGCCATTCGCACATCGAGTCTGTGCTGACCACAATTCCACCCAGGCCCTATTCCCATAACACCATATATTTACCCTTCTAGTCCCCCAGACACTAGGATTAATTTAACATGGTCAATCAAGTTAACCCACACATCTTTGGACTGTGGGAGGAAACCAGAGCACCCGGAGGAAACGCATGCAGGCATGGGGAGAACATACAAATTTCACACAGACAATAACCCGAGGCCAGAGTTGAACCCAGGTCCCTGCTGCTGTGAGATAGCAGGGCTGACCACTGTGTCATCATGTTCTTGTTTTTTTTGTTATGTTTCATCAAACCCTTTTGCAAGCAGCAAATGAGATCAGCCAACTCAGTACAGGAGACTCATGGGGTGTATAGCTCTGTCTCATATCAGCCAGAAATCATCAACTCAAACCACATATGGAGCAAGATATTTCAGAACCATGGTAACTTCATTTGCAATGTTTATCGTGCTGCTAATGATAACTGATTGTAAGTTAAAAACTCTAAATATAATTACTGCAATGATTCAGGAAGCCCAACTGGAAAGGAACACAGTTTATTACAGAATGCAAGATAAAATCATTACCTTGGTGTACACACTGTAGTCCTGCCTGGGACTCCAGTTCAGCAGGCCCAGTCCTGGGCCTGCTTTAGAAAAGGCTCAGATAATGAGACCCAGCTGGGCAGGTCACAGCCTGTTACAAACAAATCCCATAGGGTGACAAGTCACCGATTCCCCATGGACCTTGCGGGGATTATCACCGTTACTCAGCAGGAAAGAGAGGAACTTAATCAATATTATGCTGAGTGCTTTTTACTGCTATTGCTTCCCAACTTGAAATAAATTGTGCTGCGGTCTCTTCACCAGAGGGAAGATGGACTTTCCCTCAAGAGAATGCAACCAGGATGATTCCGCAGATGATGGACTGTGTTAAGGAGAGTGACTGAGTCAAATAACCCTGCATTCTCTGGAGTTTAGCCGAATTAGAATTTATCTCAATGAAATGCCTGAATTCCTTACAGGGTAGATGCTGAGCAGTTGCCTTCCCTGATTAGAGAGTCCAAAGCTCAGGGTCATAGTCACAGTAATAGGTGGCCATTTCAGACAGAGATGGCAAGAAATTTCTGTAGATAGGACGTTTCAATTCTCTGGAGTTTTCTACTCCAAGGTCTGTTGACAATCAGTCACTGAGATTAATAAATGTTTGAAATTGAAGAGACTGAAAAGATTGGGGAGAGGATAGATAATGTTAAGTTGAGGTAGAAAATCATGCCAACCGTATGAGCAGGAGTGGATGAGCATTCAGAGCCTGCTCTGCTATCCAATATCATTGTGACTGATATCCCAACTTCATCTGCCCAACCTTTCCTCACCCCCTCAAATTTCTGACACACTGAAAATGCACCAAACCCATATTCAACAACATTCACAACTCTCTGAATGAAGACATTTCTTCAAGAAGAGCATGATAGCATACTGGTTAACACTGCCACCTTATAGCACCGGGAACCCGGGTTCAATTCCCGGCTTGGGTCACTGTCTGTGTGGAGTCTGCATGTTCTCCCCGTGTCTGCATGGGTTTCCTCTAGGTGCTCCAGTTTCCTCCCACAGACTGAGAGACGTGCTGGTTAGGGTGCATTGCCCATGCTAAATTCTCCCTCAGTGTACCACAACAGGTGCTGTAATGTAGCAACTAGTGGAATTTCACAGTAACTTCATTGCAGTGATAATGTAAGCTAACTTGTAACTTGTACTTCTCACCTCAGTCCTAAATGGTTGATAACACTCCCCCAGACCTGTACTAATGTATCCCAAGATAGTGCCCCAGCGTTCTAGGTTCCCATCAAGAGAAAGGAAAGACTTCTTCAGAATCCTCTATGTTTCAGTGAGATGACATTTAATTTTTCTCAACTCTAGAGCCAGAGTTTTCCAATCATTCATATCGGAGGGATCTTCCAGCCTCACCAGTGGTGCGCCCCATTTCCTGGTGCAGTCCATGGGAAACCCCGTTGACATTGGGAGGACCAGGACATCCTGCCACCAGCCAATGGCATACTGCTTCCACTGCCAAACGTACAGCAAGTTGTGCAAAACATCCTGCCCCAGGTATTGGTCCAATTTACCCAGAGAAATACTCTCCTGAACCTTATCTGTACTGTCTGCAAAACTATATACAGAGACTAAACCTACTCACAATAACCCATTGGTCAGGCCAAACCTGTATAACTATAACACCATTTCTTTACTCCCGTACTCCCCCCTCGCAATAAAAACCAATGTGGCATTTGCCCTCCTAATTGTTTGCTGTACCTGCATGCTAACTTATTCAATTCCTTGTAGCTATAATTTTATATTGCCTGCTTCGATTTACACTCTCATCTTTTTTACACTCTTCCTCACTAAGTCGTCACTGGATGTTAAAGTCAAAATTCAAATTTCCTCCGTGCACAGTGTTCAAGATCTCAAATCTATGATGTGCCTTTTCCTGCCTCATCCCCTTTGTGGTAGCATGATCCTTTAAGAAGCGAGTTATCAGGAGGTCAAATGATACATTGGGTCAATCGCAGCAAGGGCTTGAAGCGAAAGTGGGGGGAGTGGGGTAGTTGAACCCGGGAGTCGTGGAGTTCCAAAGTACTCTTACCTCTGTCTTGTATGTAGTTCCTTTCCCCCAATAAACCCCCATTCATGTATCTGCCTTGTTGGTAGTCAGTGCCTCACTGCAAGCGGATCGACCCTCCTACAATTTTTAGATGCTTACATTGAAGGTTGACACATCTCAAATTGATCTCATCTTCACCCTTAACCTCTTCACTTCATTGACATTTTCCGTGATGTGGTTTGACTTTTCTCTCCAATGTCTCAATGTAAAGTAAACACATTCTTGCTGAAATGTGCGATCCCAGTTACGTTTCGTATTAATACGGCATTCAAAAAGTATCAGCCATGGCCGCGTGGGCAGCAGTCTCACCTTCTGAGTCAACAGTCGCTAGATTCAAGTCCCAAGGCAGAGACTTGAGCACAAAATCCAGGTTGACATTCTGAGTGAGGAACTGAGGTTGTTCTGCATTGCTGGAGAGCACGCCTTCCAGGAGAGTTGCTATCCTGAGGATCCATCAGCCCTAACAAAGCAAAATACAGCAGATGCTGAAACCCCAAAATAAAAATGGAAGTTTATGGAAAAATTCAGCAGTTCGGATAACATCTGTTGTTGCAAAGAAGAGTTAGATTGGACTCAGAGTGAGTTCTGTCTCCCCATCTGCGTCTCAGGTAAATGTCCATGGCCATCATTTCAAAGATAAGCTGGGGAATTCCTGCAGCCAATAATGATGCATCAGCCAAAGCCAGATAATCTCAACACAATCCCATTATTGTCCGTGCCTCCAAGATTCCGAGAGCAGCTGCATTTATTTCATTACCCAGTATCTTGGTGCAGCCTGAGATTAAATAAATGGAATTTAATTCTTTAAGATAATAAACTATAACAGATCAGGGAGTGCTCACAAGCAGAGAGTAAAAACTATCTGGAAATCACCCAGACAAAGACTCTACCCTCTAAAGGAATTACAGAGACTGGGCTACACAGAGATCTGGAAACTCAGTAACAGACTGACTCCAAATTATCAGGAGAAATAAAGCAAAGCAATTTCATCAATTCACATTCCAAGCCCGATTATAGACTGTATAAACTACTGGGAAAAATCATTTCACTAAATTAGAGATACTGCACAATCTTTAACTCTGGAACAGCTGAATGTACAAAATTATTAACCAATTACTTAAGATATGGGAGCAGAATGAGGCCATTTGGCCCATTAGGTCTCTTCTGCCATTTCATCACGGCTGACAAAGGTTGGTGGGCTTACAGATAGCGAAGAGAATCATCAGAGAATACAGCAGAATATAGATCAGTTGGAGGTTTGGGCTGAGAGATGGCAGATGGAGCTTAAGCGGGACAAATGTGAGGTAATGCATTTTGGAAGATCTAATACAAACAGGAAATGGCAGACTATTGATAGACAGAGGGATCTGGGTGTACAGGTACACAGGTGACTGAAAGTGGCAACGCAGGTGGAGAAGATAGTCAAGAAGGCATACGGCCTGCTTGCCCTCATCGGCCGAAACACAGTTTAAAAATTGACAAGTTATGTTGCAGCGTTATAGAACTTTAGTGAGGCTACACTTGGAATATAGTGTTCAATTCTGGTCGCTACATTACCAGAAGGATGTGGAGGCTTTGGAGAGAATACAGAAAAGATTTACCAAAATGTTGCCTGGTATGGAGGGAATTAGCCAAAGCTTCCACGTCCTTCCTGTAATGTGGTGAACAGAGTTGAACACAATACCCTCTAAGTGCAGCCTAACCAAACTTTTATAAAGCTGCAATATGACATTCTGACTCTTGTACTCAATAAAGGCCAGCAGGCTGTATTCCTTTTTTTTCCACCCTTTCTAAGTGTATAGACACTTTCAGGAAGCTGTGGAGTTAAACCCCAACATCCCTCCATACAGCAATGCTGTTCAGTTTCCTGCCATTAACTGGATATTTACCCTTAACATTTGATCTCCCAATGTGCAGAACCTCACAATGTACTTGCCCAGATTAAACTCCATTTGTCAATTCTCCACCATATCTTCAGCTGATCTGCATCCAGCTATATCCTTTGACAACGTTCCACACGATTCACAATTTCACCTATCTCTGTGTCATCTGCAAACCCACCCATTGACATTTTCATCCAGCTCGTTAACATATATCACAAACAGCAGAGGTTCCAGTACAGATTCCCAGGGAACATCACCAGGCTCGAACCTCCAGTCAGAGAAACACCCTTCCATCACTTCTCTGACTTTTATGGGTAAGTGAATTCTGAATCCCAGCATTAATATGAGCTGTTATTAATAAACTGAATGTTAGTTCAAATCATAAGTAATTCCAAAAAACAGCACAAACTGGGATGGTTAGTACCAGCTTTATATTCCAAGCGTTTTGTGTTAAATTAATTTAAAGCACTTGGTTATTGATGAATGGAGCGGATTCAGGGATCTGATGCCAATCCTAAATATTCCATCAAACACTCCCAGGACAGGTACAGCACGGGGTTAGATACAGAGTAAAGCCCTCTCTACACTATTCCCCATCAAACACTCCCAGGACAGGTACAGCACGGACTTAAATATAGAGTAAAGCTCCCTCTACACTGTCCCCCATCAAATACTCCCAGGACAGGTACAGCACAGGGTTAGATACAGAGTAAAGCTCCCTCTACACTGATCCCCATCAAACACTCCCAGGACAGGTACAGCACGGGGTTAGATACAGAGTAAAGCTCCCTCTACACTGTCCCTATCAAACACTCCCAGGACAGGTACAGCACGGGGTTAGATACAGAGTAAAGCTCCCTCTACACTGTCCCCCCATCAAACACTCCCAGGACAGGTACAGCACGGGGTTAGATACAGAGTAAAGCTCCCTCTACACTGTCCCCCATCAAACACTCCCAGGACAGGTACAGCACGGGGTTAGATACAGAGTAAAGCTCCCTCTACACTGTCCCCATCAAACACTCCCAGGACAGGTACAGCACAGGGTTAGATACAGAGTAAAGCTCCCTCTACACTGTCTCCATCAAACACTCCCAGGACAGGTACAGCACGGGGTTAGATACAGAGTAAAGCCCCTTCAGCTCTACCCAACATTCTTAGTCAGTTCCAGTGTTAGGAATGTCCGTTGTGCCAGTGGGACAACAGCCATTTCTCACAATCTCTGTAGTCAAAAAAATAGTCAATTAGCGTTAAATTATGTCTGGTCTTAATGTGAGGGATCTGATCTCCACAGACCCATCACTGCTTACTGCCACTTTACAAGAAAACTTGTATATTATAGAATCATACACAGAAAAAGGCCATTATACCTGTCCCAGCTTTTTAACAGAATTATCCCAACCAAAGATCAGCAGCCCTGTGTGCTTGACACCCCATCCACCAACCTAACCATTCACTGCCTCTACAACTAATGCACAGTGGCAGCAGTGTGTACCATCTACAAGATAATCATTGCAGCAACTCAACAAGGTTCCTTAGACAACATCTTCCAAACGTGCAATCTCCACCATCTAGAAGGACAAGAGCAGCAAGACTCATGGGAACACTACCACTCTGATCTTCCAATCACTCACTATTCTGATTTGAAAAAATATCATTGTTCCTGCATCATCGCTGGATCAAAATTCTGGAATTCCCTTCCTAATAGCACTGTGAGTGTACCTACACCTCATGGACAGCAGCGCTTCAAGGCGGCAGCTCACCAATAAGGTAATTAGGGATGGACAACAAATGCTGGCCCATCTCCATCTTACAACACACACATCTCCATCAAGGATGGTCACCTCAGCACCTCACTATATTGCAAGCCCAAAGTTAACTTCACGATGTTCCACTTCTCCAGCTTCCACCCTAAACACATGAATGAAGCCATTCTCTATGGAAAAGTCCTCTGTATACACAGGATCTGCTGAGGTGAGGAGGATTACAACAGACACCTCCAGACGCTGAAAGATGCCCTCATAAGAACAGGATATGGCGCTCAACTCATCAATTGACAGTTCCGATGCACCACAGCGAAAAACTGCTCCGACCTCCTCAAAAGACAAACATGGGACACAATGGACCCTTGGCCCTCCAGTACTTCGCTGGAGCAGAGAAGCTACAATATCTTCTCCGGAGTCTTCAACACATCATTAGTGAAGATGAACATCTCACCAGGGCCATCCCCACACCCCCACTTCTTGCCTTCAAATAACTGCACAACCTCAAACAGACCGTTGTTCGCAGCAAACTACCCAGCCTTCAGGAGAACAGTGAACACAACACCACACAACCCTGCCACAGCAACCTCTCTGTAAGACATGCTGGATCATTGACACGGATGCCATCATCTCACGTGAGAACACCATTCACTAGGTATACGGTACATAGTCCTGCAACTCAGCCAACATTGTCTACCTGATACACTGCAGGAAAGGATGTCCCAAAGCATGGTACATTGGGGAGACCATGCAGACGCTATGACAATGGATGAATGAACATCGCTCGACAATCACCAGGCAAGACTGTTCCCTTCCTGTTGGTGAACACTTCAGCGGTCACGGGAATTCAGCCTCTGATTTTCGGGTAAACGTTTTCCAAGGCAGCCTTCACAACACACGACAGCACAGAGTTGCTGAGCAGAGACTGATAGCCAAATTCTGTACATGTGAGGACGGCCTCAACCAGGATCTGGGGTTCATGTCACACTGTCTGTAACCCCCATGACTTGCCTGGACTTGTAAAATCTCACTTACTGTCCTGTCTGGAGACAATACACATCTCTTTAACCTGTGCCTAATGCTATCTCCACTCGCATTGTCTGCATCTTTAAGACCTGAATAGCAGGTTAGTTGAAAAGACTTGCATTCTAATCAGTATTCTGTAAACTGTGTGTGCCTCTTATATGCCCTTCTGTGATCAGAACCTTCCACACACCTGATGAAGGAGTAGCATTCTGAAAGCTTGTGGGTTTATTATCAAATAAACTGGTTGGACTTAAACCTGGTGTTGTGAGACTTCTTACCCAGCCAGCAATGCCCATGTACCATGAAAAAAAAAAATAAATCCCATTAATTGCTCTCTCTTTGTCCTTTTTAAAGTATTTGTTTTGGAAACACTGTGTGGAGTTTGCATGTTCTCCCCGTGTCTGTGTGGGTTTTCTCTGGGTGCCCCAGTTTCCTCCCACAGTCCAAAGGGTTAGATGGATTGACCGTGCTAAATTGCCCTTTAAAGTCAGGCAGACTAGATAGGGACAAAGCGTGGGGTTAAGGGAATAGTGTCCGGCTGGGATTATAGTTGATGCAGACTTGATGGGCTGAATGGCCTCTTTCTGCACTGTAGGATTCTATGATTCCAAGAAAGTTATTACTGAACATGCTTCTAACACCCTTCCTACTACTGCATTCCAGATTGTAACATCTTGCTGCATTATAGCCTCCCCTCAGTCTGACTTGATCAAACCCCAGGATCGAGAGTTTAAAGGTAGTATTTTCAAACACTCTCATGTTAGCGAGTTCCCCATTCACCGCCTATATACTGTACACCATAACATTTAAACTGGGTGGGTCCTTTTCCAGCTTTTATTGAACAATTCCAGGGCCACCGTATGTATTTTTAATGGACCGTTCAGTGATCTTAGAAACTTGGCAACATTTCAATGCAGAACTGGCAGTAAATCAATGCGTGCGGGAGTGATTCAGAAAATGAAATGAAATAGTCTAATCAGCCAGTAAAGATCTTTAACAAAGTATGTCTCCCCAATCTCCCCAGTCTTCAGATTAGGCCCAAAAAGCCTGGAGCTCAATTCTGGAACTTGCAGAACATTGTAACATCACATGTCATTTTTAATATTTGTGTGGTCGTAACTTCACTTTCAGTAAATACCTTGTCATTAGAGATTTTTAAAAAATTACTCACGTAGTGAAAGTCGCTGAGTGCAAATGGTGCCAGGCTGTGCCATCTGAACCCAACAGATGGACAATAAAAAAAAAGAACATACATTTATGTAAGAGACTCTCATCACCTCAAGATACCCCTGACAGTTGTAGTAACATTGGGAACACAACGTCCCACAAACAGTTTTTCAGTGGTGTTGGTAGAAGGTAAATAATAGCCCAGGACATTATATAAAACAACCACTAATCTTCTTACAGTGGTATCACAGATACCCAGGAAGACAGATGGAACCTCAGTTTAACATCTCTGAAAACAGCACCACGTCAGCTCAGAAATTCAATGGTGATTTGGGGCCAGATTTTGTGTTCAGGTCTCTGGATTAAATCCTCTGGCTCAGAGGCAACAATCTGACACACCAAGCTGTGGCAGATACATGACTGGTCTCAAAGTTGCCGAGCAAAGGAAGAGGAACAGCCAGGGTGTCATTTGTGATTCCGTTGGTCACACTTTAGAACATAGAACATAGAATATAGAACACTACAGCACAAACAGGCCCTTCGGCCCACAAGTTGTGCCGAACACATCAAAACCTACCCAGCCATAGACCTATCTATAACCCCCAATCCCATTGGATCCCATATACTCATCCAGAAGTCTTTTAAAAGACCCCAGCGAGTTCGCCTCGACCACCACCGACGGCAGCCGATTCCATTCACTCACCACCCTCTGAGTGAAAAACTTTCCCCTAGCATCCCCTCTGTACTTGCTTCCCTGCACCTTAAATCTGTGCCCTCTCGTCGCGACCATTTCAGCCCTGGGAAATAGTCTCTGAGAGTCCACCCTATCTATTCCTCTCAACATCTTGTAAACCTCTATCAGGTCGCCTCTCAACCTTCGTCTCTCCAGGGAGAACAGTCCCAGCTCCCTCAACCTGTCTTCATAAGGCATGCCTCCCAATCCAGGCAACATCCTTGTAAATCTCCTCTGCACCCTTTCAATAGCTTCCACGTCCTTCCTATAGTGAGGCGACCAGAACTGCGCACAGTACTCCAAGTGTGGTCTGACAAGGGTCCTATAAAGCTGCAGCATTACCTCCTGACTCCTGAACTCAATCCCTCGATGAATGAAGGCCAGTACACCGTAAGCTTTCTTAACCACATCCTCCACCTGGGAGGCCGATTTGAGAGTCTTATGGACCCGGACCCCAAGATCCCTCTGCTCTTCCACACAGCTAAGACTCCTACCTTTGATAGTGTACTCATTCATCCCGTTGGATCTGCCAAAATGGACCACAACACATTTATCCGCGTTGAAGTCCATCTGCCACTTCTCCGCCCAGTCTTGCATCCTGTCGATGTCATGCTGCAACTTCTGACATCCCTCCAGACCATCCACAACACCACCGACCTTCGTGTCATCGGCGAACTTACTCACCCATCCCTCCACTTCCTCATCCAGGTCATTTATGAAAATGACAAACAGCAAGGGTCCTAGAACAGATCCCTGGGGCACTCCACTTCTACAAATATGTGAAAAGTAAAAGGATGAGAAGAGAAGGGATAGGACCTATAAAAGGTGAAGGGGGAAAAGTCTGTATGGAACCGGAAGAAATGGCAGAGGTGCTTAATGAGTACTTTGCCTCAGTATTCACGGTGGAAAGTGATCTGGGAGGATGCACTACAAGTTTGCGGCAGACTGAAAAGATTGAGTATGTAGATATTAAGGAAGCGGATGTGTTAGAACTTCTAAATGCTATCAAGATAGACAAGTCTCCGGGACCAGATGGGATGTACCCCAGGTTATTGTGGGAGGTGAGGGATGTCATTGCAGAGCCCCTGGCGATGATCTTTGTGTCATTGATGGAGACGGGAGAGGTTCCGGAGGATTGGAGGATTGCGGATGTGGTCCCTATTTTCAAGAAAGGGAACAGGGATAGTCCTGGAAATTACCGACCGGTGAGTCTGACCTCAGTGGTTGGTAAGCTGATGGAGAGGCTTCTGAGGGACAAGATTTACGAGCATTTGGAGAAGTTTAGGTTGATTAGAAATAGTCAGCATGGTTTTGTAAAAGGCAGGTCGTGCCTTACGAGCTTAATTGAGTTCTTCGAAAATGTGACTGAACACATTGACGAAGGAAGAGCAGTGGACCGACCTCCATGCAGAAAAAGAGCCATCCACAACCACCCTCTGCCTTCTGCAGGCAAGCCAGTTCTGGATCCACAAGGCCAAAGCCCCTTGGATCCCATGGCCTCTCACCTTCTCAAGAAGTCTTGCATGTGGGACCTTGTCAAATGCCTTGCTGAAGTCCATGTACACCACGTCCACTGCTCTTCCTTCGTCAATGTGTTCAGTCACATTTTCGAAGAACTCAATTAAGCTCGTAAGGCACGACCTGCCTTTTACAAAACCATGCTGACTATTTCTAATCAACCTAAACTTCTCCAAATGCTCGTAAATCTTGTCCCTCAGAAGCCTCTCCATCAGCTTACCAACCACTGAGGTCAGACTCACCGGTCGGTAATTTCCAGGACTATCCCTGTTCCCTTTCTTGAAAATAGGGACCACATCCGCAATCCTCCAATCCTCCGGAACCTCTCCCGTCTCCATCGACGACGCAAAGATCATCGCCAGGGGCTCTGCAATGACATCCCTCACCTCCCACAATAACCTGGGGTACATCCCATCTGGTCCCGGAGACTTGTCTATCTTGATAGCATTTAAAAGTTCTAACACATCCGCTTCCTTAATATCTACATACTCAATCTTTTCAGTCTGCCGCAAACTTGTAGTGCATCCTCCCAGATCACTTTCCACCGTGAATACTGAGGCAAAGTACTCATTAAGCACCTCTGCCATTTCTTCCGGTTCCATACAGACTTTTCCCCCTTCACCTTTTATAGGTCCTATCCCTTCTCTTCTCATCCTTTTACTTTTCACATATTTGTAGAAGGCCTTGGGATTCTCCTTAATCCTACCAGCCAAGGCCTTCTCATGACCCCTTCTGGCTCTCCTAATTTCCTTTTTAAGCTCTCTTCTATAAGCCTTATGCTTCTCTAGATCCTCAACATCTCCTAGCTCTTTGAACCTTTTATACACCTTTCTTTTCTTCCTGACTTTGAGTCAGAAGGTTGTGGGTTCAAGCCCTACCCCAGGATCTGAGCACAAAACAGGTGCTGCACTATCAGAATTTCAGATGAGATCCCCAAACTTAGGCTCTGCCCAACCCAGTACAAGCGAAAGGTCGCAAGACCGTTATTTCCAAGAGGAGTCAAAACGAAGCTCTCAAATATTCTGGTCAATATCTGTCTCCCAGTTGATAAGAACAGATGACCTGTGTGCAAATTCAGTCTGAAGACCAAAATCAGACTCCACAACAATAAGTCAAAGGGAAGGTGATGGCCTAATGGCATTATTGCTCGACTATTAACACAAAAACTCAGCTAATGTTCTGGGGACCTTGGTTCGAATCTTGCCACGGCAGATGGTAGAATTTGAATTCAATAAAAAATATCTGGAATTAAGAATCCACTGATGACCATGAAACCATTGTTGATTGTCAGAAAAACCCATCTGGTTCACTAATGTACTTTAAGGAAATAGATCTGCCATCCTTATCCAGTCTGTCCTACACATGACTGCAGAGTCACAACAATGTGATTAGTTCTCAGCTGTTCCATGAACAAGGGCAAGTAGGGTAGGCAATAAATACTGGCCCAGCCAGTGACGCCCATGTCCCAAGAATGAATACAAAAACGGTCAGTCCTGCTGTCTGGATCTGAGTGTTGCAGAGTGACGCAGACAGACATGGACATGGTCAACACCTTATTGAATAAGATCTGTACCATCGACTGGTCAATAAAATTTCCAATGAACTTGTGTATAAGAAGTCTGGATGTCACAGCATTGCCTTTGAGATCAAAGAGTGATGGATGAGGTGGCTGGGGCGGATACTAAAAATTCCCAAGAGCAAATACTGAAGCTTGCGATAAGATGGACTCCAGCAGGGAAATGTAAACAAAGCCAAATGTAAACACGGCAGAAGACTGCAGTGCCTGAACTGGAAGAGATGGAGCTAACATGGAGAGAGGCACAAGACACAAACACAAGTCAAGGCTCATTGGAGGAGCAATGTTACAGCTTTATGTCCCACTCAGGAATAGGAGGGTGTGGATGGGGCATATGATGGTAGGGTTGGGGGTGGTAGCAGAGGGAGCCATCAAGCAAACAATGTTTCCTCTCTGAAGCAGGTGTTCTGTTATTCTAATACCTGTCTGGGCTGTCAGTTCAGCCAGAGGAAATACTGTTTGATTGATAGTTCAGGCAGCATGTTCTCTGTTGTCAATTTCACTATGTTTGTTTACTGGAGTTAAGTGGTTTCAAGTGATTGTGGGTCTTGAAAATACAAAGGACCTAGATTATACGCATTTTATTAGCTTTTACGTTGAGAATTTTTTTCAAACATAGGAGCAAAATTCGCAAGGAATGATGTATATTTAAGGGTTTTTTTTACACACAGCGCTTTACACTATAAGTTCATCTATTAATAGAACATAGAACATAGAACATAGAACAATACAGCACAGAACAGGCCCTTCGGCCTTCGATGTTGTGCCGACCAAAATAAAAAAGCAATGCCCCTCCTAACTAAACCATTCCCTTCTCATCCATATACTTATCCACTAACCTCTTAAACGCCACCAAACTTGGCGCATCTACAACAGCTCCAGGCAGGGCATTCCACTCCCTAATCACTCTTTGAGTAAAGAACCTACCTCTGATATCCGTCCTATAACTCATACCCCTTAATGTAAAGTTGTGTCCCCTCGTGCTAGCTTTCTCCATCCTAGGAAAAAGGCTATCACTGTCCACCCTATCCAAACCTCTAATTATCTTATATGCTTCAATAAGATCCCCCCTAGCCGCCTCCTTTCTAACGAAAACAACCTCAAATCCTTCAACCTCTCTTCATAGGACCTGCCCTCCATACCAGGCAACATCCTGGAAAACCTCCTCTGTACCCTCTCCAATGCCTCCACATCTTTCTTATAATGTGGGGACCAGAACTGCACACAATACTCCAAGTTCGGCCGCACTAGAGTTTTGTACAGTTGCAACATGATGCTGCGGCTCCTAAATTCAATCCCCCTACCAATAAAAGCTAAGGCTCCATATGCCTTTTTAACAACTTTATCCACTTGACTGCCTACTTTCAGGGATCTATTGACACATACACCAAGTTCCTTCTGTTCCTCAACACTATTAAGAGCCCTACCATTAGCCCTATACTCTACACATTTATTGTTCCTGCCAAAGTGCATTACCTCACACTTTTCCACATTAAACTCCATTTGCCACCTCTCGGCCAAGCTCTGCAACTTGTCCAAGTCCCTCTGCAAACTATAACACCCCTCTTCACTATCTACCACTCCACCGACTTTAGTGTCATCTGCAAATTTACTAATCCATCCTTCAATACCCTAATCCAGATCATTTATAAAAATTACAAACAGCAGGGGCCCCAAAACAGACCCTGAGGCACACCACTCGTCACCGAACTCCACGATGAATATCTCCCATCAACCACCACCCTCTGTCTTCTATCTGCCAGCCAATTCCTAATCCAATTAGCTAAATCACCCTCTATTCCACACATCTGCATTGTCTGTAGAAGTCTTCCATGGGCCACCTTATCAAAAGCCTTACTAAAGTCCATATATACTACATCAACCGCATTACCCCCATCCACCTCTCTGGTCACTTTCTCAAAAAACTCAATGAGGTTAGTAAGGCATGACCTACCCTTCACGAAACCATGCTGACTATCCCCAATCAATTCATTTCTCTCTAAATAACTATAAATCCTATCCCTAATAATTCTCTCCAATACCTTGCCCACAACAGAAGTAAGACTCACTGGCCTATAATTACCAGGAAGGTCTCTCTTCCCCTTCTTAAACAATGGGACCACATTCGCTATCCTCCAGTCCTCCGGAACCACACCCGTAACCAACGACGACCTGAGGATCAGAGCCAGAGGCTCTGCAATCTCCTCTCTTGCCTCCCAGAGAATCCTAGGGTAAATCCCTTCCGGCCCAGGGGACTTATCCAACTTCAAACCCTCGAGAATTTCTAACACATCCTCCCTATCTACTACAATACTCCCCAATTTGCAACCCTGTACCTCAGTGCTCTCCACAGCTACATTTCCAGCACTCTGCGTGAATAGCGAAGAGAAATATTTATTCAGTGCCTCACCACTATTCTAGAGAATGTAGTGAGTGGATGGATATGGAAGCACCATGGAAAACAAAACCATGAGGGAACACTGGGATGGCTGGAAAGGTAAAGATTGTCATAGATGACATATAGGGAACTATTAAACTTATCTGTGAAAGGTCTCTCCAGGCAGATGAGGGTTCATGACTCCATTAAAGGGCCTTGCCTGGTTTGATTCTGTGAAACTTGGGGAGAAGTAGGAGATTTCTATCTCCATAATAGAACTGGTTAGGACAAGAGGGTGAGTTGTGGGCTTCAGACAGGAACCAGCCTGCACCCTTTAAAAGCATCCATGAAAATCACACAGCCCGTGAAATGGGATCAGGAATCGGGAATCGGGAATCGGAACATACCTGCGTTTTTAACTTGGTGACTACCCAGGCCAATCACAGCTGTGTTGGAATTCACCACAAAGAATCTCAACCTCAAACAAGTGAAATGGGTTGAGACCAGAACATTGACCTGAGTTCAGAGTCTAATCCAGAAGGAACATTCCACTCAGCAAAAAGACGCTGCAGTGAGGGAGCTTGACAATATTAGGATCTTGCTGAACACTGCTTGCTACTCCCAAACAAGTTTCTGTGTTTTCAACAATTGCAATTTGTATTTATAACTGCATCATCAACAGAGGGAAACATTCAAAGGCATCCCTCAGCAACGTAATTAATCAAAATTTGATAGCAACCCATTTTCGTAGATGCTGGGTCAGATTTGGTCGAGGAAAATGTTAAAGGAAGAAAGTGGGATATAATGATGGAGATGTGGAGGAAAAGTGCTTCAAGGCTTAGGGCCAAATGGCAAAACCATGAGACATTGGAGCAGAATTAGGACACCCAGCCCATCAAATCTGCTCCGCCATTCAATCATGGCTGATATTTTTCACATCCCCATTCTCCTGCCTTTTCCTCATAACCACTGATCCCCTTATTAATCAAGAAACTATCTAATCTTTGTCTTAAAGACACTCAATGATCTGGGCTTTTATCCTTCTGTGGCAAAAAGTTCCACAGGATCATCACTCTCTGGCTGAAGAAATTCCTCCTCATCTCTGTTTTAAAGAATCGTCCCTTTAGCCTGAGGTTGTGCCCTCTGGTTCTAGTTTTTCCTACTAGTGGAAACATCTTCTCCACATCCACCTTATCCAGAGCCTCACAATATCCTGTAAGTTTCAATCAGATCCCCTTCCCCATCCTTCTAAACTCCAGTAAGTATGGACACAGACTCTTCAACCATTCCTCATACAACAAGCGTTTCATTCCAGGGACCATTCTTGTGAACCTCCTCTGGATCCTTTCCAAGGCTGGAACATCCTTTCTTAAATATGAGGCCCAAAACTGCTCATAATACTCCAAATGGGATCTGACCAGAGCCTTACACAGCCTCAGAAATACATTATTGCCCTTATATTCTGGACCCCTTGACATGAACGCTAACATTGCATTTGCCTTCCTAACTGCTAACTGAACCTGCACGTCCACCTTAGGAGTATCTGGAACAAGGATTCCCAAGTCCCTTTGTGTTTCTGATTTCCTAAGCATTTTCCATTTAGAAAATAGTCTGTGCTCCATTCCTCCTTCAAAGTGCATATGATGGAG
Source organism: Sphyrna mokarran (assembly GCA_024679065.1). Classification (NCBI taxonomy): domain Eukaryota; kingdom Metazoa; phylum Chordata; class Chondrichthyes; order Carcharhiniformes; family Carcharhinidae; genus Sphyrna; species Sphyrna mokarran. The sequence goes on from JAGIQG010000016.1 coordinate 71,432,606, forward strand.
AGGTAAAAGTCAGAGATGTACATGAGACCAAAATTGGAGGAGCGCAGAGATCACGAAGGTTATAGAACTGGACTCCATTATAAAAATCGGGAGAACAGAGGCCAAGGAATGATCTGAAAACAAGGATAAGAAATTTAAAGATTTTGCTCATTTGGAAGCCAATATATTCAGCAGGCACAGGGGTGAAGGGTAAATGGAACTTGCTATGAGTAAGGATACAAGTTTTTGGATGACTTATGTCTGAGTTATGAGGAGAGATTAGGCAAATTGGGACTGTTTTCCTTTGAAAGATGTAGACTTAGAGGAGATCTGATAGAGGTGTACAAGATTTTGAAGGGGATTGATAGGGTAAACGGGGATAAGCTTTTTCCTAGGATGGACTCAAATAGCACGAGGGGTCACGGGCTTAGGGTGAGGGGGGTAAGGTATAATTTGGATGCTAGAGGGAGTTTTTCCACACAGAGGGTGGTGGGGGTATGGAATGCGCTGCCAAGTAAAGTGGTGGAGGCAGGTACTCTGGAGTTACTTAAGAAATACTTAGATGGGCACATGAACAGAATAGGAATGGAGGGGTATAGAAAACTGATTTAAAATAGGGATCATGAGCCTTGGGAGTCCCTGGGAAGTGTGTAAATAGATGATGACATTGATGTACTTGTTTTTATCCTACAGGTGCTTTGGTCCACCTTGTCTAACGAGGGGCATACACACGATGGGTCGTGAGAGGGCTGCTCTTGGATCTTTCTCGAGAGTATCCTAGTGCTTCACGTCATTAGTGTACGCTTGACCTGGACCATCTGATGGGCAACACAACAGCTCAGTGACTATCGCTGTGCTGTGCAGATACATGGATTTGGGCCCGTGTCTGTGGGAGTTTGCGCATTCTCCCTGTGCTTGTGTGGGTTTTCTCCGGGAGCTCTGGTTTCCTCCCACATCCCAAAGATGTGCTCTTAGGCTAATTGGCAAAACATTCTCCCTAAATTGTCTCAAATTTGGTTTTTAATCCATAGATCTATAAACATGGACAGGGATCGCGGGTAGAGATGGGAACATTGGGGTGGCGGCGCGGGCTCGTTGGCCCGAAGGGCCTGTTTCCCGTGCTGTTTTGTTCTTCTTTGTTCTTTGTTCTTTGACTTCAAGTTTACAAAGGGTGGTAAGTGGGAGGCCAGTCAGAATGTGTTGGGATAATCGAGACTAAGCAAGAAAGTGACACTGAGCCAAAAAGGAAGATTTAAAAGCAAATCTGGGTCACACTTAGAAAAAACTGTGAAAACAATCTCTTTACCATGTGACAAACGAGGATTGCCAAAAACATCTCGTGAAAGTGAAGCAGACACCGGGCAACTTTCCACTGAATGAATCAAAGAAAACTTCAAAAAAATCTGGGCAAGCCAGCCTCATATTTAAATATGGATCTGTCCCAGGCAGCAGGAGAGGTGACCAGACGGGCAGTGAGTATCTGCAACAAGCTGCCAGAGGCAGTAGTAGAGGCAGATACAAAATTGTCTTTTAAAAAGCACTTAGACAGTTATATGGGTAAGATGGGTATAGAGAGATATGGACCACATGTGGACAATTGGGACAATCTTAGTAATAAAAACTGGGTGGCATGGACAAGTTAGGCCAAAGGGCCTCTTGTCATACTATAAACATCAATGATTCTATGACCAAGTATTGATTTAAAGATGTAAATTTATGGAGCGTCTCAAAGATAGAGATACAGGGAGGTTTAGGGAGGGAATGCCAGAGTTGAGAGTCCCAACTACTGAAAGCGTGGCCACCATTGCCGAATGATTCAAAAGTGGGATGTTCAAAAGGTCGGGACTGATGGAAATCTAGACCGAATAATGGGATTGCAGGAGATTATAGAGATAGGAAGGGAAGCCAAAGGCCATGGAGGGATTTGTGAACAAGGGTTGAGAAATTTGACTTGGAGACATTGCCAGACTGGGATACACTTATAGATCAGTGAGTGCAGGAATAAAGGGTGAATGAGACTTGGTACTAAATTAGGATTGAGGCAGCTAAGAGGAAGTGTATGGAAGGTACTGGAGGAGCAAGAAAGCTTGAATTAGTTGAGTCTAGAAATAGCAAAGGCATGAATTCGGGTTTCAGCTATTGTTGTGTGACATTATGGAAGTGACAACAAGCAACCTTAGAGGTGGAGAGGATATGGATTCAGAAACTCAGCTGAGAGGCAAGTTAGATGCTGAGGTTGCAAAGAGTCTGGTTCAGCCTGAAATCATGGCTAAAGAACGAGATGGAATGAGACAGAATTGCTAATAAGGAACAGAGTTTGTGGCAGGAATGAAAGCTCTTTTCTTTACCTGGAGGCGATGTTAATATACCCAGGAATGGGTATCAAAGGTCAGGAGAGAAACAGAAAATTTAACACCATAGAAGGGACCATTGAGATCCTCAGCACCTTGAGAAAAGTTAGAACAACAAGGAATTCAATTATTTTGACTGATAATGTTCCTGCGAAGTATCTTTGATTGATGTTTAATTCAATGTCTTCCGATGCTCAACGGATGGCTAAACCTGGGGAAGAAGCATGTTGAGTGTGAATAAATGCTTCAGGGAAATGGTTGGCTGAGGAGGAATGTAAAATACAAAAAGGAATTGTTAGAGAGTAGCTCTCAGGATCAGCATGGGGTGGGGGATGGGAGGTGCCCCGAGATCACAGCAGTGAAAATGAGAACAGTACAAGATGTCGAGGTCTCTGTAATAAACACCCAGGGTCATTAATATGTCAGCTCGTTATCTGTCAAAGGACTGCTCCCAACAGACCTATAATGCACTCTGCAGAAACTAATACCAACACCCGTCTGATTGAATGAAGAGGCCATGGAAATATTTGGCACCTTACAAATTACTCCGGGTTGGATTCGGGTGAGTTGGTGATGAATAGTGGAGCTTCCAGCAAAGAGCTCAGAACACAGCGATGGCCCTGACATCAGGAGCTGTCCCTGGTGCTGAAATTCACAGCCAAACAGTGAGCTGAAGCTGAACGCTCGCTGCCTTGCAGCACTCAAATCATATCCCAGCCATCTGTATCTTTAACTATTCCGGTTCTACAGCTTTGTTCCTTAATCTGCAAAACTCCTAGTGTCAGTAACACAGTTGTTCATCCTTATAGTCTTGTCCATCTTTGATGAGCTAAAAACAACAGAAAGACCCAAGATCTACCATCCCAAAGGTCAATATTTGATGAATAGTAAAGCACAGAAGGAGGCTGTTCAGCCCACTTCACGCTGTTGTCTCTCTGAAAGAATTATTCAATTAGTTCCCTGTCCTTACGCACTCCCGATAGCTCCACTGAGCTGTCAATTATATCAAGCTCTTTCCTTTTCAAGTATTTATCCAGTTCCCTTTAAGAAGGTACTGCTTCCACTGCTCTTTCAGGCAGCACATTCAACATCACAATCAAAATGCAAGGAAAAATAATTACACCTCTCCTCTGGCATTTTTTTCAACGAGCTTAAATATCTGTCACCTGGTCAGAAACCTTCCTGCCATTGGAAACAGTTCCCTCCTTATCGATTCTCAATATAACCCCTCAGAATTTTGTGCAGCACTGTTCTGCTTACAGATGGTGTTATGTGTCTCTCCATATCTCTGAATTCCTGTTAGCATTCTAATAAATCTCCTCTCCAAAGTCCTTTCTAAAATGTGGATCCTGGAACTCAGCAAAATAATGAAGCCCAAATAATGATTTATAAAGGCTTAGCTAATTTCTTTTGTACTATATTCCTCTATTAATAAAGCCAAACATACATTTTGAATGCACCTGCCTTGCCATGCTTAACCTGCTGATGGCTCCATTTCTTTGAATCATAGAATCCTTACACTGCAGAAGAAGCCCATTTGGCCCATTAAGCCTGCATTGACCACAATCCCATGCAGGCAACTATCCTGGAAACCTCACATATTTACCCTACTAATCCTCCTGACACTAAGGGGCAATTTACCACAGCCAATCAACTGAATCTGCAGATCTTTGCAGTGTGGGAGGAAACTGGAGCACTCGGAGGAAACACAGGCAGATGTGGGGAGAACGTGCAAACTCCACACAGACAGTGACCCAAGCCGGGAATTTAACCTGGGTCCCTGGTACTGTGAGGCAGCAATGCTAACCGCTGTGTCACCGTGCTATCCTGGTCCCTGGCGCTATGAGGCAGCAATGCTAACCGCTGTGTCACCGTGCTATCCTGGGTCCTTGGTACTATGAGGCAGCAATGCTAACCGCTGTGTCACCGTGCTATCCTGGGTCCCGGTACTATGAGCAGCAATGCTAACCGCTGTGTCACCGTGCATCCTGGTCCTTGGTACTATGAAGCAGCAATGCTAACCGCTGTGTCACCGTGCTATCCTGTCCCTGGCACTGTGAGCAGCAATGCTAACCGCTGTGTCACCGTGCTATCCTGGTCCCTGGCACTATGAGGCAGCAATGCTAACCGCTGTGTCACCGTGCTTCCTGGTCCCTGGTACTTGAGGCAGCAATGCTAACCGCTGTGTCACGTGCTATCCTGGTCCCTGTACTGTGAGGCAGCAATGCTAACCGCTGTGTCACCGTGCTATCCTGGTCCCTGGTACTGTGCGAACAGCAAGCTAACCGCTGGTCACCGTGCTCACCGTGCTATCCTGGTCCCTGTACTGTGAGGCAGCAATGCTACCGCTGTGTCCCCACCGCTGTGTCACCGTGCTATCCTGGTCCCTGTATGAGGCAGCCCCTGATCCGGTCCGGACTACGCAATGCTAACCGCTGTGTCACCGTGCTATCCGGTCCTGGTACTTGAGGAGCAATGCTAACCGCTGTGTCACCGTGCTATCCTGGTCCCTGGTACTATGAGGCAGCAATGCTAACCGCTGTGTCACCGTGCTATCCTGGTCCCTGGTACTATGAGGCAGCAATGCTAACCGCTGTGTCACCGTGCTATCCTGGTCCCTGGTACTGTGAGGCAGCAATGCTAACCGCTGTGTCACCGTGCTATCCTGGTCCCTGGTACTATGAGGCAGCAATGCTAACCGCTGTGTCACCGTGCTATCCTGGTCCCTGGTACTGTGAGGCAGCAATGCTAACCGCTGTGTCACCGTGCTATCCTGGTCCCGGTACTGGAAGCACATGCTAACCTGTGTCACCCACCCACACACAAACCCCCCACCCCACAACACATGCTAACGCTGTGTCAACCGTGCTATCCGGCCACAACACAACAACCCCCTCCCACTGTGAGCAGCAATGCTAACCGCTGTGTCACCGTGCTATCCTGGGCCTTGGCCTATGAGCGCAATCTAACCGCTGTGCACCGCACCGTCCCTGTACTATGAGGCAGCAATGCTACCGCTGTGTCACCCGTGCTATCCTGGGCCCTGGCAAACTGTGAGGCAGCAATGCTAACCGCTGTGTCCACCGTGCTATCCTGGTCCTGTACTATGAGGCAGCAATGCTAACCTCTGTGTCACCGTGCTATCCTGGTCCCTGGCACGTGAGGCAGCAATGCTAACCGCTGTGTCACCGTGCTATCCTGGTCCCTGGTACTGTGAGCACAATGCTAACCCTGTTACCGTGCTATCCTGGTCCCTGGTACTGTGAGGCAGCAATGCTAACCGCTGTGTCACCGTGCTATCCTGGTCCCTGGTACTATGAGGCAGCAATGCTAACCACTGTGTCACCGTGCTACCTGGTCCCTGGCACTATGAAGCGCAATGCCAACCACTGTGTCACCGTGCTATCTGGTCCCTGGTACTATGAGCACAAAGCTAACCGCTGTGTCACCCGTCAGCTATCCTGGTCCCTGGTACCGTGAGGCCGCACTGCTAACCATGTGTCACCGTGCTAATCCTGGTCCCTGGCACTATGAAGCAGTATGCATAACCGCTGTGCATCACCGTGCTATCCTGGTCCCTGGTACTGTGAGGCAGCAATGCTAACCGCTGTGTCACCGTGCTATCCTGGTCCCTGGCACTATGAAGCAGTAGTGCTAACCGCTGTGTCACCGTGCTATCCTGGTCCCTGGTACTATGAGGCAGCAATGCTAACCGCTGTGTCACCGTGCTATCCTGGGTCCCTGGTACTATGAACAGCAATGCTAACCGCTGTGTCACGTGCTATCCTGGGTCCCTGGCACTATGAAGCAGCAATGCTAACCGCTGTGTCGACCTTGCTAATCCTGGTCCCTGCACTATGAAGCCGCATGCTAACCGCTGTGTCACCGTGCTATCCTGGGTCCCTGGCGCTAGAAGCAGTAGTGCTAACCACTGTGTCACCGTGCTATCCTGTCCCTGGACTGTGAAGTCGCAATGCTAACCCTGTGTCACCGGGCTATCCTGGTCCCTGGTACTTGAGGCATCAATGCTACCACTGTGTCACCGTGCTATCCTGGTCCCTGGCACTATGAACATGCTAACCACTGTGTCCCGGCTATCCTGGTCCCTGGTACTGTGAGGCAGCAATGCTAACCGCTGTGTCACCGTGCTATCCTGGTCCCTGGTACTGTGAGGCAGCAATGCTAACCGCTGTGTCACCGTGCTATCCTGGTCCCTGGTACTATGAAGCAGCAATGCTAACCGCTGTGTCACCGTGCTATCCTGGTCCCTGGCACTATGAGGCAGCAATGCTAACCGCTGTGTCACCGTGCTATCCTGGTCCCTGGTACTATGAGGCAGCAATGCTAACCGCTGTGTCACCGTGCTATCCTGGTCCCTGGCACTATGAGGCAGCAATGCTAACCGCTGTGTCACCGTGCTATCCTGGTCCCTGGTACTGTGAGGCAGCAATGCTAACCGCTGTGTCACCGTGCTATCCTGGTCCCTGGTACTGTGGCAGCACAGCAATGCTAACCGCTGTGTCACCGTGCTATCTGGGTCCCTGGTACTGTGAGGCAGCAATGCTAACCGCTGTGTCACCGTGCTATCCTGGTCCCTGGTACTGTGAGGCAGCAATGCTAACGCTGTGTCACCGTGCTATCCTGGGTCCCTGTGCTATGAGCAGCAATGCTAACCGCTGTGTCACCGTGCTATCCTGGTCCCTGGTACTGTGAGGCAGCAATGCTAACCACTGTGTCACCGTGCTATCCTGGTCCCTGGCACTATGAAGCAGCAATGCTAACCACTGTGTCACCGTGCTATCCTGGTCCCTGGTACTGTGAGGCAGCAATGCTAACCGCTGTGTCACCGTGCTATCCTGGTCCCTGGTACTGTGAAGCAGCAATGCTAACCGCTGTGTCACCGTGCTATCCTGGGTCCCTGGCGCTATGAAGCAGCAATGCTAACCACTGTGTCACCGTGCTATCCTGGGTCCCTGGCGCTATGAAGCAGCAATGCTAACCGCTGTGTCACCGTGCTATCCTGGTCCCTGGTACTGTGAAGCAGCAATGCTAACCGCTGTGTCACCGTGCTATCCTGGGTCCCTGGCGCTATGAAGCAGTAGTGCTAACCACTGTGTCACCGTGCTATCCTGGTCCCTGGTACTATGAGGCAGCAATGCTAACCGCTGTGTCACCGTGCTATCCTGGTCCCTGGTACTATGAGGCAGCAATGCTAACCGCTGTGTCACCGTGCTATCCTGGTCCTTGGTACTGTGAGGCAGCAATGCTAACCGCTGTGTCACCGTGCTATCCTGGTCCCTGGTACTGTGCGGCAGCAATGCTAACCACTGTGTCACCGTGCTATCCTGGTCCCTGGTACTGTGGCAGCAATGCTAACCACTGGTCACCGGCTATCCTGTCCTTGTACTGTGAGGCAGCAATGCTAACCACTGTGTCACCGTGCTATCCTGGTCCTTGGTACTGTGAGGCAGCAATGCTAACCACTGTGTCACCGTGCTATCCTGGGTCCTTGGTACTGTGAGGCAGCAATACTAACCGCTGTGTCACCGTGCCGTCCTTTGTATTGCGTAATATTTACTTTCTGTTCATTTAATTGGTTGAAGACAGTTAATTACTTTCAATACTAAAGGAATCTCCCACTTTGACAAGAATAGGAGGAGAAATCTATCATTCAGACTGACAGTGGTGGGAGTGAGGTGTTGGGGAGGAGGTGGGTGGCTTGGGTAGGGGAGTGGGGGATTGGGTGGGGGGGGGTGAGAGGTTGAGTGTGAGTGTGGGTGGGAAAGGGGATGGGTGAGATGGGTACGGGAGGGTGGGGTTTTTGGTGTGGGAGTAAGAGGGTGGGTGAGGGTATGGGTGGGATGGGTAGGGGGTGGGTGGGATGGGTGGGGAATGGGAGGGTGAGAGAGTGTGAGGGGGTGTGGGTAGGAGGTGGGTGGTAGGGAGGGATGGGATAGTACAGAGAAGCAGTACAGCTAAGAAAGAGAAATCAAGATTGAGAGAGTGAAGATGTGAACATACCAGTCTGTCAGACAGTAAGACAGGATTGAACAAAGGGACACCAACTCTCAGTGAATTACAGGGAGACAGACTGAGGATAAAAGATATTAATGAGAAGAATATTTACAATGTGCAAAAAGATACACGGCCATTGGTACAGGACCAATAGAGATGGAGATAATATTTCTATGTTGTCTTCAGATTAAAAAGAATTCAGAATAAGAGGATATGATTTTACAGTTAGAGCTAGGCTGTTCTGGGGTAATGTCTCAAAGCAGTTCTCTTCACAGAAGGTAATGGAAATCTGGAACTCTGTCCAATTGTTCAGGGTAAGAACTCAGTAAGAATTTAGCAACACCAATTTTTGATCTAACCGATTTATTTGATAGTAAAATAGCGAGCTTTCAACACTCTGTGTCTTCCTCAGGCAAATGCAGTGTTCTGGTCTGCGATAGCACACATCAGCACAGACAGTCAGAGATTGCTGATTAGAATGCGAATCCTTACATCTAACCTGCTATTCAAGTGTTAAAGTGGCTAACAATGTGTGTGAAGGGAATCCTGAGCATTGGTTAGAGAATTGTGTATTTTCTCCAGACAGCACAGTAAGTGAGGTTTTTTGCTAACCCAGGCAAGTTACGGGGGTTACAGATAGTGTGTCATGAAGCCAAGATCCCTGTTAAGACCGTCCTCATGTGTGCGGAGCTTGGCTATCAGTCTCTGCTCAGCGACTCTGCGCTGTCGTGTGTCACGAAGGCCCCCTTGAAGAACATTTACCCGCAGGTCGGAGGCCGAATGCCCATGACTGCTGAAGTGTTCGCCCACAGGAAGGGAACTGTTTTGCCTGGTGATTGTTGAGCGATGCTCATTCATCCGCTGTCGTAGTGTCTGCATGGTCTCCCCAATGTACCATGCTTCGGGACATCCTTTCTTGCAATGTATTAGGTAGACAACGTTGGCCGAGTTGCAAAAGTATGTACCGTGTACCTGGTGAATGGTATCCTCACGTTTGATGATGTCGTCCATGTCTATGATCCGGCATGTCTTGCAGAGGTTGCTGTGGCAGGGTTGTGTGGTATTGTGGTCACTGTTCTCCTGAAGGTTGGGTAGTTTGCTGCGAACAATGATCTGTTTGAGGTTGTGCGGTTGTCTGAAAGCAAGAAGTGGGGGGGTGGGGATGGCCCTAGCGAGATGTTCATCGTCATCAATGATATGTTGAAGACTCCGGAGAAGATGTCGTAGCTTCTCCGCTCTGGGGAAGTACTGGACAACAAAGGGTACTCTGTCCACCGTGTCCCGTGTTCGTCTTCTGAGGAGATCAGTGCGGTTTATCATTGTGGCACGTCGGAACTGTCGATCGATGAGTCGAGCGCCATATCCTGTTCTCACGAGGGCATCCTTCAGCGTCTGGAGGTGTCTGTCACGATCCTCCTCATCTGAGCAAATTCTGTGTATACGGAGGGCTTGTCCATAGGGAATGGCTTCTTTAACGTGTCTAGGGTGGAAGCTGGAGAAGTGGAGCATTGTGAGGTTGTCTGTCGGTTTGCGGTACAGTGAGGTGCTGAGGTGACCGTCCTTGATGGAGATGCGTGTGTCCAAGAATGCAACTGATTCTGGAGAATAGTCCATGGTGAGTCTGATGGTGGGATGGAACTTGTTGATATCATCATACAGTTGTTTCAATGATTGTTCACCATGAGTCCAAAGGAAAAAGATGTCATCAATGTATCTAGTAAATAACATTGGTTGGAGATCTCGTGTGGTGAAGAAGTCTTGTTCGAACCTGTGCATGAAGATGTTGGCATACTGAGGTGTGAATTTGGTCCCCATGGCTGTTCCGTGTGTTTGGATGAAAAGCTGATTGTTGAAGGTGAAGACATTGTGGTCCAAGATGAAGCGGATGAGTTGTAAAATTGCATCTGGAAACTGGCAGTTGTTGGCATTGAGTACTGAGGCAGTTGCAGCAATACCATCGTCGTGGGGGATGTTGGTGTAGAGCGCCGAGACATCCATTGTGACAAGGAGTGTCCCTGGTTCAACTGCTCCATGTGTGCTGAGTTTCTGTAGGAAGTCCGTAGTGTCAAGACAAAAGCTGGGGGTTCTTTGTGCAATGGGTTTCAGGATGCCCTCGATATAGCCGGAGAGGTTCTCACACAGGGTCCCATTGCCCGATATGATGGGACGGCTGGGTATGTTTGCCTTGTGTATCTTTGGGAGGCAATAGAGATCTCCAATGCGGGGAGTACGTGGAATGAGAGCCCGGAGGGTGTTCTGAAGGTCTGGATCAAAGGTTTCGATCAGAGTGTTGAGTTGACGAGTGTGTTCTTTGGTCGGATCTGCTGGTAACTATCTGTAGTGTTTCTCATTGTTTAGTTGTCGGTACACTTCTTCACAGTAGGCTGTTCTGTTCAGTATGACGGTGGCGCCTCCTTTGTCTGCTGGTTTGATGACAATGTTGCGGTTGGTCTTGAGAGCACAGATGGCCTTGTGTTGTGCTTGGGTGATGTTCGGGACTGTCTTGTAAGTGCGGTTGATAAATCTGGTGTTCACGCACCTCCTGATGGCTTGGGCATACATGTCCAGTCGAGGGCAGCGGCCTTCCGGAGGAGTCCAATTGGATTCATTCCTCTTCGGTTGCTGCACTGCGGATCCCTCTGTCGGCTGTTCTGGTTCATTAGCTGTCTCATTGAGTCCACTATTGGCTCTTGGGGTTTGTGGAAGAACTCACACAGCCTCATTCGCCTGATGAATTCCTCTGTATCTGCTGCGAGACTGATGGGGTCCATTTTGGTGGTGGGACAGAAATTGAGCCCTCAGCTGAGAACTTCGATTTCCTCTGATTGAAGTGTGTAGTCTGACAGGTTAACAATGGACCTCCCTGCGGTAGTGTTGTTTTCTACTGTGGTGCCAAGGGAGGTTTGGTTGTTGCTGATGGCAATGCCGAGTTTTTCAAGTTTCCTGTTCTTGGTGTGCATGTAAATGGTGTAGTTTCTTTGTCTCATCTGCTTGGCAAAGTTTCGCAGCTGGTCTGCGTCCTGAGCACAAGTTGAGAATATGTATTCCATTTTACTTTCCAGGGTGCGGCGCTTGCTATAGAGCTGGTGTATGAGGTGTATGAGGAGTGTGAGAGAGGTGCGACGGCAAAGCATCTCAGAGTAGTCTGTGTTATAGGTTGACCTGAGTGGGTTCGTGATCTGTAGTCCCCTTGGTATCCTGTCTGCTTTCTTGCATCTCTGTAGAAACTTGATGTCTGTGTCGATATGTGCAATCCTCTTGGAGATCCTCTCCACTTGGATCCGGCAGTATGCGGTGTCGATAGTAGTCATGATGTAAAGATGCTGGCGTTAGATTGGGGTGGTAAGAACTCAGTAAGAATTTAGCAACACCAATTTTTAATCTAACCTATTTATTTGATAGTAAAATTGCGAGCTTTCAACACTCCGTGTCTTCCTCAGGCAAATGCAGTGTTCTGGTCTGCAATAGCACACATCAGCACAGACAGTCAGAGATTGCTGATTAGAATGCGAATCCTTACATCTAACCTGCTATTCAAGTGTTAAAGTGGCTAACAATGTGTGTGAAGGGAATCCTGAGCATTGATTAGAGAATTGTGTATTTTCTCCAGACAGCACAGTAAGTGAGGTTTTTTGCTAACCAGGCAAGTTACAGGGGTTACAGATAGTGTGTCATGAAGCCAAGATCCCTGTTAAGACCGTCCTCATGTGTGCGGAGCTTGGCTATCAGTCTCTGCTCACGACTCTGCGCTGTCGTGTATCACGAAAGCCCCTTGAAGAACATTTACCCGCAGGTCGGAGGCCGAATGCCCATGACTGCTGAAGTGTTCGCCCACAGGAAGGGAACTGTTTTGCCTGGTGATTGTTGAGCGATGCTCATTCATCCGCTGTCGTAGTGTCTGCATGGTCTCCCCAATATACCATGCTTCGGGACATCCTTTCTTGCAACGTATTAGGTAGACAACGTTGGCCGAGTTGCAAGAGTATGTACCGTGTACCTGGTGAATGGTATCCTCACGTTTGATGATGTCGTCCACGTCTATGATCCGGCATGTCTTGCAGAGGTTGCTGTGGCAGGGTTGTGTGGTATTGTGGTCACTGTTCTCCTGAAGGTTGGGTAGTTTGCTGCGAACAATGATCTGTTTGAGGTTGTGCGGTTGTCTGAAAGCAAGAAGTGGGGGGGTGGGGATGGCCCTAGCGAGATGTTCATCGTCATCAATGATATGTTGAAGACTCCGGAGAAGATGTCGTAGCTTCTCCGCTCCGGGGAAGTACTGGACAACAAAGGGTACTCTGTCCACCGTGTCCCGTGTTCGTCTTCTGAGGAGGTCAGTGCGGTTTATCGTTGTGGCACGTCGGAACTGTCGATCGATGAGTCGAGCACCATATCCTGTTCTCACGAGGGCATCCTTCAGTGTCTGGAGGTGTCTGTCACGATCCTCCTCATCTGAGCAAATTCTGTGTATACGGAGGGCTTGTCCATAGGGAATGGCTTCTTTAACGTGTCTAGGGTGGAAGCTGGAGAAGTGGAGCATCGTGAGGTTGTCTGTCGGTTTGCGGTACAGTGAGGTGCTGAGGTGACCGTCCTTGATGGAGATGCGTGTGTCCAAGAATGCAACTGATTCTGGAGAATAGTCCATGGTGAGTCTGATGGTGGGATGGAACTTGTTGATATCATCATACAGTTGTTTCAATGATTGTTCACCATGAGTCCAAAGGAAAAAGATGTCATCAATGTATCTAGTATATAACCTTGGTTGGAGATCTCGTGTGGTGAAGAAGTCTTGTTTGAACCTGTGCAGGGTTCAGGGTTCAATTGTTCAGGGTGACAGTCGATTGAAAATGTCAGGATGGAAATTGATGGAATTTTTTTTGGGAACCAGGGCTGATAACAAAACCAAGTCATGTGAATGTGTTTAAGATGCAGATCAGCCATGATGGTAATAAGTAGAACAGATTGAGGCTCTGAATGACCTGCTGTTTAAGCAACCAAGGCATTGGTCTGCAACTTGCAGTATAACTGCAGAAGTACCAATCAGTACTGCTAATGCTGGTGATTGTGGATATTTTGCAGATTGATTCAAGTGATTTTGTTGCATCTGCAGTTTATGGGGTTCAATGCCCAGAATCAGAATCTCTCCAAAACATAGCGAGACTCACTATCTGGTTGGTCAGCTGGAGCTTTGGACAGTGGGAGGCATGGTCACGAATACACCAGAACAGCCTCTGCCTTGGAAAGAAACTGAGTGGGGTAAGGTTCAAGAGGGATTCAATCCTGCTCCTCAGAGCCTGTCAGAAAAACCCTAGTGGCACAGTGGTTAGCACTGCTGCCTCACAGCACCAGGAACTGGTGGACAGTGATAGCCTTTTTCCTAGGATGGAGAAAGCTAGCACGAGGGGACACAGCTTTAAATTAAGGGGTATGAGTTATAGGACGGATATCAGAGGTAGGTTCTTTACTCAAAGAGTGATTAGGGAGTGGAATGCCCTGCCTGCAGCTGTTGTAGATGCGCCAAGTTTGGTGGCGTTTAAGAGGTTAATTGATAAGTATATGGAAGAGAAGGGAATGGTTTAGTTTGGAGGGGCATTGCTTTTTATTTTGGTCGGCACAACATCGAGGGCCGTAGGGCCTGTTCTGTGCTGTAATGTTCTATGTTCTATGTTCTATGTTCTAACTCAGGTTTGATTCCTTACTTGGGTTACTGTCTGTGTGGAATCCGCATGTTCTTCCTGTGGGTTTCCAGTTTCCTCCCACAGTCTGAAAGATGTGCAACATTAGGTGCACTGGCCACGCCAAGCTTCCCCCCAGTGTACATGAACAAGCATCAGAGCGTGGCAACAAGGGGAATTTCACAGTAACTTCATTGCAGTGTTAACCTAAGCCTACTTGTGACTAATAAATAAACCTATACTTAAATGAGGAATGTTGAACCTCTGGTTTCTGTTGTACGCGGGTCTGGTTTGACAGGAACAAGAGTCAGTCCTTTCAGAAGAGGAAAGGTGGAATGGATGGAGAAGGCAACACTAATCTAACCAGAAAAACAAACTGTAAATGTAGATTACAGATTGCAGTGTCTAATGAGCCCTAGATTGGATTTGATCAGAGCAGGTTTTGATGTGAGCAGTTTATTATCTCAGGTGAATGTGTTTCCGTTCTGACAGCTCCTTCAATTAATGTGTCCTATTTCCTAACAAACTGCTCACCAAATGTTTCTAGGGCAGCATAATCCTAATGTATTCACATGTAACTGAGGCACAGCCTGTCTATTCTCACATTAAATTAGAACTCACTTCTCCATCAGGAAATAGGAGAATTTGCAAGATAGCATTTATACTTTTTGCAAATAAGACACACACATACCAGCACAAACTATCTGTGCAATTGTGCTCACATCTAAAAGTTTGCATGGTTATACACACACACTCACACACAGTCAAACCCTCCCCAGGGTCTTTACAGAGACTCAAGCAACTTTGATAGAACATAAGACCTTCTCAGCATGCTGTCTTGTCCAAGTTAGTCCTTAACCAGAGCACTCAGTTCAAGTGTCCCCGTTTGATCCTGAACCATGGAGGTTCAGGTGTTTTACTGAAGATAGAATTCTTGTTGCCATCTTTCAAAACAGGTGCACAGAAGCACTGTTGGAAGTGAATTGCGAGGATGATACCAGATTGGAGAGGGTGCAACTGTCAACAAAGACTGAACAAGCGTAGGATGTTTGCTCAGGAAACACTTTGTCAGTCACTGATGCAAAATGAGTCAGAAATGCCTGACATGATTTTAACTCCCATGGGTTGGGAGGGGGTGGGGGAGGTAGGGGAGGTTTGGGGGTGTTGGGGGGATTGGGGAGGGATTGGATGGGATTGGGGAATGAGTAATTTTTCATAGGGTGAGTAATTCACCAGCTGCTCCCTGATAATTTGGTGCTCAGCCAAATCTCCATTCATTGCAGCGGGAGTGGAGAATCCAGCTGGTGTGAATGGCCAGAGAATGTTGTCCCATACATCCCCTTGTACCTCAGGGTCATTAATACATTACAGGAACTAATAACTCCAAAAACATCTTTACTCCAAGACTGTTGGAAATGAGGATTTTGCTACCACACTGAATTATTGAGGCAAATATCATTGATGCACTTAAAGAGAAACTTGAATGGACATGAGGAAGGAATGGACAGAAGGAGATGCTGATGAAGAAATGTTGGGAAAAGGTTCATGTGGAGTATAAAACTGACGGGCTGAATGGACTCTTTCTCAGTTATAATTACTAGATTATTTTATGTAAAACCTGCCCAGGTACAAAATCATAGAATCTCTACAGTGCAGAAGGAGGCCATTTGGTCCATCAAATCTGCACCAAGCCTCCAGCAGAGCATCTTACCCAATCCTTTTCCCCGTAACCCCATGTATTTTTTTCTGCTAATCCCCTAAACTACTCATCCTTAAGACACTAAACGGCAATTTAACCTGGCCAATCCATCTAACACGTACATGTTTCGACTGTGAGAGGAAACCTCAAGGAGACCCACCCAGACATGAGAAGAACATGCAAACTCTACACAAACATGTGTCTAGGGCTGGATTTGAACGCAGATCCCTGGCACTGCAAGGCAACAGTGCTAACCAATGTGCCACCATATCGCCCACTAAATGATACCCTAACAGTGCACTGTTAGGCAAACATTGTAGCTCCACATCAGGTATCTGAACCTCATGACAGGCTGGAATTCTAACCACTGTACTAACGAGGAAAGTAAATCTGTCAATTGTAGAATCCAAACCAATCAGGTTAGGTTAAAATGGAACCAGCAACTCACTATGCACACATGACACCAATCCTAGACTACATAGCTGAATCTAAAGTTGTGAAGTCATGCTGCATTGTCAGTACAGCCCATCCTCAAAGAGCAAGTAAAAAGATTCTGGGTTGGGTTCTTGTTTTTCAAAATATTTCCTGTTTTGTTCTGGGGAACTTTCCACTGTGTCCTTTTCTGACAAAATTTTCTACTTTGTATATTCCCAGAAAAAAGTTATAAAACATTCCCAAATTGTGAATAACCAGCTATTCAAAATCATAATGCAAAATCAAATGCATGCATTGGGGAACATCTATACAATAGCAATCACAATATAAATAAGATTTACAAAAGGTTGAGAAAGACATAACTAAAGACAAAAACCAAAATAATAAAGCAAAGAATAACAGCAGTTTTTAACAAGATGAGAATGAACTCAGGAAAATAAACTGGAAATAAAATAATAACAAAAAAATCAGCAGAGGGATTAACTTAAATTACTGATCAAAAGACTCTAGGAGAAGTACATCATGGTAAGAAACAAGAACAAACTAGCCAGTATTGACACCCCATCAAAAAATAAAGACAAAACTGAAACTAAACACAAAGATACATATTAAACACACAAGCAATAAAGGAAAGAATGACAAAAGGGAGTACTGAAAATGTTGGGAAAGATATTTTCTAAAAAATCAATTAGGAAGACAAAGAGAACCACAAAATCAAATTATCAACTAATAGAAAACTAGTAGAGTATTCTGATAACACATAAATAGCAAAAGATACACCATGATCTAGTCAGGGCCGCCATGGGACACACATGATAAACTCACAGATCATTGAAATAACTCCTAAGAGACTGGTATCCCTTCACCAGATTCCTTTTATTTACAAAATCTATTCGACTTTGAAGAATGCTTCAGGTACAGTCAGAATCCAGAGAGTCGGTAGACCTGACACTCGTACTTTTATTTAAAGGTGGGACTCCCTGAATGGGAAAGTAATTATGACCTCAGTTAGGGATATTGTACTTCAAGAGGTCCACCTCATGGACCTCACTGAAAACATTACAGCTAATGATAACAAAATGGTAGAAATATTAAATCGATTTCTCCATTTATTGGACGGCTAATTCTGTGAGTGTGACTTCAGAATGAAGAATGAATCAGCAACAATAAAATGATGTTAAATATAGAAGAGGGGAGATATTTAATAAACTAACCAAAGGGGCAGTAGTGAGAGTTGACATAGGTTCTATGGAGAAAAAGGGTTGAATCAATTTGGGTGGAAATTAGAAATAGTAAAAATATTTCTAATAGTTTATAGGCCACCAAATAATGACATCCAGGTGGAGCAAGAAATAAACAAAAAAATAACTGATGCGTGTAAAAAAGGTACAGCAATTATCAAGGGGGATTTTAATCTTCATATCCATTGGTCAAACCAGGTTGGTCAAGGCAACCTTGAGGAGAGTTCAAAGAATAAATCTGTGATAGCTTCCTTGAACAGTATGTAATGGAACTATGAGGGAGCAAACTTTCCTAGATCTGGTCCTGTGTAATGATACAGGAATAATGAATAATCTTACAGTTAGGGAAGAAGGATCACACTATGGTTGAATATAAAATACAGATGGAATGTGAGAAGATAAAATCCAAAACCAGTGTCTTGTGCTTAAACAAAGGAGACTACAATGGCTAAGGTAGACTGGGAGCAAAAACTTTATCGTGGGACAATTGAGAAACAGTGGAGGAATTTCAAAACGATTTTTCACAGTGCTCAGCAAAAGTATATACCAGTGATAAGGAAGGACTGTAGGAAGAGGTAATCAGCCATGGGTATCTAAGGATATAAAGGAGGGTATCAAATTGAAAGAAAATGCATACAAAGTGGCAAAGATTAGTGGGAAACTAGAGAATTGGGAAATCTTTAACGGTCAACAGGAAGCCACAAAGAAAGTTAAAAAATTGTAAGATGGATTATGAGAGTAAGTTAACTCAGAATATAAAAACAGACAGCAAATATTTCTACAAATGTATAAAACAAAAAAGAATGGCTAAGGTAAACATTGGTCCTTTAGAAGATGAGAAGGGAGATGTAATAACTGGAAATAAAAAAATAGCCAAGGCATTGAACAGGTATTTTGTGTTGGTCTTCACAGTGGAAGACACAAATAACATGCCAAAAATTGTTGGCAGGTGAGGACCTAGAAACTATTATTGTCACGAAAGAGGTGGTGTTGGGCTAGTTAATGAGTCTAAAGGTAGGTAAGTCTCCTGGTCCTGATGGAATGCATCCCAGAGTACTAAAAGAGCTGGCAGAAGAAATAACAAAAGAACTGGTGATAATTTACCAATATTTGCTGAACTCTGGGATGGTTCCCGCAGATTGGAAAATAGCAAATGTGACGCACTGTTTAAAAAAGAAGACAAAAGGCAGGTAATTATCGACCAGTTAGCTTAACTTCCATAATAGGGAAAATGCTTGATTCTATCATCAAAGAAAAAATAGCGATACATCTGGATATAAATTGTCCCATTGGTAAGATGCAGCATGGGTTCATGAAGGCAGGTCATGTTTGACTAAATTTGGTGGAATTCTTTGAGAACATTACATGTGCAGTAGGCAATGGTGAACCTGTGGATGTGGTGTATCTGGATTTCCAGAAGGCATTTGACAAGGTGCCGCACCAAAGACTGCTGCATAAGATAAAGATGCACAGTGTTACAGGTAATGTATTAGCATGGATAGAGATTAACTAATAGAAAGCAAAGAGTGGGGGTAAATGGGTGTTTTTTTGTTGGTGATCAGTAACTAGTGGTGTGCCTCAAGGATCAGTGTTGGGACCACAATTATTTACGGTTTACATAGATGATTTGGAGTTGGGAACCAAGTGTAGTTTGTCAAAATTCACAGATGACACTAAGATGGGTGGTAGGGCAAAATGCAGAGGATGCTGAAAGTCTGCAAAGGAATATAGATAGTTTAAGTGAGTGGCTGAGGGTCTGGTAGATGGAGTACAATGTTGGTAAATGTGAGGTCATCCATTTTGGTAGGAATAACAACAAAATGGACAATTATTTAACAAGTAAAAAAATGCAGCATGCTGCTGTGCAGAGGGACCTGGGTGTCCTTGTGCAAGAATTGCAAGGAGTTGGTTTGCAGGTGCAGCAAGTAATTAAAAAGGCAAATGAAATTTTATCTTTCATTGTTAAAGGGATGGAGTTTAAAAACAGCAGCTGGATAAGGTGTTAGTGAGGCCACACCTGGAGAAAGGATATAGTGGCACTGGAGAGGGTGCCAAGGAGATTCACTAGGTTGATTCTGGAGTTGAGAGGGTTGATTTATGACATGAGACTGAGTAGACTGAGGCTATACTTATTGGAATTTAAAAGAATGATGAGGGATCTCATAGAAACATATAAGATTATGAAGGGAATAGATAAGATAGAAGTAGGGAGGTTTTCTCCACTGGCAGGTGAAACTAGAACTAGAGGGCACAGCTCAAGGGTGAGTAGATTTGGGACAGAGTTGAGGAGGAACTTCTTCACACAAAGCATTGTGTATCTCTAGAATTTCCTGCCCAGTGAAGCAGTTGAGGCTACCCCATTGAATGTTTTTAAGGTAAAGATAGATAAATGTTTGAACAGTAAAGGAATTAAGGGTTATGGTGAGCAGGTGGGTAAGTGGAGCTGAGTCCATGAAAAGATCAGCCATGATCTTATTGAATGGCAGAGCAGGCTCGAGGGGCCAGATGGCCGACTCCTGCTCCTAGTTCTTATGTTCTTAGAGAAGATAAATTGCATCTATATAAAGTTAGGAAAGAAATATTGAGTGGCATGACAGAGTGGATAGTCAGAAGTTTTTTCCCGAGGTGGAAAAGTCAATTACAAAGGGGCATAGATTTAAAGTGTGAGGGGCAAAGTTTAAAGGTGATTATGAGGCAAGTTTTTTACACAAAGGGTGGTGGGTGCCTGGAACTCGCTGCCTGGGAAGGTAATGGATGCACATACGATAGTGAGTTTTAAGGGGCACCTGGACAAGTACATGAACAGGATGGGAATAGAGAGATATGGTCCCTGGAAGGGGAGGGGGTTTTAGTTCAGTCAGGCAGCATGGTCAGTGCAGGCTTGGAGAGCTGAAGGGTCTATTCCTGTGCTTAAATTTTCTTTGTCTTTTGTTTTTATAACAGGCACTATTATATATATATTTGAAAAAATTAATTACAAGCAGGATAGTGCGAAATAACTGATAGTAATTCAAATTTTTGGAAACAGAGAGAGAACAAGTATAGAGAATTACAAACATTAGCATACTATCGATAGTCGGAAAGATAACAGAATTCTACCTTAAAGATGTAACAGAAAAACATCTAGTTGTTGAAAATCTAATAAAGGCTATTCAGCATGGATTTTGGAACATAAGAAATAGGAGCAGGAGTTGGCCATCCAGCCCCTCGAGCCTTCCCCACCATTCAATAAGATTATGGCTGATCTGTAGTGGTTCAGTACCACTTTCCCGCTTTCTCCCCATAACCCTTAATTCCCTTGTCAATCAAAAACCTATCCACTCTTGACTTGAACATATTCAGTGAGGAAGCCTCCATCACCTCATCAGGCAGAGAATTCCAAAGATTCACCACCCTCTGCGTGAAGAAACCCCTCAGCAACTCCGATCTGAACCACCCCCCCCTAATCTTGAGGCTGTGCCCTCTAGTCCTGCTACCTTCGCTAAGCAGGAAGAATCTCTCAACCTCTACCCTATCCATCCCCTTCATTATCTTATACATATCTATAAGATCCCCTCTCAGCCTTCTAAACTCCAAAGAGTACAAACCTAGCCTATTCAGTCTCTCCTCATAATCCCACGCCCTCATCACCGGTATCAGCCTAGTAAACCTTCTCTGCACCTCCTCCAAGGCCAATATATCCTTCCTCAAATGCGGCGACCAAAACTGCACACAGTACTCCAGCTGTGGCCTCACCAGCACCCTATACAGCTGCAACAGAACCTCCCTACTTTTATATTCTATCCCCCTCGCTATAAAGGCCAACATTGCATTCACCTTCTTAATCACCTGCTGCACCTGCAGACTGGGTTTTTGCAATTCATGCACAAGGACCCCCAGGTCCCTCTGCATTGTTGCATGCTGCAGCTTTTCCCCATTTAAATAGTAATCCTACCTACTGTTATTCTTCCCAAAGTGGATAACCTCACACTTGCTAACATTATACTCCATCTGCCAGGTCCTCGCCCACTCACTCAACCTATCCAGATCCCTCTGCAGGCTTTCCACATCCTCCACGCAATGTGCTTTTCCACTCATCTTCGTATCATCAGCAAATTTCGTCACCCTGCACTCTACCCCTTCCTCCAGATCATCTATGTAAATGGTAAATAGTTGAGGCCCCAGCACCAAACCTTGGGGCACTCCACTAGTCACCGGCTGCCAATCAGAATAGCACCCATTAATACCTACTCTCTGCTTCCTATTCGACAACCAATCCTCTATCCAGTCTAACACCCTACCCCCGACTCCCTGCACCTTTACCTTCTGCAGCAATCTTTTGTGACTTTTTGGAAATCCAAAAACACCACATCCACCAGTTCCCCTCTATCTACCGCACTAGTCACTTCCTCATAGAACTCCAATAAATTCGTCAAGCACGACTTTCCCTTAACGAATCTGTGCGGCGTCTGCCTGATCAAACCGTTCATATCCAGGTGCCTCGTTATTTCTGCTTTGACGACAGATTCAAGCATTTTTCCTACTACAGACATTAAACTAACTGGCCTATGGTTCCCTGCCTTCTGTCTGCTTCCCTTTTTAAACAGTGACGTAACATTTTCCAATCTTCTGGCAGTTTTCCGGAGTCCAGCGAATTTTGAAATATAATTACCAGGACATCCGCTATCACCTCTGCCATTTCTTTGAGAACCCTGGGATGCATTCCATCCGGTCCCGGGGACTTATCTGCCCTCAGCCCCATTAGCCTATCAAGCACCACCTCTCTAGTGACTGTAATCTCATCAAGGACCTCATCTCCTACCACCCTTCTATCCTTAATTTCGGGCAAGCTATTTATGTCCTCTTCCATAAAGACCAACACAAAACAAGGTCTCTGTCATATTACTGTCATCCACCTTAAACCACCCCTCTCATCCTCCAAGGGTCCTACATTAACTCTGGCCATCCTCCTATTCTTTATATACTGCCGTCGGAGGTTGTTGAGGCAAACTCACTGGGGTCTTTTAAGAGACTTCTGGATGAGTATATGGAAAAGAATAGGATAGGGGGTTATAGATAGGTCTGTGGATTGGTAGATGTGATCGGCGCAACTCGTGGGCCGAAGGGCCTGTTTGTGCTGTATTGTTCTATGTTCTATGATATAAAAACTCTTACTGTCCTTTTTGATGTTTCGAGCTAGTTTAGCCTCATACTCCATCTTTCCTTTTTTAATCACCTTTTTAGTTACTCTCTGCTGTTGTTTAAAACTTTCCCAATCCTCCGATCGCCCACTATTTTTAGCCACTTTGAACATCAGCTTTTGATTTAACGCTCTCCCTAATTTCCTTGGAGAACCACGGCTGATTTTCCCTTCTCCTACAGTCCTCCTTCACCATCGGAATATATTTTTGCTGAGTGCTGAAAAAGATCTCTTTAAAAATCCCTCACTGTTCCTCAGCCGTCCTACCAACCAGCGCACTCCTCCAATCCACGCCAATTCCTCTCTCATCCTATCATAGTCCCCTCTGTTCAAACATAGTACACAGGTCCGGGACGCTTCTACCTCATCCTCCATCTGCATCATAAATTCTACCATACTATGATCACTCATCCCTAGAGGATCCCTCGCATGAATATCCCTAATTCTACCCACCTCATTACATAGTACCAGGTCTAAGATACCACGGTCTCTCGTCGGTTCTGTAACATACTGTTCAAGGAACCCATCCCTACAGCATTCTAAAAACTCTTCCTCCAGCCCGCCGTGTCCGACTTGCGTTGCCCAGTCAATGTGCAGATTGAAATCACCCATTACTAACACCATCCCATTTCTGCACGCATCTCTTGTTTGTTTATAGCCCGCCCCACCTCAAAGTTGTTATTTGGGGGCCTATAGACCACACCCACCAGCATCTTCCTCCCCTTCTTATTTTTTATCTCCACCCACATCGATTCCACATTTTGTTCTTTGGGGCCTATGTCCTCTCTTACCACCTCCCTGACAGGTATTTTAGACCTGGTACTACATAATGAGGTGGGTAGAATTAGGGATATTCATGCGAGGGATCCTCTAGGGATGAGTGATCATAGTATGGTAGAATTTATGATGCAGGTGGAGGATGAGGTAGAAGCGTCCCAGACCTGTGTACTATGTTTGAACAGAGGAGACTATGATAGGATGAGAGAGGAATTGGCGACTGTGGATTGGAAGAGTGCGCTGGTTGGTAGGACGGCTGAGGAACAGTGGGGGATTTTTAAAGAGATCCTGACACTATCCTTAATCAACAGAACCACCCCACCCCCTTTATCTTCCGTCTATCCTTCCTAAACACCTGAAAGGTGAGACTCTGCTTGACCAAACTAACTAAATCTTTTGAAGAAGATTTAAGAAGATTACCTAAATATAATTGAGTTGATGTAATGTATTTGGATTTCAAAAAAGACTTAGATAACTTGTATTATGTACATGATGATCAGTTAGTGCAACCAGAGTTAGTCTTGGAATCGATTTACTCAGAGTGAAATAATCCAGGTATATATTTCATGCATGCTAAAGTAACCACCCAATCAACACCCTCCATATCGAGTCATATACAATGCAAGATGCCATTCAGCTCAAAAGGCCTGTGTTAGGTTCTCGCAAAACATGCAGTCTCTCTAACTCTCAGATTCCTCTAGCCCTGCAAATTTATTTCCTTCCAATTCATATCCAATTAATTTACTTTTCAAGTTATTAATCGATTTCGTCTTCACCGCTCTCAGCGGCACCAAGTTCTCAGTCATTACTGGTCACTAAGCAAAAATATCCCTTCTCACATGGGCCCTGCAACTCTTGCCAATAATCTTAAAATGGTGTTTTAAGGGCTGCCTAGTCCTTCAACAAACAGCTAATGGGAAGAGTTTTTCCCTGTACACTTTAGCTAAATTTATAATCTTCCACATTTTTTTCATATCTCCCTTCAATCTCCATTGCTCCAGGAAGAAAAACCATGGCTTGTCTAAGTGAATCATACGAACTAGAATTCCCCTATGCCTGGAAGCATTCTGGTAAATCTCTTTTGCATTCTCTCAAGGATCCCCCACCTCCGTCCTGTTGCAACGATACTTGAATACAAACTTATAGCTGGAGCTTAACCAGAGCTTTATAAAGGTTCAGTATCACTTCCCTGTTTTTGTGCTCAATGTCTCTATTTATGAAACCCAAGAAACTATCTACTTTGCTTAGTGCTCTCTCAATATATATCTAACTCCTTCCTGGAAACATACAATGGTCTGGCCTCAACTACTTTCTGTGGTACAAAATTCCACAAACTCACCCTCTCTGAGTGAAGAAATATTTAACCACAATCCAGCCCAGGCTCTATTCTACAGCCTCACTCATTTACCCTGCTAATCCCACTGATACTAGGGGCAATTTATCATGGCCAATCAACTTAATCTGCATATCGTTGGAGTGTGGGAGGAAACCGGAGCACCCGGAAGAAACCCACAAAGATGTGCAATCTCCATGTAGACAATGATCCATCTGGGAATCAAACCTCTTCCCTGGGTAAAACAGTTTCTACTTACGCTATGTAGTAGAGGCAGCATCATTTCATTCTCATTGAGCAAGAATCACTGCGGTCAACAAGCGATTCTTATTACTGAATTGGGACTGTACAAGGAGGCCATCCATCGGGGGAAGGAATGCCACCGTGAAGTTACCATAGTGAGACTGGTGATGGACAGGACAGGACTGGACAGGAATGTGGTGAAATATTGCCACAAATGCCTAACATTCACACAGTGACCCCAGGAAACCTATCGGGTAAGATTCAGTATCAAGGGCACCCCAGGGAGCCAAAAGAAAGTATCCAGATTCGATAGAACCCTTATCAAATAGCCAAGGCATGACTTATTGTCCTGTTCTGACAGATAAATCCACATGCTGGGTAGAGGTATTTCTGACATGGAACTGTATAATCTCCTTTTCCAGCCTGCCCACGCCAGCGCAAGCCTGTCCACTTGCCCACTTCCCCGCAGCACACCCATTGGGAACCACTGATCTAGCAGTGTGGCTTGCAATAACTGCTAACTTTCAGCTCAATAGCCAGAGAACTTGGGGCTATTGGACAGCAATCAAATATCGCAGAGACTCACAATCTCAGGGAGCGGTTTCCTTGCTTTGAGTCTTGGTTTTGCTGTCGATTAGTTCAGATAGATTTTGAGTTTTTGTGATGTTGCAGCCCATTGTAATTCTGCCCTAGGTAATTACTATATTACCAACACATGGCATTTCTGTAGTGCCTTTAACACAGCCCAATGTCCCGTGAGACTTCACAAAGGTATTTATTGAACAAATTTTGACACCGAGTTACACAAATTATTAAGTTAATTCTTAACTGCCCTTTGAAGTAACTAACAAGTTGCTCTGTTAAGGGGAATTGGAAATGGAATGGATGTCTTTGTCAATAACACCCACATGCCCTTAGTGAATAAAGGGAATTAGTTTGGTTTCCCAGGAATGGTGAGCTGTATATTACGCTCTGGAATCAGTGCCTGTTACTGATTGAGACTCAATAACAAACACTGCAGGTAGTGATTGGAATTTTGATAAAACTACAATTCTGAGAATACCGATCCTTCAAAGGAACAAACACACCTAAACTTGGAAGACCATTATCGATAAGGAATGTGTTCCACTTGGATCACTGCTGAGATCTGTTCACAATTCACATAAACAATTTGAAAGTACAGTTTCAAACTGTTTCACTGATCTGTGGGTAGATGGGTGGTGTTTAATGCAGAGGAAGACAGAGACAAAAGTCTAGAAAGACATTTTAATGAACCTGCAGAACAGCCATGTGATTGGCATGCTGTTGCCGCTGACTGGGGCATCTAGCGGCATCACCAAGGAGGCAATGGCCTAGTGGTGTTTTAACTGGATTATTAATCCAGAAACTCAGCTAATGTTCTAGGAATCCGGGTTCGAATCCTGCCACAGCAGATTATTGGAATTTGAATTTAATAAAAAATATCTGGAAATCAGAATCTACTGATGACTATGAAACCATTATGGATTGTCAGAAAAACAAATCTGGTTCATTAATGTCCTTTAGGGAAGGAAATCCTATATATGTCCTGGGTATATAGGACATATACCCAGTCTGGCCTATATGTGACTCCAGAGCCACAGCAATGTGGCTGACTGTCACTGCCCTTGGGCAACTAGGGATGGGCAACAAATGCTGGCCAGCAGTGATACCCACGTCCTGAAAATTAATTTACACAAATCTAGAACACGGGTGCAATTTCAGGACACAGGGATAATTGAGGACCTAGATGAGGAGAAAGTTCTTCACTCAAATTTTTGGAATTCTGTGTCCCTGAGGCGTGTGGATGTTCCATTGTTGGATAGATTTAAGGCTGGAATTGACAGATTTTCGATCTTTCAGGAATATGGGGAACGGGTGGGAAAGCAGGATTCAAATCCAAGATCAGCCATGATCATATTGAACAATGAGGGAGATGCAATGAGCTATCTGATTGCTTCAGTTAACCTTAATCAAAATACAAACACAAAATACCACAGCTTATGGAATTCTGGAATAAAAACAGAAAATGCTGGGAATATTGGGGAGGCAGCATCTACGGAGGTTTCTGATAAAAGGTCATTGACCTGAAATGTTGCTTTAAATCTGCTCCTCTCATCAAAGATGCTGCCAGACAATTTATGTTTTTTGCTTCAACGCACGAAGTGTGAGGTGTTATATTTTGACAAGACCACACTTGGGAGTGTTGTGTACAGTTTTCATCTCTTTTCTTCAAAAAGAATATACTGACCTTAGTGGGGAGTGCTACAGATGTTCACTGGATTAGCATGGGGGTGGTGGGCTTGTCCTGTGAGGTGAGATTGAGAGTTTGATTGTTTGGATGAGAGAATGAGAGTTGGCCTCAATGAACTGTACAAAATTATTACAGCAATTGATAGGGTAGACCCAGGAAGAATGTCTCCCCTGGTTGACTGGTTGCACTTTGGCAGGAATAATAAATGTGTGGAGTATAGGGCTAATGGTAGGATTCTTAATAGTGTTGATGAACAGAGGGATCTTGGTGTATTTGTGCATATATCCCTGAAAGTAGGCAGTCAAGTCGATAAGGTTGTTAAGAAGGCATATGGAGTCTTAGCTTTTATTGGTAGGGGTATTGAATTTCGGAGCCGCAACGTCATGTTGCAACTGTACAAAACTCTAGTGCGGCCGCACTTGGAGTATTGTGTGCAGTTCTGGTCCCACATTATAAGAAAGATGTGGAGGCATTGGAGAGGGTACAGAGGAGGTTTACCAGGATGTTGCCTGGTATGGAGGGCAGGTCTTATGAAGAGAGGCTGAGGGATTTGAGGTTGTTTTCGTTAGAAAGGAGGCGGCTAAGAGGGGACCTAATCGAAACATATAAGATGATTAGAGGTTTAGATAGGGTGGACAGTGATAGCCTTTTTCCTAGGATGGAGAAAGCTAGCACGAGGGGACACAGCTTTAAATTAAGGGGTGATAGTTATAGGACGGATATCAGAGGTAGGTTCTTTACCCAGAGGGTGGTTAGGGAGTGGAATGCCCTGCCTGCGGCAGTTGTAGATGCGCCAAGTTTGGTGGCGTTTAAGAGGTTAGTTGATAAGTTTATGGAAGAGAAGGGAATGGTTTAGTCTGGAGGGTCATTGCTTTTTTCATAATTGGTAGGCGCAACATCAAAGGCCGAAGGGCCTGTTCTGCGCTGTAATGTTCTATGTTCTATGACTGGGGTGTGGAGGTCTCGAAACAGGGGACACAGTCACAGAATAAGAGAAGACTATTTCAGATTGAAATGGGGAGGGATTCCTCCCATCAGACAAATCTTTGGAATTGTCTACCGCAGAGGGTCATTGAGGGTCTGTTATTGAGTATGCTCAAAGCAGAATTCGATAGGTTTCTAGATACCAATAACATCAAGGAATATGGGAATAGTGCAGGAAGTTGATGTTGAGGTGGGACATCAGCCATTGTCTAGTCAAATGGCAAAGA
The DNA here is from genome assembly GCA_024679065.1 of Sphyrna mokarran. Classification (NCBI taxonomy): domain Eukaryota; kingdom Metazoa; phylum Chordata; class Chondrichthyes; order Carcharhiniformes; family Carcharhinidae; genus Sphyrna; species Sphyrna mokarran. The sequence goes on from JAGIQG010000016.1 coordinate 71,461,010, forward strand.
GCCTCAAGGAACCAGCTGGCCTATTCCTGCGTTCCCTTTTTGGGAGGAAGAATAGAGATGACATATTCTTTAGACCAATGAATCTAAATTGGACAGAGAGATGAAAAGGTCAGAGTTACAGACAGACAAAGTAGCAATGCAGATACATATCTAAATGGATAGAATTGAAAAGTAGGGTAGTCATGCTAAACTTGCATTGAACCTTGCTCAGACTGTATCTGGAGCTACAAGCACTGAAAATAAAAAAAAATAACTGAAATGATACCAGAACAGAGAGCTTCTAAAATCAAGAAAGATCAAACAGAGAGGGAATCTTTTCAATATAGAAAGAGAGGGGTAATCTGATGGAGCTGGTATAGAAATAATAGTCCCACCTCCAGGCAAAAGGGGCGGCACAGTGGCACAGTTGTTGACACTTCTGCCTCACAGTGCCAAGGGTCCAGGTTTGATTCCTAGTTTGGGTCACTGTCTGTGTGAAGTTTGCACATTTTCCCAGTGTCTGTGTGGGTTTCCTCCAGATGCTCCAGTTTCCTCCCACACTCCAAAGATGTGCAGGTTAGGTTGACTGGCCATGCTAAATTGCCCCTTAATGTCAGGGGGACTAGGTAGGATAAATGCATGGGTTTATGGGAATAGGGCCTGACTGGGATTGTGTTCAGTGCAGACTCAATGGGCCAGACGGCCTCCTTCTGCACTGTAGGGATTCTATGAAAGCAGAACTAGGGACCATAAATATGAGATGCTCATTAATAAATCCAATAGGGAATTCAAGACCCAGCAAGCAATCACAATCTGAAAACTATTATCGCAGCAAGTAGCTAAGGCAAGTTCAAAGGAAAGTTAGATAAGCATGGGAAGGGCAAAGGAATAAAATGATATGTTCATGGACTAAGCTGATGAAAGTAGGAGGGGATGAAGGTACAACATAACACTGATTTAGACTCAGGGGCTGAATGGCCTGTTTTCTGAGCTGTAAGTGGCTGGGTTTCAAACAAAAGTCAGAATGAGAGTTTTTTTTTTAAACATGGAGAGATGGGAGAAGTTGGGTCTGTTCTCCTCACAGCAGAGAAGGTTCAGGAACACGAAATAGAGGTGTTCAAAATAATAAGGGTTTTGATAGTGATCAGGGAAAAACTGGCTGGGGGTGGGTCAGTCAGCACCAGAAAACCCAGATTCATGGTCACAAAATAGAAAAATATCAGAAAGAGAGATTGTAATGACTTCAATCAGGCCACTGAGGTTGGCCTATTGGAATATGAATTCCCTGATTAAGAGTTAATTGATGGGCCAATCAGTAAATCCTTTCCTTGTATGTAACCAGGAGTGTCAGTTCCTCTGGCACTCCCGGAGGTAGACTGCTGACACTCTGTGTACTGCTGCTGGAATTGTAAATAAAGGGATTCTGGTGAAGGGACCTCTGCCTCCGAAGACTTATCACAGAAATAAATGGAAACATTTTCCATTCGGCCCATCACAGGAATCGTAATGGGAGTGGGAGGAGGGGATGGGGGAGCGGAGGGGCGGAGGGGGAGACAATGCACAGGTCTGTTGACCTTGGTGGAATTTTCTGGTTTTGGGGTGATCACAGCTGGAAAATCCTGCTGAAAGAGTGTTTGCCATGCAGCCAGTTGCTCTGAACTGGAATGCATAGCTGCATGGGCACTGGAAGCAGATTGAAAAGGAAATTGGATAAATATTGAAAAGGAAAGATTCGCAGGATTGTGGAGAAGGTAGGAGTGGGATTAATTGGATCGATCTTTCAAACAGCTGACTCTGGTGCTGTGTTGTTTGATGCAGTGATAAGCATAACCAACACCTGAAAATAAAGTTGTAGTTTAAAATTTGCTGCAAGATGTAATTTATTGTGAACAATGTTCACTGTAGTGAGTGTGGAAGAACCTTTCTATAATGACAGATCATAGAGTGTTTCTCATCAGACTGACATCATCATTGATGGGACCTGTATAAATAAGTAATTCCTCACTACCCAACAATCGGGCTTTGATATATAATCCTCACTGTGTTCGGTGTGACTTCAAGAGTTATGATTAAAATCAAAGCACCGCATGGTAGGTTATTGCATAAAGTTAAATCTCACGGGTTCCAGGATAAGGTATCTAACTGGATACAAAATTGGCTTCTTGACAGAAGCCAGAGGATGGTTGTAGGGAGTTGTTTTGCAAACTGGAGGCCTGTGACCAGCGATGTGCCTCAGGGATCAGTGCTGGGCCCACTGTTGTCATTTATATCAATGATTTGGATAAAAATATAGGGGACATGGTTAGTAAGTTTGCAGATGACACCAACTTTGGTGGCTTGGTGGGCAATGAAGAAAGTTATCTCCAATTGCAATGGGATCTTGATCAATTGGGTCAGTGGGCTGATGAATGGCAGACAGATATTAATTTAGACAAATGCAAGGTGATGCATTTTGGTAGATTGACCCAGAGCAGCACTTACTCAGTTAATGGTAGGATGTTGGGGAGAGTTACAGAACAAAGAGATCTAGGGGTACATGTTCATAGCTCCTTGAAAGAGGAGTCACAGGTGGACAGAATAGTAAAGAAGACATTTGGCATGTTTGGTTTCATCGGTCAGAACATTGAATACAGGAGTTGGGACGTCTCATTGAAGTTGTACAAGACATTGGTAAGGCCACACTTGGAATATTGTACGCAATTCTTGTCACCCTATTATAGAAAGGATATTATTAAACTAGAAAGAGTGCAAAAAAGATTTACTAGGATGCTACCAGGACTTGATGGATTGAGTTGTAAGGAGAGGCTGAATAGACTGGGACTTTTTTCTCTGGAGTGTAGGAGCCTGAGAGGTGATCTTATGGAGGTCTATAAAATAATGAGGGGCATAGACAAGATAGATAGTCAATATCTTTTCCCAAAGATAGGGGCGTTGAAAACTAGAGGGCATAGGTTTAAGGTGAGAGGGGAGAGATAGAAAAGAGTACAGAGGGGCAATTTTTTCACACAGAAGGTGGTGAGTTCTGGAACAAGCTGCCAGAGGCAGTAGTAAAGTTGGGTACAATTTAATCTTTTAAAAAGCATTTAGATAGTTACATGGGTACAATGGGCAAAATACAGGCAGTTGGGATTAGCTTAGGGGTATAAAAAAAAAGGACACCATAGGTAAGTTGGGCCAAAGGACCTGTTTCAATGCTGTAAACCTCTATGACTCTATAACCATTTTATTTTAACAAAAAGCTGTCACTTTTGAGTTCAATTTTGAGAATAGAAATTGCTGAGTTAATCTCAATTGGTTATCTGAGATTTTCACCAGGATATCTGAGCTTCCTTCCTTTTAGCAATCTCCTGTCTATTTCCTGCATAACCCAATACTCCTTGCTATCAACAAGAAGGAAGTGATGATGGTCAAAATTATCTCAACTTTTCTCCAATCCCAAACTCTCATGAACATAATTAGCAAAGGCGCAAGAACATTCCAATTTCTATCACACCTTTCAAAACTTCAGGATGTTCCAAAATGTTTCACAGCCAATAAAGCACTTCTTGGAGAATAGTCATTGTTGTAATGTAGGAAATACAGTTGACAATTTGTGCATAGCAAGCTCCCATCAATAATAATCAGAAAATAACACAATAATCATATTTTAATGATGTTAAATGGGAAGGCAATGCCCAGTGATATTATTGCGAGACTATTAATCCAGAAACTCAACGAATGTTCTGGAGACCTGGGTTTAAAACCCACCATGGAATTTGAATTTGATAAAAAATACCTGAAATTTCGAATCTACTGATGCCCATGAAACTATTGTCAATTGTCAGAAAAACCCACAGGTTCACTAATGTCCTTTAGGGAACGAAATCCACCATCCTTACTTTGCATATCCTTACATATAACACCACAGCAATATAGTTGACTCCCAACTGTCCTCAGTGAAGAAGGGATGGGCAATAAATGTTGGCCATCCAGTGACGCCCATGTCCCATGAATGAATAAAAAAAACTTCAATGAGGAACAGTATGATTGCCAACCTCAGCTAGTTAGGATGATGTGGGACGCACTTCCTGAATGGGCAGTAAAAACAGATACAATATTAACTTCAAAGAAAGAGTTGGAGAAATACTGAAAAATGAATACAAATTGCAGGAAAGAGCCTGGGAAAGAAGGACGAGCTGAATCGCTCTCTCAAAGAGCCAGTATGGTAACAACTAGCCAAATGGCCTGTTTCTGTGCAGTAAGGTTTTATCATTACAACTTTCTGGCATACAACTTCAGAGTTATCCCTCCAATAAAAGAGTCTATTATCCTTCAGAACATTTGACACAAGCAGGATCTGTAAATAAGGATCTTTTAGTTAGTAATACACAAAGTTTACTGCTTCTAAAAAAAACACATTGATTTGTCCCTCAGCACTCCTTCAATCAATGATTTCTAAACCATTGCAATAAAAAAATCACAATCTAACCAATTCTATCTTTGCACTAACAGAAACAACACAAATATGCAGGCACTCTCCTGCCTCCCACAGTATTGCTCAGTGGGTGAGAATATTCAGTCAATGGTTACACTGACTCGTTCAGAGGCAGTTAAAATAAACAACAAATATTTTCTCATTGACTCCAAAGAACCCAACAAACAAAAATATTTCACAAGTTCCCAGTTTCACAGAATGTACTAATGAGCTGAACTGTTCCACACGAACCAATCACAATCTGCTCAGAGGTGAGGAGGTTAGCACTAAAGTGCTCGTTGATTGGTTCCTAATTGAAAACTTGAACCAATCAAAATTTTTTTGCACATGATGTACGAAAGAATATCGGAGATACGTAGGAGGCCACTTGGACCCTCACCCATCTGCTCTGCCATTTAATAAGATCAGGACTGATTTGCAAACCTAACTCTATAGCCTGCCTTTTGTCCATTATCCCTAAACACATCTGATTCATAAAAGTCTCTCAATCATAGATTTGAAATTAAAATTCATTTGTCATCAATCGTCGTTTGTAAAAGAGTGTTGCAAGCTCCCTGTGTGTGTGAATGTGTGTGTGTGTATGTGTATGTGTGTATGTGTGTGAGTGTGTGTATATGTGTGTGTGGTGTATGTGTGTATGTGTGGTGTATGTGTATGTGTGTGGGAGTTTATGTGTGTGTGTGTGTATGTGTATGTATGTGTGTGTGTGAGTGTGTTTATATGTGTGTATACGTGTGTGTATGTATGAGTGTGTATGTATGTATGTGTGTGTAAGTGTGTGTGTGTAAGTGTGTGTGCTGGAGGTGCTTCCTAACCTCAGTGCTGAAGGATAAGGCTTTAGTTTTTAGACTCTGTGCTTGGATCTCCAACCAACAGAAATAGATTCTCCCTATCAACCTTATCTGTTCCCATTGAAAACTTCAATCAAATCATCTCGTAACCTTCGAAATGTCGGGGGATATATTGCTAGTTTATGTAATTCTCAGTTGCAATTTAACGCTTTGAGTACAGGTCTCATTTCAGTAAATCGGCCCTCTGTAAGTTCAGCTGAATTGTATCCACAGACATTCTTGTAATGACTTCAAAGAGACCATTGAGTTTGACCTCTTAGAATATAAACTCCTTAGTTTGATTTTGTTTCCTTGGTTCAACAGGAAATGAGTTCCCTGACTGAGCTCCCACTAAAAGCTGTCCCTGATTGAGCTCTCTTCTACAGGTCCAGGCAGTGGGCAATCGAGGGGGTCACCCAGCCTGACTGCCCACCCCTCTACTGCGATTATATTCGCGGCCAGTTGTTGCTAGAGAGGGAGCATGCAGTGTCCAAGCGCATTGTTAATGTCTTCCGTGCCCGCTGGGCACTACGGAGACTGGGATGCATTATTGGCCCCTTTAATCACATTTTAATTTGATGTTTCATGTTTCCTCCAAGCTTTGTCTTTTGTATCGAGAGGTTCTCCTCCTCTTGGGAGCTGCCCCTTTTAATTTGTCCCCAAGTTAATTTGATTTTGTTTATTTGATTGGACACCAAAAGAAGCCCCTGATTGAGGTTTTCATTGCTTATCCAATTGTTGTATATATAACTGGGAGTGTCCAGTCTCCTGGTACTCTGGATGTTGGCTCTGAGCTTCTAACGTTCTCATAACTTCAATCGAGTTTGTGACTAAAAAGGAATCTAGTGAAGCGAAAATGGTCTCTGCTGAATTATTTCAATTCTATTTATTATTTTGGTCAGCTCCTGAACAAAAACTTACGGTTCCATTGAAAATGTCACAGATCTGACAAACCTTCTTCACACATACAAGATGGCAAGACTTCAAGAACCTACTGCACATTAGCATCAACTAGTGGCCAGAGCATGCAACTACACCATTACAGGAACTGTTTACATACAGATTTCTGTTTGAAACATTTACTACAGCTAGTGTCAATCATCTGGAAAAGGTGTCTAAAATAAGTGACGGCAAGAAGTTGGACAGTTTTTGAAGCCATCCACATATGCAGAAATGAACAGTGGTTCAAAAAACAACATTGTTAGGGCAACTAGAGTTAGAGACTAAATCCCAATCTTGGTAAGCAACGCAACTTCAATTCCATAATATGTCAAATGCATAATACATTTACTTTAAATCTATCAATACAAATAACTTAAAATACATAATAAATCCCTCACTTCATGCAGCAATATATCTCAGACTCAAGGTCAACCCAAAAATCGATTGTGTTTATAACAGTCTTAGGTAATTAATAAAAACCCCTTTTCACCAACTGATCTGAACTTCGTCAATGACCAAATACTTAGACCAACTGCAGAAAATGCTGGAAAATTTCAGCCGGCCTGACAGCATCTGTGGAGAGAGTTCTGGCATCCAGACTCCAAATGTTGCCTCTATTCTCTCTCCACAGATGCTGTGAGACCTGTTGAGACTTTCCAGCATTTTCTGTTACTGTGGCAGATTCCCAGCATCTGCAGTATTTTGCCTTTAACTTAACCAACCGTCTGAGTTTAAGAAATTCAATTGAAATTAAAAGATGCCACGGTGTGGACTGAGCGTTTTTCACAAGTTAGCAGCCCTGGTGCAGTTGCAGAGCTCACTCACACCCCCCTCTCTCTCACACACAGACACACACACTCTCCTGCTCATCGATTGAGGGATTTTTGCTGATTCTTCCAATTTGAACCCGGCCGGATTCACAGCAGAAAAATCTGATGGAGCCGGGGTGGGGGGATTGAAAACTGCAGCAACAGATAACAGCAAACACACATAGACAAGCACACACACAGAGGCACACACACACAGAGACACAGACAGACACAGACACATGCAGATATACACAGATACACACACAGACACATGCAGATATACAGAGACACAAACACACGCACACATAGACATACAGACACGCACACACACATATAGAGACGCACAGACACAAGCACACACACACATACACAGGACACACACAGACATACACAGGACACACAGGAACACATGTATACAGAGACACGCACAGACACATACATAGACAGACACACACACAGACACACAGGGACACGCACACAGAGACACAGACACAGACACACACACCACACACACAGGGACACACCACACACACAGGGACACACACAGGGACACACACACGGACACACACACATACACAGGGACACACACAGGGACACACACAGACAGATACACAGGGACACACCACACACACAGACACACACTGGCACAAACAGAGAGACACACAAGAATGAATGACAGGCAAGCACAGACTGAGCACAATCTGATGATCTGCTCCTCTCAGCTTGGGGTTGAATTTAGGAACTGACTGAAAGCAATGTGAGAACCCCAGACTGCGACAAAGACTGAGATTTGCCCCCCGGGGCTGGCAGGGGGATCTGGGTTCTTTACTCACACATATGCATGGTAGATAAACGCCCATCCGCGGGGTCTCTCCAGCACATTGTACATAAAGTTCTGCAGCTTTCTGTAAAAGGCGTTCCTCTTGGGGCGTTTGCCCGCCCCGGACCGGGGCTTGCCCAGGATGCTGCCCCGCTTGCTGCCATCGGTGCCGGCGATGAGCAGAGCCCCGTCCCGGGTGCAGGCGGAGTCCGCCCCGGCGCTGATCGCAGCCTCGGTCCCTCCATCGATGCCCACGAATCCCACCTTCAGCCGCTTCTCCCCTGGGCCGCCTCCAACCTCCCCGTTCCGCTTGGCTTTCTGCACCATGCTCAGCAGCCTGCCCGCCTGCACTGGGGCTTCCCTGGGATCATGCTGTGCAATCGCCCCCCTCCCTCCCACCCTCCCCCCGCCTTGTACACAATGACTCCAGCCTTAGATCCACATCCTGCCCATCCGCACACTGGCATCGCCACAACTGCAGCTGCGCAGCGCCAGAACACATCCCTCATTAACCCCCTCAACGCCGACACAGCACCACACACCCCCCCCCATAGAACACCCCCCCAATAGTACACACCCCCATAGAACCACACCGACCCCACACAACACCCCCATAGAAACACCCCCCCACACACACACCCCATGAAGACACCCCCCCACACACCCCCCCACACACACACCCATAGAACACCCCCCCATACACACACACCCCCATAGAACACCCCCCCCATAGAACACCCCGCCACACCACACACCCCACACACACCCCCCCATAGAAAACCCCCAATAGAACACCCCCATTAGAACACCCCCCCACACACACCCATAGAACACCCCCCCATAGAACACCCCCCACCACACCCCCCCATAGACACCCATAGAACACCCCCCCATAGAAACCCCCCCCCATTAGAACACCCCCCCCATAGACGCCCATCATCCCCCCATAGAACATCCCCCCAGAACATCCCCCCCACACCATCCCCCACACACCCCCCATAGAACATCCCCCCCAGAACACCCCCCCACACACACCCCCCATAGAACATCCCCCCCCACAAACCCCGCCACACGCCCCCCCCCATAGACCCCCCCGAACCCCCCCCTAGAACACCCCCCCACACCCCCCCACACACCCCCCCATAGAACATCCCCCCCCAGACACCACCCCCCCCCAGAACCCCCCCACACCCCCCCCATAGAACATCCCCCCCCCCCCCCACACACTGCCACGCCCCCCACACAACCCCCCCACACACCCCCCATAGAACATCCCCCCCCACACACACACACCCCCATAGACACACCCCCCATAGAACCCCCCACACACACACACACACCCCCATACACACACCCCCCATAGAACACCCCCCCACACACACCCCCCATAGAAACAGCTCCCCCATAGAAACCCCCCCCATAGAACACCTCCCCCACACACACCCCCCATAGAACACCCCCCCACACACACACACACACCCCCAACACACACACCCCCATAGAACACCCCCCCCACACACACCCCCCCCACACACACACCATAGAACACCCCCCCCCACACACCCACCACAGAACACCCCCCCACACACAAACCCCCCATAGACAACCCCCCAACACACACACCCCCATAGAAAACCCCCCCATAGAACAACCCCCACACCCCTCTAGAACACCCCCACACACACACACACCCATACACACCCCCCCATAGAACACACTCCCCACACAACCTCCCATAGAACACCCCCCCACACACACACCCCCCATAGAAGTTGGGAGTCTTTTACAGACCTCCTAATAGTTCTAGAGAGGTGGAGGAAAGGATTGTGAAGTCAATTCTGATTAGGAGTGAAAGTAGTAGGGTAGTTGTGATGGGGGAACTTTAACTTTGCTAATATTGATTGGAATAGCTATAGCTCTAGCTCGTTAGAGGGGTCAGTTTTCGTACAGAGTGTGCAGGAAGGTTTTTTGACTCAGTATGTAGATAGGCCAACTAGAGGTGAGGCTACATTGGATTTGGTGCTGGGCAATGAGCCAGACCAGGTGTTAGGCTTGGAAGTTAGTGAACATTTTGGTGATAGTGACCACAATTCGGTTACGTTCACCTTAGTGATGGACAGGGATAGGCATGAAGCTGGGGGCTGTAGTTATAGCTGGGGGAAGGGTAATTATGAGGCCATCAGGAGAGAATTAGGGTGCATAGATTGGACTAGGGAACTACAGGGACTGGGAACATCTGGAATGTGGTGCTTATTCAAGGAGCAGCTGCTGCGAGTCCTTGATAAGTATGTCCCTGTCAGGCAGGGAGGAAATGGACGAGTAAGAGAGCCTTGGTGTACGAAAAAAGTTGATTTGCTGGTTAAGAAGAAAAAGGAGGCTTATGTCAGGATGAGGCTTGAAGGCTCAGATAGTGCAATGGATAGCTATAGATTAGCCAGGAAGGAGGTAAAAAGTGAATTGAGGAGAGCTAAGAGGGGACACGAGAAGATGTTGGCTGATAGGATTAAGGAGAATCCTAAAGCTTTCTTTCGATATGTTAAGAATAGAAGATTGGTTAGGGCAAGATTAGGGCCAGTCATAGACAGCAGTGGGAAGTTGTGCGTGGAGCCTGAAGAGATTGGTGAGGCACTGAATAAATATTTCTCTTCGGTATTCACGCAGAGTGCTGGAAATGTAGCTATGGAGAGCACTGAGGTACAGGGTTGCAAATTGGGAGTATTGTAGTAGATAGGGAGGATGTGTTAGAAATTCTCGAGGGTTTGAAGTTGGATAAGTCCCCTGGGCCGGACGGGATTTACCCTAGGATTCTCTGGGAGGCAAGAGAGGAGATTGCAGAGCCTCTGGCTCTGATCTTCAGGTCCTCGTTGGTTACGGGTGTGGTTCCGGAGGACTGGAGGATAGCGAATGTGGTCCCATTGTTTAAGAAGGGGAAGAGAGACCTTCCTGGGAATTATAGGCCAGTGAGTCTTACTTCTGTTGTGGGCAAGGTATTGGAGAGAATTATTAGGGATAGGATTTATAGTTATTTAGAGAGAAATGAATTGATTGGGGATAGTCAGCATGGTTTCGTGAAGGGTAGGTCATGCCTTACTAACCTCATTGAGTTTTTTGAGAAAGTGACCAGAGAGGTGGATGGGGGTAAGGCGGTTGATGTAGTATATATGGACTTTAGTAAGGCGTTTGATAAGGTGGCCCATGGAAGACTTCTACAGAAAATGCAGATGTGTGGAATAGAGGGTGATTTAGCTAATTGGATTAGAAATTGGCTGGCAGATAGAAGACAGAGGGTGGTGGTTGATGGGAGATATTCATCGTGGAGTTCGGTGACGAGTGGTGTGCCTCAGGGGTCTGTTTTGGGGCCCCTGCTGTTTGTAATTTTTATAAATGATCTGGATGAGGGTATTGAGGGATGGATCAGTAAATTTGCAGATGATACTAAAGTTGGTGGTGTGGTAGATAGTGAAGAGGGGTGTTTTAGTTTACAGAGTGACTTGGACAAGTTGCAGAGCTGGGCCGAGAGGTGGCAAATGGAGTTTAATGTGGAAAAGTGTGAGGTAATGCACTTTGGCAGGAACAATAAATGTGTAGAGTATAGGGCTAATGGTAGGGCTCTTAATAGTGTTGAGGAACAGAAGGATCTTGGTGTATGTGTCAATAGATCCCTGAAAGTAGGCAGTCAAGTGGATAAAGTTGTTAAGAAGGCATATGGAGTCTTAGCTTTTATTGGTAGGGGGATTGAATTTAGGAGCCGCAGCATCATGTTGCAACTGTACAAAACTCTAGTGCGGCCGCACTTGGAGTATTGTGTGCAGTTCTGGTCCCACATTATAAGAAAGATGTGGAGGCATTGGAGAGGGTACAGAGGAGGTTTACCAGGATGTTGCCTGGTATGGAGGGCAGGTCCTATGAAGAGAGGTTGAAGGATTTGAGGTTGTTTTCGTTAGAAAGGAGGCGGCTAAGAGGGGATCTTATTGAAGCATATAAGATGATTAGAGGTTTAGATAGGGTGGACAGTGATAGCCTTTTTCCTAGGATGGAGAAAGCTAGCACGAGGGGACACAGCTTTAAATTAAGGGGTATGAGTTATAGGACGGATATCAGAGGTAGGTTCTTTACTCAAAGAGTGATTAGGGAGTGGAATGCCCTGCCTGCAGCTGTTGTAGATGCGCCAAGTTTGGTGGCGTTTAAGAGGTTAGTTGATAAGTATATGGAAGAGAAGGGAATGGTTTAGTTTAGGAGGGGCATTGCTTTTTATTTTGGTCGGCACAACATCGAAGGCCGAAGGGCCTGTTCTGTGCTGTATTGTTCTATGTTCTATGTTCTAGAACATGCCCCATAGAACATCCCCCCATAGAACATACCCCCCACACACACCCCCCATAGAAACACCCCCCACAACACACCCCTCATAGACACACCCCCCATAGAACACACCCCCACACACAATCTCCCATAGATACTCCCCCCCACACACACCCCCCCATAGTACACACCCCCCACACAACCTCCATAGAAGACCCCACCACACCCCCCATAGTACACACCCCCCATAGTACACATCCCCCATAGTACACCCCCCACACAACACCCAACAACCCCCCATAGAACAGCCCACCACACACACCCCCATAGTACACCCCCCCACACACATCCCTCATAGTAACCCCCCATACCACCCCCCACACAACCCCCCATAGAACCCCCCACCCCACCCCCCCCATAGTACACCCCACACACACACACCCCCCATGTAACCCCCACCACACACACCCCCCATAGTACACCCCACCACACACACACCCCCATAGTACACCTCCCAACACACACCCCCCATAGACCCCCACACACATACAACCCCCATAGAACACACCCCCCATAGTACACCACCCACACACACCCCCAGTACACCCGCCCACACACACCCCCCATAGTACACCCCCCCGTAGAACACACCCCACACACACACACCCCCCATAGAACACCCCCCCAACACACCCCCCCATAGAAACCCACCCAACACCACCCCCCACACACACACCCCCATAGAACACCCCCCCATAGAACACCCCCCCCACACACACACACCCCATAGAACACACCCCCCACACCACCCCCATTGTACACCCCCCGATAGAACACCCCCCCACACACACACACCCCCCATAGGCACACACACCCACCCAGTAACACCCCCCCACACCACCCCCCCACACACACCCCCCCACACACACACCCCCATAGACACCCCCCACACCACACCCCCCACACCCCCCCATAGAACACCCCCCACACCCCCACACACACACCCCCATAGAACAAGCCCCCCCAACACACACCCCCATAGACACCCCCCCCACCCCCCCACACACACCCCGCACCCACCCCCCCACACACCCCATAGAAACCCCCCACACACACCCCCCATAGAACACACCCCACACATCCTGCCACACCCCCCATAGTACACCCCCCCACACACACACTCCCCCACAGTACACCCCCCCCACACACACTCCCACACAACCCCCATAGTACACCCCCCATAGGACTCCCCCCAATAAACCCCCCCACAGGACATACCCCAGAGAACACCCCCATCAAACACCCCCCCATAGGACACCCCCCATAGGACACCCCCCTCAAACACCCCCCATAGAAAATCCCCCCCATACAATCCCCCCCAATAGAAACACCCCCCTCCAACCCCACACATCAAATCCCCCCATACAACCCCCCATCAAACAGCTCCCCATCAAACCGCCCTCATACAACCCCCAATCAACACCCGCCTCAAGCCCCCCCACAGAACACCCTCATCAAACAGCCCCCCATCAAACACCCCTCCATAGAACCTCCCCAATCAAACACTCCCCCCCATTCAAACACTCCCCCCACCCATCAACACTCCCCCCAATCAAACACCCCCCCCAACAACCCCCTCTCAGCATCAAACACCTCAGAACCCCCCTCCACCCCCATAGAACCTCCCCCATAGAACACCCCCCTCAAAACATCCCCCATAGAACCCCACCATCAACCCCCCCATAGAAACCCCATCAACACCCCCCATAGAAACCCCCCCAATCAACACCCCCCCATAGAACCCCCATCAACCCCATCAAACCCCCCTATAGAACCCCCCAATCAAACACCCCCCTCAAACCCCCCTATAGAACCCCACCATCCAACCCCACCACACACCCCCATAGAAACCCCCATAGAACACCTCCCAATCAAAACCCCCCTCAACCCCCCCCATAGACACACCCCCATCAAACCCCTACAGAATCCCCCCATCAAACACCTCCATCAAATCCCCTCATAGAACACCCCCCATCAAATACCCCCCTCAAACCCCCCCATAGAAACCCCCATCAAACCTCCATCAAACACCCCCATAGAACTGCCCCTCCATCAAACCCCTCCACTCTGCCATCATGTACAGCATCAAAACACTCCCACAGAATCCCCCATCAACCTCCCCCCCATCAACCCTCTCATCAAACCCCCCATAGTACCTCCCCCATTAAAATCCCCATCAAACACCCCCCCATCAACTTCCTCTCATACAGCATCAAACAGCCCCCATAGAGCCCCCCCATCAAACCCCTCCACCCTGCCACTATATACAGCATCAAACACCCCTCATAGAATCTCCCCATCAAACCCCCATATCAAACACCCCCTATCCAACACCCCCCCCCATACCCTCCCCATCAAACCTTCCATTAAACACCCCCACCAAACACTCCCAACTAACCCTCTCTCATACAGCATTGAACCCCCATCAAACCCTCCCCCCAAACACAGCATCAAACCCCATCAATCCCCCTCCACCCTGCCACCATGTATAGCATCAAACATCCCCTCAAACATCCTCTAACACAGCATTAAGTGCCCCCATAGAACCCCCCCATCAAAACACCCCATCGAACCCTCCATCAAATCCTCCTATCAACCCCCCCAATCAAACCCCATCTAACACAGCATCAAACACCACCTCATCAAACCCAATCACATACAGCATCAAACTCTCCCCCTCCTAATATAGAGTCACCCCTCCAAAACCACCTTCCCAACACAGCATCAACCCCCTCATCAAACCCCCCCATAACACAGAATCAATCCCCTCCCTATACAGCATCAGCCCCTTCCCCGTACAACATTCAGGGTTAACCCCCCACAAACCACCTCCCAAAACCACTTCCCCAACATAGCATCAAAGTGTCCCCCATCACATCCCCCCTCCACAGCACTAAGGGCCATACCCCCCAAACGTTCTGTCCCCAACAGTATCAACCCAGCCCATAAACAACACTCAGGATCACTCCCACAAAGCACAGCTCTAACATATCATCAAACTCCCCCATCAACCCCCCCCTATACAGCAGCAATACCTCACTCAGAGTCAAGCACCTCCCAAACCACTATCCCACACAGCATCAAACACCCTCTCCCACAGCATGAGAGTCACACCACACCCCCATCAATGCCCTCCCACCCCGTACAGCAGAGGGTCACCCCTCAACAGTGCATCAACACCCCCCCCCCCACCATAGCACTGAGAGTCAATCCCTCCCATCAAACCCCTCAACAGAGCATCAACACCCCCCCCCCACAGCACTCAGGGTCACCTCCCCCAACACAGCATCAAATACCACTCATCCCACCATACAGCACTCAGGGTCAACTCCCCCCTCCAATCAACCCTGTCCATTACAGCACTCAGCACACAACCCCCAACCCCCCCCCCCCATATAGCATTTAGGATCCAAACTCCCCCCCCCCCCAAAACTACCCCTCCCACAGAACTTAGGGTCACCCTCCCAACACCACCCCCTCCCGCCACACAGCATGAGGGTCACCACCCCCCCCAAAATCACTCCCTCAATACAGCACTGTGGGTCAAATCCCTGCCCCTGCCACAGCATGGGAATCAACCCCAACCCCCCCCCCCCACCAACAGCACTGAGGGTCAACCCCCATACCCCTTGCCCACAACACTGAGAGTCAATTCCCCCCCCCAACAGCACCGAGGGTCAACCCACACCCCTCCCAACAACATTTAGAGTCAACCACACCCCCCACACAGCACTAAGGGTCAACCCGCACACCCACACGCTGAAAGTCAATCTCTCCCCCCCATACAGCACTGAGGGTCACACCACCACCACCGCTACTCCCCCCCCTCCCCACCAATTGGGGAGATTGACTGAGAGTCAATCTCTCCCCCCAACAGCACTGAGCCCCACCCTCATAGTGCTGAGAGTCAATGCCCCCCCCCCAACACAGCACTGAGGGTCACACTCCCCGCCTACAGCACAGAGAGTCAATTCCCCTTCCCCCAAAGCACTGAGAATCAATCCCCCAACCCCCAACAATACAATTCCCAAATTTCAACGTTCAGGATCAGAACTCCTATTTCTGATGATATTCTGCATTTATTTAGAATCTTACTGTACAAGAGAAGGTCATTCATTATACCATAGAATACCATAGTGCAGAAGAGGTCATTTAGCCCATCGAGACTGTACAACTCTCTGACAGAGTAAATTACCCAGGCCTATCCCTGCCCTATCCATACAACCCCATGACTTTCCCATGGCTAATCTATCTAATCTAAACACCTTTGGACACTAAGGAGCAATTTAACATGGCCAATCCACCTAATATAAAACATAAGAACTAGGAGCAGGAGTCGGCCATCTGGCCCCCCAAGCCTGCTCCGCCATTCAATAAGATCATGGCTGATCTTTTTGTGGGCTCAGTTCCATTTACCCGCCCGCTCACCATAACCCTTAATTCCTTTACTGTTCAAAAATGTATCTATCCTTGCCTTAAAAACTTTCAATAGATAGACTCAACTGCTTCACTGGGCAGGGAGTTTCATTGGACAGGGAATTAACCAATACATCTCCAGGGGAGGTGATAGCCAAGTAGTATTATTGCCAGACTATTGATCCAGAAACTCAGCTAATGTTCTGGGGACCCAGGTTCAAATCCCACAATGGCAGATGCTGGAATTTGTACTGAATAAAAATATTTAGGATTAATGATCCACTGATGATCATGGAACCATTGTCGGAAAAACCCACTAATGTCCTTTGGAGAACGGAATCTGCTTCCCTTACTCAGCCTGGCCTACAGACCAAAAACAATGTGGTTGACTTTCAACTGCCCTCTGACATGGCAAACTATTCAGTTGCATCAATCCAAGGGCAACTAGGGATGGGCAATAATGCTGTGCAGTCAATAATACCCATGGGAATGAATAACAAAAAAAGCTTTGGACACTAAAAAAAAATTGAGCATGGCAAATCCATCTTTGGAGTGTGAGTGGAGCCTGGAAGACCCAGAGGAAACCCACGCAGCCACAGGGAGAATGTGCAAACTCCACATAGACAGTGACCCGAGGCTGCAATCGAACCCGGGTCTCTCGTGCTGTGAGGCAGCCAAGCTAACCACTGTGCCACCCAGCTGTAAGAAATCTCACAACACCAGGTTAAAGTCCAACAGGTTTATTTGGTAACAAACGCCACTAGCTTTCGGAGCGCTGCTCCTTCGTCAAATGAGTGGGGAGTTCTGATCACAAACAGGGCATATAAAAGCACACACAGTTTACAGAATACTGATTAGAATGCGAGTTTTTACAGCTAATTAAGTCCTAAAGATGCAGACAATGTGGGTGGAGATAGCATTAGGCATAGGTTAAAGACATGGGTCTTGTCTCCAGACAGGACAGTAAGTGAGATGTTGCAAGTTCAGGCAAGTCATGGGGGTTACAGGTAGTGTGACATGAACCCAAGATCCCTGTTAAGACTGTCCTCATGTGTGCGGAACTTGGCTATCAGTCTCTGCTCAGTGACTCTGCACTGTTCTAGCCTTTGAAAAGAGCTATTTATTAATTCCATCAAATACCACCCTATCCCCTCCAACATTTCCCTGCAAACTTGCGATTAATTCCTCCTCAAACATTTATCCAGCTCCCTTTTGAAAGCTGCTAATCAATCTGTTTCCACTGCCCTTTCAAACATTGCCTTTCAATCATCATCACTTTGCTGTGGAAAATAAATTCTCCTCATGTCCCTCCTGCTTCTTTTGCCAATTGCCTTCAATTCTCTTCTTACCAAGTATCCAATAGAAAATGTGTTCCGATTGAACCTCTCAAACCGTACTGCTCACCCCTGCTCCCACCCACATTTCTGACCCCACCTTCCATCCCTCGGAATTCTGATCTAGAAGAATTACCCTTAAACTCTCTGCTTTAAGGGGAACAGCCCCAGATTCTCCAGTCTCTCCACATTGCACAAGCCTCTCCTCTTCACTACCACAGCAGGTAAACCTGGATAATAGGGTTGTAACACAGAAACAGGCCATTCAGCCCAACACCCTGTGCTAGCTCTTGAGAATAACACTCCATTCAGTCATATTCTATTCCCTTTAATCCTTTCAATTTATCAAAAAAATCCCCTTAAATACCACTGAGAAAAAAAAGCTTGCATTTATATAGCACTTTTCACATCCTCAGAAACCCCAAATGGCTTGATGACCAATGAAACACTTTTGAACTAAGGTTGCTACAGGAAGTATGATTTTCACGCAGCAAGTTCCCAGAGAAGGTACTGATTTGTAATTATTGGCTGAGAGATAAATGTTGGTGAGGACATCAAGAGAATTCCTCTGCACAATAATACCAGTGAATCTAATACTGAGAGGTAATACTTTACTTTTTACCTGACAGACAGTCCCTCCAACAGTGCGGCACTCCCTCAGTACTGACCCTCTGACAGTGCGGCACTCCCTCAGCACTGACCCTCTGACAGTGCAGCACTCCCTCAGTACTGACCCTCCGACAGTGAGCACTCCCTCAGTACTGACCCTCTGACAGTGCAGCACTCCCTCAGCACTGACCCTCTGACAGTGCAGCGCTCCCTCAGCACTGACCCTCTGACAGTGCAGCACTCCCTCAGCACTGACCCTCTGACAGTGCAGCGCTCCCTCAGCACTGACCCTCTGACAGTGCAGCACTCCCTCAGCACTGACCCTCTGACAGTGCAGCACTCCCTCAGCACTGACCCTCTGACAGTGTTCAGCCTAGATCAGATGTCTAATTCTAACTGAGTGGACTCCCAGATACTGACTCAGCTGAGAGTGCTACTGACTGAACCAAAGCTGACACCGAATCCTAGATGCTGCTTCCACAATCTTTCTGGCAAGATATCGAGGGCATCAAAACTTACCCGAATGTTGTCCTTTCCTAATGCTGACACACCTCCTGACTCCCCACACCCTGTCCACCATCTACAAGGCACAAGTCAGGTGTCTGGTGTGACTTATTCCACTTGCCTGAATGAGTGCAGCTCCAACAGTATTCAACAAGACACACAGCCAGGAAAAGCAATCTGCTTGATTGGCACCCCATCCATTGCCTCAAACATCCACTCCCACCAAGACACAGTAGCAGCAGTGTGTACCATTTACAGGATGCTACACACCATCTACACCATCTGTGGAAACCATCTACAGCATAGCACCCCATCTACAACAACTCCCAAACCCACAGTTTCTATCATCTGGATGGACAAGGGAAGCAGGCACGTGGGAACATCACTACCTGCAAGTTTCCCTCAGAGCTGCACATCTTCCTGACTTGAAAATATATCATCATTCTCTCACTGTGGCTGAATCAAAGTCCTGGAAGACTCTGGCTGTACCTACACTACACTGACCGCAACAGTTCAAAAAGGCAGCTCATCACCATCTTCTCAAGGGTAAGTAGGGATGGGCAATAAATGTTGCTCTTAGCAGCAATGCTCATACCTCAAGATTGTGTGAAAAACCTCAGTTTGGATTACACATTCCCAAAGTTTCAACTCAGCTATGGACTGACAATAAATTCCCTTAGCACCCAAGGAATGATGAGAGAATTAGCAGCAAATACACAGAAAGGAACTGAATGTGTATCATAGAATCATAAAATCCCTTCGATGCAGAAGGAGGCCATTTGACCTATCGTAAAACCGTAAGACATAGGAGCAGAATTAGGTCACTCAGCCCATCAAGTCTGCTCCGCCATTCAATCATGCTGATATTTTCTTGATTCTCAATCTCCTGCCTTTTCCCCATAATCCCTGATCCCTTTGTTAATCAGGAACCTATCTATCTCTGTCTTAAAGACACTCAATGACCTGGTCTTCACAGCTTTCAGCTTTCACAGCAAAGAGTTCCACAGATTCACCACAGGCTGGCTGAAAAAATTCCTCTTCATCTCTGTTTTAAAGGAGTGTCCCTTTAAGCTGGGGTTGTGCCCTTTGGTTCTAGTTTTTCCTATCAAATCTGCACTGACAATAATCCCACTCAAACCCATCTCTATAAGTTCGATTGTTAAGTAGCTTTTTAACTTTTCTCTTTGTTTAAAACAGCGAGCGGGAGTAGTTTTTGCCGTTTTTTATTTAAACTAACTTGTAACCGGAAGTCGTCACTAGGAGGCTGCCGGTAGTTGTAGTTTTTCTCTCTGACTCTATAAATTGGTAAGAATTTAGCAACACCAATTATTAATCCAACCGATTTATTTGATAGTAAAATGGCGAGCTTTCAACACTCCCGTGTCTTCATCAGGCAAGTGCAGTGTTCTGGTCTGCAATAGCACACATCAGCACAGACAGTCAGAGATTGCTGATTAGAATGCGAATCCTTACATCTAACCTGCTATTCAAGTGTTAAAGTGGCTAACAATGTGTGTGAAGGGAATCCTGAGCATTGTTAGAGAGTTGTGTATTTTCTCCAGACAGCACAGTAAGTGAGGTTTTTTGCTAACCCAGGCAAGTTACAGGGGTTACAGATAGTGTGTCATGAAGCCAAGATCCCTGTTAAGACCGTCCTCATGTGTGCGGAGATTGGCTATCAGTCTCTGTTCAGCGACTCTGCGCTGTCGTGTATCACGAAAGCCCCCTTGAAGAACATTTACCCGCAGGTCGGAGGCCGAATGCCCATGACTGCTGAAGTGTTCACCCACAGGAAGGGAACTGTTTTGCCTGGTGATTGTTGAGCGATGCTCATTCATCCGCTGTCGTAGTGTTTGCATGGTCCAGTGAGGTAAATTGGTCCAGTGAGGTAACCCGATACTCTACACAGGTAGAGTATCCCACCCTCCCCCCTCCTCTAACCTAATAATAAAAGTGTGTGTGTAGTTTTTTTTTCTCTCCTGCAAATTAAAGTAACAGTGATGGCAGTGCAGGTAGTACATTGCACCTCCTGCGGTATGTATGAGGTGAGGGACACCAGTAGTGTTCCTGCTGATTATACCTGCAGGAAGTGTGCACATTTGCAGCTCCTTGAGGATCGTGTTAAGGAGCTGGAGCTGGAATTAGAGGAGCTCAGGGTAATTCGAGAGGTTGAGGAGGATATAGGCAGGAGTAACAAAGAGATTGTAACTCCTATAAGTGATAATTGGGTAACTATTAGGAGGAGGGGTAAGAAGCAATCGGGGAGACAATCCCCTGGGGCTGTTCCCCTCCAAAATAAATTTTCTGTCTTGGAGGCTACAGTTGAGGAAGAATCAACTGGAGCTGACCAAAGGGAGCAGGTCTCTGGGGGTGAGCCTGCTGAGAATGCTCAGGTGGGTGGGGGGAATAAGAGATTAGGCCTAGTTATAGGAGACTCCATAGTTAGAGGGACAGATAGGAGGGTAAATAGTAATAAACAGGACTCAGGGCTGGTGTGTTGCCTCCCAGGGGCTGGGGTCCAGGATGTTGCAGATCGGGTTTTTAGGATTCTTAAGGGTGAGGGGAGTCAGCCCCAAGTCATTGTTCATGTGGGGACACATGATGTAGGTAGGACAAGGGAAGGGGATATTAAACAGAAATTTATGGAGTTAGGGTGGAAGCTTAGGTCCATAACAGGCAGAGTGGTTATCTCTGGACTCTTGCCTGTGCCAAGGGATAGTTTAGAGATGAACAGAGAAAGGGATAGTTTGAACTCATGGCTGCGTGGATGGTGCAGGAGGGAGGGGTTCAGGTTCCTTAACAATTGGGACTCATTCTGGGATAGGTGGGACCTCTTCAAGAGAGATGGTCTACACCTGAACCAGAGGGGGACTAATATCTTGGGGGGAAAATTTGCTAAGGCTATGATGGGGGCTTTAAACTGATTCGGGGGGGGGGTGGGATCCTAAGTAGTTGGGGTGCCGAGAGGGATGAGAGTAAGGGGGTTATAGAGGAGAGTTGTAAAACACAGCGGCGTACGGGTGGGGTGGGGCATGGTTTGAGATGCGTATACTTTAATGCAAGGAGTATTCGCAATAAGGGGGAGGAACTTGCAGCTTGGACCAGTACCTGGAACTTCGATGTTGTGGCCATTTCAGAGACTTGGGTAGAGCAGGGACAGGAATGGATGTTGCAGGTTCCGGGGTACAAATGCTTTAGTCGGAGTAGAGAAGGAGGTAGAAGGGGGGGAGGAGTGGCGTTACTGGTCAAAGACTGTATCACGGTGATCGAAAAGAAGTTTGATGAGGACTTGTCTGTTGAGGTAGTATGGGCTGAGATTAGAAACAGGAGAGGAGAGGTCACCCTGTTGGGAGTCTTTTACAGACCTCCTAATAGTTCTAGAGAGGTTGAGGAAAGGATTGCGAAGTCAATTCTGATTAGGAGTGAAAGTAGTAGGGTAATTGTGATGGGGGACTTTAACTTTGCTAATATTGATTGGAATAGCTATAGCTCTAGCTCGTTAGAGGGGTCAGTTTTCGTACAGAGTGTGCAGGAAGGTTTTTTGACTCAGTATGTAGATAGGCCAACTAGAGGTGAGGCTACATTGGATTTGGTGCTGGGCAATGAGCCAGACCAGGTGTTAGGCTTGGAAGTTAGTGAACATTTTGGTGATAGTGACCACAATTCGGTTACGTTCACCTTAGTGATGGACAGGGATAGGCATGAAGCTGGGGGCAGTAGTTATAGCTGGGGGAAGGGTAATTATGAGGCCATCAGGAGAGAATTAGGGTGCATAGATTGGACTAGGGAACTACAGGGACTGGGAACATCTGGAATGTGGTGCTTATTCAAGGAGCAGCTGCTGCGAGTCCTTGATAAGTATGTCCCTGTCAGGCAGGGAGGAAATGGACGAGTAAGAGAGCCTTGGTGTACGAAAAGAGTTGATTTGCTGGTTAAGAAGAAAAAGGAGGCTTATGTCAGGATGAGGCTTGAAGGCTCAGGTAGTGCAATGGATAGCTATAGATTAGCTAGGAAGGAGGTAAAAAGTGAATTGAGGAGAGCTAAGAGGGGACACGAGAAGATGTTGGCTGATAGGATTAAGGAGAATCCTAAAGCTTTCTTTCGATATGTTAAGAATAGAAGATTGGTTAGGGCAAGATTAGGGCCAGTCATAGACAGCAGTGGGAAGTTGTGCGTGGAGCCTGAAGAGATTGGTGAGGCACTGAATAAATATTTCTCTTCGGTATTCACGCAGAGTGCTGGAAATGTAGCTGTGGAGAGCACTGAGGTACAGGGTTGCAAATTGGGGAGTATTGTAGTAGATAGGGAGGATGTGTTAGAAATTCTCGAGGGTTTGAAGTTGGATAAGTCCCCTGGCCGGACGGGATTTACCCTAGGATTCTCTGGGAGGCAAGAGAGGAGATTGCAGAGCCTCTGGCTCTGATCTTCAGGTCCTCGTTGGTTACGGGTGTGGTTCCGGAGGACTGGAGGATGGCGAATGTGGTCCCATTGTTTAAGAAGGGGAAGAGAGACCTTCCTGGGAATTATAGGCCAGTGAGTCTTACTTCTGTGGTGGGCAAGGTATTGGAGAGAATTATTAGGGATAGGATTTATAGTTATTTAGAGAGAAATGAATTGATTGGGGATAGTCAGCATGGTTTCGTGAAGGGTAGGTCATGCCTTACTAACCTCATTGAGTTTTTTGAGAAAGTGACCAGAGAGGTGGATGGGGGTAAGGCGGTTGATGTAGTATATATGGACTTTAGTAAGGCGTTTGATAAGGTGGCCCATGGAAGACTTCTACAGAAAATGCAGATGTGTGGAATAGAGGGTGATTTAGCTAATTGGATTAGGAATTGGCTGGCAGATAGAAGACAGAGGGTGGTGGTTGATGGGAGATATTCATCGTGGAGTTCGGTGACGAGTGGTGTGCCTCAGGGGTCTGTTTTGGGGCCCCTGCTGTTTGTAATTTTTATAAATGATCTGGATGAGGGTATTGAGGGATGGATCAGTAAATTTGCAGATGATACTAAAGTTGGTGGTGTGGTAGATAGTGAAGAGGGGTGTTTTAGTTTACAGAGTGACTTGGACAAGTTGCAGAGCTGGGCCGAGAGGTGGCAAATGGAGTTTAATGTGGAAAAGTGTGAGGTAATGCACTTTGGCAGGAACAATAAATGTGTAGAGTATAGGGCTAATGGTAGGGCTCTTAATAGTGTTGAGGAACAGAAGGATCTTGGTGTATGTGTCAATAGATCCCTGAAAGTAGGCAGTCAAGTGGATAAAGTTGTTAAGAAGGCTTATGGAGTCTTAGCTTTTATTGGTAGGGGGATTGAATTTAGGAGCCGCAGCATCATGTTGCAGCTGTACAAAACTCTAGTGCGGCCGCACTTGGAGTATTGTGTGCAGTTCTGGTCGCCACATTATAAGAAAGATGTGGAGGCATTGGAGAGGGTACAGAGGAGGTTTACTAGGATGTTGCCTGGTATGGAGGGCAGGTCCTATGAAGAGAGGTTGAAGGATTTGAGGTTGTTTTCGTTAGAAAGGAGGCGGCTAGGGGGGATCTTATTGAAGCATATAAGATGATTAGAGGTTTGGATAGGGTGGACAGTGATAGCCTTTTTCTAGGATGGAGAAAGCTAGCACGAGGGGACACAACTTTAAATTAAGGGGTATGAGTTATAGGACGGATATCAGAGGTAGGTTCTTTACTCAAAGAGTGATTAGGGAGTGGAATGCCCTGCCTGCAGCTGTTGTAGATGCGCCAAGTTTGGTGGCGTTTAAGAGGTTAGTTGATAAGTATATGTATGAGAAGGGAATGGTTTAGTTTGGAGGGGCATTGCTTTTTATTTTGGTCGGCACAACATCGAAGGCCGAAGGGCCTGTTCTGTGCTGTATTGTTCTATGTTCTATGTTCTATGTTCTATAACCCCATTTATATACCCTGCTAAACTCCCTGACACTATAGGGCAATTTAGCATGTCCAATCTACCACACAACTTTGGACTTTGGGAGGAAACCGGAGCATCCGGAGGAAACCCACATTGACACAGGGAGAATGTGCAAGCTCCACAAGCCAGTGACCAGAGGCCAGAATTGAACCCAGGACTCTGACGTTGTGAGGTAGCAGTGCTAATCCACTGTGTCACCATGCCACCCATAATATCAGAAAAGGACCAATGATTTTGAAAGTCTCCAGAGTTCAGAAACTTGTACAGGTTGCGTCAGAATTATTTTGCAGATTTAACAGTACGGAAATACTTTGTACTATCAAATGATTCCATCACATGACACAGTTAAATGGTAAGAACAGAAATGAATATTTTTGACACTGGGAAAAGAAGAAATTTTACACACTGAGCCTTCAATCTTTGATTTCCAGTTTATCATCTGATTTTCTCTCCCTCTTTCTGCTGCTAAAGATGTTAACTCGGTTTAACTGTTTGGATGTAGGGAACACGGCAGACAATGTGTGAACAGCAAGCTCCCACACGCAGCACTGTGACAATGACCAGATCATCTGCTTTTGTGAGATTGATTGAGGGATAAATGTTTTCCCAGACACGAGGGATAGATTTCTTAAAAATAATGCAACAAAATCTTTCGCATCCACATAAGAGGGTAGACAGGATCTCACTTTAACATCTCATGTGAAAGAGAGGCCCTCCAACATTACAGCGAGTTCTGATTAAAACTTTAAATTTAAACTTGTGATTTAATGACAAAAGCACTACCAACTGGCCCAAGACTGACATTGAGGTGAGTTAACCAAGGGGCAATGGTGGAGTTGTGGTTCATTCACCAAAACAGTGATCCAGAGGTTTAATGTTCTTGACCTGGGTTCAAATCCCACCACAGCAGGTAATGGATTTTTATTTCCAATTAAACATTATTGATATGAAGTTAGCCTCAATAATGTTGATCGTGAAACTATAATCAATTATTGTAAACATCCTTTGGATTTATTAATATTCTTTAGAGAAGGAAATCTTTAGATTCTGACTCATTCCAGTCAGATATAAGCAATGGCCTTAGTCACTTTTACAGATCAAAATATGTGAGTCTGCAGATCATTGAATCATGTCAAGATACAGCACAGAAGAGGCCATTGGATAAATTATCCAATAATCTTGATAAATTACCAAGATTATTGATTTAACTAGGAAGAATAAAAAAGCAGAATATGTTTGAGAAGTTGGGGACTATCGAGCTTTGTGATGCAGAGGGATCTGAGCGTCCTTGTCCACAATTCACACGAGTTAAAATCCAGTTGCAACAAACTATTAGGAAGGCAAATGATAAGATAGTCCATGAGACATGAGCATCACTGGCAAGGCCAGCAGTTGTTGTCCACTCCCTAACTGCCCTTGAACTTAGCTTGCCACACCACTGAAGAGGGCAGTGAAGAGTCAGCCATATTGCTATGGTGTGGAGCCACACGGAGACCAGACTGGATAAATGAACCAGATGGGGGTTTTTTCTTCTAATAATCAATGACAATTTTGAGATCACCATTCCAGTTCCAGGTTTTGAATGAACTGAATTTAAATTCCACGTGCTGCCATGGTGAGATTTAAACCCATGCCCTCAGAATGCCCAAAGACAGTAGATTATTAGTTCAGTGAGCCTACCAATCACTCCTCAAGGTATATGAGCTTTTCTTTCATCAGAGTTCAAGTATAAGAGTAACGATATCTTGCTGCAATTTTATATTTTGTTGACGACAACACACCTGGAGTGCTGTATTTAACTTTGGTCATTCTGTCTGAGGAAGATTATAATTCCCCCGGAGAGGATACAATGAAGGTTCGTTAGATTGATGCCTGTAATGAGATAGTTGTTCTATGAGGAGAGATTAAATAAAATGGTTCTCTGGGGTTTAGGGAAATGAGAGGTTATCTCATTGGAATATGAAAGATGCTTCAAAGGCTTGACAGAGTAGACAACACCAGTGCCCCACATGGCTATGTTCTCAGCTCCGTACTATATTCCTTATACACGTATAACCGTATAACCAAATTCCAATCCAATTCAATCTTCACGTTTGCTGATGACACCATCGTAGTGGGTCGGATCTCAAACAATGACGAGACAGAGTACTGGAATGAGATAGAGAATCCAATGAACTGGAGTAGTGAAAATAATTTCTCCCTCAATGTCAACAAAATAAAGGAGATTGTCTTCGACTTCAGGAGGCGTAAAAGAGAACAAGCCCCTGTCTACATCAACAGGGACGCAGTAGAAAGGATTGAGAGCTTCAAGTTTTTAGGTATTCAGATCACCAACAGCCTGTCTTGGTCCCTCCACTCTGATACTATAGTTAAGAAAATCCTCCATCACCTCTATTTTCTCAGAAGGGTAAGGAAATTTGGCATGTCAGCTCCGAGTCTACCAACTTTTACAGATGCACAATAGAAAGCATTCTTTCTGGTTGTATTACAGGTTGGTATGGCTCCTGCTCTGCCCAAGACTGCAAGCTCGTGAACATAACCCAATCCATCACGCAAACCAGCTTCTCACCCAATGACTCTGTTCTACATTTCTTTCTGCCTTGGCAAAGCAGCCAGCATAATTAAAATCCTACACACCCCGGACATTCTCTGTTCCACTTTCTTTCTTTGGGAAAAAGATCCAAAAGTCTGAGGTCATGTACCAACCAGCTCAAGAACAGCTTCTTCTTTGCTGCCATCAAACTTTTGAATGGACTTACCTTGCATTAAGTTGATCTTTCTCTAGACCCTAACTTTGATTGTAACACTACATTCTGCACTCTCTTCCTTCGCTATGAACAGTATGTTTTGTCTGTATTGTGCACAAGAAACAATACTTTTCACTGTATGTTAATACATGTGACATTAATAAATCAAATCAAATCAAATTAAATCAAAAACTACAAGTCATTGTCTTGTAATAAGGGGTCAGTCACTTAGAACCAAGATGAGGAAACACTTCTTCATTCAAAGAGTTGTGAATTTTTGGAATTCTTAACCCCAGAGAACCGTGGATGCTCAGTTACTGAGAACATTCAAGGCTGAGATTGCTAGACTATTGAACCTACAAGGCACTAAGGAGATAGAACAGGGGCGTGGAGTTTTTTGCATAAGTTCAAACACGAGCTTAGCGAATGGACGCAAGGTACTGTATAAGCTACTCTGTATATGGTCTAAACAGCTGAACCCCATTCAGAAGGCTTAATCCTCGAAGCTGAACAAAATGGGATGACAATTGCTATTGGGTGTAAAAACCAGATGGACTATCAGTTGAAGACAAGACAACAGATACTACACTCATCAACTACCTCTTAAAATAGTTAATTTCTGACTTTTGAGAAGTATTAATTTTGTCATTGAACTGGCTATAATATGAAAGATAAATCAATATTGCATGTAGCTTCATGTCTCACTATTTTAGATATAAAGGCACTGATAGAAGACTTTTACAAGATCTCTTCTTATTAAAATATCCATGATGTGGAGATGCTGGATTAATATCCTTCAAAGGCTCTATTAAATACAATTGAAAATAATTGCATAAGTTGTGAAACTTAGAAGTCACTATTAGTTACTTGCTGTGACTTTTTACTTCTGTGTAATTGCCTAATATATAAATAAATGTAAACAACAGTTTTAGCCTGAAGCAGAGCATAGATTCATTGACTATTACAGAAAAAAACATGTCTACTTAACCCGTCAAGTCGATACTGATGGCTTATTCCATGAGCTATCTATTTAATTAAACATTGCTGATTCTCCCTTTGGTCCATTTGTCTTTGAAAGCTATGATCTTATTATCATTTAAGCAAATTATAAACTGAATCAATAGCAATTTGATTAACGCATTGTAATTTTTATATATCCACGTGAGAGAATACATTGGCCTGGTTTCATTAAAAAGGCAGCAACTCCAACAATGCAGCTGTCCCTCAACGCTGCAATGAAGTGTCTACCCAGATTACATGATCAAATCTCTGAAGTAGAATCTGAACCTCTGTAACAGAAATAGGAAATGGAAAAATGCAGCAGATCTGGCAGCATCTGTGAAGTGAGAAGCAGATAAACATTCTGAGTCTGTTTCAGAGTTAAAGAGAGGACAATCTTATTTTAATGTTTTTAGTTTGCTTACTTTAGTTTCCAACAACAACTTTCCCAATGTTCCAACAACAGAGTCAGTTAAATAGTGGATACGTTACTTTGCATCATCATTTCTCATCTATACAATTAATAAGATAGCCTCTCAGGTGGGTGTCTATGTCTTTTGAGTTGTACTCAACACTCTGGTAACTCCAGACCTTTGAAGTGTTCCCATTTCTTCTGTTGATAAATCTTCCTGTGAAACCATTTCAGTGTCAGTTTCCATCAGAGTTGAAGACTCTTCAGAAATAGCATTTGATTTTTTTAATCCATTCACAGGATGAGGGTATCACTGACTGGGCCAGCACTTACTGCCCACTCCTGAGGGCATTTAAGGGTTAACCACATATTGCTGTGGTTCTGGAATCACATGTTGGCCAGGCCAGGTAAGGATGGCAGATTTCCTTCTCTAAGGGGCATCAGTGACCAAATGGGGATTTCCGACAATCGACAATGGTTTCATGATCAATAGTAGATTCTTAATTCCAGATTTTTTTTATTGAATTCAAATCTGTCTGCTGTAGTGCAATTTGAACCTCAGAAAATTACCCTGGATCTGTGGATTACTAGTCTAGTGACAATATAAATATGCCACTACCTCTGTGTGGTTAATCTCAGTAAGAATTTAGCAACACCAATTATTAATCCAACCGATTTATTTGATAGTAAATCCGCGAGCTTTCAACACTCTTGTGTCTTCCTCAGGCAAGTGCAGTGTTCTGGTCTGCAATAGCACACATCAGCACAGACAGTCAGATTGCTGATTAGAATGCGAATCCTTACATCTAACCTGCTATTCAAGTGTTAAAGTGGCTAACAATGTGTGTGAAGGGAACACTGAGCATTGGTTAGAGAATAGTGTATTTTCTCCAGACAGCACAGTAAGTGAGGTTTTTTGCTAACCCAGGCAAGTTACGGGGGTTTCAGATAGTGTGTCATGAAGCCAAGATCCCTGTTAAGACCGTCCTCATGTGTGCGGAACTTGGCTATCAGTCTCTGCTCAGCAACTCTGCGCTGTCATGTGTCACGAAGGCCCCCTTGAAGAACATTTACCCGCAGGTCGGAGGCCGAATGCCCATGACTGCTGAAGTGTTCACCCACAGGAAGGGAACTGTTTTGCCTGGTGATTGTTGAGCGATGCTCATTCATCTCTGCTCAGAGGTATTTCTGATGCAAAGATTCAGTGATTTCACTTTGCGAGGCGAGTCAGTTTGAATTGCCAAACTCTCTCATCAGCTGTCTGTATGGTGTCAGATATTGGACTTGTTTTTTGCACAGATAATGGCAGGTACGCATTTCTCATTGGTAGTGTAGCTTCTTTCTCATTCTCCCTGAGTAAATCCACTCCTTTTCGAGTTTTGTTCTCTCCTCGCAATCTGTGCTTTTTGTTGTCGTTTGACAAGTTCTGAAATATGAGGTAGTACCAAAAAGTCAAACTTTGCTCCAAGTTCCTTTTTAAAAACAGCATCAGTGGTGAGCTCGGTCTTGTTGCACGTCCAGTGTTCCTGCAGGATATTAAGAAGATCTTTATTCATCTCACAATGTCCCTTATTCCTTTGATACCTCTAGTGAGTGTTTGAGTGACTGCATAAATCATCTGGCCAATCCATTTGGAAATGGATGATATGGGGGTGATTTGATATGTTAGGCACCATTTCCTCTCACATAGTCTTTGAACTTTTTGGAAGTGAATTGTGTGTTGTTGTCACTTACTATTTGCCCAGGTCTACTAAATCGAGAAAATATTTCCTCCAACTTTTCAATAATCTGTTCCACAATTATGGATTTCATGGTCACTACTTACAGTTGTTTTGAATATGCATCTCCCAATCCCTCTATTGGACCAGTGTAATCTATGTGGACTCCCTACCATGGCTGTTTCGGCCATTCTTACTGATATAAATGTTCACAGAATTCCAGAAGCAGGCCATTTGGCCCATCAAGCTTGAACTGATAACAATCCCATCCAGGCCCTATCCCATAACCCCACGTATTTACCCTGCTAATCCCCCTGGCAGTAAGAGGCAATTTAACATAATCAATAGCATAGATTGTGGGAGGAAAACTGAGCACCTGGAGGAAACCCAGACAGACACAGGGAACACACTGAAGGCTGGAATTGAACCCAGGTCCCTGGAGCTGGATGGCAACAGTTCTAGCCACTGTGCCACCACATGGCTCCACAGTTGTTGGGTTGTAGTGGTAGAATGTTTGTTAGTTTTGCACAGGAGTGACATTGCTCCATTTTCTATCAATAACAATATGCTAGTTCCTTCATTCTTATCACACGTGCATCTCCCTCGGTACCTGTTCAAAGATTCTTCTGAACAAGCACAGAGGAATGATCACTCAGATTCCCCATAATAAAACTTCACTCTGAACTGTCAATTCAAGTCTTCTTGTGATAGAAAGATTTTTTTTAATGTTTTTCCATTATTATTGCCTTTACAACCACTTATGTAATTTTCCCATCTCTGGATCTGTTATTGTGTGTCCCTGAACTTGAGGCAAAGTCACAGGTACATTATTCACTTGTGAGAAATATAGAATATTAACTGAATTATCTTGCTTTGTAACAGCATGCTTAACAAATCTTCAGCATTCATGTGTTGTTCCAATTGAAGATATGAAACATCAGAGCTGTGCGTGCCAATAATATCAAAGACCATCTCTGTAACTTACTGGCTGCTAAAGAAGGAAAACCTTTACACAGTCCAAAGATTGTCATCAAGGGTCTATGATCTGTCAAAAGTGCAAAATGATGCCCATAAAGGTAGTGATGAAATCTTTTTACTCCAAATTTAATACTCAAAGCTTCTTTTTCCAGCTGAGCAGAATTCATTTCTGGGTTAGAAGCAAAGGCTATTAGTAATTTGAAACTAAGAAAGGCTGTGAATGTAGCCCAGTCTCTCACCCACTGACTCTATCTACACTTCCCACTGCCTTGGCAAATCAGCCAGCATATTTAAGGATTCCATGCAACCCAGACATTCTCACTTCCACCTTCTCCCTTTGGGAGAAAGGTATAAAAGTTTGAGATCACATAACAACTCACTCAAGAGCAGCTACTTCCCTGATGTTATCAGACTTTTGAATGGTTCTACCTCGCATTAAGTTGATCTTTCTCTACACCCTGGCTATAATTGTAACACCACATTCTGCACTCTCTTGTTTCCTTCTCTTTGTCTGTATAGAGCACAAGAAACAATACTTTTCACTGCTTACCAATACATGTGACAATAATAAATCAAATCAGATTCTTCCGAGGGTGTTATGCATGAAATGACAGTCCCAACCCCTTAGGGTGATGTATTGCAAGCAAGCAAGCTGTAACTTCAACTAGGGATTAAAATGAACCAATTACTCCAATTTCCTTAAAGCTTCTTTCACCTCTTACAAGAATAAGAACACGAGAAATAGCATTAGGAATGGCCACCAGGCCCTTCCACCCTGCCCCACCATTCAATATGATCATGGCTGATCTATGTCTGATTCAACTCCTTTTCTGTGCCATTTCCCATTGCCCTTTATCCTCGATCTAACAAATATTTATCCACCTCCACTTTAAATACTCCTAATGATCCAGCCACCACACTCTTTGGGACAGAGAATTCCAGAAATTCACTGCCTATCTGCAAGAAGAAATTTCTACACATCTCAGTTTTAAATGACCAGCTCTCTATCTTGTAGCAATGTCCCCTTGTTCAAGACTCTCCCACTAGTGAGAACATCTCACCATTACTCTGTCAAGCCTCCTCAGGGTTTTATATGTTTGAATAACTTCACCCCGCATGCTTCTAAACTCCAAGGGATACAGACCCAGACTATTTAGTCTCTCTGGAAAGGACAACACTCTCATCCCAGGGATTAGCCTGGTGAATCTCCTTTGGGTTGTCTCCAATGTGAACAATTGTGGGCCAAGAACTGATCCCCATGATGCTCCACTAGTTACACTCTGAAAAGGAGCCATTTATTCCAACTCTCTGTTTTCTGTGTGACATGATGTAGAGATGCTGGCGTTGGACTGTGGTAAACACAGTAAGAAGTCTCATAATACCAGGTAAAGTCCAACCAGTTTATTTGATAGTAATCCCACAAGCTTTCAGAAATGGTGTTCCTGTGTCAGGTGTGTGGAAGGAATGGTTTGGACTTTAACTTGGTGTTGTGAGACTTCTTATTCTGTGTGACAGCCAATTTTCAACCCATGTTAACACATTGCCTCCAATTCCATGGACTTTTACTTTATGCAGCAAACTCTTATGCAACACCTTCTCAAATGCCTTTTCAAAATCTAAATACACTACATTCATAGGCTCTCCTCCATCTAGTCTGCCTGTTACTTCCTGAAAGAATTTGAGCAGATTTGTCAAACATGATTTACCTTTCATAAAACTATGTTGACTAGATTTGATTATATTCAGCTCTCCGAAATGATTAGCTATTTCCTCTTCGATTATGGTCTCCAGGATCTTGCCAAAAAGAGACCTTAAACTAACCATCCTATAGTTCCCTGTCTTCTGCTTTTCTTCCTTTTTGAACAAGGGAGTCACAATGGTTGTTTTCCAATCTCCTGGTAGCTTCCTGGAATTTAGTGAAAACTTTCAACCAATGGGTCCACTATTTTTGCAGCCACTTCCATTAGCGTGCAGTTCATCGGTCCTGGTAACTTGTCCTCTGTTAGACCCTTGGGTTTCTCTAATAATCTATTCCTTGTCATTGGAAATCTTGTAAGTTCCACCACATTAATTGAAATCAGCTCATCTGATCACTTAGTGATATTTGCAATGCAAGAAAAATTTAGCATATCTGTCATTTCTTTATTTTCTGTTATCAATTCACCAGCCCCATTCAGTCAAAATCCCACAGTTAGCCGTTAACTTCCTATTTATATCTCAATAGAAACTCCAACTGGTTATTTTTATGCTGCATGCAAATTTTCTCTCAAAATTCATTTTCTCTCTCCTTAGGGTGGCACGGTAGCACAGTGATTAGCACTGCTGCTTCACAATTCCAGGGACCTGGGTTCGATTCCTGGCTCGGGTCACTGTCTGTGTGGAGTTTGCACATTCTCCTTGTATCTGCAAGGGTTTCCTTCCACAGTCCAAAGATGTGCGGGTTAGGTTGATTGGCCATGCTATATTGTCCCTTACTGTAGTAGGATGCTTAAATTAGAGGGAATAGTGGGTAAATGTGTAGGGATATGGGGATAGGGCCTGGATGGGAGTATGGTCAGTGCAGACTCGATGAGCCGAAAGGTTCTTTCTGCACTGTAGGATTCTATGATTCTGAGCTTTTTAGACTTTTGCTGCTGGAATATAAAAACTTCCCAGTCTCTGGTCTACCACTGTCCTTTGCCATTTTGTGTATCCTGCTTTTCAATTCTTAAGCTCTTCCACAAAGAGAAAGGGAGACAAAATAGAAAGAGTCGAGAGTTTCAAATTTTCAGATCACCAATAACCTGTCCTGATTTCACCCCCTCCAACTATGCAGACACTATAGTTAAGAAAGCCCATCAATGCCTCTGCTTTCTCAGAAGACTAAGGAAATTTGGCATGTCCGCTACAACCCTCACAAACTTCTACAGATGTACCATAGAAAGCATTCTTGCTGGTTGTATCACAGCTTGGTATGGCTCCTGTTCTGCCCAAGACTGCAAGAAACAACAAAGGTTGTGACTGAAGCTCTGTCCATCACTCAAACCAGCCTCCCATCCATTGTCTCTGTCTACACTTCCCGGTCCCTCGGAAAAGCAGCCAGTATAATTAAGGACCCCACACAACCCGGACATTCTCTCTTTCACCTTCTTCCATTGGGAAAAAGATTCAAAAGTTTGAGATCATGTATCAACTAACTCAAGAACAGCTTCTTCCCTGCTGCTGTTAGACTTTTGAATGGACCTACCTTGCATTAAGTTGACCTTTCTCTACATCCTATCTATGACTGTAACACTATATTCTGCACTCTCCATCTCTTCTCTATGAACGGTATGCTCTGTCTGTATAGCACGCAAGAAACAATACTTTTCACTATATGTTAATACCTGTGACAAAAATAAATCAAATCAAATCAAACTTTCTTCTGTCCAGTGCTCTGCCAGTTTGACACATTAGCAAAGTGCGCAATGGCTTTTTCAGTATTGCTAAATTTGGAATGAATTGACCCTAATAGTTTATCAGTTTTAGAAACAACTTCAGCTGGGTCACATTTTGAGGATGTGGAGCTTTGAAAATTGCTCTCATCTTTTTCAGTTCTTTATCTGAGTCATCTTTGTCAATGATGTGACCTGAGTAATTTATGGATGTCTTGAAAAAAAGTCACACTTTTCCTTTTATACTTGGAGATTATTAACTACTCAAAGGGTTTCATAAATAGATGCTGGTGTTATGTCTACATTCGACCCAAAAAGACAAAAGCAAGACTTGCATTTTCAGAGCACACTTTACAACCACTGAAAGTCTCCAAGTGTTCTACAGCGTTTGAAGGACTTTCAAGGACATTAATACTGGAAACTCATGATGATTTCCTTATCTGGTGATCGGGGGTAAAATGATGAATAATATCTCAGAGCCACTTTTACTGGTCAAAGTGCAGAGAACATTAAAATGATTCCAAACCATTTCTCAGGGTACCCATCTCAGTCTAGAATCGTAGAGTCAAAGAGGTTTAGACTTAGAAGTTTATAACTTTGAAACAGACTCTTCAGCCCAACTTGTCCATGCTGCCCTTTCTTGTTAACCACTAAGCTAATCACAATTGCCCACATTTGGCCCATAACTCCCTATATCCATTTTACCCATGTAACTGTCTAAATGCTTTTTAAAAGGCAAAATTGTACCCACATCTATTACTACCTCTGGTAGCTGGTTCCAGACACTCACAACCCTCTGTGTAAAAAATTGCCCCTCTGGACACTTTTGTATCTCTACCCTCTCACCTTAAACCTATCCCTTACCTTTAAGGTAAGATATTAACTATCTAGCTGATCTAAGCCCTTCATTATTTTATAGACTTCTATAAGGTCACCCCTCAGCCTCCGACACTCCAAAGAAAAAGTCCCAGTCTATTCAGCCTCTCCATCACTTCCTGGTAGCATCCTAATAAATCTCTTCTGCACTCTTTCTAGTCCAATAATATTCTTTCTATAATAGGGTGACCAGAACTGTACACTGTCAGTTTAAGATTGTTATTTCAAGACAGAAAAGTGAGATAGATTAGTTCAGAAAAACCATGCTTTGGTTGGACTGGATGCTGGCATTGTCCTCAGATGTGTTCCTAGTCTTTAGAGCAGATCAATAAGTCAAACTGTTTGATTCCAGTAGACGTATCCGGTGGGGATGTTTACAGGTTTATCTGCTTGGAAGCTATCTTTCAGCTGAATGGTTTGTTCTTGTGATGAACATGCTGCACCCATACAGCCTTGAAAAGATGTACATGTCTATTTGTGAGTGAGGAACAATGCCAAGCTGTGCCACAGCAGGGGAAAGGTGCCGAGGGACTTGCTGTGCAGTGCAGCATTCAGTTGCCAGGTGTTGAT
The DNA here is from genome assembly GCA_024679065.1 of Sphyrna mokarran. Lineage (NCBI taxonomy): Eukaryota > Metazoa > Chordata > Chondrichthyes > Carcharhiniformes > Carcharhinidae > Sphyrna > Sphyrna mokarran. The sequence continues at coordinate 71,497,729 of JAGIQG010000016.1, forward strand.
TGAAGTGCTTTTTCCTGTCAGGAATGCTTTAATTGGATATTATTTTTGCTTTTCTCTCCCTTTTGTTTGGGAAATTGATGAGACAGAAGTGCAGGAGCTGGGCTGAAATCTATTTGAGTTACGATGCAGCTATGTGACCTGGTGCTTGCCTCTTGGAATCTTTAACACAAAAGGTTTCTCAGCCCACATTGTGCCCTGTTCTCACTTTCAGATCGAGCTTTTCAATTAATTCCAGTTTGGCATCCAGCCGTGCTGTTCTTGTGATTCTCTTCTGATCTTCGAGAGGCTGATTTCTCATCAGATTTGTGAGTGCTGCAGAATCAGGTCACTCACACCGCCATGAAGCCAGCCATAATCACATCACAGACCATCCACCACAAAACACTTTAACACCACCCACTGGGTGACTACCTATCCCAGGAGAGACCTTGCTTTTCACTAAACATTCCCGTATCATTTAAATATTCATTTAAATTACAACCCAAATTTAAATGAATGGTTCAGGTGATTTTTATATGGAATAATTTATATTTTTATATATAGATTCATGGATGTAATATGTATACAAATAATATTTGGTTTTCATATAGGATATGAAATAGAATATAAATTTCACACAGAGAGTGGTGGGAGTGTGGAATGAGCTGCCGGATAAAGTGATAAATGCGGGGTCACTTTTAACCTTTAAGAAAATCTTGGATGGGTTCATGGATGAGATGGGTGTGGAGGGATATGGTCCAAGTGCAGGTCAGTGAGACTAGGCAAAAAATGATTCGGCACAGACAAGAAGGGCCAAAAGGCCTGTTTCTGAGCTGTAATTTTCTATGGTTCTATGGTTTTTTGTGTTAATAATGGAATCAGTTGATGGTGGCACAGTGTGTTAGCACTGCTGCCCCACCGGCTTCACTTCCCGGCTTGGGTGACTGTCTGTGTGGAGTCTGCATGTTCTCCCCATGTCTGAGTGAGTTTTCTCCGGGTGCTCCGGTTTCATCCTACGGTCCAAAGATGTACGGATTAGTTATATTGGCCATGCTAAATTCTCCCTCAGTGTACGCAGAGTGTGGTGACTAGGGGATTTTCACAGTAACCCAGCTGCAGTGTAAGCATATTTATGACTAATAAATAAAATTAAACTTATAAAAAGTTACAGGCTGCAGCCTAATGCCATGCTTGGAATGGCTTATCTATAGAATAATTGATATGTGGAATAAATGATTAACTAGGACTGAGTTAAAGCTGAGATTCTGTTGAGAGGCTCAAATGGCTGATATTCAGAATAAAAACCAAGTTACAAAATGTTGTTCTTAATTCAATCATTAACATGATTTCCTGAATAATTCAAGTTCAAATTGCACATAAAAGAACTCTTTGTTTTGAGGATGCAACATTTTGGACAAAAGAAGGCCATTATAAATCATTAGCAACCGGCTAATTAGCAATGCTGTAAGTTTTTCACTTAGAGGGTGGTAAGTGAATGGAATCGGCTGCAGTCGATGGTGGCAGAGGTGAACTCGCTGGGGTCTTTTAAAAGACTTCTGGATGAGTACATGGGATTTAATGGGATTGGGAGTTACAGATGGGTCTATGGCTAATAGGTATGGATATGATCGGCACAACTTGTGAGCCAAAGGGCCTGTTTGTGCTGTAGTGTTCTATGTTCTATCTCAGCTCCAAAATATCTGAACCTGGGTCAGAAATGTAAATTTCCTACTAGCAAAGTTCAACTTATGAAATGATGTGGAGATGCCAGTATTGGACTGGGTTGGGCACAATAAGAAGTCTCACAACACCAAGTTATAGCCCAATAGGATTATTTGGTATCACAAGCTTTCAGAGCACTGCTCCTTGACTCACCTGATGAAGGAACAGCACTCTGAAAGCTCGTGATTCCAAATAAGCCTGTTGGATTTTAACCAGCATTGTGAAACTTCTTACAATTTATGAAATACTAAGCCATAATTTTCATTTTTTATTAGGTGATCTTGAAGTAATTTTCTGACAGGATTTCCAGGTGGGTTTAAAATCTGTGTCAGTAATGTTCCCGAAAATACTTTCAGGTATTTGGAAAGGGAGATACAGTGCAGAATTCTTGATGTGACAGGCACCTAAATGTACACTACAGTGTGATGATTGGTTCTTTGTTTGGTGCTGATGTTGGAGTACAGACACTGTGGTATTCGGTAGTGCCTGGGGCATCAGAGATGCAAAGCAGGTCCTCAGCACACCCTGACTAATTACTAATTAAATTACCTTCTGAGGCACTCACCGTTGGGCTACGCTCTTCAACAACCGTAGGTTTCTCATTCTGAGTCACAAGGGGAAATTTCCCATTCTCCCCACCACAATTTCTGTGCTGGGGAGAGGGGCAAACAATGCAAAAGTTTGTTGACCTTGGATCGGACTTTCTGGTCTTGGGGAAGTGTGACTGGAAAATCCCACCCATAATGGCCAAATCCTGAAAGCAGATCATGGGGAAGTTCTAGTGGTACTAGACTGTTAATTCAGAAACTCAGCTAATGTTCTGGATATCTGAGTTTGAATCCTACTGTTGTGGCAGATGGTGGAGTTTGAATTCAATGAAAAATAATATCAGAATTAAAAGTCGACTGAAGACCATGAAACCATTGTTGATTGTCATAAAAACTCATCTGGTTCACTCATGCTCCTTAGGGAAGGAAATCTGCTAATCCATACCTCCATCCAATTTAATTTTATGCTGCTAAAAAGTAGTCAAGTCTACACAAAGCATTTGATTTCAAAACTATTCATGAATGCTGATCTATATTTTATTAGGTTTTGCATTGCCTTTCACCCCGAGGCTTACCCTATACACCTTGGAAGCTTTTGTCACTGAAATTCATTAATGAGAACATAAAATGATTGAAAAGGTGAAAAGCTTGGGACAAAAGGAAGCTCTTTAAAATTCCACTAGCTTGATCCCAGCTTCAGGGAATGTCATTCCATTCATCAAAACCATCATCTCTTCACAAACCAGCTCGCTAACTCCCCATTAATAACTCAACCTTATCCTTCCTCAAGACCAAGTGAGAGAATTTCAATTAACTTTCAAAAACCCAAGTAAATTATATCAAGTATTGCATTTATATAATACCTTTCCATATCTGTCAGTAACCTCCAGAAGTCCTACACTCAGAATTAATTATTTTGATGGGCTGGTGCTAAAAGACATGAGATGATAAATTTATAAATTAATGTGCACCAATGTAAAAAGACGGAAGGACCAGTTTCTTTTCATTGTGAGTGAGGACATCTCAAGCTTGTTCTTTTTGATTTATTTTGATTTGATTTATTATTGTCATATGTATTAACATACAGTGAAAAGTATTGTTTCTTGTACACTACAGAAAAAGTATACCCATGATTCTGGATAGGAGTGAAAGTAACAGGGTAGTTGTTACAGGGGGGACTTTAGCTTTACAAATATTGACTGGAAACACTATAGTTTGAGTACTTTAGATGAGTCAGTTTTTGACAATGTGTGTGGGAGGGTTTCCTGGCACAGTATGTAATAAGCCAACAAGAGGTGAGGCTACATTGGATTTGGTACTGGGCAATGAACTAGGCTAGGTGTTAGATTTGGAGGTAGATGAATGGTGATAGTGACCACAATTTGGTTACGTTTACTTTAGCAATGGAAAGGGATAGATATATACTGCAGGACAAGAGTTATAACTGGGGGAAAGGAAATTACAATGCGATTAGGCGAAATTTAGGATAGATAGGATGTGGAAGGAAACTGCAGGGGATGGGCACAATTGAAATGTGGAGCTGTTTGAGGAACAGCTGCTGCATGTCCTTGATAAGTTTGTATCTGTCAGGCAGGGAGGAAGTGGTCGAGCGAGGGAACCATGGTTTACTAAAGAAGTTGAATCTCTTGTGAAGAGGAAGAAGGAGATTAATGTTAAGATGAGACATGAAGCCACAGTTAGGACGCTTGAGAGTTATGAGTTAGCCAGGAAGGACCTAAAGAGAGAGCTAAGAAGAGCCCGGAGAGGACATAAGAAGTTTTTGGCAGTTAGGATCGAGGAAAATCCTAAAGCTTTTTAGAGGTATGTCAGGAATAAAAGAATGAGTAGGTCAGAGCTTTGTCAAAGCATCATCTGGACTTGAAACATCGGTTCTTTTCTCTCCTTACAGATGCTGCCAGACTTGTTGAGATTTTCTCTTTTGGTTTCAGATTCCAGCAACTGGAGTAATTTGCTTTTAACTGAATCACAGAATCAAGTGTTCTTCTGCAGAAGTCACTGTGCTGCAATCAATTAGTAAAAGCTGCAACAACTCACCATCTACTCCTCACAATTCAAGGATAATTCTATTAACATTTTATTTATATTTACTTACTATTGAACTCAATTCTTACCTCCAATGCATATGAATGAAGATATATGTTATTAGGGACTAGTTCAGAAACTCCAAGGTACACAATGAAGTTAGCCCAGACACCAACTTTTTTTGATTTTGGCATTAGTGTGAGCATAAAGTGTTTCACTCCAGGTGTGATTCTATTGACCCATTAGGAAGCTTTTATCAAAACAAATTTTATTTAATACAGTTTAACTATAACAAAAATAATTATCTTTTACCAATAGTTAAATATGACAAGATACAATTCTTAACTGCTATTCTATCTCTATTAGTTCCAATATAAGCAATATTCCTTATATTCCTTGGAGAACTCCTTTTCAATATCAGTTAGCACACAATACACTTACATGTTGCTATGCAAGCTACTGGTTCTTCAGCCTCCAGAGCCCCTCCAGAGAGAGATACCTATTTTCTAGCAGGTCCCAGACTTCAATCTCCAGAAAGAGAGAAATGCTGCTGCTTTTACAAATCCAAACAGAAATTGTCTGCTTTTCCTTCTGAGAGCCTAGTGTGACATCGTGTGTCTTTAAGAAGTATATTTTTAATCATGTTCTCTGCAATTATAAGTAGGCACTGAGCTGCCTGACTAGATGGCCTTTAATTGCTGCTTAAATTATTTGATGGGTTTTTGTTTATTTTTAATTGGGACTAATGCACTCTCTTGAAGTTTACCATCTTTTTGAAATTGTTGGGGATAAGCATGATTGACAGGTCAGGTGGGACAGTTTTTATCCTCACAAAATTTCCTCCCACAGTCCAAAGATGTGGCCACATTAAATTGTCCCTTAGTGAAAGAATGATTAGCTAGTATAAGTGACCAGAGAGGTGGATGGGGGTAATAGTGACCAGAGAGGTGGATGGGGGTAAGGTGGTTGATGTAGTATATATGGACTTTAGTAAGGCGTTTGATAAGGTGGCCCATGGAAGACTTCTACAGAAAATGCAGATGTGTGGAATAGAGGGTGATTTAGCTAATTGGATTAGGAATTGGCTGGCAGATAGAAGACAGAGGGTGGTGGTTGATGGGAGATATTCATCGTGGAGTTCGGTGACGAGTGGTGTACCTCAGGGGTCTGTTTTGGGGCCCCTGCTGTTTGTAATTTTTATAAATGATCTGGATGAGGGTATTGAGGGATGGATCAGTAAATTTGCAGATGATACTAAAGTTGGTGGTGTGGTAGATAGTGAAGAGGGGTGTTTTAGTTTACAGAGTGACTTGGACAAGTTGCAGAGCTGGGCCGAGAGGTGGCAAATGGAGTTTAATGTGGAAAAGTGTGAGGTAATGCACTTTGGCAGGAACAATAAATGTGTAGAGTATAGGGCTAATGGTAGGGCTCTTAATAGTGTTGAGGAACAGAAGGATCTTGGTGTATGTGTCAATAGATCCCTGAAAGTAGGCAGTCAAGTGGATAAAGTTGTTAAGAAGGCATATGGAGTCTTAGCTTTTATTGGTAGGGGGATTGAATTTAGGAGCCGCAGCATCATGTTGCAACTGTACAAAACTCTAGTGCGGCCGCACTTGGAGTATTGTGTGCAGTTCAGGTCGCCACATTATAAGAAAGATGTGGAGGCATTGGAGAGGGTACAGAGGAGGTTTACCAGGATGTTGCCTGTATGGAGGGCAGGTCCTATGAAGAGAGGTTGAAGGATTTGAGGTTGTTTTCGTTAGAAAGGAGGCGGCTAAGAGGGGATCTTATTGAAGCATATAAGATGATTAGAGGTTTAGATAGGGTGGACAGTGATAGCCTTTTTCCTAGGATGGAGAAAGCTAGCACGAGGGGACACAGCTTTAAATTAAGGGGTATGAGTTATAGGACGGATATCAGAGGTAGGTTCTTTACTCAAAGAGTGATTAGGGAGTGGAATGCCCTGCCTGCAGCTGTTGTAGATGCGCCAAGTTTGGTGGCGTTTAAGAGGTTAGTTGATAAGTATATGGAAGAGAAGGGAATGGTTTAGTTTGGAGGGGCATTGCTTTTTATTTTGGTCGGCACAACATCGAAGGCCGAAGGGCCTGTTCTGTGCTGTATTGTTCTATGTTCTATGTTCTATGTTCTATAAATGCATGGGGTTATGGGGATAGGGCCTGGGTGGGATTCTGGTTAGTGCAGTCTCAGTGGGCCAAATGGCCTCCTTGGGCACTGCAGGATGTTAGAATTAACCAGTGACAACTTTGTTTTGGATATAATGTGACCAATGGGAACAAGATGTAAGGATCAGCTGATCCAGTAAACCAGGGAACCAATTACAAAGTGATGTAATGGCCAGTTGGCCAGCTGATTCACTATCAATAAGGAACAATGTCAAATTGTGGATAGTTTGGAGTGGTCCAGGGCGAGACCCCAAGTTTGGAGTAATGACGTTTCTTTGTTTGATTTATAAGTTAGAGTAAGTTTTATTTTACTTTCATTTGCTGCATTTTGAAGAATTCCTTCTGAAGGAACATAGAGTGGCATGGTAGCATAGTGGTTAGCACTGCTGCTTCACAGCTTCAGGGACCTAGGTTCAATTCCCAGCTCGAGTCACTGTCTGTGTGGAGTTTGCACATTCTCTTCATGTCTGCATGGGTTTCCTCTAGGTGCTCTGGTTTCCTCCCACAGTTCAAAGATGTGCGGGTTGAGTTGATTGGCCATGTTAAAATTGCCCCTTAGTGTAGTAGGATGCTTAGGTTAGAGGGATTAGCAGATAAAATATGTAGGGAGACCGGGGTAGGGCCTGGTTGGGATTGTGGTCAGTGCAGACTCGATGGGCCGAAGAGCCTCTTTCTGCACTGTAGGATTCTATGATATTATGATAAGAGTTCTTTTACTTTCAGTTTTTGGTTGCTTGCTGGTGGGGAAGTATTTGGACTCCAGGCTGGCTGCAGTCTTTCTGTCTGCCTTGGTATTAGAAATTCTGCTGCTAGTTGGAAGTAACCTCCTTATTTTTCTGGAGTGAAAAGTTTGCTGTTTGTGGTTTGCTGGCTCGAAGAAAGCGGTGGCTCTCTCTCTACCTTGAAGTGCTGGGAACTCCAGAATTGAGAAGCTCATGGTTCAATTCTCCATCCAAGGGACTAATTCACAGCAGGAGCTGCAAAATCACATGAGCATCCTTATTTTCTGTGTTAAACCTGGGATGGGTGTATGCTTGTAAGAGTGTTTGTTTGGAACAGTACATTGAACTGTTAAGATATTGACAATTTCAGGATTTTTTTCTTGTTTGTAATTGGTAGAAGTTATTGCTAATTGTCTTATTATATATTAATAGTATTCTCAAGTAAACTTTGCTTGATAAAAGCTTCCTAGTTGGTCATTTGAATCATATCTGGAGTGAAACATGCTCACGCATGCAAAAATTCGAATTGCAAAACTTATTTCTAAGCTGATTTCATAAAATACTTTGAAGCTGCTGTATGGGACGATAACACTATCTCCTCCCATTAACACATGATTCTCTCTTTCTTGTCAATCAATCTAATTAAACTCTACTCTGATACCCCAGGAAACAACCCAAAAAAAATAAACAAAACTACATTCACTCAGATTAAAACAAACACCCCATGACTCAGAGAAATTATCCCTCCGAATGCTCAGCAGGTGGGCTGCCTGGAGCAGACAAAGCTGCATCATTTAAACATCCTTCACGAGAAACATGACACACAGTGCATTTCTTAAAGGCACAGTATTGTCACAGTGTATTTTCTGACCTGTTTAGTGATTAATAATCTTTTTCAATCTTAACTCAAAGTGCCTGGTTAAATTGGTCCATTTGTAAACTATATCTTGGGTCAGGAGAAGGTCTCTGAGGGAGCTTTGCTAAATTGAACCTTCTTGCCGCTAGTAGAGGGTGGATTGAATAAAGACACAGAGCCAGTCACCTCCTCCTTCACCCAGGTCTGTAAAAACTCAGAGGCATCCCAGCTGGATGATGATAAATAGTAAAGATAGGCTCCGCCTGCGCCTCTCACTCAGATTGATCATATTGGGTGGGCACTCCTCTTGCTGCTCTGTACTTTCCAATTGATGGGCAGCTGACTGGGATTTTTGTGAATTTGAATCTCCTTGACCAGTCTTTGACTTGCACGTTTTTGCCAAGTTCCCTTTTTTCTGACTCAATGCACTGCACCTGCCTGGGCACCATTGGCCTTTTGGGTATTTTTCATATTGTTGTCAGCTATTTCCATTTCCTGAGAATCTCCTGAAGCTTTTCTTGAAAATCAGTGTGGCTTCGCCGCTATACGCTGTCCTCATTAATGTCACAGACTAATCTATCCCAGAGCATGTCCTCCAACACTACCTCAATGTTCAGAGTGTCTTAATTCAACAACAAAAGTTAGCTACAGACTGTCCCGCTTTATGAAAATAACTATGGAACTTGATAAGCTGGGCAGTCACTGGGTGTTTATGGTTGTGGTGATTCTTGAACAAGTTCAACTAAATCTGCAAGTGATCCCGCGGTCTCTGAGGTGTTGCTAAATTGCTCACTGGTTTGTGAGTCTTTGCCCCACACACACTCAGGAGAACTGAGCATTTTTTAGTCTCATTCCAGAAGAAAGTATTCCAACAATTTTTTCGTCAGTATTCACGCAGGAGAAAGACAGTGTTGTCGAGGAGAATACTGCGATACTCGGTTGTAGACTGGGTAGGATTAAGGTTCATAAGGAGGAGGTGTTAGCAAATCTTGAGGGTATGAAAATTGATAAGTCCCCTGGGCCAGATGGGATTTACCCTAGGATTCTCTGGGAGGCTAGAGAGGAGATTGCAGAGCCTTTGGCTTTGATCTTCATGTCATCGTTAGCTACAGGTATAGTGCCGGAAGACTGGAGGATGGCAAATGTTGTCCCTCTTTTCAAAAAGGGGAGTAGGGACCATCCTGGAAATTATAGACCGGTGAGCCTGACTTCTGTTGTGGGCAAGGTCTTGGAAAGAATTATAAGGGATAGGATTTATAAGCATCTAGAGAGAAATAAATTGATTAGGGATAGTCAGCACGGTTTTGTGAAGGGTAGGTCGTGCCTCACAAACCTTATTGAGTTTTTGAGGAGGTGACCAAAGAGGTAGATAAGGGTAAGGCAGTTGATGTAGTGTATATGGATTTTAGCAAAGCGTTTGATAAGGTTCCCCATGGTAGGCTACTGCAGAAAGTGCAGATGCATGGGATTGAAGGTGATTTAGCAGTTTGGATTAGGAATTGGCTAGCTGATAGAAGACAGAGGGTGGTGGTTGATGGGAAATATTCAACCTGGAGTGCAGTTACAAGTGGTGTACCTCAAGGATCTGTTTTAGGGCCACTGCTGTTTGTCATTTTTATAAATGACCTAGATGAGGGTGTAGAGGGTTGGATTAGTAAATTTGCTGACGATACCAAAGTGGGGGGAGTTGTAGACAGCGAGGATGGATGTTACAGTTTGCAGAGGGACATAGATAGGTTGCAGAGCTGGGCCGTGAGGTGGCAAATGGAATTCAATACGGATAAGTGTGAGGTGATTCACTTTGGTAGGAATAACAGGCATATGAAATATAGGGCTAATGGAAGGACCCTTAATAGTGTTGTCGAGCAGAGGGATCTTGGGGTACAAGTACATAGCTCTTTGAAAGTTGGCACCCAGGTTGATAAAGTTGTTAAGAAGGCGTACGGTGTGTTAGCTTTTATTGGTAGAGGGATTGAATTTAGGAGCCATGAGGTTATGTTACAACTGTACAAAACTCTGGTGCGGCCGCACTTGGAGTATTGCGTACAGTTCTGGTCGCCGCATTATAAGAAAGATGTGGAAGCATTGGAAAGGGTGCAGAGGAGGTTTACCAGGATGTTGCCTGGTATGGTGGGAAGGCCTTATGAGGAAAGGCTGAGGGACCTGAGGTTATTTTCATTAGAGAGAAGAAGGTTACGCGGTGACCTAATTGAGGCGTATAAGATGATCAAGGGATTGGATAGGGTGGATAGTGAGAGCCTTTTTCCTCGGATGGTGATGACCAACACAAGGGGACATAACTTTAAATTAAGAGGTGGTAGTTATAGGACGGATGTCAGAGGCAGGTTCTTTACACAGAGGGTGGTGAGGGCGTGGAATGCCCTGCCTGCAGCAGTTGTGGACTCGCCTACTTTGGGGGCATTCAAATGTTCGGTGGATAGGCATATGGATGATATTGGAATAGTTTAGGTTAGAGGGTCCACCGGCCGGCGCAACATCGAGGGCCGAAGGGCCTGTACTGCGCTGTAATGTTCTATGTTCTATGTTCTAACATTTCCGTATTCAGTCCAATCCTCATCCACAAACTCACTAACAGCCGTGAACATTGTCATGTGTTGCTCACAATCTTTGATTGGAAAACTCACGAACCCGCTGCTCAAAGCACTTTCCTCTATCAAGCTGAAACTGGCTTTTTGTGATTTATGCATGAGGATGCCCAAATCGCTCTGTGCCACAGCTTTCTGCAGCCTTTCTCTATTTAAATAAATTCTTTATTCTTCCGACCAAAGTTTCCTACATTATATTCCATCTACCAAATTTTTGCCCACTGACCAAACCTGTCTTTATCCCTCTGTAGATTCCTTGTGTCATCCTCACCATTTGCCTTCATACCTATTTGTGGGTCAAACCTGACAATAGTGCATTCATTTTTCCAGTATAAGTCATTAATCTACATTGTAAGGAATCTATATTGCACTGATCCCTATGGCAGTAATTAATGATGGGATGTCATTCTGCAAATGCCCCTCTTACCCCAACTCTTGGTTTTAAATTAATTAGTCAATTCTTTATCCATGCTAATATACTATCCCAACACCGTAGGCTCTTAACTTAATAAGTAGCCTTTTGTGCTGTACTTCATCAAAAGCTTTTTGTAAATCCAGTATATTACATCTACTGGTTCCTCTTTATCTATCATGTTTGTTGGCACAGTGGTTAGCATTGCTGCTTCACAGTGTCAGAGACCCCAGTTCAATTCCACTTTTCGGTCACTGTCTGTGTGGAGTTTGTACGCTCTTCCTATGTCTGCATGGGTTTCCTCCAAGTGCTCCAGTTTCCTCCCATAGTTCAAAGATGTGCACGTTAAGTTGATTGGCTATGTCCCTCAATGTCAGGCGGGCTAGCAGAGCATAACCTAAGTGGGATTGTTGTCAGTGCACAGATGGGCCTTCTATGGTATTCTATGAAATCAAAAAATTCTAATAACTTTGTCAGGCATGATTCCTCCTTTGTTACGATCCCTTTGCTATTATTTAATTTGATTTGTCACATGTATCAGCATACAGTGAAAAGTATTGTTTCTTGTGTGATACACAGACAAAGCATACAGTTTATAGAGAAGGAGAGAGTGCAGAATGTAGTGTTACAGTTATACAGGGTGTCAAGAAAGATCAACTTAATGTGAGATAGGCCCATTCAAGTCTGATGACAGCTGTTCTTGAGTCGGTTGGTACGTGTCTTCAGACTTCTGTATCTTTTTCCCAAAGGAAGAAGGTGGAAGAGAGAATGTCCAAGGAGCATGGGGTCCTTAATTATGCTGGCTGTTTTGCCGAGGCAGCGGGAAGTGTGGACAGAAGCAATGGATGGGAGGTTGGTTTGAGTGATGGATTGGACTTCTTTATGACCTTTGTAGTTTCTTATGGTCTTGGACAGAGCAGGAACCATACCAACCTGTTATACAACCACAGAGAATGCTTTCTATGATGCGTCTATAAAATTTGGTGAAAGTTGTAGTGAATGTGCCAAATTTCTTTAGCCTCTTGAGACAGTAGAGGCATTAGTGGGCTTTCTTAATTATAGCATCAGGATGGAGGGGGCCAGGACAGATTATTGGCGATCTGGTCACCTGGAAACTAGAGGCTCACAACCATTTCCACTTTGCTCCGTTGATGTAAGCAGGGACATGTTCTTCTTTACACTTCCTGAAATCAATAAGAATCTTCTTCTTTTTGTTTTGTTGAAGGAAAGATTATTATCAGCACACCAATTTCACCAGATTCTCTGTCTTATTCCTATACTCTATCTCATCATTGTTTGAGATCCGACCTACTACAGTGGTGTCATTGGCAATTTTGAAAATCACGTTGGACGGGAATTTGGCCACACAGTCATAGGTGTATAAGGAGTATAGTAGGAGGCTGAGAACACAGCCTTGTGGGGCACCAGTGTTGAGAATGATCACGGAGGAGGTGTTGTTGCCGATCCTTACTAATTGTGGTCTGTGAGTTAAGAAGTTCAGGATCCAGCCGCAGAGGGAGGTGCTGAGGCCATGGAGTTTGGAGATGGGTTTTGTGGGAATAATGGTGTTGAAGGCTGAGCTGCAGTCAATAAATAGGAGTCAATGATATTGATGTATTTCTGTTTTATCCTACTGGTACTTCAGTCCGCCTTGTCTAACAAGGGGCATACACGCGATGGGTCGTGAGAGGGCTGCTCTTGGATTTTTTGAGAGTATCCTAGTACTTCACGTTGTTAGTGTACGCTTGAACTGGACCAGTTGATGGGCAACATGACAGCTCTGTGACTATCGCTGTGCTGTGCAGATACATGGATTTGGGCCTGTATCTGTGGGGAAGTTTGCACATTCTCCCCATACTTGTGTGGATTTTCTCTGGTGCTCCAGTTTCCTCCCACACCCCAAAGATGTGCTCTTAGGCTGATTGGCTAAACAAATTCTCCCTAAATTGTCTTGCAAATTTGGTTCCAATGCATAGATCTATAAACATAGACAGGGATCATGGGTAGATGTGGGAACATCGAGGCTGCGGCGCGGGCTCATTGGGCCGAAGGGCCTGTTTCCCGTGCTGTTTTGTTCTTTGTTCTTTGTTTGAGTCTGAAATAGGTGTGTTCCAGGATTGAGTGCAGGGCTAGGGAAATGGTGTCTGTTGTGCGCCTGTTGTGGCAGCAGATAAACTGTAGTAAATCAAAGCAATCTGGGAGGCTGGAATTGATTTTTGCCATAATTAGCTTTTGGAACACTCCACAATGATGGATGTCAGAGCCACTGGATGGTAGTCATTAAAGCACATTGCTTTGGTACAGGAATTATGGTCATCTTCCTGAAGCAGCTAGGAATCTCAGAAAACCTCCGCCAGCTGATCCGTGCAGGATCCAAGTGGACGGGAAGTTCTTAGCATGGACCCTGGCTCTAAAATATCCTGGGGGCAAACTCACCATTGTGCCCCACAGGTCGATATGTGGGGCAAGCTGGTAAGATCATGAAAGAGCCAAAGAATCAGATTTGTGCCTGATTTCTCACGTCTCGCACTCTTACCGGCACTGGACATCCACTGGGATCAGTCCCACCTTCTACAGTACCAATGCCAGTGCCCTATGAACCAAAACCCACTTCTCCCACACCAGTCTTTTAGCCACATTATTCATCTCTCTAATTTTATATACCCAATGCCAATTTGCACTTGGGTCAGGTAATAATCCACAGATTGTACCCTTGGAGGTTCTAATGTTTAATTTAGTGCTTTGCTCCTTAAACTCTGCATGTAGAACCTCTTTCCTCATTTACCTATAACATTGATATCCACATGCACCATGGCAACGGGATCTTCCCCCAACCACTGCTCATTCCCTTCCAGTTGAGGGCAGATGTCCCAAACCCTGGCACTGGGCAGCAACACAGCCACCTAGATTCTGCAACAGAATCTTATTGCCCTGCCTGGAATCGGAGCGGGCGAAGGGCAGACATTGGAAATGTCCATTGACCTCGGAAAATCCCATCTTGGATCTTCTTGTTCAGAGAATGTCAATCCCCCTCACTATTCTGTGTCCTACTACCTGAAATGTTAACCGTGTTCCTCTCTCTCCGAAGATTGTCCCCTATCTGCTGAGTATTTCCAGCATTCTGTTTTTGTTTTATAACCATGTATGATTTTTTGGGCTTTTTGAGGCGGCATTTCATTAAAATGATTTAAATACCCGGGTTCACAGACAGTCTTTACAGAGCTGACACCATGGCATTTTTGGAGTTACTAATGGACTTACTAATAATATTTCTCATTTACTGAAATAAATGAGGACAGGGCCCCAGTGAAATGTGTTGGGTAATTTCGGCATTTTATCTGGTTTTTAAATACATACAGTTGTGTTTCTCCATTGTGCACGGAAATACACAGATGGATGGACACATACACACATATAAATGTGCACACACAACACAGGAACACACAGGAACATACCACGCGTGTACACACACACAAAGAAATGAAAAGTTAGCACACCTCACTGGTAGGGACAGTGTGCTTGCAAACACTCCAGTTGTGAAACAGCTGGCTCTGAGAGTGAATGTCAGGAGTCAAATTAGCTGAAACAATGTTTGGAGATATGCACAACTGAGCTGACAGATTCAGGACACTTTTAGATAGTTTTGGTTTTTAAACTGTCTCCTTCATTTCTTCTCACAGAGTTTGCATTGATGAGAACTTGTCAAGTGGCAAGGAATTCTCCCAGGAATCTCCTGATGGTTTCACACATGAGGACATTTATCACAGTGAGTACTGACATCACTTTGTCAGGTAATGATTTGGAGTTGGGGTGGAACTTACAAAAAAATCCGAGTACATTTGTTCACAAGCAGAATCTACTTACTCAACAGAATCTATACCATACCAGTTTATTTTAACAAAACAGCGCAGCAAACAGTGCATCAATTCTACTTTAACAAAGTTTCTATCAATGACAGTAAGTATAATTTATTACTGAAACTACAGCAGCATCCCAATAAACGCAGCATTGATTTTCCATCCTAAACGCAGTGAATGACAGACATTGGCGTATTGCAAATTAGTCAGTTAGTAGTGCAGAACTTTGCTGAAAAAAGAAACAAACTGTTGAAGCTTTTCAATTTGCACTCATCAGGACTGATCCAAGAATACCAAATTTCAAAGTGATATGAGTGCAGGACTACTATGGCTCTACTCAGCCAGAAATCCTTTTATTTATCGCATTTATACAGCCAGTACTTAACTAATCTAGGAGTGAGAACTCTGTATTATGTCCCTGGAAATTTCTGGTGAAACATTGATAACAAAATGCTGAGAAATATTAAGAAAACCATCAACAGAAGACAGCAGTTGGAAGTAACTCTGGTGGAGCTGATTCCTTGTGTTAGTGCACCTTTAAGAGATGTATTTTTTTTTAAGTCATGTTCTCTGTAACCCTCAGCTCTCATCGTTGCTCAGCTGTTTATGAGGAGTCCTTTCATTGTCGTTCATTGACTTAAATGGGGATTGTTTATTTTTATTTGGCAGTTAGTTTTATGACCCTGCATTGTCAGGAGGAAGAATATTTGCAGGTCAGGTGATAGGAGCTCTTTAATTTTCAGTTCTGAGCTGCAGGTTTTAGTTTTAGAAGGGACATCAAGCTGGAGAGAAGTGTCTCTCTCTCTCTCTCTCTCTCTCTCCCCCTCTCTCCCTGGTTTGGGGAATTCTGCTGGTTAGCTGAAAGCCTTCCTGGAACAGTAAGTCTATTGTTTGATCAGGGAGTCTCCCTGGCATTCTGGGGAGCTGTTCTGACAGCAAACTATTCTGAATGTTTCAAGAGGATTGCAGTATTTATCCAAAGTCTCAGTTCCAGTGTCACATGAGCTATCAAAGAATCCTGACAGTGCAGAAGGAGGCCTTTCAGCCCATCGAGTCTGCACTGACCAATCCCACCAGGCCCCATTCCCATAATCCCACGCATTTACCCTCCTAATCTCCCTGACACTAAGCATCAATTTAGCACGGCCAATCCACTTAGTCCCCACATCTTTGGACTGTGGGAGGAAACCGGAGCATCGGGTGGAAACCCATGCAGACATGAGGAGAATGTGCAAACACAGATAGTGACCCAAGCTGGGAATCAAATCCAGGTCCCTGGAGATATGAGGCAGCACTGCTAACCACTGTGTTGCCCTGTTAAAACTGTGGAAGAGTTTTTTGTATTAATGGATTGGTTTGATTGGAACCAATTTGATTGGAACATCATTGAAATATTTGTTAAGGGTTCTACATTATTGTGGTTGCTTTGTTTTGTTTGTAATTGATAACAATTATTGCTAATTGTCTGTCTGTACATAAGAACTTAAGAAATAGGAGCAGGAGTCAGCCATCCAGCCCTTGGAGCCTGCCTCGCCATTCAATAAGATCATGGCTGATCTGCAGTGGTTCAGTAGTTCACTTTCCTGCTTTCTCCCCATAACCCTTAATTCCCTTGTCAATTAAAAACCTTTCCACTCTTGACTTAAATATATTCAGCGAGGAAGCCTCCATCACTTCAACAGGCAGAGAATTCCAAAGATTTACCACACTTTGCGTGAAGAAATTCCCCCTCAACTCTGATCTGAACCGTGCCCCACCCCCCAATTTTGTGACTGTACCCTCTAGTCCTGCTATCTTTGTTAAGCGGGAAGAGTCTCTCAACCTCTACCCTATCCATCCCCTTCATTATCTTATACGTCTCTATAAGATCCCCTCTCAGCTTTCTAAACTCCAACGAGTACAAACCTAGCCTATTTAGTCTCTCCTCATAATCCAATGCCCTTATTTCCTGTATCAGCCTAGTGAACCTTCTCTGCACCCCCTCCAAGGCCAATATATCCTGCCTCGAATGCGGCGACCAAAACTGCACACAGTATGCCAGCTGCGGCCTCACCAGCACCCTATACAGCTGCAACAGAACCTCCCTATTTTTATATTTTATCCCCCTCGCTATAAAGGCCAACATTGCATTCGCCTTCTTAATCACCTGCTGCACCTGCAGACTGTGTTTTTGCAATTCGTGCACAAGGACCCCCAGGTCCCTCTGCACCGTCGCATGCTGCAGCTTTTCGCCATATAAATACTAATCCTTCCTACCACTATTCCTACCAAAGTGGATAACCTCACACTTGCTAACATAATACTGCATCTACATGTTAACTATACTCTTAAATAGACTTTGTTTGATGAAAGCTCCCTACGGATCACTTGAATCTCACCTGAGGTGAAATATCTCATGTTTATCCCAGCCAAATTCAAGAGGCAAAACTTCAGATCCATAAAACATTTTGGAATTTCTAACCTGAACCACAGTATTATCGACATGGTGACTTAGTGAGTGAACAGGATCTCGATCCGGCACACTCAAAGGCATTACAACTGATAACTGCTAATACTGGGGACAAACCTGAGCTCACTCTGGCCATCCATAGGAATGCTGACCGGGCTCAAGATCTGGAAGGTGCAGATCCCGCCGGTGAGATCGTAATTTAGGATCTTCCCATCCTCTCACTGGTGATGTCATAATGGCCTGATTTACACATATTCCAACACATTTTACTACTGTTAACACACCCACTCACCAGATATTCACCCCCACTTTGTACTCGCCCTTCATGTGTCATATCTTCTCTTTTCTATTCATAATAAAGGTTCCTTGGTGTAATTATGGCTGCAGGTGCAGCCATACAGGGCTTCACATTTAGTGAGGAAAGCCCCTTTAGAACTAACAATTTACATTTTTATTATTCTGGGGGTAATGAATCATTAATTGGTCTCTGAAAGGACAAGTCTCATGTCCAAGAAAAAGACTTTATAATGCATCACTGGCACTTCTGGTATAGCAGGACACGGGGAAGTATGTTTTGGTGCATCTGAATAAGGCAAGAACATCTTTGGTGAGTAAACCACTCTCTTTGTGTCAATGTTGTTAGTGCCCTAGACCAGAATCTCAAATTATATCAGGGAATCAGAACAGACCCTGACAATTTTATGTGCTGATATAAATGTGAGGAAGGGGTGCCTCAGTCCAGAAGTCATTCTGCTGACAAATTTAGCATCTTCCATCGTAAAACCAAAATTACTTAATAATACTATTTAATTACAGCTCTGGCAAATGAAGCAGATTAACTATTATCCACTGAACAATATTTATATATGAAAAGAAAACAACTCTAATTTTAACTCATCACTGTTTCAGTTCCAAATAAACAACATTCTTCTTACAGACTCAAAAAATATTTTAAATATAGTTAACAAACATAAGTATACTTGTTATAATGAATGTAATCAGCCTTAAAGCTTTCAGATTTTGCGGAGGGAGCAGGTTGTAGACTTCTGTCTTTAAACAAATCCAACCAGAATTCCAAAAGTTTTTCTTTTGATACATATCTAACTCCTCCCATTAACTACACTATCACATGACCCTGTCAATCCAAACCCCGGGGGTCTTTCTTTGTGGATTTGTGGGGTAAATGAGTAGTGTTATGGGGATCAGGGAGGGAGTGAGCCTGAGAAAGATGCAGACTCAATGGGCTGAATGGCCATGTTCTGCACTGTTGGGATCTATGATATACCACACTGGTTATTCCTGGGTGACTGGTTCAGTTAAAGCAAAGCAACGGATGAGAGCAGATCAATGCTGAATGGGTGACTCTCCTTCATCTCAAGTGCGTTTGTTTACTAACTGTGAGCCCATGCATAAGGTTCGACGCATTTAATACATAGCAAATATTTCATAACAACTTATAGAAAATGCTTCATCACTCATATATTAATAGAACTGTCATCACCTCAAATGGTAAAAAGAAGTGTTGACACGTTGGACACAGAGGGAGCGCACGTTATCAGTCAGTGCAGTGAGCAATTAGCATGCTCCTCACTTCACTTGCCCTTGCTTTACGTGTGAATCACTTCAGTCAGATGGCAGGAAAAAAATTGCAGAGGCAGAAATCAGCAGAATGTAACAAACTTGTGCTTGGGCAATGGTCAATAATGTCTCATGGTCACACTGAGAACCCAGGGGGTCTCCATCTGGCCTCTGGGCTGCAGCTTGTCCACTGCTGGAATAGTTGGTATGTGAGGAACTACAGAGGAAAGTTCTGACTGTGGCGTGGAGGTTGATATCATAGGTATTTCCAGCACAAAAAGAGTGCAAGCAGCTTGTCTGTTCACATACAGAGTGAGGAGTTTACCCCTCGGAATTGCTTTGCTTTTGTTTAGGATAAATGCAATGTGTGTCAGCAATGTCTAAGAGTAACATTCTCACCACTCAGTCAGTGGCTTCAAGTTTCACTAAACAGATTTGAATACCAAATCTGAGACTCTCAGTGTGGGGTCACAGGCTCAAGGTGAGGAGAGAGAGGTTTAACTCCAATATCAGAGGGACATTTTTTACGCAGAGGGTTGCGAGGGCCTGGAATGCACTGCTAAGTAGGGTGGTGGAGATAGACATGCTGGCAACGTTTAAGATTTACCTGGATAGTCACATGAGCAGACTAGGAATGGAGGGATACAAACAAATGGTCTAGTTGGACAAATGAGCGCACAGACTTGGAGGGCCGAAGGGCCTGTTTCCTGTGCTGTATTGTTTTTTGTTCTTTGTAATACCAGGGAATTGCAGCATTGTCAGAGATGGTGTCTTATGAACGAGATGTTAAATATAGGTTCTGTCTGTCCCCTCCACTGGTTGTAAAAGATCCCATAGCAACATTGTGAAGGTCTTCTGTAGTCTTCTGTGTTGTACTGTTGGTTTGACAGCTCACATGAGATAGGGGCGGCACGGTACCACAGTGGTTAGCACTGCTGCTTCACAGCTCCAGGGAGCTCAGTTCGATTGCCAGCTTGGGTCACTGTCTGTGTGGAGTTTGCATATTCTCCTCATGTCTGCGTGGGTTTCCTCCGGATGCTCCGGTTTCCTCCCACTGTCCAAAGATGTGTGGGTTAGGTTGATTGGCTATGCAAAAATTGCCCCTTAGTGTCCTGAGATGTGTAGAGGGATTGGTGGGTAAATATGTAGGGGTATGGGGGTAGGGCCTGGGTGGGATTGTGGTCAGTGCAGACCTAATGGGCCGAATGGTCTCTTTCCCCTACAGTAGGGATTCTATGATGAGAAGCTATACTGAGAATTGTGAAGTGATAAAAGCCTAGGGCCTGTGTAATTCACTTACTGCCATGCTGGTAATCACAGATCATGGGCTTGCAGAATAATCTGTGATGAATCTTTATTAACAAGTGTACAACAAAGCCAGTCAGGTAAAGTCCCAGTGATGGAGAGGTGTGTGAGAGTCATAGATCCAAAGTCTCTATAAATCTGAAAGAAGCTGGACTCACATCAAGCGTCAAATCAAAGGCAACATTGTCCTGCTCATCAACTGCCATGCAATTAAAGCTAGAGTTACCAACCCTCCGGAATTGGCCTGGAGTCTCCAGAAAGCAAACAGTGAGGGTAAATGGGTGTCTTTCTGGTTGGTGATCTGTGACTAATGGTGTGCCTCAGGGATCGTATTGGGATCACAATTGTTTACGATTTACATATATGACTTGGAGTTGGGGACCAAGTGTAGTGTGTCAAAATTCACAGATGACACTAAGATGAGTGGCAGAGCAAAGTGTGCAGAGGACGCTGAAAGTCTGCAAAGGGATACAGGTAGTCTAAGTGAGTGCGCAAGGGTCTGACAGATGGAGTACAATGTTGGTAAATGTGAGGTCATCCATTTTGGTAGGAATAACAGCAAAATGGACTATTTAAATGGAAAAAAATTGCAGCATGCTGCTGTGCAGAGGGACCTGGGTGTCCTTGTGCAGGAATCTTGAGGAGTTGGTTTGCAGATGCAGCAGGTAATTAAGGAGGCAAGTAGAATTTTGTCCTTCATTGCTAAAGGGATAGAGTTTAAAAACAGCGAGGTTATGTTGCAGCTGTATAAGGTGCTGGTGAGGCCACACCTGGAGTACTGTACGGTTTTGGTCTCCTTACTTGAGAAAGGATTTACTGGCACTGGAGGGGGGGCGCAGAGGAGATTCACTAGGTTATTCCAGAGTTGAGAGGGTTAGCTTACAAGGAGAGACTGAGTAAACTATAACTACACTCATTGGAATTCAGAAAAATGAGGGAAGATCTTATAGAAATATATAAGATTATGAATGGAATAGATACAATAGAAGCAGGGAAGTTGTTTCCACTGGCAGATGAAACTAGAACTAGGAGCCATAGCCTCAAAATAAGGGGAAGCAGATTTAGGACTGAGTTGAGCAGGAACTTCTTCACACAAATGGTTGTGAATCTGTGGAATTCCCTGCCCAGTGAAGCAGTTGAGGCTACCTCATTGGATGCTTTTAAGGCAAGGATAGATAAATTTTTGAACAGTAAAGGAATTAAGGGCTATGGTGAGCGGGTGGGTAAGTGGAGCTGAGCCCACGAAAAGATCAGCCATGACTCACCTGATGAAGGAACAGTGTTCCAAAAGCTTGTGCTACGGAATAAACCTTTTGGATTTAATCTGGTATTGTGAAACTTCTTACCATGATCTTATTGAATGGCGGAGCAGGCTCAAGGGGCCAGATGGCCTACTCCTGCTCCTAGTTCTTATGTTCTTATGAATTGAAGACCTATCTTTGGTCATATTTTTAAATTGTAATTTTCTTTGAACCTGTCTCTTTAACAGATTTAAAATATTGAAAACAGGGACAGAAGCGGCTGTTTGGCTGATAGTCAAGTCTCATCCAACGGGGAATGAATCTTTTTGTTTTCCAATTGATGTTAGAAGGCCATATGTCACAAGGGTGATTTGTTGGCCAAATAATGATCGGAGTGTGAATGCAAAACATGATGAAACTTCCAGAGATACATTTAATCACAGTTGGCAATGCTAGCTGATGCACTGAAGTGTATACCTGTTCTTTTAAAATACAAGGCATGGCCCTTTCCATCACTACCAAGCATTTTTGTTAATGGACACTAAAGTCCCCCACCCAGAGCATTTAAGTGCCAAAAAGAACTTCTGGTCAAAGTTACAAAAAACAGTAATCTGAGGAAAAGGATCTGTTCAGTGAATTGATTTGATTTGATTTATTATTATCACATGTATTAAAATACAGCAAAAAGTATTATTTTTTGCGCACTATACAGGCAAAGGATACTGTTCATAGAGAAGGGAATGAGAGAGTCCAGAATGTAGTATTACACTCATAGCTAGGGGTGTTGAGAAAGATCAACTTAATGCAAGGTAGGTCCATTCAAAAACCTAACAGCAGCAGGGAAGAAGCTGTTCTTGAGTCGGTTGGTACATGACCTTAAACTTTTGTATCTTTTTCCGCTAAGGAAAAGGTGGAAGAGAGAATGTCCAGGTTGTGTGGGGTCCTTAATTATGATGGCTGCTTTGCCTAGGCAGCAGGAAGTATAGACAGAGTCAGTGGATGGGAGGATTGGGCCTTGTTCACGACCATTCACAGTTCCTTGTGGAATTGCACAGAGCAGGAGCCATACCAAGCTGTGATACAACCAGAAAGAATGCTTTCTATAGTGCATCTGTAAAAGTTGGTGAGGATCGTATCTGACATGCCAAATTTCTTCAGTCTTCTGACAAAATAGAGGCACTGGTGGGTTTTCTTCAGTATAGTGTCTTCACTGGGAGGGACCAAGACAGGTTATTGGTGATCTGGACACCTAAAAACTTGAAGCTCTCGACCCTTTCTACTTCACCCCCGTTAATGTAGACAGGAGCATGTTCTTCTCTATGTTTCCTGAAGTTGATGATAATCTCCTTCATATTGTTAACATTGAAGAAGAGATTATTGTTGCCTCACCAATTCACCAGATTCTCTACCTCATTCCTATAAGATGCCTTGTGATTTTTTTGAGATCCAAGGTGACCAAAAGGTTGCTGATATTTTCCTACAAACCTATAAAGCAGAGATATTCTGTTGGCACAGCAGGATTTGAGAGATTGTGTAGCAAGAAAGTTTGAATGCATGTGGTTATCTAGAGCAGTGGAATACCAGATGGAGAGGTTGAAACCCTGGAGGTGGATCCTTCAGACATTCAAGATGAAACGTCATTTGGGAGAAGATTCCAAAGCATGTTCATCAAGAGCGGAGTTGGAAACACTCATGTGAAAGGTTAGATTCTAGTGAGCCAGTTGGTTTACAATATGACACTCATTTGGGAGAATTGAGAAATCCATAGAAATAGTCTTAGATGATATCTGCTACTTGGTTTGGCAATGTAGCACATCTGATCACAGGTCACCTATTGGTTTACATTGTGTACTTACTGTGAACATTAGAGTGTAAGAAAGATTTTACAACCTGCATTGTTCTTAGAAATCTGTACATAACTGTAATGGTACTTTTGGGATTTTTCTTGTTTAATAATTTTTTTTGTTAAAAGTTCATTAGCTGAGTCTTATGACTATCGATTTGTATGTACCTAAACAATAAATAAAAGTTCGGATCGATCAAGATGGGTTCCATCCTGGAATCGGATTTGTCCAATGATAATATCAGCTGTAATAATAACACTAGAATTTTGGGTTAAGTTTTAAATATTTCTTGAGATTCACCCGCAACTCCTATGAATGAATCTGTGGCCCCGACAATCAGGAGCGTGCTTTTAATTCCCAATATCTAATTATGCAAGATGACCTTGATACCATCTCAGTAAGACTTCTGGCCAAATCCCACTTGTCCTCATCCACAGCTCCACAATCTTTTGGAAGAACAACTGAGTATTTGAGTTTAAGAAAATCAATTACCTATTGATAAATTGTTTGTTTAAATGGGCAAGACATAAAAAACAAGATTATAGTTTTCACAGCAGCTTTATCTATTTCATATTGTTCCTCATAATGCCAAAATAAATCTCACAGATCTTACTCTTACTCACTGACCTTAGTCTGTAAGCTGGAACCACAGAATTGATGGCCTGTAACTCAGAAAGTTCTCCACATCACAATGTCTATTCATGACTCTAATCTTTTGCAGAAACGTAGGAACATAGAGGAGCGATAGACCATTCAGCCCTTCAAGCTTGCTTTGTCATTCAGTGATCATGACTGATCCTCTACCTCAATGCCATACTCAGGTACTTTCCTCATACCCCTTAATGCTTTTAGAGTCGAGAAATCTATTTTCTTCTTAGATTTGTTCATTGACTTGACCTCTATGTCTTTCTGAGGTAAAGAATTCCACAGATTCACCACCATCACACTGAAGAGGTTTCTCCTTATAAAAGCAAATGACTGCAGATGCTGGAATCCGAAACCAAAACAGAAAATGCTAGAAAATCTCAGCAGGTCTGGCAGCATCTATAAGGAGAGAAAAGAGTTGATGTTTTGAATCCTGACAACCTCTTGTCAAAAATTGGCATATGGAGTCTTAGCTTTTATTGGCATATGGAGTCTTAGTCTTAGCTTTTATTGGTAGGGGGATTGAATTTCGGAGCCGCAACGTCATGTTGCAACTGTACAAAACTCTATTGCGGCCGCACTTGGAGTATTGTGTGCAGTTCTGGTCCCCACATTATAAGAAAGATGTGGAGGCATTGGAGAGGGTACAGAGGAGGTTTACCAGGATGTTGCCTGGTATGGAGGGCAGGTCTTATGAGGAGAAGCTGAGGGATTTGAGGTTGTTTTCGTTAGAAAGGAGGAGGCTAAGAGGGGACCTGATCGAAACATATAAGATGATTAGAGGTTTAGATAGGGTGGACAGTGATAGCCTTTTTCCTAGGATGGAGAAAGCTAGCACGAGGGGACACAGCTTTAAATTAAGGGGTGATAGTTATAGGACGGATATCAGAGGCAGGTTCTTTACCCAAAGGGTGGTTGGGAGTGGAATGCCCTGCCTGCAGCGGTTGTAGATGCGCCAAGTTTGGTGGCGTTTAAGAGGTTAGTTGATAAGTATATGGAAGAGAAGGGAATGGTTTAGTTTGGAGGGGCATTGCTTTTTATATTGGTCGGCGCAACATCGAAGGCCGAAGGGCCTGTTCTGTGCTGTAATGTTCTATGTTCTATGTTCTAAAGCTATTTCCTTATCTCAGTCCTAAATGAGATATCTATTTCATAGATATCTAAATAGACAATATCCTGAGACTGTAACCCCTTGTTCTAGACCTTTAACCCGCAGAAATATTACCCCTGCATCCAGTCTGTAGAATTTTATCCACTTTAATGAGATCCCCTCTCATCCATTTATATTGTTATATACGTATGTAGTTGCATAATTGCTTTAAGAGCAGGTTACAGCTTCAGTGTGTGCTCGGAAAGAGATGGTCTCTGCACTGCACAATAAACCTGTTGTGTGTTACTTTGAATCTACATGTGCAAACCACATCTTATCCTTTTGTTTAAAACCCACAACTGCTAACATAGTTAGGATAATACATAAATTCCAGTGAATACAGGCCCATTCAACCCGATTTCTCCTCATATGATAATCCTGTCACCCAGGAATCAGTCCGGTGAAGCTTCACTGCACTACTTCCATGGCAAGTACATAGTTCCACAGAATCCATAGAATTCCTATAGTGTTAAAGGAGGCCATTCAGCCCATCGGGTCTGCACTGACCACAATCCCACCCAGACCCTAATCCCATAACCCTTGATGTTTGCCCTGCTATTCCCCCGACACTAAGTTTAATTTAGCATGGCCAATCATCTAACCCCCACATCGTTGGACTGTGGGAGGAAACCAGAGCACCTAAAGAAAACCCACACAGACATGGGAAAACATACAAACTCCACATACACAGTAACCCGAGGCCAGAATTGAATCCGGGACTCTGGTGCTGTGAGGCAGCAATTCTAATTGTGCCTCTGTGGTCTTCGATAAGGAAACCAAATCTCCCGGGCAGCACAGTGGTTAGCGCTGCTGCCTCACAGCGCCAGGGATCTGGGTTTGATTCCCGGCTCGGGTTACTAGTTATGTACAGTCTGTACGTTCTCCCCATGTCTGTGTGGGTTTCCTCCAGGTGCTCTGGTTTTCTTCCACAGTCTGAAAGACGTGCTGGTTAGGGGGCATTGGCCATGGTAAATTCTCCCTCATGTACCCGAACAGGAGTGTGGTGACTAGGGGATTTTCACAGTAACTTCATTGCAGTGTTAATGTAAGCCTACTTGTGACACTAATAAACAAACTTTAAACTAAAATCTTTAAACATCCAGCCCCTCCTCTTCTTCTCCATCTTCTCCCCACTTTTCACCTTCCCCTCCCTCATCCTCCCCTCACCCTCTCCCTCTCCCCACCTCCATACTGTATGAAACGCCCCTCCTCTCTGCCCCGCTGTCTCCCACTCTATCACCCGCTCTGTTGTCACTTCCGTTCGCGCTGCCCCGCACTAAGATGGCGGCGATTTCTTTCCGGTCCGCTCCGGTTGCCTGTCCGCAGGGAGTGCGGTTCCCGGGTTGTTTGTTCCGGGCTAACTGTTCCCCTGCTGCGCCATGGCCTCCGAGGCGGAGCTGGCCTGCATCTACAGCGCGCTCATCCTGTACGACGACGAGGTGGCCATCACCGTGAGTTAGTCCGTCATTGCCGCCGGGTGCCTGAGCCTCCTGTTTGAGAGAGGCTGCATGGACAGGCCGCGGGTCAGTGAGGAGGCCCGGTCCCACTGTGGCCACTGCCAGGGGAGTGCAACACTGTCAGGGGAGCCCGGCCCTGCTCGGAGATCTCTGCACTGTCAGCGGAGCCTGGCATTGCCCAGAGAGCCTGGCATTGCCGGGGAGCCGTGCCCTACCAGGGGAGCCTGGCATTGCCCAGAGAGCCTGGCATTGCCCAGAGAGCCTGGCA
Source organism: Sphyrna mokarran (assembly GCA_024679065.1). Lineage (NCBI taxonomy): Eukaryota > Metazoa > Chordata > Chondrichthyes > Carcharhiniformes > Carcharhinidae > Sphyrna > Sphyrna mokarran. The sequence goes on from JAGIQG010000016.1 coordinate 71,524,594, forward strand.
TTGCCGGGGAGCCGTGCCCTACCAGGGGAGCCCGGCATTGCCCAGAGAGCCTGGCATTGCCCAGAGAGCCTGGCATTGCCGGGGAGCCGTGCCCTACCAGGGGAGCCCGGCATTGCCCAGAGAGCCTGGCATTGCCGGGGAGCCGTGCCCTACCAGGGGAGCCCGGCAGTGCCAGCAGAGCCCTGCCCTGTCAGCAGACCCCTGACCTGTCAGGGGAGCCCGGCCCTGACAGCAGAGTCCTGCCCTGCCAGGGGAGCCCTGCACTGCCAGCGGAGCCCAACCCTGCCCGAGGAGTGCAGTACTGTGAGGGGAACCAGGCCCTGCCACAGATTTGGGGGAATTGGCCGTGGTACAGTGGTAAATTGTGCCTTAGGGTTCCAAGATGTGTAGGTTAAGGTAATTAACGGATTAAGGGGATAGGGTGAGGGATGGACTTGGGTAGGATGCTCCGTTGGAGAGTCAGTGCATACTCGATGGGCTGAATGGCCTCTTTTGCACAATCAGGATTCTACGGGTTCCATGTTGTCATTTCTGTGGGATGTTAAACTGAGGCTCTGCCTTCATTTAAAATTCTTTCATGGGATGTGGGTGTCACTGGAAAGGCAAGCAGTTACTGCCAACCTTTGAGGGCGGAGAAGTTAAATTGAGGTGCTGCCTGCTCTCCCAAGTGGATCTAAAAGATTCCATGGCACTTTTTGAAAAGGTCCAATGGAATTTTGAATTGTGGGATCTTGTGTAAATCTTGCTGCATCACAAACATGACTGAATTCAGAATTACTTTGAAGTTAAGAGTCAGCCACATTGCTATGGCTCTGGAGTCGCATATAGGCCAGATCAGATCAGGATGGCAGATTTCCTTCCCTAAAGGACATTAGTGAACCAGATGGGTTTTTGCAATAATTAATATTTTCATCACGGGAGCTACATGGTGGCACAAAGGTTAGCTTTGCTGTCTCACAGCACTAGGAATCCGGATTCGAAACTGTGTCTGTTTGGAGTTTGTACATTCTCTTCGTGTCTGTGTAGGTTTCCTCCAGGTGCCCTGGTTTCCTTCCGCGGTCCAAAGATGTATAGCTTAGGTTGAATGGTCATGCTAAATACCCCTTATTGTATCAAAATGTGTAAATTAAGGCAATTAACAGAGTAAACACATGGAGTTATGGGTAAAATGCTCTGCCAGAGTTGGTGCCGATGTGATGGGCTGAATGGCCTCCTACACTGTAGGGATTCGAAAATTACTGAGACTAACCCCAAGATTTGTGTTAACAGAATTGAAATCAAATCATGGTGAGATTTGAACTTGTGGTCCCAAAACTTGGACCTGGTCTTTTGCATTATCAATCCAGTGACATTACTGCTGTACTGCTACCTCCCCACCATCTGCCCCTCAGGTTAATAATAATAGCATTATTTCAAAGAAGACCTTTTCCTAAACCTACCTGATGAAGGAGTAGCTCTCTGAAAACTAGTGATACCAAATAAATGTAGTGTTGTGAGACTTCTTACAATGCCCACATCAATCTAACACCAATATTCCACATCTTTCCTAACAGGAACAATGGAAATGTTCCCCAAGGTCCTGGCCAATATTTATCCCATAAACAATGTGCTAAAAACAGAAATAAACTCAGAAAGTGCTGGAAAGATTCAGCTGGTTGGACAGAATCTCCAGCGAGAGAGAAACGGAGTTAACGTTTTACGTTGAACCTGACTTTTCTTCAGACTAGGTGCTGCAAGGTTTTTCCCCACACTCTCTTTTTATTTCAGGTTTTCGACATCCATAATGTTTTGCTTTTATCACTGAAAACAGATCGTCTGGTCTGTTGTGGGATCTTGCTATGCACATCAGCAGCCACGTTTCCTCAGTTACAACAGTGGCTACCCTTCATTGCGCTTGTGACAGGCACTACACTAGTGTAATTCTTTTCAGATTCTCCATGAGGAGAGATTTGAGATTCTCTGGTTTCCTCTTTCTGGAGCAGATAAGCAGAGATTTAATGGAGATTTCTCATGTGACGGTGGATATGACAGAGTGATTGGTAAAGAAAGAGCTTGCATTTCTACAGTACCTTTCACAGTTTCAGCACAGTCCAAAGAGATTTACAATTGACGAAGTAGTTCTGAATTAAAGTCAGCTTTGTAGTGTTGAGGACACAGCAACCAATTTACACAAGATCCCACAATTGAGAATTCCACTGACTTTTTTCAAATAGTGCCATGGAATCTTTTAGATCCATTTGAAAGAGCAGACAGCATCTCAGGTTAACTTACCCAAAAGATGGCACCACTTCGCTGACAGTGCAGCACTCTCTCAGCACTGACTTGGATTATCGAATCAAGTCTGGTAGAGACATAGTGTTCCACAGGACAGAAAGAGGCCCTTTGGCCCATCATGTCTATGCCAGCCATGAAGCACCTAGCCATCCTCATCCCATCTTCCACCACTTGATCCTTGGAGGTGGAACTCAAAGCCACCACCCTCTGATCCTTAGTCAGGAGTGTTACCGCTCAGCCACAGCCCATTTCCCCTCGTGCAAGCAGGCCATCAGTTTAGGATGATGATGGCAAATCAGGAGAGAATTGGGAAGACAAAACTTTGCAAAGAAAGTTATTAGATTATGGAATGCTTTTCCATTGGGAATGGTTGAAACTTCCACCACTGAAATTAATAAGACTTTAGTTAGATAAGACTGTTAATGGAGATAGAACCAAGGCAGGTGGATGGGGGTTAGAGTACGGAATGGACATGATCTAATGAATGCTGGAACATACTAGGACAACCTGATTGGCATCTTATTGCAACAGGGAATTTAATTGTTAGTCATATTTGTTTTTTATTCATTCATGATATGTGGGCATCGCTGGCTGGGCCAGCATTTAATGCCCATTGCTGAGTGTACTTAAGATCCAACTGCGTTGCTGTGACTCTGGAGTCACATGTAGGCCAGACTAGGTAAGGATATGGCGGATCTCCTTCCTTTAGGACATTAACACATTAATTTTTACAACAATAGGCAACAGTTTCATGTCATCATCAACTTTTAATTCCAGATCTGTGTAGTCCGTACCTGTCTGAAGAGGCAACTCTTCTCAATCTTGGCTTGCTGACTGTGGCTGGGTTTTGCAGATTTGTGCTCTCCAGTCCTGGACCTATTTTTCCGCTATATTTTTGCTTTAGTTTTGCTGAATTGACGTAGGAAAGATTCTAATGTAATTTACGTTCATTGATTTTGTGATTTGACTCACTGGGAGAGGAGCCGGTGAGCTCAATGCCTCAGGACTTCCTGTCACTGCTTATCCATTTTTACTCCGTGGTAAATGGTGGCAAGCTCATCGACCGAGTGCCACAGACACAGTGAAGGCAGTGCCAGCCAACTCTGCCAATCCTCTACTGTTGTGCTTTCCAAATAGCTCAAATCTCCATCCAGTTTGTGCAGGGGAAATAGCTGTACTGTGCAGGCAGAGTTTTGTGGAGAGTGGAAAACATGTTCAGAGACTTGATGATTGTTTTGAAGAGTGTTTTTTTTTATTTGATTTATTCTTGTCACGTGTATCAATATACAGTGAAAAGTATTGCTTTGTGCGCAGTATACAGACATAACATACCATTCATAGAGAAGGAAACAAGAGAGTGCAGAATGTAGTGTTATAGTCATAGGTAGGATGTAGAGAAAGATCAACTTAATGCAATGTAAGTCCATTCAAAAACCTGACAGCAGCAAGGAAAAAGTTACTCTTGATACATGACCTCAGATTTTTGTATCTTTTTCCCAAAGGAAGAAGGTGAAGAGACAATGTCCACAATGTATGGGGTCTTTAATTATGCCCCCTGTTTTACTGAGGCAGTAGGAAATGTAGTCAGAGTCAGTGGATGGAAGGCTGGTCTGCATGATGGATTGGGCTTCATTCACAACCTTTTGTAGTTTCTTGCGGTCTTGGGCACAGCAGGAGTCATACCAAGCTGTGATACGACCAGAAAGAAGGAGGCAGTGTACAAGGGCAGGGATGGAAGACAGAAAGACTTGGCATTTATGTAACACCTGTCATGACCACAGAATTTTCCCAAAAATATCACAGCCAATGAAGTGCTTTTGAAACACAGCAGCCAATTTGTACATAGCAAGCTCCCACAAATAGCAATATGGTAATGACCAGATAACGTGCTGTATGGGAGTATTAGCCTGGATTTGTGTTCCTAAGTCTGTGCAGTGAGATTTGAATATATAACCTCCTGATTCAGAGGTAAGAGTTCCACCTCTTGAACTACAGCCGACTCTTAATGTTGTGCTTCAAGTAACAAAGCACTTAGTTAAAGCAATCACACAATGCCCTGGAAACGTATTACACTATTTAGTGAAAGCAGTGAGGCACACTCATCTTCAGCAGCAGATGTGTAGATTCCAATTAATGCTGACAGATTGGGGTTTCGAGAAATGGCTCAGAGCTTATCGCTGGGCATGGCTTTGCATTTAACATGTTTTTTTAATAAGTCATTTTGCAGTGACTTCAGCTTGCCCTGCCTGGATCATTTAAAATATTCATAACCTGCATAATGCCTGAAGCCTTCCCTTTTTTTTAATCAGCCCCATCTCTAGGAGACTTACACCTTAGAATAAAGCGTTAGACAAGGAATAAACTAAAAGGTGTTTACTAATGGGACTGTCAGAACAACTCACAATCTGACTCTGAACTGAATTGATTCTGTAACAATTCTAGTCAGCAGATTAGTTTTAATTCATGGTGGAGGACAGTCTTGAACAGTTCCCTGCCTGATGATTTAACACAATTAACTGATGGAGTGTCCCACTTCGAGTTGCTTTGTAGAATTATCATCCATTAAGTTTCAAACATCTGATATCAGCAGTTCTACATAGATTGCCCAAGCTTGGTGCCTTTTTAGCCTGTATGGTGTCAGATACTGAACTTGTAGAGCAGGGAGGAGGGCAGTTTGATCCAGAGTCAAAGAGAAAACCATTTTGTTGCTGATGGAGTTTCTTGGAGAAGGAGATGTCACAGTTTGATGAGAGCAAGGTTAATGAGGAGCAGAGATAAGAAAGGGTGATAGAAATGTGGGACTGACAAAGAGCAGCTGGTTCGAATTCAATTATTCATTTTAAAATCTGAGATACAGACTGTGTTAAGGGTGCTGGATGGAGTTGAGATACAGCTCAGCCCCAATCTTACCGAATGGCAGGACAGGCTTGACGGGCAGAATGGCCTCTGTTCCAGACATTGACCCCATGTAAATCACTAACACTGCAGATGTTGGAAATACCATGCTCAGACAGCACCTGTGCAGAGGGACTCATCGGTTAACACTCCAGATCAAAGGTCATTAACGTGAAATGTTAACTCTGGGTTGCATTCCCCCTCCTCCCCCGCAGCATGTTACCCTGTGAAGGAGGAGGCCCACCGTTGGCTGCCAACAGGGTCTTCCAGTCCCACCGATCTGTTGCCTGACCTGCTGAGCACTGCCAGCATTTTCTGTTTTTGTTCCATCAACATTTCTGTTCCTCTTCCCACTGCCACGATTTCACCCACTGGGTGGCAGTCTATACCACTGCATTATCAATGCAGATTTGAAAATTCGTTCAATATTTAGGCTCTTGTTTCTAAGTGTAGAATATTGCTCTGTAACAAAATTAGGTTCAAGATAAAATGGTGAACTGTAAAATTTGGAAAGTATCACACTAGCTCGAATTCTCTTGTTACCCATTTTCCATATTTGTAGATTTTCTGTTGAGAGAGGCTGATTAGAGGCAGAATGTACAGTGGGGGAAATGATTCCCTGCCGTAAATAACTTTAGTGAACAAGATTAGGCTTTTCATCAGTTCAGTGTAACTTTATCCAATATCAGTCATCTTTTTATCACCATTTCCATCCAGCCAATTAGAAATGTTCAAGATTGCAATTTGATCCCTGAGTTTCTAGTCCGGTAACATAATCTTTACACTCCCTTTACTTGCAGCATCACGTTGTGTATTGATCTAGTGTTTGGAGATTCATTGCCTGACAGTAGCATTCCCGACCAGTTTCACTGTTATCTTTGGGCAAGCGATTCTCAGTTCTCAGAATTCAGTTTGCTCACGTTGATTGACTCTCAAATGTTAAAAGCCAGACACGGATTCCCTTTGGAAATGTAGCTGTTTACTCTGTAGTGTCTCATTTGTTGTCTTTCCATTGCTTTTCTTCATGTGGCTGCCACAGCGCATCGAGTCTGCTCCACCATTCAATCACAGTCATACAACCCCGATGACATGTCCTCCCATTGTTTGTTTCCTTGTTTTTATCTACCTTCTCCATAAATTCAGTACTTCATTTTTTCTAGATAGGTGTTATATAAAATCTACAGGCCATTTTATGCTGGTGTTTGTGCTCTACAAGAACCTGTTTCCATTCCTGTTCTTACCACCATGTCTTCCTCCTGCATTCTCCATCGTTTTTATTCATCTTTTTAAATACATTACTTCAACCACTGTCTGTGGGAGGGAGTTCCACATTCTCACCACTCTCTGGGTACAGCTGTTTCTCTTGAATTGCCTATTGGGTTTATTCGTGACTATCTTGCTGGTTCCATGGGTGAGTGAAGTTGGCAGGTGTCCAATTCAAAGCTCTTTGTATTTTGCAGCAGGTGGCCAATGGCACCAAGGTGAAGCTATACTGAATTCCTATCCTTGTTGTTGGAGGAGGCTTGGTGAGTTGCAGCAATGCATCTTGTTGCCACTGTGTGGAAGGAGTCAGTGTTTAAAGTGATGGATAGGGTGCCAATCCAGCAGACTGCCTTGAACTATACAGGGTCCAGTTCATACCCACTGTTCTGCTTCAGATTGAAGATCACAACCCTGATCTTCCTCCCCCGGGGAGGAAAACTCAGTCTGGATTCAAAACCACTGCAGGTGTGACCAAACTCAGAATCCATCCCCACTGGCATTTTACCACCCATAATACTATAAAATATAGGAGCAGAATGAGACCATTCAGCCCATCAAGTCTGCTCCACCATTCAATCATGGTCATACAGCCCTGATGACTTTTTCCTATTGCTTTTTCATCGTATTTCCATCGTTTTTATCCACCTTCTCCTTAAATACATTACTTCAACCATTCCCCGTGGAATATAAACACTAGCATGGAATTGCTGGGACGAATCGCCTGTAGATTTTATGTAACACCCATCTAGAAAAATGGAGTTGAGAAATTGCTATATGCAAAAGTTCATTTTACTTATAGCAATTTCTCAACTCCATTCTCTCACCTTCTTCCCCGTAACACTTTGATTCCCTTAACCAATCAAAAACCTATCTATTCCTGCCTTAAAGACACTCAATGAACTGGCCTCCATAGCCTTCTGTAGCAGAATTCCACAGACTCACTACTCTCTGGCTGGAGAAATCCCTCCTCATCTCATTTCTAAAGGGTTCTCCTATTATTCTGAGTCTGTGCCCTTGGGCCCCAGTCTGTCCTACTCATGGAAGCATCCTCTCCACGTCCAGTCTATCCTCTAAGTTTCAACAAGATTCCCCCCTCATCCTTCTAAACTCCAACGAGTACAGACCCAGAGTTCTCAGACGCTTCCCATACGTTAACACACATGCTACTGTCAACCACGGTTGAAGTGGACAGCAACAGAAGCTGGAACTGATAAACTGTGACCCAATTTGCATTAGCAATTATCACAGTCGTGTTACGTGTTTCCAAAGGAAGTTAGTCTAGAAACTATTTGTTAAAATATAAAAGCTGAACAAAGCTTTCAAATACCAGAGGGTTTGCAGTTTCTGTCCATTCTCTTCCCCAATCTCTGACAATTATTGTCCTAATTTTCCCAGCATCTGAGGGATTCTGAAGAAGCTAGTTTATCAGAATTGCAATTTTTGAACATTATGTGTTAAAATTAGACTTCCTTGTGCCGGAAGGGTTGCTAAAATCTGTTTCCTTCTGTGCTGAAAGCTCTCATTCCTGTTTGAGCAGTGGTCCACCGCACTTCAACAAGTGACTTACTCACTGTCAGCTGACAGCTTGGTGACTGAGTTTGAACCTGACATCACCCAATACCCACACACAAACACAGCTTTCAGTAAGAACACGGCAAGCTAGAATAGAAATGCTGATCTTCTCACTCTCTCTCATGTGTCTCTCACTATTCCTTTCTGTCTGTTGGGACAGCAGTGATTAGCACTGCTGCCTCACAGCTCCAGGGAGCCTGGTTCAATTCCTGGCTTGGCCCACTGTTTGTGTGGTGTTTGCATGTTCTCCCTATGTCTGCGTGGGTTTTCTCTGGGCACTCCGCTTTCCTCCCCCAGTCCAAAGATGTGTGGGTTAGGTGGATTGGCTATGCTAAAATGCCCCTTAGTTGTAGGGGACCTAGCTCGAGTAAATACATGGGGATGGGGTCTGGGTGGGATTGTGGTTGGTGCAGACACAATGGGCTTCTGCACTATAGGATTCTATGTCTGTTTCCTTCCTCTCCCTTTCTCTCTCTCTCTATGCCCCTCTCCCCTCTCTGTCCTTCTCCCTTTGGATCATATTGGTAGGCCATGTTAAATTACTCCTTAGTATCAGGGAGATTAGTGGGGTAAATATGTGGGTTTATGGGGATACGGCTTGGGTGGGATTATTATTGGTGCAGTCTGGATGGGCTGAATGGCTGCTTTCTGTACTGTAGGGATTCCATTTTTTACTTCTGACTCTGCACTACCCACTCCACTAACCCCTCCATCTCCCCAACCCCCCGTTGTCCTCTCCCAATGCCTTCCTTAATCCCAGCCCACGCAAGATCAACTAATGTGATTGACTGTGTCTGAAACCCAGGGTTCTCTTTCGATAGAATCGATAGGTTTAAATTTTAATATCCTCAGGATGCACTTTGTAACTGATGTCACACTGAGATCCATCACTGCCGTTACTTAGGCAAATGCAACAGCCAATCCATACCGAACAAGACCCCTTTTTGTTTATTTTTATCTGATTTATTCTTCAGTGAAGGAAGTTGGGGGCTGTTTTTCATGTTAATAGTGTTTTATAAATGCAAGCAGTTATTTTTAAAATTCACATGGGTCAGAAGATGATAAAAGTGCCAAGTCTGATGGAATATGGAGGAGTGAAACCCATGTAAGGAGGACACTTTGGGCAACACAGATACAATCCCAAGCACGTTCACTGAGATGCCTTCCACCTTGGATAATCCAATTTAGTGCTGAGGGAGTGCCGCACTGTCAGAGGGTCAGTGCTGAGGGAGTGCCGCACTGTCAGAGGGTCAGTGCTGAGGGAGTGCCGCACTGTCAGAGGGTCAGTGCTGAGGGAGTGCCGCACTGTCAGAGGGTCAGTGCTGAGGGAGTGCCGCACTGTCAGAGGGTCAGTGCTGAGGGAGTGCCGCACTGTCAGAGGGTCAGTGCTGAGGGAGTGCCGCACTGTCAGAGGGTCAGTGCTGAGGGAGTGCTGCACTGTCAGAGATGCTGTCTTTTTGGTGCGGCCTTAAATTGAGATCCTGTCAGGTGAACATTCGAGGCATTCCCAGTATCCTGGCCAATATTTATCTCTCAACCAGTGACAGTAAAGCAAAGATTGTTTGCCATTTCTTCCTAATTCTTTCTTTTGAGATAACAGATCAATGTAGGAAGATATTCAGAAACTACTGAGCTTCACAAAAATAGAAAACAGATAGCTCTCGGTCTACTTTCACTTCAGGCAGCTATTTTCTCTTTGAGAAGGCTGTGGTTTGATCAATAAATGCATAATTCTTTATTTAAATTCAGAATTTTCCATGGCAATATCTTGGTCAATCACTGTAGATGTGACAACAAATCAACATGCATTATATTTGTCGTACAGATTGTCGCGATTGTTTGCAATATGGCATTCTTGTGTTTGTCCAGATGAGTGCAGAATTGAAAAGCTTCAACAAGACATCTCTCATTTTAATAATAAGTTTATTTAGTTACTTCAGTTCAGAGATAGACAGAGAGTAGACATTTTGTATTAGACACCACCCGCCCCACTGCTCCAATATGGCATCAGATGGTGCCTGCTGCTTCTTTTGATGAGAATCTGTCATTATAGAGTCTACAGGTCCTACAGTCCCAGCTAACCAGTATCATCACCAGGCAGAGAGACAGACAATATGTGTGTGTGTGCGTGTGTGTGCGTGTGAGACAAGCCGTGAATGGCTGTGTTAAGGGATGGTAGTGCACTTGCTTCACATGTGAGAGGTACTCTTGATTTTGTGGATGGCACGGTGGCACAGTGATTATTGCTGCTCCCTCATTGTGCTAGGGTTCGATTGCAGCCTTGGGTGACTGTGGAGTTTGCACATTCTCCCTACGTCTGTGGGATTCCCCATCAGATCCTCCAGTTTCCTCCCACACTCCAAAGATGTGCAGATTAGGCAGATTGGCTGTGATAAATTGCCCTTTAGTGTCCCAAGATGTGTAGATTAGATGGATGGTAATTGTGTGAGGTTACAGCAATGGATCAGAGATGAGGGCCTGGGTAAGATACTCTGTCAGACTCAGTGCAGATTCGATGGGCCGAATGCCCTCCTTCTGCATTGTAGGGATTCTATGATTCCCTGATGGCTGGGCTGACCATTATCCTGATCGATCACCCAAACACCCCAACGGCATGAAGATCCACACGTCACACAAGAAGTCTTTCTCAGAAATTCTCAAGAGTTGCCTTTGTCCAGCGAAAATGGACACAGTGAGGATGGCTTTCAGAGATATGATACGCTTCACTTTCTCAAGATCCCTGGTCCTACCAATCATAACCATCAAACAATGATGGAGGGAAAAAAAATCTCCCCTGAAGGAGAAAGATCACCTTTACCGAGTTTACCTCTGTGACAAGTCATGACTATCAAAACACAATAACCAAAACAGTCAAAGGATTGTCCAAGGTCAGAAAGATGAATCAGAAAGCAACTGGACATGAGTCACCCACAGACCACAGAGACTGGAAAAGATTCTCATTTTTAATAATGTTTTTAATGAGAATTTTTAACTTTATATTCAGTACAATACATGACAAGTTCCCAAGGTTCAGCATGGTATAGAACAATCATTTCATTCAATACATGGAGAAGGTCAGCAGAAATTAATATAAATAATTCAAAGAATCGAATTGTAATCACTGCCATTGCCTTCACATCTCCTTTCGTTCGCATGTTGAAGGGATAACAGATAAAGAGTTATTGGGATAAAAGGCAAAAAGACATAGGAACAAAGCTCCGAATTAATGATGAACTGCGAGATTATCAGCCGACCACAGAGTTAGAAAAAGCCAGAGCCGTGGCTGGAACATCGAGTGTCCAGGAATCATCTAGAATTTCACCGGTCTCCGCACCGCTATCCCAGAGCTCAGGAGAGCTTGATTACTCTATAATCTATCTACAGATACCAGTCTATTATTTCATCATCAGTCCTTGGTGCCTTTAAGTCAACGCTAAGCCGGTGAAAGCCCATTCTTCTAGACAGGAACAGAGTATGTTTACCACATCTTCATCTGGACCTTCACCAATCAGTGCAGAAGCAAGCAACAACTTGCCACAGGTTCACAGAAGATAGGAGCAGGCCATTCAGCCCTTCAAACTCGCACCACCATTCATTAGGATCATGGCTGATCATCAACCACAATAGCTTGATTCCACCTTTCCCCTTTTCTGCCATATCCCCAAGAGCTGTAAGAATCTATACAGTGCAGGAGGAGGCTACTTGATCCATGAAGTCTGCACCAATTCTCTTATAGAGTGCCTTTTGCAGGCCCTCTCCCTGCCCTATCCCCATAATCCTGCACTTTTTACCATGCTAGGAAGTCTCTCAGTGCCAGATTAAAGCCCAACAGGTTTATTTGGCAGCAGTAGCTTTTGGAGTCTCGCTCCTCCAGGTGAGTGAGGAGTTGTGTTCACAAACAGTGACACAAATTCAATTTACAAGATAATGGTTGGATTGCAAATCCTTACAGGTAAAAATGTCTTAAAGGTACAGACAATGTGAGTGGAGAGAGAGTTAAGCACGAGTTAAAGAAATATGTATTGTCTCCAGGTAGGACAGTTAGTGAGATTTTGCAAGCCCAGGCAAGTCGTAGGAGTGACAGTATGACGTGAACCCAAGATCCCTTTTGAGGCCATCCTCATGTGTGCGGAACTTGGCTTTTTACCATGACCAATCCATCTAACCTACACATCGTTGAGGTGTGGGAGGAACCATTACACCTGGAGGAAACCCATGCAGCCTCAAGGAGAATGTACAAACTCGATACATGCGCACACACACACACACACACACACAATCACCCAAGACCAGAATTGAACCCAGGTCCCTGGTGCTGTAACCACTTCTTGAAAACATTCAATGTTTTGGCCTCAACTACTTTCTGTGGTAGTGAATTCTGTGGATTGCTGACCACTCTCTGGGTGAACAAATTTATCTTCGCCTCAATGCTAAAAAGGTTTACCCTGTATCCCCAGACTATGACCATTAGTTGTGGATATCCCCACCATCAGGAACATCCTTCCTATATCTATCCTGTCTAATCCTGATAGAATTTTATAGGTTTCCATGAAATTCCCCCCTCATTCTTCTGGGAATATGATCTTAACTGACTCAATCTCTCCTCATAGTCAGTCCTGCCACCCCAGGAATCAAAGCAAATAAAAGCAGATGTTGGAATCTGAAACCAAAAGAGAAAATGCTGGAAAATCTCAGCAGGTCTGGCAGCCTCTGTAAGGAGAGAAAAGAGCTGATGTTTTGAGACCAGATCACCTTTTGTCAAGCCTCCAGAATCGGCCTGGTAAACCTTTGATGCATTCCCTCAAGAGCAAAAACATTCTTCTTCAGATAAGGAGACCAAAACTGCACATAATATTTTGGCCATCAATTGCCCTCATAGTGACCCTTCTCCACTGTTAGAAACAACTAATTCCTATCTTATGGCAAACCTGCAGGAGCTGACGGTATCCCATTGAAATCCACAAGACTGGACATCAGTGCCTGGTAATGAAGTTTAGAACATAGAACATTACAGCGCAGAACAGGCCCTTCGGCCTTCGATGTTGCGCTGACCAATTAAGAAAAAGCAGTGACCCTCTAACCTAAACCATTCCCTTTTCATCCATAAACTTATCTACTGACCTCTTAAACGCCACCAAGCTTGGCGCATCTACAACTACAGCGGGCAGGGCATTCCATACCCTTACCACCCTCTGGGTAAAGAACCTACCTCTGACATCTGTCCTATAACTACCACCCCTTAATTTAAAACTATGTTACTGAACTCTTAGTTGACAAGAAAGCAAAAAAGCAGGCCTTGAAGTACAGAAATTACAAATTCAACAGGGAATTCAAAAGGGAATTAGATGGATGTTTGAGAAGGGAAACAAAATGCAGCACTCTGGGGAAAGCACAGGGTGGGTAGGAAGCTTAGGGGAGCAGGAGGCACTGGCCTAATCCTATTATCACTAGCCTATTAATCCAGAAACTCAGTTAATGATCTGGGGACCCGGGTTCGAATCCCGTCACGGCAGATGGTGGAATTTGAATTCAAATTTTAAAAAATCTGGAATTAAAAATCTGATGACATTGAAACTATTGTCAATTGTCAAAACCCTTCTGCTTCATTAATGTCCTTTAGAGAAGGAAATTTTTACATGGTCTGGACTACGTGATTCCAGAGCCACAGGAATGTGGTTGACTTTCAACTGTCTTTTAAGGGCAACTAGGGATGGGCAAGAAATGCTGGCCAGCCAGCGATACCCACGTAGGTAGATAAATTGAAACCACTCTCACCCAGTCCTGAATGAACATGGCTGGAATCTGATTGATGTGGAGAATTGGAGTGTGTTCTGGTTAGGTGTATTGTCCGTACTAAATTTCCTTCAGTGTACCCAAAGAGACAGTTGCAGAGTGTGGTGACTAGGAGATTTTCACAGTAACTTCATTGCAGTGCTAATGTAAACCTCCTTGTGACATGAATAAATAAACTTTAACTTTGCTCTCAGCTGAAGCCAGATGATCGATAGATGTGAATTGGCTACAGCAAGAGCCATACAACTCAGAAGGTGCTGGGTCAATGGGTCTTGATGCCAGTCAGAATTTGAACAGCAGAATTTTGGAGCATCACTTTACGGAGATGGGGACCAGACAAGTAGTGTACTTGTCGGTGACAAGTGGTGTACCTCAGGGGTCTGTTTTGGGGCCCCTGCTGTTTGTAATTTTTATAAATGATCTGGATGAGGGTATTGAAGGATGGATTAGTAAATTTGCAGATGACACTAAAGTCGGTGGAGTGGTAGATAGTGAAGAGGGGTGTTATAGTTTGCAGAGGGACTTGGACAAGTTGCAGAGCTGGGCCGAGAGGTGGCAAATGGAGTTTAATGTGGAAAAGTGTGAGGTAATGCACTATGGCAGAAATAATAAATGTGTAGAGTATAGGGCAAATGGTAGGATTCTTAGTAGTCTAGATGAACAGAGGGATCTTGGTGTGTATGTGCATAGATCCCTGAAAGTAGGCAGTCAGGTCGAGAAGGTTGTTAGGAAGGCATATGGAGTCTTGGCTTTTATTGGTAGAGGGATTGAATTTCGGAGCCGCAACGTCATGTTGCAACTGTACAAAACTCTAGTGCGGCCGCACTTGGAGTATTGTGTGCAGTTCTGGTCCCCACATTATAAGAAAGATGTGGAGGCATTGGAGAGGGTACAGAGGAGGTTTACCAGGATGTTGCCTGGTATGGAGGGCAGGTCTTATGAAGAGAGGCTGAGGGATTTGAGGTTGTTTTCGTTAGAAAGGAGGCGGCTAAGAGGGGACCTTATCGAAACATATAAGATGATTAGAGGTTTAGATAGGGTGGACAGTGATAGCCTTTTACCTAGGATGGAAAAAGCTAGCACGAGGGGACACAGCTTTAAATTAAGGGGTGATAGTTATAGGACGGATATCAGAGGTAGGTTCTTTACCCAAAGGGTGGTTCGGGAGTGGAATGCCCTGCCTGCAGCAGTTGTAGATGCGCCAAGTTTGGTGGCGTTTAAGAGGTTAGTTGATAAGTATATGGAAGAGAAGGGAATGGTTTAGTTTGGAGGGGCATTGCTTTTTATATTGGTCGGCGCAACATCGAAGGCCGAAGGGCCTGTTCTGTGCTGTAATGTTCTATGTTCTATGTTCTAAGTATGTTTTGGAAGAGTCGAGACTGGAGTTAACAAAGATGTGTTTGAGGGTTACTACAGCATAAAAGTGGAGTTTGGGACAGAATTGGAGGTATTAGAATGTGGTACCTTTCAGTTTCAAAGCACTGTGCCGATTGTATTTTTTTGCTGCGAACGTGATGTCAGTTTTCTCTTTGTTCCTTTGACAGGAGGATAAACTCAACGCATTGATGAAGGCAGCAGGTGTGACAGTGGAACCATTCTGGCCCAGCTTGTTTGCAAAGGTATCACAGTCAATAATTTAAAACTTATTTATCAATGTGTGGAGGTTTGCATTATTTAAACCTAACACAGTCTGGAGAACCCATTTTCCATCAACTAAATTCACTGCTGATAGATACCAAGAGTTACACCCATTTCCCTGTGAGATCAGAGTTTATATTTTTCTGAGGTTGTGGCCAGTCCTTATACTGAGACCCTAACAGTGTCCTTTCAAACTGCTCACCACTCCCTGCACTTCCAAAAACTCAGCAGTTATGGCTATTACTTAATTGAAAAGCAACTCTCCTGAATTTGCCCCCCCACAGCCCACACCCGCTAAACTCCCACCAATCTCCTCATCTGCCAAATTCCCAAGTTCAGACCATGTGCCCAGTTGCACTCGGCAATGAGGTGCAGTCTGTGTGCTGAGCAATCCCACCCCTGTTTACACAGACTGACACTGAAACAGCTGAGTCAAACTAAATTAGCCATTTAATTAACTAACTACAGCTGGCTCTGCGGGAGGGTGCTTCTTTATCCCTGACTAAGGCTGGAAGAGAATTAACTTTAACAGTAAATTATTTGAAATGCAAACTAGACTGGATTTCAGGAGGAGATTAAACCCTGAAAATTAACCTTTCAGTCACCAGGTTCTTCAGCTCTCGCTCTGTGGTGAGGTGTATTCGGCGTTTCAGCTGCTGGCTTCATGCTTGCTTACTTCTTGTCAGAGTTGACCTTATAGGGGATAGGTGACATTGCCAAAGGGCCACATGAGGATGAGGTAACGGAGTACAGATCCTGGACACGGGGCCCAAACGTGTAGCGTACAGAAAGAGGAACCATTGAAAGCAGTGTGTTGGCTACAATTGAACAGTAAGAGTGGAGTCAAGCAAGGTCAGCCCACCTGAACTGGACAACAGAAGAAGGAGATGCTATGGTCATCATCTCAAGCACTGATGTTGATCAGAAGTTAACAAATATTCTAAAATCCTAAGATGGTTTTTTAGAAAAAATAACTTCCAGTAGGCTCCCTCATGAGTTGTTCACAAATTGGAGGTGTGTGTAACAGTTCCTGTCATCAAGTTCCAAATAAGATATAAAGATACTGGAGAAGGTGCAGGATACCAGAGCCAAGAGCTTATAATTCCCGGATAAGCCTCAGTCAACTGGGGTTCTCTTCTGTTAAAAGAAAAGGCTGGGTATTCAGCTGATAGATATTTTTCGACATTTGAAGAGATTGGGAGGAGACATATTGAGGATTTTCCCACTTGTCAGGGAGAAGAGAAGTAGGAACTAGCAGCATAAAGTAATCGCATATAAAACCAGGAGGAATCCAGGAGTACTTTGCTCAGAGACAGTTGAGAATCATAGAACCCTACAATGCAGAAAGAGGCCCTTTGGCCCATTGAGTCTGCACTGAACACAATCCCATTAGGCTCTACCCCCATATCCCTTATTATGGATATAATATTATATATCCATACTATACCCATTCATCCCTCTAACCTACACATCTTAAGGACACTAGGGGACAATTTTATGGCATAACCATTCAATCTAACCCGCACATCTTTGGACTGTGGGAGGAAACCCATGCAGACATGAGGAGAATGTGCAAACTCCACTAGCCAGGAATCAAACCTAGGTCCCTGAAGCTGTGAAGCAGCAGTGCTAACCACTGTGCTACCCTGCCGTCCAGTGTAGGATCTGGAACTTGTAGATGTGGAATGTGAAACTTACTGCTACAAGGAACGGTTGAGGTGAATACTATGAAAACCTTTAAGGTGGATAAACACAAGTGAGAAAGGAACGGGAGGATATGTGAAAGAGTGAGATGAAGAGAGAGGGAAGGAGGCTTCTCTGGAGGATGAGGGCTAGCATGGACAATTTGGGTCGAATAGCCAACACTTGTGCTATCGATTTCATGGATGACTTCAAATGTTTCTGGAAGGAATGCCACATGAGTGCTCCTTGATCCAAGGTGGAATTCTGTCTGTTCAGAGTTGATTTAATTGAGTCTTATTCTTCTGTCTAACCCACAGGCCCTGAGCAATGTGAATATTGGCAGCCTGATCTGCAACGTTGGTGCTGGGGGTGCTTTACCACTGGGTGCATCCACTCCTGGTGGAACAGCTGCAGCCGGGGGAACTGCTGCAGCTGCTGATGGTAAGTCAAGGACAACAAATGCTGAGCTTAGTAGCAGTCAGGAGTTCAAGACTCACTCCAGAGACACAACCAAAATATCCAATATACACTAAGAGTGTCACACTATCATAGAATCAGTGCTGAGGTAATGCCACACTGTCAGACGGTCAGTGCCGAGGGAGTGCCGCACTGTCAGAGAGTCAGTGCCGAGGGAGTGCTGCACTGTCAGAGGGTCAGTACTGAGGGAGTGCTGCACTGTCAGAGAGTCAGTGCCGAGGGAGTGCTGCACTGTCAGATGGTCAGTACTGAGGGAGTGCCGCACTGTCAGAGGGTCAGTGCTGAGGGAGTGCCGCACTGTCAGAGGGTCAGTGCTGAGGGAGTGCCGCACTGTCAGAGGGTCAGTGCTGAGGGGGTGCCGCACTGTCAGAGGGTCAGTGCTGAGGGAGTGCCGCACTGTCAGAGGGTCAGTGCTGAGGGAGTGCCGCACTGTCAGAGGGTCAGTGCTGAGGGAGTGCCGCACTGTCAGACGGTCAGTTCTGAGGGAGTGCCGCACTGTCAGAGGGTCAGTGCTGAGGGAGTGCCGCACTGTCAGAGGGTCAGTGCTGAGGGAGTGCCGCACTGTCAGAGGGTCAGTACTGAGGGAGTGACGCACTGTCAGAGGGTCAGTGCTGAGGGAGTGCCGCACTGTCAGAGGGTCAGTGCTGAGGGAGTGCAGCACTGTCAGAGGGTCAGTGCTGAGGGAGTGCCGCACTGTCAGAGGGTCAGTGCTGAGGGAGTGCCGCACTGTCAGAGGGTCAGTGCTGAGGGAGTGCCGCACTGTCAGAGGGTCAGTGCCGAGGGAGTGCCGCACTTTTGGATGTACTGTCTTTCAGATGAGACTGTAAATCAGGTCCTGTCTGTCAAGTGATTATAAAAGATCGTTAACACTATTCAGAGATTAGGAGAGTTCTGAACAATATTTATCTCCAAACCAGCATCAGTAAAAAAGATTTTCTGGTTATTACCACATGATGTTTGTGGAAAGTGAGTGTGTACAAATTAGCTGCTGCTTTTCCTGGCCTTCCATCAGTGATGATGTTTAAAACTCCACTGGTTATAAAGTGCTAGGGAATTTATGAAAGCTATAATTTCCATGCAGTTTCCCTTTTTACAATAACCATTTATTCAGTCCTCCTTGTGAAATAGCACATGTTAAAATACTCTCTTCCATCAGGCAATAAATCATGCAAATAAGATTCCAAGTTAAAGTCCAACAGGTTTATTTGGGAGCACGAGTTTTCAGAGCACAGCTCCTTCATCAAGTGAGTGGCATTCTGAAAGTTTGTGCGACCAAATAAACCTGTCAGACTTTAACCTGGTGTTGTGAGATTTCTTACTGTGCCCACCCCTAGTCCAACGCCAGCATCTCCACATCAGTGAAAATCCAGCCACGTTTGTTCTGGAAAGGATAGGGTGCTTTTAATTTATCTACCTATGTGGGCATCACTGGCTGGCCAGCATTTATTGCCTATCCCTCGTTGCCCTTGAGAAGGTGCTGGTGAACTGCCTTCTTGAACTAGCGCCAGGTGTGGGTACACTATGCATTCTAATTAGTTCCAGCAGATAATCCAGATAAGCAGGAACTCTGTGATCAGCAGCCAACGGGTCAAGAGGAATTGAAGTGTCTCTACTAGATGCAGATGTTGGGGTTTCCCTATCACCCCTCTGGTTAACCTAGCTGCTTTATGGTGGCCATTTCTCTCTCTGCAATCTATGGTGATGAGGTCTAACCTCTCTGCATTATCAACATATACTGCCAATCAGTTACCCCACAATCAAGATCCAAATCTCTCCTTTAATGAGCTTGTTCTGAAGGCAGTCAGTTCCCAAAGGCGACAGTTAGCAGTAGAAACAATGGTGGCTGCTATTTCTCTGTTTTGAAAAAGGAGCTAGACTTATTTCTGTTGGGAGCAGAGATTGGATCGTACATCATAAAAGGTAAAAATATACATAAAAACATTGAATTTGGGGCTGGAAGAGGCCATTCATCCCTTTGAATCTGTGTTGTTCGGCAAGATCATAGTGAATTTACACCAACTTCAATTTCCTACACTATTCCTTCATCCCTCAGTACTTCAGAGTTCAAAAATCTATCGATCTCAGTCTTAAATATATTCAACTTTTGACCATTCTATTCACAATCTTCTGAGTGAAAAGTTCTCTCCTCATCTCAGTCCCACAGCATCTTTCCCATTAGCACCTTAATTTTCAGGATCACTTTCAGATGCCCAAGGGGGTCAGTTGGGAATTTTCTCCTTGATTAGCTCTGAGTTTTTTGCCTGCCTGAGGGAATCAGGGGACACAAGGGTCTAGTGGCAATGCTGCTGCAATCAGGGGACATGGGAGCAGACAGAATGGCCCAGCTACCTGTCAGTTATTGCAAACTAATGTGGAACATCACTCAGCATCAAAGATAGCTTTTGGTTTAATTCATGGATAACTCTCTTTAATCTCAAAGATAACACTCTGTTTCATTCACAGCTGAAGAGAAGAAAGCTGAGGTTAAGGAGGAATCAGAAGAGTCCGATGAAGACATGGGCTTCGGATTGTTCGATGATTAGTCTCTGCAGTCCTAGCAAGAAAGTTTATTGAAAAGCTTCCTATCAACACCAAGAATGATTCCTCCCCAACCCAGGCCAACACAAACTCCCCAAATGGATGGAAAAGATGGCAGAAAACACATTCCGTTTCTCCTTGGATGCCTCAATATTTGTTCGGGTTTTAATGTTTCATTCCTTTGTATCAGGTTGCCTGTGTCTCCAATTGTGACTAGGTCCTGTACTGGTTAGGCCACATTTAGAGTATTATGTCCAGTTCTCCTCACCGCGCTATCAGAATGATGTGGAGGCTTTAGAGACAGTGCAGAGAAGGTTTATCAGGATGTTGCTTGGTATGGAGGGCCTTAGCTATGAGGAGGGATTGGATAAACTGAGGGTGTTCTCCCTGGAAAGACAGAGAATGAGGGGAGACCTAATAGAGATGTACGATATTATGAAGGGTATAGATAGGGTGAACAATGGGAAGCTTTTTCCTAGGTCAGAGGTGATGATACAAGGGGTCACAGGTTCAAGGTGAGGTTTAACTCAGATATCAGAGGGACGTATTTTACACAGAGGGTGGTGGGGGCCTGGAATGCACTGCCGAGCAAGTGGTGGAGGCGGAAAAGCTGGGATCGTTTAAGACTTATGGATAGTCACATGAGCAGACTGGGAATGGAGGGATACAAACGAATGATCTAATTGGACCAATGAGCAGCACAGGCCTGGAGGGCCGAAGGGCCTGTTTCCTGTGCTGTATTGTTCTTTGTTCTTTTGTAACACTGAGCATAATCCCTGTGGCAAACTTTTTAAAAGATAAAGTTGTACCTGCCTCTACTATTACCTCTGGCAGCTTGTTCCAGACGCTCACTACCCTCTGTGTGAAAAGATTGCCCCTCTGGACACTTTTGTACCTCTCCTCTCTCACCTTAAACATATGCTGTCTAGTTTTAGACTCCCCTACCTTTGGGAAAAGATATTGACTATCTACCTTGTCTATGCCCCTCATTATTTTATAGATCTCTACAGATCACCCCTCAGCCTCCTACACTTCAGAGAAACAAGTCCCAGTCTATTCAGTCTCTCCTTACAACTCAATCCATCCAGTCCCAGGAGCATCTTAGTAAATCTTTTCTGCATTCTTTCTAGTGTAATATTATCCTTTTTATAATAGGGTGACCAGAATTGCACACAGTATTCTAAGTGTGGCCTCACCAATGTCTTGTACAACTTTAACAATACTAGCCCGAGTTAGTTTTGGCTGACATTTGGGGGGGCCGGATCTTCCTGTTCCTGCATGCATCTTTTGCACTTTTGACCTGCTGTCCTATGTGTATCCTCTAACATGGGCTTCCTCAGAACCAGAAAGATTTTAGATTCAGGGTAGGATGGAGGGGTGGAGACAGCTTCCTGCAACCCCCAGCCCCCCAGCCTGAAACCTGAAATGCACTATTCAGAAGTAGGAGATGTTAGAGCAATATAAACTTGCACCAATTTATTATAAATTATGCTTAAATATAGTTTTATTTTTAATATTTTAAATTAATTTAAAATATTGATATAAAATGGCTGTTACAAAATAGCCCCCAGTGGGTCCATTTCGAATTGTTGCACTGATGATGCTTCCTCTATGCATCATATTAAACTATATACCTGCACATTAAGAGAGCAAGGAAGAGTGGATTGAACATGGTAGAGAGATGGAGCTTTGCATTCCTTTACTGGATGTTGTACTCATTCGCATAAATTCTCTGTGTTGTGAACTTTCTTCCCAAAAGGGCATTGCTGCTTAGACATCTTGCAGGAGATTTTGCCAGATTAGCTCCCTCTCTTTGCAACACACGCTCCAAACTTTGCTGCACTTTATCCCCAATCCAAGGTAGCTATTCCAAGAGTTGAGTCCTCTTAAAAAAAACTCCATGAAATAATTAATGTCTTCTCTTTAAAGAGAGGAAATTATTATTTCCAAACATCAGGAACTAAGATTTTAATATTTTGGTTAAAGAAATTGCTGTAATATTTTTAGTCGTTTTTGTAGCCTCCTGCATGTAGCAGTTATATCCAAACGATCATTCCAAAAATGTGGTTGAAAATGTTTGTTATTCTCTATTATAGCTGAGTGTGGAAATAAAAACTGCAATGGCTTCAGACAAGTCTGTTGGTCTCAGTAAAAGGTGGTTTCTCCTATCTGCCCTCTGCAGTGAGCTAGCAATCCACTCAGTTGTATCCAATGGACAGACCGTCTGGCATCAATCTGCAGAGCCAGCATTGGTGACCTTGCAGATCCCTTCTTACTAACATCTGGGGGCTGGTGCCAAAATTGGGAGAGCTTTTTTACAAAATAGCTAAACAACGCACTGACATCGTCATTCTCACGGAATCATACTTTACAGATGATGTCCCAGACACCGAAATTACCATTCCGAGGTATATCGTATCCCACTGGCACGACAAACCCAGCAGAGGTGACAGTGGCACAGTGGTATAGTGGGAGAGCTCAACATTGACTCCAACCCTATGATGTATCATGGCACCAGATCAAACATGAACAAGGGAACCTAGAGTCATGAAGGTTTACAGCAGGGAAACAGGCCTTCAGCCAAACTTGTCCATGCTGTCCTTTTTTAAAAACCCCTAAACTAATCCCAATTGCCTACATTTGGCCCATATCCCTCTATACCCATCGTACCCATGTAACTATCTAAATACTTTTTAAAAGATAAAGTTGTATCTGCCTCTACTACCTTGGTAGCTTGTTCCACACACTCAGTGTGAAAAAATTGCCCTTCTGGATACTTTTGTATCTCTCCCCTCTCACCTTAACCTATGCCCTCTAGTTTTAGACTCCCCTACTTTTGGGGAAAGATATTGACTATCTACCTTGTCTCATTATTTTATAGACCTCTACAAGATCACCCCTCAACCTTCTATGCTCTAGAGGGAAAAAGTCCCAGTCTTCAGTCTCTCCTTATAACTCAATCTATCAAGTCCTGGTAGCATCCTAGTAAATCTTTTCTGCACTCTTTCTAGTTTAATACCATTTTTTCTATAATAGGATGATCAGAATTGCACTCACTATTCCAAGTATGGCCTCACCAATGTCTTGTACAACTTTAACAAGGTGTCCCAACCCCTGTATTTAATGTTCTGGGTGAGGGAACCAAGCATGTTGAATGCCTTATTCGCCACTGTCCACTCTGAATCTTCTGCTGATTACCACATACAGTCCCACTAAGCTGATGAATCAGTACTGCTCCATCTTGAACACCACTTGGAGGAAGCACTGAGGGTGGCGGGCACAGAATGTACCCTGGCTGGGGACTTCAATGTCCATCACCAAGGATGTCTCGATAGCGCCAGCACAGACTGAGCTGGCCAGATGCTAAAAGACATCACTGCGAGACTGGGACTGTGGCAGGTGCTGAGGGAACCAAAGAGAGAAAACCATACTGGACCCCATCCTCACCAACCTGCCTCCTGCAGACATATATATCCATGACATTATCGATAGGAGCGACCACCACTCTGTCCTTGTGGAGACAGAGCCCTATCTTCCACTGTGTTGTGTGGCACTACCAATGTGGGACAGGCTTCAACCAGATCTAGAAACTCAAGATTGGCCAACCCTCAGGTGCTGTGGGCCATTAGCAGCAGCAAAATCAACCTTACAGCCTGGTATATCCCAATACCATCAAGCCAGGGGATCAATCCCTGGTTGAATGCAGAGTGCAGGAAGGCATGCCAGGAGCAGCAACAGGCACACCTGGGAATGAGGTATCAACCTGGTGAAGCTACAACACAGGACTACTTACTGCAAAACAGCACAAGCAATAAGTGACAAAGCTAAGCAAATCCACAACCACCTGATCAGGTTTAAGGTCTGCAGTCCTGCCACATCCAACCGTGAATGGTGGTGGACAATTGAACAACTCTCTGGGGAAGAGGCTCCACAACTATCCCCATCCTCAATGATGGAGGAGCCCAGCACATCAGTGCAAAGTGTAAGGTGAAGTATCCACCTTGGCCTCCTCCTGTGGTCCCCAGCATCTCAGATGCCAGTCTCCAGCCACCCCACTGAAAGCACTGGATATGACAAAGGCAATGGACCCTAAGAATCTCCAGGCTATAGTCTGGAAGATTTGTGTTCCGGAATTTACCCTGTCTCTTGCCAAGCTGTTGCAGTCCAGCCACAATACTTATCTTAATGACTATTGGCCAGTGGCTCTGACATCCATCATTCTGAAATACTTCAAAAGGTTAGTCATGACACAAATCAATTCCAGCCTCCTGGACTGCCTGGATCCATTACAGTTTGCTTATCACTGCAACAGGTCCATAGCACACACCATTTCCCTGACCCTGCACTCAATCCTGGAACATCTAGATAACAAGGACACCTACGTCAGACTCCTGTTTTTTGACTACAGCTCAGCCTTCAACACGACTATTCCCACAAAACTCATCTCCAAATTCCATGGCCTGGGCCTCAGCACCTCCCTCTGTGACCAGATCCTGGACTTCTTAACCCATGGACCACAATCAGTAAGGATAGGCAACAACACCTCCCCTACGATCATCCTCAATACCGGTGCCCTACAAGGCTGTGTTCTCAACCCCCTACTGTACGCTTTATATACCAATGACGGTGTGGCCAAATTCCCTCCAATTCGATTTTCAAGTTTGTGGGTCGAATTTCAAACAATGATGAGACAGAGTACATGAATGAGATGGAGAATCTGGTGAACTGGTGCAGTGACAATAATCTCTCCCTCAATCTCAACAAAACAAAGGAGATTGTCATCAACTTCAGGGAGCATAAATGTGAACATGCCCCTATCCACATCAATGGAGACAAAGTAGAGAGGTTTGTGAGCTTCAAGTTTTTAGGTGTTCAGTCTCTAATTTCTCAGCAGACTAAGGAAATTTTGCACGTCAGCTATGATTCTCACCAACTTTTACAGATGCACCATACAAAGCATTCTTTCTAGTTGTATCACAGCTTGGTATGGGCTCCTGCTCCGCCCAAGACCACAAGGAACTACAAAAGGTTGTGAATGTAGCCCAATCTAACACACAAACTAACCTCTCATCCATTGACTCTGTCTACATTTCCCACTGCCTCCGCAAAGCAGCCAGCAACAGGTCTGCAGCAAATGTCATCTCCCACATACCCCGGACATTTTCTCTTCCACCTTTTTCCTTTGGGAAAAAGATACAAAAGTCTGAGGTCACGTACCAACCAACTCAAGAACAGCTTCTTCCCTGCTGCTGTCAGACATCAGAATCTTCTTAGCTTGCATGAAGCTGATCTTTCTGTATACCCGAGCTATGACTGTAACACTACACTCTGCACTCCCTGACACTGGCCGACAGTCATTAAGGCATGCTGCTTGATTTTAATTAGATATGAGATGATGGTCGTCTTCTTGAAGCAGATAGGGACCTCAGATTGTTATAAAGAGAGGTTGAAGATATTTGTGAATATTCCCGCCCACTGATCCGCGCAGGATCTGAGTGCGCGTCCGCATACCCACTCCAGGCCAGTCGTTGGGTTGACCTTCAAGAAAGCTGCTCTGATACCTGTAATGACCTTGGTGACCTCCGAGCTTCCCAGGGTGGAGCACTCTCACTGACCTCTTGCTCAAAATGGACAGGGAATGCATTGAGCTGATCAGGGACGGATGCAGTGAAGCCGACGATTTTACATTCTTGCAGCCTGTAATGTCTTGCAGACATTGCCATAGTCGGTGGGGGTGGATGTGGTTGGCTTGGACTCCAGCTTGGTCTGGTGCTGTCCTTTCGTATCATTGACGGACAGGAGAATGACCCCCAGCGTCTGCGGAGAGAGAAACACAGTTAATGTGTTGAGTAGATATGACTCTTTTTCAGAGCTATTCCTATGTACCTTCAGGAGCAGCACAGTGATCAGCACTGCTGCCTCACAGCACCAAGGATCCAGGATTCAATTCTGGTCATTGTCTATTTAAAGTTTGCACATTCTCCCTGTGTCTGCGTGGGTTTCCTCAGGGTGCTTCGGTTTCCTCCCACTATCCAAAGGTGTGTGGGTTAGGTTGATTAGGACATGCTAAATTGCCCCTTATTGTCAGGGGAACTAGCAGGGGAAATGCATTGGTTTAAGGGGATAGGGCCTAGGTGGGATTGTGATTGATACAGATTTGATGGGCTGAATGGCCTCCTTCTGCACCGCAGGGAATCTCTGATCTTCCATTAGGAAAATCATCCTTTCCCACAGCTCACTGTGTCTGTGCTTCAGACAATTTTTATTCATCCGAACTGACAAGGGGCTTCCTATTCCAAAGCCTTAAAGAGATTATGGGTGAATTGGAGAGTGAGGGACGTGGAGGGAGTGAGGAGGAGCGGTGAGGAGTGAGGAGGGGGGGAGGGAGTGAGGGTGAGGTGAGGGAGTTGAAAACGGATGAGGGGGTGGAGGGAGCTAGGTGAGGTTAGGAAGTGAAGGGTGAGGCGTGGGTGAGGGGTAGGGAGGGGAGGAAGTGAGGGTTGGAGGGGTGAGGGTGAGGGAGAGGTGAGGGTGAGGGAGTGAGGGTGAGGGTGAGGGGAGTGAGGGTGAGGACAGTGTGAGGGAGTGAGGGAGTGAGGGTAAGGGGGTGAGGGTGAGGGAGTGAGGGTGAGGGGGTGAGGGTGAGGGAGGTTTTATCACTGAGAGATTGGAAAGGGATTATTTATGAGAGAAGAAGGAAGTGGATTTTATTTGAAGTGAAGAATGGAATTGAGTGAATGCTGCCACGATAAAGCGATGCTGTTATTAACGGAGCGTTAACAACAACCCCAGATTTACTGATAGCAATTAAAAACTGACAAATAGGAGGAAGATTCGCAATTGAGCCTCTCAAACCACAGCCCGTGTGGTTTGTGTTACCATCCCATTTGCTGTTATAATTGGGGAAGATTCCTGAATGGAACCCTGGCTCATCCTTGGGAGCGATTCTCCAAGCTGGGATATCAGGCTTTCCAGTGAGCAACACGGCCTTCATAGATCTCCAGCTGATAAATTTCTGACACAGAGCTGTATAAATTTCAATCCCATTACTGGGCCCAGAACTCAAATCTCGGCGTCCGCTGCTCTCTCCCCCACACTGCCAGGAGTGGTTCACTCTAGCGGGGTTTACAACGCCTCCCCACGAGCAGGAGGGCTGGTGGCCTGACCCTACAGGATAGCCATGGAGGCCCCCCCCAAGGAGGTAGAGGGTAAGGAGTTGTGCCCCTGAGCATTGCCAGCTTGCCAGCGCCAACCTGGCCCCCTGGTACTGTCTGACAGGTAAAGTAATAATGCCCACTGAGTATCGGGCAGTGCAAAGAGATGGGGCCAGAGTGGGCAGGACCTAGAGTGGAGGTGGGGCCCATGATGGGGGGATTAGTGCTGGTGAAGGGTTCCTGCTGCACTCTATAGAGGGGTCAGTGTCAGAGGGAGGGAGGCCAGCGATCGGGGCTGGGGGAGGGTCAGCCTGCTGGGGGCGGGTAGATTTGGGGGATTGCTCAGAACTGGAGAGGCTCGGGACTGCCAGTGGCAGGGTTTGGGCGCGGTGGGAGTTCAGGACTCTGAGCCAGTGGTGAGAGGTGAAAGGAGGCTTCAAGGCTAGCCCATACATCATCATGGTGGCCATACATGTGGGGATAGCGATTGGGCCATGGCAGGGTGAGGGGGCTGGGCAGGGTGAGGGGCTGGGAGGGGTGAGAGGGCTGGGAGGGGTGAGGGGGCTGGGAGGGGCACATTGCAGGGTCACGGGGTTGGTCAGCGATCAGGAGGCCAGCAGTGTGGGGCTACTGTGTATGTGTTGATCTTGGCATTGACAGATTGGCGCACGCATAGTGGCGCACTTAGTGCTATACTGCCGCCTCTCCAGCAGGAATAAGCCCTTCCCCCCCACTGAATTTCTCTGCCCAAGACTGCAAGAAACCACAAAGGGTCGCAAATAAAGTCCAGTCCTCCCAAAAGTTGACACTGTCTACACTTCCCACTGCCTCAGAAAAGCATTTAGCATAACCAAGGACCCCATGCACCCTGGACATTCTCTCTTCCACCTTCTTCATTGGGAAAAAGATACAAAAGTTTAAGGTCATGCATCAACTGACTCAGGAACAGCCTCTTCCCTGCTGTCATCAGACTTTTGAATGGACCTACTTCGCATGAAGTTGATCCTAGCTATGACTGTGATACTACATTCTGCACTCCTTCCTTTTCTTCTCTATGAACAGTATGTTCTCTATGGTGTCAAGAAACAATATTTTTCACTGCATAGTGACACATGTGACAATAATAAATCAAATCAAAATTCTGACTTAAAACATTGGCTCTATTCTCGCTCCACAGGTGCTGTCAGGTCTGCTGAGATTTTCCAGCATTTTCTGTTTATTTTCCAGCAATAATCTTCCTACTAAACTAAAGGACCTGCAAAATTCCACCCATTAAGAATAATAGAGGCAAGACTCAAGTAGATTTTTTAAATTAGATTAACAATGTACATAGAAGA
The DNA here is from genome assembly GCA_024679065.1 of Sphyrna mokarran. NCBI lineage: Eukaryota > Metazoa > Chordata > Chondrichthyes > Carcharhiniformes > Carcharhinidae > Sphyrna > Sphyrna mokarran. The sequence goes on from JAGIQG010000016.1 coordinate 71,553,218, forward strand.
TATAGAAAAGGCTGCTAGAAATTAGGTTTTTTGTATGTTTGGATCCATTTTGCAAAAACAACCAATTTTTTTGTGATTTAACTCTGCAACATATTAAATATGCTTTTCTGTCAATAATACTGGGAGTTCAAAAGGACTGGGAACATTTGGGAAATGCTATTGTAGATAGTGTATTGTGTGTGTTGCTGGTGGAGGGAGTGAATGTCTGTGGAAGGGGCAGAATTAAGTTGGGGCTGCTTTGTCCTGGATGGTGTCAAGTTTCTTGAGTGTTGTTGGAGCTGCATTCACCCAGGTAAGTGGGAAGTATTCCATCACACTTTGTAGATGGGAGTGGATAGGCTTTTGGGGTCAGGAGGCAGGGAGCTGGGCAGCGTGTTAGGAAGTGAGTTGCTCATTGAAGGACTTCTGACTTCTCTATCTTTTGAGTTCCCGAACAAAGCAGCTTTTTTTTAAGTGTATCTTCACACAGACCTTTCGGGTATGGGGGAGGGGGGAAGTGATGGAAGGATGCCTGAGCTATTTATTAGCCCATTGAACTGCTCCTTCCATAGACAACAAGCCCTGGCATTGGACTTGAACCTGCAGCTTCTGGTCCAGAGGTAGGAACATTACCACGTGCCACAAGACCTCCTTTTTAGGCAACTTAATTTGCATACCTCCAAGGTACATGTCACAATAAGATCTCATGATGTATCTTCCTGAATCTTTAAAATACAATCAATTTAAATTAACAGCTATCATTATTTAAAGGCATTTCTTTCGGACAAGATTTCCCAACTGAACAATTCCTGAATGATTGTTTGTTTTATTAAGTATTGATATTCCCTATATTTAATAATCTCACCAAGGTTCAGTCTTCTGGCACCCTACTGTGTGTGGCTTTATATGCCCATCTCTGATCAGAACCTTCCACACACGTGATACAGTTGTACAAAACGTTGGTTAGACTTCATTTGGAATACTGTGTCCAGTTCTGGTCGCCTTACTACCGGAAGGACGTGGAGACTCTGGAGAGAGTGCAGAGGAGGTTTACCAGGATGCTGCCTGGTATGGAAGGTCTGAGGTACAAGGAGAGGTGAGGCAAATTGGGACTGTTTTCCTTAGAAAGATGTAGACTTAAAGGAGATCTAATAGAGGTGTACAAGATTATGAGGGGTATAGATAGAGTAAACAGGGTTAAGCTTTTTCCTAGGATGGACTCAAATAGCACAAGGGGTCAAGGGCTTAGGGTGGGGTGGGTAAGGTATAATTTGGATGCTAGAGGGAGTTTTTTCACACAGAGGGTGGTCGGGGTATGGAATGCGCTGCCAAGTAAAGTGGTGGAGGCAGGTACTCTGGAGTTATTTAAGAAATACTTAGATGGGCACATGAACAGAATGGGAATGGAGGGGTATAGAAAACTGATTTAAAATAGGGATCATGAGCCGTGGGAGTCCCTGGGAAGTGTGTAAATAGATGATGATATTGATGTACTTGTTTTTATCCTACAGGTGCTTTGGTCCACCTTGTTGTCTAACGAGGGGCATAAACGCGATGGGTCGTGAGAGGGCTGCTCTTGGATTTTTTTTCGAGAGTATCCTAGTGCTTCACGTCGTTAGTGTATGCTTGACCTGGACCATTTGATGGGCAATACGACAGCTCAGTGACTATCGCTGTGCTGTGCGGATACATGGATTTGGGCCTGTGTCTGTGGGAGTTTGCGCATTCTCCCCATGCTTGCATGGGTTTTCTCTGGGTGCTCCGGTTTCCTCCCACATCCCAAAGATGTGCTCTTAGGCTAATTGGCAAAACAAATTCTCCCTAAATTGTCTCAAATTTGGTTTTTAATCCATAGATCTATAAACATGGATAGGGATCGCGGGTAGAGGTGGGAACATCGGGGTGGCGGCGTGGGCTCGTTGGGCCGAGGGGCCTGTTTCCCATGCTGTTTTGTTTTTGTTCTTTTGTTTGACGAAGGAACACTGTTTCCGAAAGCTTGTAAGATTACTATCGAATAAACTGGTTGGACTCTAACCTGGTGTTGTGAGACTTCTTACTGTGTTTACCCCAGTCCAACTCCAGCATCTCCACATCTCTATAACTTTCAACAGGGAAAGCTACAACTGCAGTTTACAGCACTCAGGACCAAGTCCAGGGACAGGTTAAGGATGTGGTGCATTCAAATTCACACAGCTCATTTTCCTTTGAGTTAGTTCCCACTCACTCAATGGGAAGCTCACACTTCACTGAACCCAGATCTATTGATGATTCCCCTGTGTCCTTCATGGCCATTGTAACACTGTATATCATTCATAGACCTTTCTGCCAAGGTTTATTAAATTACTGTTACGGTTCAGGTCAGAAACTCCAAATGTTTTTTGGATTATAAGTTCTGCACCTTGAATTTAGCTAAAATAAGCATGAGGTGTTTCACTTCAGATATGATTCAGATGATACACTAAGGAGCTTTTCTCAAACAAGGTTTATATAGGAATAGACTATACGGAATGAAAATTAGCAGAACTTTTATTAATCACGAGCAGAAACAAAACAAAACAATAATGTGTAATCCTTAACCAATATATATCAGATGTTCCAATCAACATTAAAATCCTTTATACAGATTTATCACTGCACAGACCAATGCTCGCATACCAGAATCCAGTCCCCTAGGTTGAATGCTGATTTCAAATGATCTTGAAAACTCAGAGCAATTTGAGTTCAGATCAGCTTCCCAAAACACTAAAGCAGCGATCCTTTACTGCAGCACACGGCAACAAGCCTTTCTTTCAGCTAACCTGGTTAAATTTTCAAAGCAAATCAGAGAGAGAAGGGGACATATTTTTCCAGCTGATTTCTAAAACCACCTTAACCCTGCAGCCAGAATGAAACTGAAAACTGAAAAGATTTGGTCACTTGACCTGCCCACAGTTTATTTTTCCTCCTTCAGCAACGACATCACCAAGACTGTGACCATAATTTTAAAAAACCTCTTAAAGGTTCATCCACACCACACTATCCATTAAATTTATAAGGAGATCACAGTTTAACTTTGGTCAGACTGCAGGGCGGGGAAGAGAAGGATTGTTTTCCCAGCTGCAGGTGCCTGGCAGCAGTTGCCGAAAAGCTATTCCTGTTTTTCTCATACTTTAATCACTCTGCTTGGGATTCTTTCAGCCGTTTATTTCACAAGCATGTTTTGTCGATAATACGCAGTCACTAAAAGCTGAAGACAAGCTGTGCTTTCTCAGAACACTCCGCTCTGACCCTGTTTTAACAGTTCTGTAGTTCTGGGAGAGAAGTTTGATTATAATTGTTTAACTCCGCAGGGTGTACAACATTCTGCACTGTTGGAGGTACAGACTTACAGATGAGACAATAAACCAAGGCTCCTGTCCCTGTGCCCTCTCAAGAGGATATAAATGATCTCATGGTCACTATTCCAAAGAGCAGAGATAGGTCCCAGCCAACACTTAATCTCTGGAGGGTGATATCCAAGTTTTGAAAATCAACAAAAAGCCAAGAACAAAGAAAAATACAGTGCAGGAAATGTATAACCCTCCAAGCCTGCACTGATTATGATGCCTGTCTAATCTAAAACCTTATGCACTTACAGAGTCTGTATCCTTCCATTTCCATCCTATTCATGCATTTGTCTAGTTGCCCCTTTAATGTCACTATTGTACCAGCTCCCAATACCTCCCCGTTCCAGACATTCACACCCTCTGTGTAAAAAACTTGCTTTAGACATCCCTTCTAAACTTTTTCCTATGCACCTTAAACCCATATCCCCTCATACTCAACTTTTCCACCCTAGGAAAGAGCTTCTGACTATCCACTCTGTCCATGCCACTGATAATCTTATCAAGTCGCCCCCTCAACCTCTGTGATTCCAGTGAGAACAAACCGAGTTTCTCCAACTTCTCCTCATAGCTAATGCTCTCCATACCAGGGCAACATCCCGGTAAACCTCTTCTGTACTCTCTCCAATGCTTCCACATCCTTGTGGTAGTGTGGGGACCAGAATTGTACACATTGTACTCATGTTCCTCTTTGTCTACTCCAGTGACTAGGATGTCATCCAGACAGCATTAGACCCACTCAGTCCACTCAGGCTGTTTCATTCCCCTTCAAGACAAGACAGGGCTCGATGTGATACCAAACGGCAACCTTCAGTAGCATAACAAGCCTTTATGGGTCACAATTGTCAGAAGTTGACAATTGATCCTAGTGTCGGGGAATTAGCAGGGTAAATGTGTGGAGTTATGGGAATAGGGTGAGATTATGGTCAGTACAGACCACAGTTGTGAGGACTCTATGTTCCTGTGACTTCTCCACATTCGGATGTAAGAAGGCTTGGCTCAGGTGGACTTTGCTGAAATGTTGGTGTCCAGGTCTGCAATGTGTAGTAATGGGCACTGTTCAGTACATGCAATGGATTTATGGTGATGTTAAAACCCGTGCAGACTCTTACAGATCTATCTCTCTTGATGACTGGTTCAATAGGCATTGTCCACTCACTGATGTTGACGGGTTTCAGATCTCCAGCCTTCACCAGTTGCTCCAAATCAACCTCCACTTCCAGACAAATCACACATGGTACAAACCTGGAATTTAAACATTTCACTTGGCTTCCGTTTTTTATTTTCAGTTTGACTGTAATGTCTTTTATACTCCAACAGCTCATTTCTGTAAAATTTTTATGAGACCTAATTTTCCTTTGGTCATCAACATTGACTTCAGCCCTCTTACCCAAAACCATGACCTCCCCTATCCCCGTAACCCCTGTGAATTTAGCACGGCCAATCCACCCAACGCACGCATCTTTGGAGTGTGGGAGGAAATCGGAGCACCCAGAGGAAACCTGTGCAGTCGCGGGAAAAACATGTAAACCCCACACAGGCAGACAGCCGAGGCCAGAATCAAACCCAGTACCTGGGGCTGTGAGACAGCAGTATTAATAATTGTGCCACTGTGTCACCCTGTTCTCATTTCATACAGTCTCCTGACCTTATGGTAAGATTACTTTCAGTTAACAGATTTTTTTGTGTCGCTTCAGAGCACAGGCCACAGACAAATCTGTCCTGGATAGTGTCATTCAGCACATCTCCAAACTCATAACATTCTGGAAATCTTTTAAGCACAGCCACAAATTGTGCGATTGACTCCGTCTCTTCTTGAATTCTTTTCTGGAATCTAAAGCACTCTGCAATCACCAGGAGTTTCACTGAAAAATATGCTTGCAGAATGTCCACAATCAGTTTGTATGTTTTAGTGCCTGGTTTGTCAGATTGCACTAAACTACAGAGGAGACTAAACATCAGCCTCCCTCCCCCTCGCTCCCCGCCAATCACGCTCTGATACAGTAAACTCCCCATTTGTCACAGGATCCCACGATGCCGAGAACTCCTGGGAATTTTGAGCAGGTTTGCTGTACACATTTCACAACTGCATTTCCAGCAATTACCTCGGTTTTCTTACACACAAGGTACTTAATCAAGTTTAGGGCTCTTATTTATCGCAGCCAGTTCTATAATCTGCTTGCAGAGTTTTGTTTGCTTGAGTCCACCTAGCCCATTAGTCTCCTGAACATGTGTGGAAGTTTTAACATAGAAACATTGAAGATAGGAGGAGGCCATTCAGCCCTTCAAACCTGCTCTGCTATTCATTATGATGATGGCTGATCCTGTGTTTCCGAGTAACTGATAACTGCTTGTGAATATGAATGGCTGTAGGGACTCTATGTTTCTGTGACTTCTCCACATTCATATGTGAGAAGCCTGGCTCAGGTGGACTTTGCTGAAGTGTGGGTGTCCTTCAACATGAGGTAATGGGCTTTCTTTTTATTCTGACCTTTCCTTTGTTTTTTTTTTCTTTCTGGGTGATTAGCAAACGCACGTCTCTGGTCCTTGTCGCCAGTTTTGTTGTGTAATCGAGATATGATGTGCAAAACAGACTTGGCTTACAATTGAATGGAGCTTCAGGAATGAACTGTGATCTTGTCCATGGCTCTCTGTTCCCTATACCAGGTCTACCACATCATTTCTGGTGTACACATCGACAGAGCATAGCTCTGCAAGTCAATAGGAATAAAAACACAATAGGATGTAAAGAGAAACTAATTCTCCTGGCTAGGGAGTCAATGACTAGACATATGGTCACACATTCAGCAATGAAATCGGGGAACACATCCATACTGAGGATGGTAGAAGGTTGGAACTCTTTGCAAATGGCAACTGATTCCAGATCCATCATTAACTTTGAATCCGAAATGAATAGATTTTATGAGCCAAAGCTATTAAGGAATATGAGGTCAAAGGTGAGTATATATCTTAGGTCACAAGTCAGCTGTGATTTCATTGAATGGCAAAGCAGGTACAAGGGGCTGAATGGCCTCCTCTGGTTTCAGGGTAAGTGATAATCTCTTGTGGATAGGTTTGTGTGTGACCAAAATGAAATCGGCTGGAAAATGTTACTGACCCCGAATAGTTACCCAGTCAGTAAACACATAAGTCAGAATTAATTTGAATATTAAAATCTACATTAAAACAATAAGCACATTTCTAAATGATGTCACTGAGTGTGAAGCACTTTGTCACAACCTGAGGCTGTGAAATGCTCTAAAAATGCAAATTCTTTCCTTTCAGATTCTGATTGAGTCGGAACACTCGATTAGCGTATTTGGAGGAAAGTTGCCTTGTTGGAAATATTTGTTGACTGCTGGCCGTGGATCAGGCAGGGAACTGAATAGGCAATTAAACTGTTAAACTTTGACCAGAAGGGAAGTTCTGCCCAATGATTTTTCCATCTTCCACTGTCTGCTTTTGACAGAGGGCGGGACTGGAAAGAAACGTAATTTACTCTCTGCTGAAAAAGAGAAATATGACTAATTAATCAGAACTGGTGAACAGTTAGACAGGAACTGTATTGTCTAGCTGTGAACTGAATGATTTCCCGGAAGAATCGATGCTGTTGATCAGATAGTGTTAGTTCTTGTCCCAGCTCCGAGGGCGGGAGCGCCCCATGGATTAACATTGGACTCCGGGTAGAAACTGTTTCATTTCCAGGAAGCTGGGTCACTGGAGGATCTCAGAGCTGGCTGTAATGAAGATTATTGAAGATCTGTAGTCACTGGGCTGTCTTCATCCACTACTCGGGTAATGGAAGGTTTAAAAACGAAAGTTGTTCCAGGAAAGTGAAACTTTGGAATTTAAAGTTGGCGGATAGCCTGTATATAGAGCTCCCTCTGAGTTGTGTTTTCTCAAGATTTTTGTCAGTATTCTTCTATGTATATATCATTGAGCAAATTGTACCAGTGTGTACACGTGTGTTTGTGTGTATGTTGCATGTATTTGTATATATGCATGTGTGTACATGCGTATGTGTGTTGTGTTTGTGAGTGTCATGTGTCGGTGTGTTTGTGTGTGTTTGCGTGTCTGTGTGTGTGTGAGGAGATGCATTTTGGTAGATTAATTTCAGCTGGGAGCTATAAAGTAAACGGCAAAACCATCAGGAGCACAGACACACAGAGAGATCTGGGAGTACAGATCCACAGATCCTTAAAGTGGCAGCACAGATGGAAAAGCTAGCAAAGAAAGGATAGGTGATGTAGAGATGCCGGCGTTGGACTGGGGTAGTAAGAACTCAGTAAGAATCTAGCAACACCAATTTTAAATCCAACCGATTTAATCCAAACCTGGCAAAGAAAGGATACAGCATGTGTGCCTTCATCAGACAGGGCATCGAGTATAAAAGTTGGCAAATTATGTTACAGTTATATAAAACATTGGTTTGGCCACATTTAGAATACTGTGTCCAATTCTGGTCCCCACACTACCAGAAGGATTTGGAGGCTTTGGAGAGAGTGCAGAGAAAGTTTACCAGGATGTTGCCTGGTATGGAGGGTATTAGCTATGAGGAGAGATTGAACAAACTGGGATTGTTCTCCCTGGAAAGATGGAGGCTGAGGGGTGACCTGATAGAAGTTTATAAAATTATGAAGGGTGTGGATAGGGAGAACAGTTGGAAGCTTTTTCCGAAGGTAGAAATGACAATTGCAAGGGGCACAAGTTCAAAATAAAGGGGAAGGTTCAGTGGAGATGTGCAGGGGAATTTTTTTACACAGAGAGTGGTGGAGACCTGGAATGCACAGACAAGTGAGGTGGTTGAGGCAGTTCCGTTAGCGACAATTAAGACTTATCTGGATAAACACATGAACAGACAGGGAACAGAAGGATACAGGTGTGCGTTTGTGCCTGGACAATATGATTGGCGTGGGGCCTGTTCCTATGCTACACTGTTATTTGATGGTCAGTGCTCAGCCCTGCTGCTGTTTGTTATCTGTATCAACAATTTGGATGAGAATGGACAAGGTATGATCAGAAAGTTGCAGATGACACTAAAATAGGTGGTATTGGAAGGAAGGTTATCAAAAGTAAGGAAGGTTATCAAAAATTGCAAAAGCATCTTGATCAGCCGGGGAAGTGAGCTGAGAAATAGCAAATGGAGTTCAATCCAGATAAATGTGAGGTGTTGCACTTTGGAAAGTCAAATCAAGGTCGGACTTTCACAGTGAATGTTGTTGTTTGTCCATTGTCATCAATGAGAATCTTGACACCATTCATCATTTTCAGGCTGGTTATGATGGGTCCAAAGATAACTGATCAGGCCAATTCGGGCACGGAATGTCCTGGCAAATATTGGACAGACTTATGTTGACACTGTAGTTGTTGCACTGGTCGCTCTGGACTTGTGCAGCTCGCGCTTAACTTGTGCTTCACCAGTACACCTTGCTTTGTGAGCTTGACAGCCTTTGTGGATGAGGCAGCGCCATGTAGGGTGGATTTATGCCAGCGTTTCCCAGATGGTCGTGTCGATGTCAAGCAACTTCAGGGAGGCCTTGAGTGAGTGTGTCTTTAAAACATTTCTTCTGTCCTCCATGCGAGCATCTTCCAGCACAGAGTTCGTCAAATAGGAGCTGCTTGGGTATGTGCTCATCTGACATACGGATGACATGCCCACCGGGTCTGCACTGTCATCAGCAGTGTGTGGACTGATGGTAGAGTTGCTCTAGACAGAACTTCAGTGTCTGATATTTTGTCGTGCCATCTGATGCATAACATTCTGCAAAGACAAGTCATGTAAAAAAGATTGAGCTGTTTTGTATGCCTTCGATATGGTAAGTGAATGGTAGGACCTGAGGTTATTTTCATTAGAGAGAAGAAGGTTACGCGGTGTCCTAATTGAGGCGTATAAGATGATCAAGGGATTGGATAGGGTGGATAGTGAGAGCCTTTTTCCTCGGATGGTGATGACCAACACGAGGGGACATAACTTTAAATTAAGAGGTGGTAGTTATAGGACTGATGTCAGAGGCAGGTTCTTTACACGGAGGGTGGTGAGGGCGTGGAATGCCCTGCCTGCAGCAGTTGTGGACTCGCCTACTTTGGGGGCATTCAAATGTTCGATGGATAGGCATATGGATGATATTGGAATAGTTTAGGTTAGAGGGTCCACTGGCCGGCGCAACATCAAGGGCCAAAGGGCCTGTACTGCGCTGTAATGTTCTATGTTCTATGTTCTTTGGGAGTATTGTGGAACAGAGGGACCTGGGAGTTCAGGTGCGAGTTCTCTAAAGGTAGAGTCACAGGTAGATAGGGCAATGAAGAAGGTTTGTGGCATACTGGCCTTTTTCAGCCAGGGCAATGAGTATAGAAGTTGGAAAGTTATGTTGCAGTTGTACAGAATGTTGGTGAGACCACACCCAGAGTATTGTGATCAGTTTGAGCTGTAGAAAAGACGTTATTAAACTGGAGAGAATACACAAAAGATTTACAAAGATATTGCCAGGAATCAAGGGACTGAGTTATAGGGAGGGATTGGACAGGGAAAGACATTTTTCTTTGGAGCGTAAGAGACTGAGGAGTGATCTTACAGAGATGTATAAAATCATGAGAGGCATGGATAGGGGGAATGCACTCAGTTTTTTTTCCCAGAGTTGGGGAAGTGAGAACCAGAACAGATCAGTTTAAGAGGGAAAAGAACTAGTGGGAACCTGAGGAGCAACTTTTTTTACACAGAGGATGGTACATATATGGATTGAGTTGCTGGAGGAAGTTGTTGAGGCAGGGACATTTAAAAGGCATTTGGACAGATAAGTGGATGAAAGGTTTAGAGGGATTTGGGCCAAATGCAGGCAAATGGGGTTAGTTTAAATGGGCATTTTGTTCGGCATGGACCAGTGTGGGCTGAAGGGCCTGACTCCGTGCTGTGAATTCTAGGGTAGTCTATGATAGTCACACATTCAAAACATGCTCTGTAATATCCATTGCTCTCTGCCTGAGCAGGAGCATGAATTGGCCTCAGTATCCCTGGGACAGGATAGGAATTCATCTCCTCATTGAGCCATAGAGGTTTACAGCATGGGAACAGGCCCTTTGGCCCAAATTGTCCATGTCGACAATATCAACTGCACTGCCCTCATCTACCTTCCTGGTTACTTGTTCAAAAAACTCATTTACATTTATGAGACATGATCTTTCCACTCACAAAGCCATGCTGACTGTCCCTAATCAGTCCTTATTTCTCTAAATGCCTGTAGATCCTGTCTCTCAAAATACCTTCCAACAATTTACCCACCACAGATGTGAGGCTCACTGGCCTGTAATTCCAGGCTTTTCCCTGCAGCCCTTTTTAAACAAAGGCACAACATTTGCCACTTTTCAATCTCCAGGCACCTCACCCGTGACTATTGATCATTCAAATATCTGGGCCAGGGCTCCCACAATTTCCTCCTCAGCCTTCCACAATGTCCTGGGATACACTTCATCAGGTCCTGGGGATTTATCTATCTTGATGTGCTTTAAGACTTTCAGCACCTCTTTCTCTGTAACATGTACACTCCTCAGGACATCACTATTTATTTCTCTGAGTTCTCTAACATCCATCCCTTTCTCAACAGTAAATACTGATGAGAAATGTTCATTTAGGATCTCACCCATCTCTTGTGGATCCACACAATGGATGACTGTGCTGATCCTTAAGAGGCTCTTCTTTCTCCCTGTTACTCTTTTGCTCTTTATGTATTTTTGGAAGTCTCCTCACTATCTCATGGTTACTGTGAAGGAAGGTGTATCAGTGAGGAAATGAGCCATGACTAAGATCAGTGGTGGCCACTGAATCCAAAATTAAATGGAAACAAAATAGCGACAAGAGAGGGTTAATCAAATGGGATTAGAATTGGTTTATCTTTATATTAATTTAACCGTGCCCAGTAACTTTTCAGTTGATATTGATCTGATTCCCAGCTGATCCATACCTGTGGTACAAACATATCCTGGAATGAGATCTGGGAAGGTTTGTCAGCGTTACCACAGACAGAACGTTTGTTTCTCCTTTGCTGCCTATGATCAGTAAGTTTAATTATAAAGGTGTGTGTTTCCTTAACCCTGGAGTGTGTTCCAATGTAGTAATTCAGCAGCAAGCTTTTATGAGTTTAAAAAGAAAGAAGGTAATTTGTTATCGTAGACATATCCCAAAATGATGCATTGCTGCACTTACTTGTCTCACACTTTCACTCATAATGATTAGATACTGATTAGGGTAATATACGTTTACTTATTAGTGTCATAAGTAGGCTTACATTAACATTGCAATGAAGGTACTGTGAAAATCTATTACAGCTTGTTTTTGCCTGAATCTGTTTGGTGGCAGGATTGTAATTTCTTGGATATATTTGATGCTCATAGTTGAAGTGAAGTTCTTGTGAAGCAAAGGATCATCGGCAGGCTGTGAGGTATATTGTAGTTGAATTTCAGGGAGGTTTGTTTTTCAGGTAACTTTACCTGGAACTGGTTGGGGGAGCTCTCCCTTTGTTGAAATGTCCCATTTACAAGATATTTGTAATTAATTAACTTGGGCAGATTGATGATTGTCAGATAATTCAATATGTTTTGATGAAAGTCTCTCTATGTAAATTTCCTGCTGATTTAAGCAAACAACCAAAACAGTTCCCTCATCATGCGACTTGCACAAGTCCAAAGTTCTTTTTCAAAATAAGAGGTGGGTTTTTGGTTACATGTCCTGTGTTCTTTTTAACACCGTGGAGGCAGCTGGTATCTCTGTGTTTGAACGACACATTCAGTTGATGAGAACCTCGCTAGCACAATGATTTAACACTAGTTTGAAAATTGCTTTATTTCCCTCCTGAAGCCGGGGATTGGTTTCCATCCGCAACAGGAGTCAGGTGTCCCTCAGAAGTTCATCCTTCACAGCCTTATGGTCAGTTTATAAATACTAACGGAGTGAAAGTCCGTAATATACTGAAGGATAACATGGGAATGTGTGTGAAAGCAGACTAGTGCCCGGTAAATTATTGGTCATATTTTCTCCATGAAGAAACAGGGCAGAACCATCACTGTGAGTTCTGTATCTCTAGCAGCTCAGGCCAGATGGGGAATGGTATTCACTGGGTGACTAGATGTCCTGTCTTGCCAGGACCATCCCAGATTCTTATCAAAAATCCCAGTGAATCCAAATTGTTCAAATGTTTTGGTTTTTCAGGTTTTCCCTAAATGAAACATTTTGGAGATTGCCACCTGCCCTTCACTCTTCCTTTCACAAGAGGCAGCAGCGCCTCTTCACTCCCTCACAGGAATGCCCTCCCCTTTAGCTTGTCCTCACGTTCCATTTACTGTTGGAAAACTCGAGGAACCCTCTTCTCCGCGGCCTTGTTAGAACCAGAATTCCATCCACTCTCCATCCATTAAACGGCTCTGCTGGATTTTCTGCATGGGTTTCTCACGATGATAACGGTGAAACATATTTTAAAAATTAACAACAGCCAATGTGCTGAAATATCAATAACTCAGTGATTTCCAGTGATCAGAAACAGAATGGGACTTGCCATGTAAACACTGCAGTTACCAGAGGGGGTCAGAGGCTGGGAATTCTGTGGTCAGTAACTCACCTCCTGACTCCCCAAAACCTGTTCACAGAAATACAGAATCAGGATAGGCCATTTAGCCCCTTAACCTTGCTCCACCATTCATTTTGATCCCACCTTTCCCAATATCCTTTGATCCCTTTAGCCCCATGGAGTTTCTTCTTGAAATTGACAACGTTTTTGGCCTCAATAATTTTCTGTGAATTCCACACATTCACCACTCTCTGAGTGAAGAAATTTCTCAATGTTTGCCATCTACAAGGCATAAGTCAGGAATGTGATAGAACAGTCTCCAGCAAAACTCAAGAAGCTCAATGCCATCCAGCAGTCCCCTTGGTTGGCACCCCATCCACCACTGATACGTATGTACTATCTACATGGTGCATTGCAATAACTCACCAAAGCTCCTGTGACAGCACCTTCCACTCTCACTACTGTCTGTGGGGAGAGAAGGACATAAGAACATAAGAAATAGAAGCAGGAGTCGGCCATCCAGCCCCTCGAGCCTGCCCCGCCATTCAATAAGATCATGGCTGATCTGTAGTGGTTCAGTATCACTTTCCCGCTTTCTCTCCATAACCCTTAATTCCCTTGTCAAGTAAAAACCTATCCACTCTTGACTTGAACATATTCAGTGAGGAAGCCTCCACCACTTCAACAGGCAGAGAATTCCAAAGATTCACCATCCTCTGCATGAAGAAACCCCTCCACAACTCCGATCTGAACCCCACCCCCCAGTCTTGAGGCTGTGCTCTCTAGTCCTGCTATCTTCGTTAAGCTGGAAGAGTCTCTCAACCTCTACCCTATCCATCCCCTTCATTATCTTATACATCTCTATAAGATCCCCTCTCTCAGCCTTCTAAACTCCAACGAGTACAAACCTAGCCTATTCAGTCTCTCCTCATAATCCAACGCCCTCATCTCCGGTATCAGCCTAGTAAATCTTCTCTGCACCCCCTCCAAAGCCAATATATTCTTTCTCGAATGCGGCGACCAAAACTGCACACAGTACTCCAGCTGCGGCCTCACCAGTACTCTATACAGCTGCAACAGAACCTCCCTACTTTTATATTCTATCCCCCTCGCTATAAAGGCCAACATTGCATTCACCTTCTTAATCACCTGCTGCACCTGCAGACTGGGTTTTTGCGATTCATGTTAATGTTTTATATCAATGATCTTTCATCAGTGCTGGGAAAATGAAACAGAGTACAGAGTCAGGGAAAGAACAACAGGAGAAGGTTTGTGGTAGGACAGAAAGCAGGAGAATTTAATCATAGAATCCTGACAACTGTTTGGCCCATTGTGTCTGCATTGATAACAATCCCACCCAGCTTCGACCCCCATAACCCCCACATACTTACCCCACTAATCCCTAACACTAAGTGGCAACTCATGATGGCCAACCCACCAAACCTGCGCAAAAAGGATGATGGTGCAGAGTAAAAGGGGATAAATGTGGAGGGAGCAGGAACATGGAGATGAGGTCGAACTGAGATCAGCCATGATAGTATTGAATGGCAGAGCAGGTTTGAGGGCAGAATGGCCTACCCTGCTCCTTATTCTTATGCTTTATAAAGGGACAAGTAAATGACCAAAGGGGAGATATAAATGACTACAGCAGAATTATCACCAACAACTGCTGTCCAAAAATGGGGGTGGAATTTATGATCAAACACGATTGAATTGAGAAATCTGCAAAGTGTCTCAGTGGAAGATGAGGTACTGTTCCTCAAACTCATTGAGGTTTTTTGATCTCAGCAGAGGGGTGAGAATTTAGCACAGACAGTGCATCGTAAACAGCACAGCTTTCAGACTGTGGGAGGAAACCGGAGCACCCGGAGGAAACCCACACAGACACGAGGAGAATGTGCAGCCTCTGCACAGTGACTCAAGCCAGGAGATGAACCCGGGTCACTGGCGTTGTGAAGCAGCTGTGCTAACTACTGTGCCACCCTTAACCTCGGGAGGACCCAATGTGCCTTACAGAGAGTGAAATCTTTTTGAAATGTAATCACTGTTGTTATGTAAGAGACACAGTTGCCAGTTTGTGCACAGCAAGCTCCCACACACAACAATATGATCATGATCGGGTAATCTCTTGTAGTGTTTGAAGGATATGTATTGACCAGGACACAGAACGGAACTCAATAGTTTGATACGTTTCACAACCAACTGAGGGAGAAGCTGAAAGGCTGAGCTCGCTGCAAACAGCACTGGGACGTTGTGGATAGACAGATAGACCCAGGTGTACAGAGTGAGGAATAGTGCTCACGTCCCTCCGACTCAGACACTGCTGTGTGCCCGCCCCCACCCCCACACTCAGCTCCAGCTGCTAGCCAATAGCAAAAGCAGTCCAAAGGGGATGTGCTATTTAAGACCATGTTAACACACATTGCAGTGAATTGTTCCATTGAGGAGAGGGGTTCAAACCAATAATACTGGCGGGGGTATTGTGTTGTGATATTCTGGAGCAAGTCATATCATACCCACTCAAGTACCAAGATGAAGGGCTTTCAAGAAATTACTTGGATCAAAAGCTGCATTATCAAAGAAGGAATTACTACAGAGAAAACTGCACAGAACAGAAAAGTTAATTGGACATTCTGTGAAAGCCTTTTCTTCTCTGTTAATTAATGAATGCTATTGACATAATTGCACATTTGAGTATTCTCTGCAACAACTGGAACATTCACAAATATTGCTTTACAATAGGGACAATGCTGTCTGTGTGTCTGGAAACTACTTGAGGGATTGTCTCTGCAACCAGAATAGGATTCAATAACCCAGTGATCATTTGCTCAGCGTGTTGCAATGACATTGGCCAGAATTCTCCAGCTGTGCACACCCCACCGTTACTGCCAACAGAAATGAAGAACTTGGTACTCAGCCAAATCTTCACTCACGGCAGCGGGACTGGAGAATCTGGTCCAATGTAATGACTGAGGAAGCCTGACTGAATAGGAACAGAAGGCAAAGTGAAACCATTACCATGGTGTACACACGCTAGTGCCTGCCTGGGACTCCAGTTCAGCAGGCCCAGTCCTGGGCGTGCCTTATAAAAGGCTCAGACAATGAGATGAGGTAGACTATTGCCTGTTACCAGGGGAACTCCTACTCAATATGCCCCACAGGAAGAACAACCCATGATTCCTCATGGACCTCATCTTAATCTTCAAATACAACCATGTCACATACTGACATTTTCACTCTGATATTTTTCTCACTGATGTGTAAACACACTGGTATCTCCACTGTGCAGTCTTTCGATTATATCCTTTCTGGTGGGTGTAAAGAAGGAAGAAGTCCCCACGTCACCAGCTTAAAGCCCAACAGGTGCATTTGTAGCAAATGCCACAAGCTTTCAGAACAAGGGGGATTTCCCCAGGGCGGTGGCCAGGAGTTATCACTGACCCAGTAGCACCGAAAAAGATTACCCAGTCACTTATCTCTTTGTATTTCGTGGGATCTTGCTGTGCACGATTTGCACTGAGTACTTACGGAGCTGCATTTCCCCCTGTTCTTCATTGGCATTGCTACAGATTAGAATTGGAGGGTTTGCCTGAAGGTGACACACTGTCTGTTTCTTATTGAAAATGTCACACAACCAGAAACATTGACATTACAAAATTAGGGGAAAGAAAAGGGGAAGGAATTTGAGAATAGAATCTTGCCAAAATAACTCAAATAAATGAACTGAATGAGGAACTGGACACCACAAGGAGCGTTCAAGGCAACAAGCACAGACGTTTTAGAGGAAGATAGATTAACACGTGAGGGAACAGGAACAGAATGAAATGTTCATCCTGGAATAACATTAAACTGCTGGAAATACCCATCAGATCAGGTAGTTTCCAGAGAGAGATACAGAGCTAATGGCTGGAATTACAGAGACTGGCTGGGATAGACTGGGACTTTCTGGAGTGTTAGAGGCTGAGGGGTGATCTTATAGAGATCTGTAAAATAATGAGGGGCACAGATCAGCTAGATAGTCAATATCTTTTCCCAAAAGTAGGGGAGTCTAAAACTAGAGGGTATAGGTTTAAGATGAGAGGGGAGAGATACAAAAGGATTCAGAGGAGGCAAAGCTGCCAGAGATAATAGTAGATGTGGGTTCAATTTTGTCTTTTAAAAAGCATTTGGATAGTTACATGAGTATGATGGGCGTAAAGGGATATGGGCCAAATGCAGGCAATTGCTTAGTGATAAAAACTGGATGGCATGGAGAAGTTGGGCCGAATGGCCTGGTTCCATGCTGCAAATCTCTGTGGCTATGTGATTTTATTTGTCCAGTCTGGAGTCTGAGCTTAGGCCTTGCATCAAGTTCAGTCCCTCCCACCACTGCTGGTGGGACCAGAAAATTCTGCCACTCCTTTTCAGGCTGAGGTGACCTTCTCTCAGAATATGTTCACCTTGTCTTTGTTGAATCCATTAAATCCCACATTCTCCCCAACCCTGGGCCGGAATTTTACGCACGCTCCCGAATCCGGGTGGGTGGTGCGCAGCTCACAAAACAGAATTCTCTGTTGGCCTCAGGTGGGATTTTAAAGCCTTACCCCAGCGAGGCTGTAGAATACTGGTCCTTATCTCTTCAAATCTTTGAAGCTGTCAATACTTATTTCACTCTGATGTTTTGGGGATCCTGATTTTTAATCTTTCCATGGTTGAATAGCTGTGTTTTCAAAGGTGGAGTAAGAACAGAAAATACTGCAAACGCTCAGCAGGTCAGTCAGCATCTGTGTGGAGAGAAACGGAGCTCTGGAAACTCAGGAATTCCCTATCCATCTCTCCATCTCCAAATGCTCCCTTGAAACATTCCTTAAAACCCAACTCTTTGATCAAGAGTTGGTCTAACATTCAGATTTTGTGTCACGAAGCCCCTGTGAAACACAAGGTGCCATTGAGGCACGATAGAAATCTATAAACCGGGATTTTCCAGCCTTGTGTGGCAGGTTTTCCCACAGATGATCCGACAAGGCATTCAAATGTCCATTGAGCTTTGCAGCATCCGGGATGCAAGATGAAAAGCTTGATGTATGAGTGGCTGAGGAGACTGGGTCTGTACTTAATGAAGATTACAGAAAAACTAGGAACAGGAGGAAGCTCCGCCGTTCAATAACTTCACGGCTGATCTTTTCATGGACTAAAGGATGAGGGGGATCTCATTAAAACTTAGAGAGTACTGAAAGGCCAAGATTGAGTGAACTTGAGAGTAAGATGTTTCTATTAGTGGGAGAGACTTAGATCTGAGGGCACAGCTCAGATTAAAGAGACAATCCCTTAGAATTGAGATGAGGAGGAATTTCTTTAGCCAGAGAATGGGGAATCTGAGGAATTCACTGCCACAGAAGGCTGTGGAGGTCAGGTCACTGAGTGTCTTTAAGACAGAGAGAGATAGGTTCTTGATTGGTAAGGAGATGAAGGTTTATGAGGAAAAAGCAGAAAAATGAGGTTGAGTAACTTATCAGCCATGACTGAATGGCAGAGTAGATTCAATGGGCCGAATGGCACTAATTCTGTTCCTATATCTTACAGAGCAGGAGATCCCACCCCCATTGGCAGGATGCCAAAAGTTCCGACTATAAAATGTTGATGTGTCAATAGGGTAACTTGGGAGGAGGCTCATGTGGAATATAAACACTGACATGAACCAGTTAGGCTGAATGGTCTCTTCCTATATAATCATCCACAGGATCGTTTCATTTTTTTCTTGCTTTTTTGGTGGAGTTTTCAGATGTTTTTGCCCTGATCTATGAGTATCTCAGTTCAGCTCTCTTTGGGAGGAAGTTATGAGCAAGTCTGGACCGGGTTTTACAGTCAAGATTCAACATTAATTGTTGCCACAACTATTGAAATGTAAAGTGAAACCTTTGGGGCCTCCTTCACTGCATCGTTCAGCAGCAGAAAGAAAATGTTTGCAGAACAAAGCAGGGTTACGTTGAAGCAATGACAAACTTGTATTTCGTTTTTGATTAAAGCTAAAACTATAGCTGCAAGTTTTTAAAAATCATTCTTTGTCTTGGAGGAACCTGAGTCTGTCTAATTTACCCAACAGAGCTGGATGGAATCTTACTGTGTAAGAAACTCTTCTAAGGGCGTAATGCTTTGACCAGCGATGTCATCAATGATAGGAAAGAACTTGCATTTACACGGCGCCTTTCACACTTCAGGACATTTCCAAGCTCTTTGCAGCCATGCTGTTTTATGTATAAAAGCAGCAGCTAAACTGTGCAGTAAGATCTCAGAAAGAACATTGAGACAAACACATCAATATTCAGCTCGTGGGGACTACTCCACCATTCAATAAAATCACCAACCCCCGTAACCTTTTGATTCCTTTGCCTAACAAGTATTTATCGACTTTGCCCCATCGAGGCTGCTCCACCTCTCATAATAATCATGGCTGATCATCAAATTGAATATCCTGAACCCTCCCCTTCCCCCCATGTCCCTCGATCCCTTTAGCCACATAAGCTGGATCTAATTTATTCTTGAAATCACACAATGTTTTGGCCTCAATTATCTGCTGTAGGAGTGAATTCCACACATTAACCACTTGCTGGTGAAAAAATTTCTTCTTACCTCAGTTCTGAAAGATTTATCTTATCTGATGAGAATGCCATTACTGAGCTGTTATACAATGCTGATATCTGTTTGGGGCACAGTGGTTAGCACTGCTGTCACACAGCGCCAGAGACCCGGGTTCAATTCCAGCTTCAAGTGACTGTCTGTGCAAAGTCTGCACGTTCTCCCTGAGTGCTCCAGTTTCCTCCCACAGTCCAAACAGCTTAGGTTGATTGGCCAATTGACCCTAATGTCAGAGGGATAGCAGGGTAAATGAGCTTTGGTGGGAAAAAGACCTGGGTGGGTTATGGTCAGTACAGACTTGATAGGCTGAATGGCCTTCTTTTGCGCAACAGGTGTTCCACAATTCTATTCTGTGACTAGTTATACAAAGCTGGTGTCTGATTGGGACTCCATCACTAAGCAGATAAAGACTTCAGGCATAGTTTCCTTGACCCTCTAGTGAATTCATTCTCCAGTCTGTTATGTAAGGTCTGGCGGACCCCTTGTTCTATTGCAGGCACAGCAAAGAGATTGCTCCCCCCTTCCCATTAGCCTCCACTCTGAACTAGAAACACAAATAGATAGCGGGCATTACTGCATGAGACACCAACCCAGGAATGGAGTAGAAAGTTTATGGTTGGACAGAAGTTCAAGATGGCACCAGACTCGCTGTGATGAGTTCTCTCACCATCACACAGACCCACCTCAACCTGCCTCCTTCCCATGGAGAGCTGATTCTGAGTATCAGAAACCTAACAGGTTCCCATTGCTTTCAGGAGGGGAGGGAATGCAAAGTACGTTTTGATTTACGAGTGAGCCACTTTGTCAATATTGATCATACCTGAGGTTTGGGATTTTTCTTTTCTTCATTCTTGGGTGTGAGTGTCAGATTAAGTTTTGAGAACATGTCGGTGTGTGTCACTTTGTTGAACCTCTGCAGTCTGTGTGCTGTAGATGTAGCCACACTGCTTTATTCTATAGTAATTTGATACAGTAGCTGACTAGGGCCATATCAGAGGGCAACTAAGAGTCAACCAGACCCAAATCTCTGCTGCTGATGCCCTAACTTATATCTATCACCCTGTGTAAACTCTTTATTCCTTTCTCATTCGTGTGTTTATCCAGTTTCCCCTCGCTAACCCATCATAGTTCCAGCTCCGACAATGTCTCAATTTTAAAATTTTCACCCTTATTTTTAAACCTTCCCGTTGCTGCTCCCAATCCTGGTCAATCTCCTCCAGCTCCACAGTTTGCTGGCGTCTCTGCATTCTTTCAACTTTAGCATCTTGATGGTGCCCAATTAGAATTGTGCCACCATTGGCAATCGTATCTGCTGCTGTCTGGACCCCAGGCTCTGGAATTCCCTCCCTAAATCTCTCCAAACTCCCTTCATCTCTCTCCCCAGTTAAGGCACTCGTTGGAACCAATCTCTTTGACCAAATGTTTAATCATTTGACCAATATATCTTATGTTGTTCAGTATCAATTTTACTTTAATTTGATTTATTATTGTCACATGTATTAACACACAGTGAAAAGTACAAAAGGACAAAACATACTGTTCATAGAGAAGGAAAGGAGAATGTAGTGTTACAGTTATAGCTACTGTGTAGAGAAAGATCAACTTAATGCAAGTTAAATCCATTCAAAAGTCTGACAGCAGCAGGGAAGAAGCTGTTCTTGAGTCAGTTGGTGACCTCAGACTTTTGTATCTTTTTCCCAATGGAAGAAGGTGGAAGAGAGAATGTCCGGCATGTGTGGAGTCCTTAGTTATGCTGGCTGCTTATCCTGAGGCAGCGGGGAGTGTAGACAGAGTCGGTGGATGGGTGGTTGGTTTGTGTGATGGATTGGGCTACATTCACAACCTTTTGTAGTTCCTTGCGGTCTTGGGCAGAGCAGGAGCCCAGACCAAGCTTTCTATGGGGCATCTATAAAAGTTGATGAGAGTAGGTGCAGGTTCAATGAGCCAAATGATCTCCTTCTGCACTGGAAGACTTCTATGAATGAGAAAGGAATAAGGGTTTCACTGAGATAATGAGATGGAGAGAGATGGGCAGAGGCTTGAGTGGAGATAAAGGCTATAATGGACTGATTGGGCCAATGGCTTCATTGGAAACCTCTGAGAAAGTTTTACCCTGTTAAAGGTACTATATAAATGAAATTTAACATTGTAATTCCTGTGCCATTGCAAAACTTAATCCCATGGCATTCTAATTGGATTCCATTCATTCCAACTCTTGATGATGGATTGGTTTTAACCAGCGACAGTTGTTGACTGGAGTGGGGAAGGGCTTAGATATTATTATAGCCTGGAGGTTTCTCCTTGGATAAAACCCAGAAATTGCTTCATAAACTGTGCATATTTCAGTCATTCAAGTTACACCCAATCTCATCAGCAAAGCTCCAACTTCAGATGGGTAGAAAGTGAGAGAGCTCACTGCAAACACAGGACTACATTGAATTTACTGAAAAAGGGCATTAGGTCAACCAGTCCATTGTAGCTTTTCTCCTGCAGTCTCTGTCCATCCCTCTCCATCTCACCATGTCAACAAAACCCTAAATCTTTTCTCATTCATAGAATCCGTCGAATGCAAGAGGAGGCCATTTGGCCCATTGAGCCTGTGCCAACTCTCCAAAAGAGCATCTTACCCAGTCCCAGCCCTGTCCTATCCCTGTAACCCTGCACATTTACCATGACCAATCTACCTAACCTACATGTCTTTGTGACTCTGAAATACAAGTGTTTATCCTGCTTCCTCTTCAATACTACTCACCTCAACCTCTCACTGTGGGAGTGAGTTCCACATTCTCACCACGCTCTGGCTAAAGCGGTTTCTACTGAACCCCTGATTGGATTTATCAGTGACAATCTTATATTCTTGGCCTCCAGTTATGACCTTCTCCACAAGAGGAAACACTGGATGGAATTTTACTCCACTTCATCCTGAAACTGTAAAATCCCAATGGATCTGTCCATTGTCCACTCGTCCGTCGCTCCGATTCCCATGGTGAGGCACGATGGTAAAATTCTGGCCATTCTCTCTGTCAAAACCTTTCATTATTCTAAAGGTCTCTCTTAGATCACCCTTCAACTTTCTATTTTCGAGAGTAAAGACACAAAGCCTTTTCACTCTGTCCTGAGAACTCTGGCCTCGTCCTTGGAAATTTTCACTGCGTCCTCTCCAGTGTCACGATCTTTTTATGAGTATAAAAATCAAAACTCTCACTGCTCCAGCTGTGATCCAACCAGTCAGTGATATTAGCTGAACCTGATTTCTCTACTTGTCAATCGTATTCCTCCAACAACAAACCCTATTACAGAGCCACTTTTTAACTTAGTCACAAATGTTTGGAGATTTATTCTCCCAGATCCCTTTGCTCATCCACTCTCATTAGCTCCTGATTTTCTTACCAGAATATAATTCCTCACATTTATTAGCTATGTTAAAATTGATTTACCAATTATACGTCTGGAAGATTATTATGTCTTGTTGTAATTTGTTGCATTTCTTCTCATATTAACTCCTCCCACAAAAGTTGGTTTTGTCTTTAATTTAAAGATTGTGTTTTTGATGCAAGTTTTAAACAGCAGTCCATAAAATCATCAAATCCCTATAGTGCAGAAGGAGATAATTGAACCCATCGAGCCATTGTTGACAACAATCCCACCCAGGTCCTATCCCTGTAACCCCATGAACTTACCCTGCTCATCCCCCTGATACTAGGGTCAATTTAGCATGACCAATCAAACTAACCTGCACATCTCTGAAATGAGAGAGGAAACTGGAGCAGCCGGAGGAAACCCACGCAGACACAGGGAGAAAGTGCAAATTCCACACAGACAGCTGGCTAAGCCTGGAATTGAACCCGGCTCCCTGGAGCTGTGATTGCAATCCACTCTGCTCATTGTCTCCGACTCCACATTACCACTTTGGTTAGGAGTTGAGTGTCAGCCAGAGGTTGAGAAAATGCTGAATCATACCAGGATATTTTCACACGGAGTCTTAAAATTTCATTTCACTGGAGAATTGTTCAGCCAATCAGGAAAGGCCCATTAAGCAAAGCACTGCGGATGTTGCAGATTGGAGGTGGGAATGGAAAACGGAGTGGATTTGGCTGTGTCTGGGGAGAGAGAAACAAAGTTATTGTTTCACTCTGTGTAACTATCTTCCAGATGTTTAAAATACTGCTGTCAGGGAAGCTTTTACATTTTAAATAAGATTTATATTGATGCCATAAAAATTCATTCAGGAAAACATTACACAAGATTGAGGGGCACAGATCAGCTCAAAAGTCAACATCTTTCCTCAGAGATAGGGGAGTCTCAAACTAGAGGGTATAGGTTTAAAATACAAAAAAGCCCAGAGGGACAAATTTTTCACTCCAAGGGTGGTGACTGTCTAGAACGAGCTGCCAGAGGCAGTATTAGAGGCAGGTACAATTTTGTCTTTTAAAAAAGTATTTACAGTTACAGCTAGGGGTGTAGAGAAAGATCAAGTTAATGCGAGATAAATCCATTCAGAAGTCTGACAGCAGCAGGGAAGAAGTTGTTCTTGAGCTGGTTGGTGTGTGACCTCAGACTTTTGTATCTTTTTCCCAATGGAAGAAGGTGGAAGAGAGAATGTCCAGGGTGTGTGGGATTATGCTGGCTGCTTTGCCGAGGGTGAATGGTATATTTCTTCACTACCCATTCTATCTCATTCAGTGTATGTGCAGCTAGCTCTGATCCTTCTCACTGAGTACATGACTCAAGAGGACCTGACTCAGCATTTCCCTGGCAGAAGTTGGTCTTTTGCCTCGGAATGTTGTGTTGTCATTTACGTTGCATTTGAAGCGGGTTCTGGTGTCTGTTTTAACAAGAGTTAGTGCGAAGGAAAACTGCGGTCTGATTGAGTTTGAGCCATTGACCTGACTGGTTAACATGAAAGCTCAGATAAATAGCAACTCTTCATCTGAAACAGTGATGGGACAGTGTAACTGGAGTGTTGCAGCATTACACGGAGCTGCTGAAAGACCACATTATCAAACACACCAGCTTCAGGTCACAAAAACACGATTACCACGTGTGAAAACACGTGTTCTCTGTGCGGAGGCGGCAGCGAGCAATGAAACAGACAAGCAACCAGCACAGAACATTAGGACGTGACTGCTGTCCGCCTCCAGCTCTGCGATTTACACTCACACTCACTCACTCTCTCGCTCTCTCACATTGTCCTTTGTTTCTCAGTAAAGGGTGCTGTTGGGGATGGGGTTTGGTGATACAGTCTGTTACAGTTAGCTGGATGGGTTTTATTTGCCAATCAGCCAAGGTCTCCTTGAGTGTTGGAACATTGGAGGATGAAGGAAACAAAACCTACAAATATTGTTGCATAGAATCATTGCAGTTCACACACCAAGCAACATGCCAGATTTCTCATACACTGCGAGCCATGTTTCACACTCACACTGGCCTACAGTGGGATGTGGGTGCTGTCTCCCTGAGCCCTTCCTCAGTCACAGCTCAGTGGAGTGAATTCGCTGGATCAGGAGGAGGCCATTCATCCCATCGAGCCTGCTGTGCCATTCGAGTGGATCACGGCTGAGGTTCTTCATCAAGCTGCTTTGTCCATAAACCTGGACCCTGGCAGCAACTCAAATCTCTCAAGCACAGCTTGTTGAATCAGCTCCCTGCAGTGTGAAGCTAAACTTCCTCAATCCTGAACCAACACTGATTTTATTATTCACCCCCTCCCCAAACCCTCCCTCCCACAACCTCCCATACCCTCCCCCCCCCCCCCAAACCCTCCATACCACAACCTCCCATACCCCACCCCCACCCCCACAAACCCTCTCACACTCCCCCAAACTCTCTCTCCACCCCCACAACCCCCCATATCCTCCTCCCCCACAATGTTCCCCCACCCCCCAACCCCCGATATCTCCCTCACCCCCAAAAACCCTCTCACTACCCCAAACTCTCTCTCCACCCCAACACCCCCCATATCCTCCCTCACCCCCACAAACCTTCCCCCAAACACTCCACCCCTGCAACCTCCCATACCCTCCCCCACTCCCACAAACCCTCCCCCATCCCCCCAAAATCTCCCTCCACCCCACAACCTCCATACCCTGGGAGGCACGGTGGCACAGTGGTTAGCATTGTTGCTTCACAGCTTCAGGGTCCTGGGTTCAATTTCCAGCTCAGGTCACTGTCTGTGTAGAGTCTGCACATTCTCCTCGTGTCTGCATGGGTTTCCTTCAGGTACTCTAGTTTCCTCCCACAATCCAAAGATGTGCAGGTTAGGTTGACTGGCTATGCCAAGAAATTGCCCCTTAGTGTCCAGGGATGTGTAGGTTAGAGGGATTAGTGGGTATAATATGTAAGGATATGGGGGTAGGGCCTGGGTGGGATTGTGTTCGGTGCAGACTCGATGGGCTGAAGGGCCTCTTGTTGCAGTGTAGGGTTCTATGGTTTACCCTGCCCCATTCCCCCAAACCCCACCTCTACCCACAACCACCCATACCTCTTCCCACCCCCAACCTTCACAAGCACTCCCCCCTCTCCAGGCTTCCTCCAGACTCCTCCACCCCAGGGGAAATAGTTTCTCTCTATTGAATCCTTACTGTCACTGCAGTCTTCCTCAATAATTAGTTTAACCTTTTCAGAGCTTCTTGGCTTTTATTGAAGAGGGAGTGTCAGCTTGAGCCTGGGGTGGGGTACAGTGCCTCACCCTGTCAGCTTGGATTCTGTTTGTCACTCTGGGGGGGGGGAAGGTGTGGGGTGCAATCAATCAGATTCAGTTGGAGTTTGAATTTGATTTTTGGAGCCAGCAAGGTTTGATTTTGGGTTTGCCCGTTCCACTCTGAGCGCTGGCTTTGGAACTTCAAGTGTCAATCTGGTGAACTTTCTCTCTCCCTCCCTGACCGACACATCCTCCCTGACCCTCGCTCACAAGCTGCTGAAGTCAATCCCCCAGCCTGTCCCACCACCCCTCCCCGACACACAAACAAACACTCATACACCTACACACTCAGAGTGAGACACACAGACACTCACTCAGACATACACGCACACAGTGTCAGACACACACACAAACATACCAGCTCTCCCCCCACCCCCAGCTCACTCCAGGATACCAATTTCAGGTCAGAACCACATGACGATGCTTCTGAAATTAGTCAGTCTGCTCTCACTCACTTATCCAAGATCACACGTGAAGGATTTCATTTTGAACAACAAATTGGTGTCCCTCAGTGTGAGTTAGAATTTTCAGGAGGGGAGAAAGGTTGGGACACGGTTGGGGGTGGGGGAACAGCAGACAGTGTTGTCAGGGCTGTGTGTAAGTGATATAGGGAGAAGGTTCCTAAGGACAGGACGCTCTCTGTCAACCGGAGTCATGTTACGTAAAGCTTTGTGAATGGAAACTGTCTCAACTGGCCTAAGCTACAGATGAATGTTTTATGAAAATTTGGCCTGGCAATCTAGTTCAGGAAGAGCTGGGAGCCTCTCTGTCTGCCTGACGAGGAGGCGGCAGGGGTATTGAGGTGGTAGGAAGGAAGGAAGTTGACTCACATCTGCTGCAGCAGGCTGCACCTCTCATTTCTCCAAATGGTACTGCCACCGTTCAATATCCTCCCTGCACCAGCTCTCAGTCTGCTCCCAAACAGGGTAAGATCAAGCTGCCAGTCGCTGTCTGTACACAGCCCGGTAACGGTTACATGAGGAACTGTGAGCAGTTAGTATTTAAATCCAGTTCTTCGGGGTTATGTGAATCTGGGATGATTTTAATGCCGTTGTTTGATTTGTCTTTTGGTTTCTGCTTCTTTTCAACTTCCTATTTCCCCCGCAAGGTTAACTTTTCTCTCGGACTCCATTCCCACCTCCCCCACCCCCAATGCTCTGTATCCTATGCCCATCGCCCACAGTCAGGGAGGGTGTAAAATCCTGTGGGTGGCGGCTGTGTGCACCATCGACCTGCCCCTCGCCGATATTGAGTCAACTGTGGCCCTGAACTGGCCAATTAATGGTTACTTAAAGACCTCCTCCCACTGCAGCTGTACCCAATAGTGAGTTACCAAGTGTCACGATGTGGAGATATCAACGTTGGACTCGGGTCGACACAGTGAGAAGTCTCACAACACCAAGCGACCGGAACTCCCCATTCACCTAATGAAGGAGCGGAGTCCCGAAAGCTCGTGGCGTTTGCTACCAAATACATCTGTTGGACTTTAACCTGCTGTTGTGAGACTTCTTACCAAGTGGACAGACCATCCCTGCCTGAATTCCCCCCGGCCACCAAAACAGACTTCTTCCCGTCAGTAGGCTCTGTCCACCTGGCCCCAGTAAGGATGTCCCACTCAGTTTGCAGTCTGATCTTCTCCAGCCTGCTCAGTGGAGTATCAGCAATGGCCAAAGCTCTTGGTGGCACTCTAGAGCATGGTGGTCTGCCAGCTCTGATTGGCAGGTTCTTTGTGACAGGTCATCCTTTCCCCAGCAGGAGATATTGTTTCAAGTATTTCTCCAATTTCCAGCTTTTGAACGATAGGGTGATAACAGGGGAGCCAATCAGGCTCCACTTTCCAGATCATAACTCATTGTCAAGACGCTTTCTCATCTGCTTTTGTCAATCTCCTTCTCTCTGGTTACTTATCCCTCTGACAGTTGAGAGACGATCGCTCAATCCACTTAACCAGAACCCCTCCTCATTTTGAATGCCTCGGATTCATTTCCCCACTGAGAATTCCCTGCTCCAAAGAGAAGCTGGGATTCTGGGTGGGAATCTCAGTGTGGAGAAAGCAGGGATTAGACCAGTACTAGTGAAATAGGTGAAGGGGAAAGGGGAGGGAGGATAGGGGGAGAGTGTGAGGGAATGGGTGGGTGGAAGTGAAGCAGGATGGGGCCAGGGGCAGGGGTGAGAGGGTGACAGAGAGTCCAGATTTGAACCAGAGGTGGGAGGAGACTGGGTGAAAAAGAAAGGGGGGGTCATTGTAGGGGTGGAGGGTCAGAGAGGGGGAAGAGGGACCCCAAAGGAATGGACTGGGAAATAAAAGGTGGAAGGGTAAGGAAGCTGGGCGGGAGGTTTGGTTTTAAGTCCTCAGAATAATACAACTGATTTCTATCAGTGTGGAATCTGTCACCGTAACCATAGCAACGGAACATCACAAATCAGATCCACTTAGATTTGAATGTGGACAACACTCCTTTACAGTTACTCCCTGACTGAGGGGAGGGGGGAGGGTAAGGTGGCCCTCTGTGGCCACAGGACGTGAATCCAGAGACAGATTTGTGATGTGAGGAGGAACTCCAAACCGTTTATCCCACAGCCCAGCAAATGTCTGTCCTGTGAGAGCCACCCAAACACTGCTTCAGGTAATCCCCCAGGGGAAAGGACTATCGCCAAGTTTTATTTTAATTTGATGAGTTCCGAGGTAAGGGTTATCATTCTCTCACCAGTAACTGGTCACATTTCCCTTTGTCTGACGTGGAGTTGGGTCACAGGTCAGTTAGTGGTCATTATTGTCGGTACAGACTCGACAGGCCAAAGGGCCTTTTCTGCATCATCTGGACTCTGTAGCTGGAATTTTACCAGCACGTCCGCCCTGATTCCGGGAGTGGGGGAGGCTCAGAGAACAGCATTCTCCATTGGTCTTGGGTAGGATTGTATGGACCTTGGGCAGATGTACCAGTAAAAGTCTGCCCTGTGGGTGGAGTTTTGCAGTCCCACTCACCGCAGGAATCAGAGCAGAGGGGACACAGACATTACAAAGGTCTCTTCATCTCGGGTGGGGTTTTCCAACCTTGTGGTGAACGTTGCTGGAAAATCCTGCCCTATGACTCTGTCAAAGACCTCATTGAATAGAGAACAGGTTTGAGGGGCTGAATGGCTTGTTGCTGTTCTGATGGATTGACTCATCCAGATAGGCAGAGGAAGGCCGGTTAAGGAGTTGTTGAAATTTTATAAATAGGGGAGGAATTGTGTACATCAGCAAGGCAGTAATGCTAAACTTTTAGAAAATCCTGATTAGGCCAAGTATTGGGCAGAATTCTCCCATTTGGTATGGTACAGTGGGTTAGCACTGCTGCCTCACAGAGCCAGGGATCTGGGTTTGATTCCCAGCTTGAGTCACTGTCTGTGTGGAATCTGCACCTTCTCCTCATGTCTGTATGGGTTTCCTCCCACAGTCTGAAAGACATGCTGGTTAGGTGCATTGGCTGTGCTAAGTTTTCCCTCACTGTAGCCCAAACAGGCACAGAGTATGACAGCAAGGGGAATTTCACAGTGACTTCATTGCAGTGTTAATGTAAGCCTACTTGTGACACCAATAAATAAACTTTAGGTTCAGTGGCCTCTAGTGATTCCTGTCCCATTGACCAGTAAGAAGTCTCACAACACCAGGTTAAAGTCCAACCAGTTTTTGATAGTAATCCCATAAGCTTCTGGAAACATTGTTCCTTTGTCAGGTGTGTGGAAGGTTCTGACCAGGATAGCAGGATCCTGCACCAGATTCCACACTTTCAATCTCATTAATTCAACAGGAGTGATTTCTGCTGGCACCTGATTGATCTGACCAGCCTCAGCAGAGAGGTTTCAAGGTTCTGCTATCCAGGACACTCACATCACCCTCTCCAGCCCAGTCCTGGAGGGGAAAGGCTAGCACTGCCCTTCCCCTAAACCATTAGCTACCACACTCGACCTCTCAGTAACAATGATGATTTATTTAAAGGTGGGAGTGGCTTGTCTGCAATCATTCCCCCATTGGAAACAGCAGCTTCTGGAGGTATAACCACAGGACAACCTGGTCAATTGAGCT
This sequence comes from Sphyrna mokarran, assembly GCA_024679065.1. Taxonomy (NCBI): domain Eukaryota; kingdom Metazoa; phylum Chordata; class Chondrichthyes; order Carcharhiniformes; family Carcharhinidae; genus Sphyrna; species Sphyrna mokarran. The sequence continues at coordinate 71,583,497 of JAGIQG010000016.1, forward strand.
CTCACCATTAAAGAGGGTAACACGTCAGTTAGTAGTAATTAGTGTCATAAAATTATATAGTGCTCAAGAGGCACTTCAGCCCATCAAGTCTGCCCTGACATGTGAGAAACATCTCAGAATAGAATTCCTATCGCAGAAGGAGGACATTCAGCCCATCGAGTCTACACCTATCACAGTCTTAGCCTGGCCTTATTCATGTAACCCCATGTACTTACCCTGCTAATCCCCCTGACACTAAGAGGCTATGTAGCATGGCCAATCAACCTAACTCTCACATCTTTGAACTATGAGAAAACTGGAGGAAACCCATGCAGACACAGGCAGAACGTGCAAACTCCACAGACAGTGACCCAAGACTGGAATTGAAGCTGGGTCCCTGGCAATGAGAGACAGCAGTGCTAACCACTGTGCACCCGATCCCATCTAATCCCACTTGCCAGCACTTGCCCGTAGCCCTGAATGTGATGATGTGCCAAGTGTTCATTCCAGTACTTTTTAAAGAGGATGTGAGGCATCCCACCCCCACCACCACCACCACCACCACCACCCTCCCTGGCAGCACATTCCAGACCCTCACCACCCTCTGGATAAAAAATGTTTTCCTCACATCCACCCCACCCCCTAAATCTCCCACCCCCTCAGCAGTAAGAGGAGAAAGCTTAACTTTAATAATTAAACAAAATCTCACCACATTCTTCACACCAGAACCTGAAGTGACATGTCAAAAATATGAATAACATGTAAAACCAGCATCCCTCAACACCACTCTCTACCCATAGCTTTCTCTCTACATCTCTTTACCAAGATAGCTTTCTCAGACCCTTTGTTTATACCTTAAAGATGTTGAAATTCCACCTTAAATGTTTGAAAATAGCCAATTAGTCTAAAGTTGTCAGTAATAAAAGAGTTAGCCAATTTGTTTTTAGCTAATTATACATGCTGTCTCAACCTTGAGACTGCACGTGTGACACACTTCTTCTTGAGTGATATCTCCTGTTTTGAGTTAGCCTGAACATCAATCTAGAATCTTCAATTTATTCTTTTGGTTGTGTTACTTCTTTCCCTGTCCATCTGGGAAGAGCACACTTTAGAATTCTCAGTATTTTAAATATCAGTTTTAATAATCAGCTGTTAATAATGTGTTTATAATTATAAATATTTTGTATTACACATTGAGTTTCTTATCATACCCACCTTCCTACCATCTCCATTAATGGATTATTCTTTAATTTAATTAATCCAGCAGGTTTCTAGATCCCATTTTTGGCTTTTGTCTATTTAGCAAAAATGTTGAATAACATGTTAATTCAGATAACAAAATGATGGTCACAATAACACCATTAATTTTGAAGCTATCATTGAATCTGGAATCCTCTTCCATTCCCTTCATAGGATCACTACTGAGATTGTTTGGCCCATCGAGTTTGCACCCACTCTCTGGCAGAGTATCTTAGCCAGGCCCTCTCCCCTGTCTATCCCAGTAACCCCACATATTTCCCATGGCTAATCCATCTAAACTACATATATTTAGACTGTGGGAGGAACCCAGAGGAAACCCACACAGACATGGGGAGAACGTGCAAACTCCACATATTCAGTGACCCGAGGCTGGAATTGAACCTGGGACCCTGGCGCAGTGTAACAGAAGTGCTAACCACAGTGCCCTGTGCCCCCCTTCCAGTAAATATCCCTTTGACATCCTTGTTTTTTTTTTGGAGGTTTTAGTACAGCCCTGTCTGGGACCAGCTTCCCTTCCCTCGATCCTCCCTCTGTCTTTCATTCTTCATTATCTCCATCCACCTCCTTTTTCCCCCTGACTGCCATCATGAGCCTTTGTCTTCATCATTCACGTCACAGCACACCATTTTCTCAGCATTGCTGAGTAGTGGAGTCTAGGTTTCTGGATGATTCTACTGCAGGGGCAAAGAAGACTTTTCAATGGAAAGGTTTTTTATCCAAAACCTGAGGAGAATCAACCATTGGACACCTTGGATCTGGGAGAGAACTCAGGATGTTTTGAGAAACTCTGTTCCATTAAAAGAACTCTAGGAAGAAGTTTCAGAAGAGGAAATGAGCAAGAACTTCAGGAAATACGATTATAGCTCTGTCACCACAGCTGCATGACCCTGTGATTTTCTGACATTTCAAAAAGCTGAGACTACACTGGAAAAAATGACCAACTTCCTCTAAGAGAGTCAGGAAAATCTAGAATCTACAGCACAGAGACAGGTCCTTCAGCCCAAACTAAGCCATGCTAACCAAAATGCCAATTTAAACTAACTCCATTTGCCTGCATTTGGCCCATATCCCTCTAAACCTTTCCCATCTATACATTTGTCCAAAAGCCTTTTAAATGTCGTTAATGTCCCTGCCTCAACCACTTCCTCTGACAGCTCATTCCACATATATACTATCTTCTGTATAAAAAAGTTGCCCCCCAGATTCCCATTAATTTTTTACTGTCTTCCCCAATCCTTGGAAAAAAGCTGAGTGCATTCACCTTTCCATGCTTCAATAAGATCACCCATCAGTCTCCTACGCTCCAAAGAAAAACATCCAAGTCTGTCCAATCCCTCCCTTTAACTCAGTCCCTTGAGTCCTGGCAGCATCCTTGTAAATCTCTTCTGCATTCTCTCCAGTTTGATAATATCTTTCCTCTAACAAGGTGACCAAAACTGAACACAACACTCCAGCTGCGGCCTCACCAATGTTCTATACAACTTCCCAACTCCTTTACTCATTACCTTGGCTGAAGAAGGCCAGTCTGCCACAAACCTTCTTCATTGCCCTATCTAGCTATGAACTCCACCTTTAGAGCTCTGCACCTGAACTCCCAGGTCCCTCTGTTCCACGATACTCCCAAAGGTCCTACCATTCACCGTGAAAGCCCTACCTTGATTTGACTTTCCAAAATGCAATACCTCTCTGTCTGTATTGAACTCCATTTGCCATTTCTCGGCTCATTTCCCCAGCTGATCAAGATGCTTTTGCAATTTTTGCTAGCCTTCCTCACTGTCTATACTACCACCTATTTTAGTGTCATCTGCAAACTTACAGATTGTTCCTTATATATTTTTATCCAAATCATTGATATAGATAACAAACAGCAATAGGCCCAGCACTGACTGCTGAGGCACATCACTAGTGTAGAGATCTGTAAACTGTGTGTGACTTTATATATCCTTTTCTGATCAGAATCTTCCACAGACCTGACGAAGGAACGTCATTTCTGAAAGCTTATGGGGTTACTATCAAATAAACTGGTTGGACATTAACCTGGTGTTGTGAGACTTCTTACTGTGTACATCACTAGTCACAGGCCTCCAGTCTGACAAGCATCCTTCACCATTACCTCCTGTTCCGACCATCAGGCCAACTGTGTATCCAATTTGCCAGCTCTCCCTGGATTCCATGTGATTTAACCTTGCAGAACAGCCTGCCATGTGGAACTTTACCAAAGGCCTCACTGAAGTCCAGAGATTACGTCAACTGCCTGCTCTCATCAACCTTCATAATCACTTCATCCAAGAGCTCTAACAAATTTGTATGGCACAATCTCCCATGCACAAATTCATACTGACTGCTCCTAATGAAACCCTGTCTTTCCAAATGCCTGTTTATCTTATCCCTCAGAATCCTCTCTAGTAACTTACCCACCAAAGATGCTGGGCTTACCAGTCTATAATTCCCAGGTTTTTCTTTGCAGCCCTTCTTAAATAAGGGCATAACATTTGTGACCCTCCAGTCCTCTGGTACCTCACTCTTGGTTAATGATGATGCAAATATTTCAGCCAAGGTTCCCACAATTTCTTCTCTAGACTCACGTACTGCTTTTGTATATACCTGGTCAGGGTCAGGAAATTTATCCACCTTCCTACATTTTAATGTATCCATCACCTCCTTTGCTATAATGTGAACTGTCCCCAATATACTGCCACTAACTTTCTCTGGTTCCCAAGTCTTCATGTCTTTCTCCATGGTAAACACAGGAGAAATATTCCGTGAGAACCTCTCCCATCTTGACCAGTCTCCAGCAGGGTGAAATGATTTCCTCATGGCGATTTCAGGACTGCTGTCTTCTTTCTGGAGGCTATGGTAAGAGTGCCACACTTCACTCTGTAAACCTACTCATTGCCTCACACATGCCCTGGTCCCTTCAAACCATATCCCCAAATGTCAGACTGTCATAGCCTTACAGAGCCACCTTCTCCCTTCAGGCTGCTGATCACAGAGCTCTCACTGTACACCTTCTGGAAGAAGAAACACGAGCACGTCTCACCCTGCTCCATGGATCAGACCCTGGGCTGGAAAATGTTCTTGGAAACCTCCTTGGCAAAGGGCGAGGTTTGCTGGCCCTTCACCTCTTGGAAAGCCTCATTGACATCAAGGACAGAATCTGCTTCTCTTCTGGAGTGACCATGCTGTGAGATGGGTTCTTCCACCTTGAATTCCCAGCAGGGGGTTTGGTTCTTATTCAGATTGTGGATTCATTCTGGTACCTGCTGAACATTGGCTTATTAGAGCTATGTCTAAAGCAGGTACAGAATAGGCAGATTGTTCTTTGGAATGATTCTGATAGAGAAAGAGCCTAACTGATGTCAGTAGTACATCATTTAGGTCATGCATTAGCATATCCCTTCTGCTAATTCTTTGTATCCCATTCTCCACCCTGAACATCCACTCCCTCTCCCACCAACACAGTGACAGCTGTGTGCACTACGTGCAAATTCACTGCAGCAACTCACCAAGGCTTCTTCGACAGCACCTTCCACACCCATTACCTCTAGAACGGAGAAAGATGGGGCAGAGGATACATGGCAACACCATCATCGGCACGTTCTCCTCCGAGCCACACACGATCCTGATTGGAAATATCATTGTCACTGGGTGACAATGGTGGAACTCCCTCCCTAACAGCACTGTGGGTGTACCTACATCACATGGGCTGTGATGAAAAGTTCAAGAAGGAAGCTCACCACCACCTTCAAGGGCAATTAGAGACAGGCAATAAAAGTGTGCTTAGCCAGTAACACACATATCGTGTGAATAAAAACCCTCCATCTCTCATTCTCCACTGAATATTGACATTCTTAGCACCAGGGTACTCCAAGTCCCAACATAGGTTGTGAATTGGGAGCTGATTCCCTGCTCCCACCCCTCTGCTCCAGCAGCATTTGGAAGTGCTGAACAATCAGGTAGCTGCCATCAGGAGCCAGACGTTGCTCAGAGAGCCCCAAGATCCCAGCCAGGAGGAGAGGGGCTTGTCACTGTGGGAGAAAGTTGTGCTATGGTGAGAGCTGGTGTGAGATCACCCGGAAATCTGTGGGTGGACGTGTCCTGAGGATGGACATGTCCTTATCCTCGCTCCCACACAGGAAGCAAGGAATCATTGCACAACCACAGCTTTCAGCTCCTTTGCCACTTAACTCAGTGAACCTATTCTCAAAGAAGGACAAGGAGAGTATCCCTCATTTCCTGGCCAACATTCACCCCTCAGTCAACATCAGAAAGCACAGTTTATCTGATCATTATCATAATGTTAACCACACTGACAAATGTAGATAAAAGTCTCCAACACCAACACAACCCTTGAAGCAGAAATCATTTTCTTTCCAAAGGTCTGTAACAATTACCTTTCATTCCTCAATCCTTCAGATTTGACAGGAAGCCAGTTACATGTCAAACCTATAATCTCCCTCAGGGTAAAGAAGAGAGCTCACACTCACACTCACACTCACACTCACACTCACACTCACACTCACACTCACACTCACACTCACACTCACACTCACACTCACACTCACACTCACACTCACACTCACACTCACACTCACACTCACACTCACACTCACACTCACACTCACACTCACACTCACACTCACACTCACACTCACACTCACACTATTCTCTGCACCAGGAAACTATTACTCACCATTTCTCCTCTTACATAATAAGCCAGTTGTCACATGATACAGTTAGCCAATCAGAGGGCGGCTAATCACACGGCTTTCTGTGATCAAATTAATGAAGGTGCAGAGATAGCTGAAAAGCTGCTTTTTAGCAGGACTCCAACTGAAAGCAGGGTAAGGCACTGCGCCCATCTTCATTCCAGGGATGTGCTGAGGGAACTAACTCAACAAATGTGGCACTCAACTGAGAAGCACAGAATCAGCCAGCGTTCCTGCCTCAGATTACTGGCCAGTGGAAAGTATGTGGATGGCGCGCAGGGTGAGAGCAGGGGCACTGGATGGCTGTGCCAATCCTCTTCTCACTTTCTCCCTTCCTCCTAACTCTTTTCACACCGCCCCCACGCCCCCGCACACATCCTTCCTCCCACCACCCTCTTGCCTCTCTGGATCTCCTGCCTAAATGAGTAAACCTACAGCCAATGTTCTGAGTCTGGGTGACCCTCACAAAGGGTTTGAAACATTGGGTGTGATCTTACCTGCTGTTCACGGCACTTTCCAACTGCAGCACGCTCAGGGTATTTGGCAGATAAACCTCCATCCACTGAGGTAGGATGGGAAAATCCCACCGGAGCGAATGCTGATAAGATTCCAGCCTCTGGCTCTCTTCTCTCTCCACAGAGGCTGTCAGACCTGCTGAGATTTTCCAGTTTGTGTTTCAGATTCCAGCTTCCACAGTATTTTGCTTCTAAATTAGTTGTCTGCTTATCCGACCGATATCCAGTATGAGTAGAAATATTCTCCCATTAATTATTGGGAAGACTGAAGGTATTCCTTTTAGTCCTCACTCCAAACTCCGCTCCCTAGCCACTGACGACATCCCTCTGCTGGGCACAGGTCTGAGACGAAGCCAGTCTCTTCTCAAACTGAGCATCACATTTGACTCCGAGATGAACTTCACACATCACGTTTATGCCATCACTGAGATTGTCTATTGCCACCTCTGTGACATTGCTCGATTTGCCCACCTCAGTGCCAGCTCACTCTTGTCTTTGTTACCTGCAGCTCGAGTGTTCCAATGTGTCCCTGCCTCCTCTCCAACAATCAGCACAGGATTCAGACTCGTGATTAAATCTCTACTCTGATGTTCGGACAAAGGGCCATCCAGACTCAAAACGTTGGCTCGATTCTCTCTCCACAGATGCTGTCAGACCTGCTGAGATTTTCCAGCATTTTCTGTTTTAGTTTTAAATCTTTACGATTATGTTTCTGGCCTTGTCACTAAACACTAAAACAATGTTAGTAAAGACAGAAATGACACTCTGTGCCCAAAACTCTGGTAAGCAATTTGCTCTCACGCTCTTTGACCGACGTGCAAACTCTCACACAGTCTGCCACACTTTCCAGCTGGGTTGCTTGTACTCAGCTGGTTCCCTTTTGTCTACCCAGAACCAGTCAGAGAGGCACTGGCAATGGCTCCTCTTTCCTCTCCTGCTTCCAACTCGAGAGGATGTGATATTGGATCTCCTGTTGGAAAATGAGTTAGTGCAGGTGATGGATGTGTGTGTGAGGGGACACTTTGGATCCAGTGATCATAATGCCATTAGTTTCAACCTGACCATGGATAAGGATAGATCTGGTCCTTGGGTTGAAGTTCTGAACTGGAAAAAGGCCAAATTATTACATAGAACATTAGAACACTGCAGCAGAAACAGGCCTTTCGGCCCACAAGTTGTGCTGATTATATCTATACTTACCAGGCCATAGAACTATCTGTAACTCCCAATCCCATTAAATCCCATGTACTCATCCAGAAGTCTTTTAAAAGACCCCAGCGAGTTCGCCTTGACCACCACTGACGGCAGCTGATTCCATTCACTCACCACCCTCTGAGCGAAAAACTTACCCCTAACATCTCCTCTGTATTTGCCCCCCAGCACCTTAAACCTGTGTCCTCTCGTAGTTTGATGAAATGAGAAGAGATCTGGGAAGTGTGGATTGGCACAGGCTGTTCTCTGGTAAGGATATAAATGGAAAGTGAGAAGCCTTCAAGAAGAAATTTTGAGAGTGCAGAGTTTGTTTGTTCCTGTCAGGATTAAAGGCAAAGTTAATAGGAATAAGGAATCTTGACTCTATAGGGGAGATTCTAACACTGATTAAGAGGAAGAGAGAGTTGTATGAAATGTACAGGCAACAAGGAACAGAGATGCTTAAGAAGTATTTACATGGAGTAAAAAATGCAAAAAGCTACTTAAGATGGAAATCAGGAGGGCTAAAAAAAGACATGAGGTTGCTTTGGCAGACAGAGTGAAAGAAAAAGAGCTTCAGTCGGTATGTTAGGAGCAAAAGGATAGTGAGGGATAAAATTGGTCCTCTTGAAGAGCAGAGTGGTAGACTGTGTATGGAACCAAAAGAGGTGGGGGAGATTCTAAATGGGGTTTTTTTGCATCGACTGAGATTTACTGAGAAATGGGCATGGAGTCTACGGAAATAGGACAAACAGGTAGGGAGATCGTGGAACGCTTACGGATTAAAGAGGAGGAGGTGCTGGCTGTCTTGAGGCAAATCAGAATGGATAAATCCCCAGGACCGGACAGGGTATTCCCACAGACCTTGAGGGAGGCTAGTAGTGAACTTGCAGGGGCTCTGGCAGACATATTTAAAATGTCAGTATGTATGGGGAGGTGCTGGATGATTGGAGGGTGGCTCATGTTCTTCTGTTGTTTAAAAAAAGTTCCAAAAAAAATCCAGGAAATTATAGGCCAGTAAGTTTGATGTCGGTGGTATGCAAGTTATTGGAAGGTGTGATAAGGGATAGGATCTACAAATATTTGGATACACAGGGACTTATTAGAGAGAGTCAACATGGCTTTGTGTGTGGGAGGTCATGTTTGACCAATCTATTAGAGTTTTCGAGGATGTTACCAGAAAAGTGGTTAAGGGAAGGTGGTGGATGTTGTCTATCTGAATTTCAGTAAGGCCTTTGGCAGATCCTGCATGGGAGGTTGGTTAGGAAGATTCAGTCGCTATGTATACATGGAAAGGTAGTAAATTGGATTAGATACTGCGTCAATGGAAGAAGCCACAGTGTGGTTGTGGAGGATTGCTTCTCTGAGTGAAGGCCTGTGACTAGTGGTGTGCCACAGGGATCGGTTTTGGGTCTATTTTTGTTTGTCATTTATATCAATGATCTGGATGATAATGTGGTAAATTGGATCAGTAAATTTGCTGTTGTTACAAAGATTGGAGGTGTAGTGGACAGTGAGGAAGGTTTTCAAAGCTTGCAGGGGAATTTGGACCAACTAGAAAAATGGGCTGAAAAATGGCAAATGGAATTTAACACAGACAAGTGTGAGGTATTGCACTTTGGAAGGACAAACCAAAGTAGGACATACAGGCTAAATGGTAGGACTCTGAAGAATGCAGGTGAACAGAGGGATCTGGGAATACAGGTACAGAGTTCCCTAAAAGTGACATCACAGGTGGATAGTGTCATAAAGAGTGTTTTTGGTACATTGGCTTTATAAATCGGAGTATTGAATATAAAAGTTGGGGTGTTATGGTAAGGTTGTATAAGGCCTTGGTGAGGCCGAATTTAGAGTATTGTGTACAGTTTTGGTCACCTAGTTACAGGAAGGATATAAATAATATTGAAAGAGTGCAGAGAAGGTTCACAAGATGTTGCTGGGACTTGGGAAGCTGAGTTACAGAGACTGATTGAATAGGTTAGGACTTTATTTCCTGGAGCGTAGAAGAATGAGGGGAGATTTGATAGAGGTGTATAAGATTTTGATGGGTATCGATAGAGTGAATGCAAGCAGGCTTTTTCCACTGAGGCTAGGGGAGAAAAAAACCAGAGGGCATGGGTTAAAGGTGAAAGGAGAAAAATTTAAAGGGAACATTGGGGCGGGGGAAGGATTCTTCACACAGAGAGTGGTGGGAGTGTGGAATGAGCTCTAGATAAAGTAGTAAATGTGGGCTCAGTTTTAACATTTAAGAAAAACTTGGACAGGTTCATGGATGAGAGGGATGTGGTGCAAGTGCAGGTCAGTGGGACTAGGCAAAAAATGGTTCAGCACAGACAAGAAAGGCCAAAAGGCCTGCTTCTGAGCTGTAATTTTCTATGGTCTGTGGTTCTACCTTTACTTCTGGTGTCTCTCGAGATCTAACCTTGGTTCTCTCCTCATTCTCACTTACATGTTTCCCTGTGGTGACATCACCGGACAAAGTTGACATCAAGGATGCTGACAGCAGTGTCCACCTCTACCTGCCCATTGCCAGACTGCATCAACACTCAATTTCTAGCATCCAAATCCAACCCCAGCCTGCTCAAAGATTGAATCAAACTGTGTATAGCCATGGCTTCTTCATTAATCTAAGCTAAGCTTCTAACCCCACATCCTCTCCTTTGCTAAGACCCACTACCCACTGTATAATATCATCCAACCCATTGGGCTGGAGCTGAGAAATTCCACCCAGTACAGTTGCTGTTTGATGACGCTCCTTGGGGTTTTGGGGATGGGTTGTGGGGTGGAGGGATTGGGGGATGACAGCGTTGCAGGGGGTGGGGCATGGTGGAGTGGGGGTTTGGGGGTGGGGGGGGGGGTTGGTGGGTGGGAGTTGAGGGTGGGGCGTGATGGGGCATGGTGGAGTGGGGGATTGGGGGATGGTGTAGGGAGATTGGGGCGAGGGTTAGGGGTTGGAGTGGGTTGTGGCGGGGGGTTTGGTAGTGGGGTGTTGCAGCGGTGGGGCATGGTGGGGTGGGGGGTTGTTGGGTAGGAGATTGGGGCATAGTGAGGCAGGTTGGGGTGGGAGGAGTGATTGCAGTCTCTGGTGCTCTGGGAATGTGGCAACATTACACTGATGGCAGTTTATTTCTTTTCCTCCTCCAGCCGTTGGCCTGAGGCTTCAGGACAATGATCGAAGCAAGTGAAATGATAGCAGGCAATGCTGAGTTTGGATTGCGGAGTCACAGACTGCTGGAGATGTGCCTCATTATTGCAGCCCCTCCCAAAACCCTGAGGCAGATGATACAGGTACAGGTGTAGAACGATTCATTCAATCCATCCGATGCAAAGGTTCCTCTCTCCCTCATCAAGCTGGCCTGGGGCACACTGCTTATCACATGTCCTTACAGCTCTCAAACACCTTTCCATAGGAAATGGGTAAGAGAGTGGGCAAAGAAATGGCAGGTGGAATACAATGTGAAAAAGTATGAGGTTATACACTTTGGAAGGAGGAATGGAGCCTGTGCAGAGGGACCCGGGTGTCCTTGTGCAGGAATCACAAGGAGTTGGTTTGCAGGGCAGCAGGTAATTAAGAAGGCAAATGGAATTTTGCCCTTCATTGCCAGAGGGATGGAGTTTAAAAACAGCGAGATTACACTGCAGCTGTATAAGGTGCTGGTGAGGCCACACCTGGAGTTACTGTGTACAGTTTTGGTTTCCTGACTTGAGAAAGGATATACTGGCACTGGAGGGGGGGCAGAGGAGATTCGTTCGGTTGATTCCAGACTTGAGCGGGTTGGCTTATGAGGAGAGACTGAGTAGACTGGGGCTATACTCATTGGAATTCAGAAAAATGAGGGTTTATCTTTAGGGGCAGGTGTGACCTGTACAGCAAAGACAGGTGGCACCTGAATCCCAGGGGGACTAATATCTTGGAGGGAAGACTGGCTAGGGCTACTGGGGGGACTTTAAACTAGAAAGGTTAGGGAGAGGGAATAGTGATGTGGAGACTCGGAGCAAGGAAGTTAGCTCCCAAGTAGGGAAGGACTCTAGGCAGGATGAGAGGCAGGTTAGACGAGTGGGGGAGAAGGGAAATGTCCAGTCTGAGGGACTGAGCTGTGTCTATTTTAATGCCAGGAGTGTAGTAAATAAGGTGGATGAACTTAGGGCATGGATTGCTGCTTGGGATTGTGATGTGGTGGCCATTACAGAGACTTGGATGTCTCAGGGACAGGACTGGGTACTACAGGTCCCGGGATTCAGATCCTTCAGGAAGGACAGGGAGGGAGGCAAAAGAGGTGGTGGAGTGGCACTGTTGATCAGGGACAGTGTCATGGCTGCAGAGAAGGTGGATACCGAGGAGGGAATGTCTACGGAGTCTCTGTGGGTGGAAGTTAGGAATAGCAAAGGGTCGGTGACGTTGCTGGGTGTATTCTATAGGCCGCCCAATAGTGACAGGGAAGTTGAGGTGCAGATAGGGAAACAGATACTGGAGAGATGTAGAAATAACAGAGTTGTTGTGATGGGAGACTTCAATTTCCCAAACATTGACTGGAATATCCCAAGGGTAAGGGGTTTGGATGGGGAGGAGTTTGTTAGGTGTGTTCAGGAGGGTTTCCTGACACAGCACGTGGACAAGCCTACGAGAGGAGAGGCTGTACTGGACCTGGTACTAGCTAATGAACCAGGACAGGTGATGGATCTCTTGGTAGGAGAGCATCTTGGGGATGGAGATCATAATTCTATCTCCTTCACCCTTGCATTGGAAAAGGATAGGATCAGGCAGGCTAGGAAGGTGTTTGTCTGGAATAAGGGGAAATATGAAGACATCAGGCAGATGTTGGGGCGAATAAACTGGAAGGAGGTGTTCTTGGGGAAAAGCACAGAAGGAAGGTGGCAGATATTCAAGGAATGCTTGTCTGGAGCTTTGCACGACAACGTTCCGGTGAGACAAGAAGGTTTTGGTAGGACGCGGGAACCGTGGTGCACGAAGGCTGTGGTGAACATAGTCAGGAAGAAAAGAAAGGTGTATAAAAGGTTCAAAGAGCTAGGAGATGTCGGGGATCTAGAGAAGTATAAGGCTTATAGAAGAGAGCTTAAAAAGGAAATTAGGAGAGCCAGAAGGGGTCATGAGAAGGCCTTGGCTGGTAGGATTAAGGAGAATCCCAAGGCCTTCTACAAATATGTGAAAAGTAAAAGGATGAGAAGAGAAGGGATAGGACCTATAAAAGGTGAAGGGGGAAAAGTCTGTGTGGAACCGGAAGAAATGGCAGAGGTGCTTAATGAGTACTTTGCCTCAGTATTCACGGTGGAAAGTGATCTGGGAGGATGCACTACAAGTTTGCGGCAGACTGAAAAGATTGAGTATGTAGATATTAAGGAAGCGGATGTGTTAGAACTTTTAAATGCTATCAAGATAGACAAGTCTCCGGGACCAGATGGGATGTACCCCAGGTTATTGTGGGAGGTGAGGGATGTCATTGCAGAGCCCCTGGCAATGATCTTTGCGTCGTCGATGGAGACGGGAGAGGTTCCGGAGGATTGGAGGATTGCGGATGTGGTCCCTATTTTCAAGAAAGGGAACAGGGATAGTCCTGGAAATTACCGACCGGTGAGTCTGACCTCAGTGGTTGGTAAGCTGATGGAGAGGCTTCTGAGGGACAAGATTTACGAGCATTTGGAGAAGTTTAGGTTGATTAGAAATAGTCAGCATGGTTTTGTAAAAGGCAGGTCGTGCCTTACGAGCTTAATTGAGTTCTTCGAAAATGTGACTGAACACATTGACGAAGGAAGAGCAGTGGACGTGGTGTACATGGACTTCAGCAAGGCATTTGACAAGGTCCCACATGCAAGACTTCTTGAGAAGGTGAGAGGCCATGGGATCCAAGGGGCTTTGGCCTTGTGGATCCAGAACTGGCTTGCCTGCAGGAGGCAGAGGGTGGTTGTGGATGGCTCTCTTTCTGCATGGAGGTCGGTCACCAGTGGAGTGCCCCAGGGATCTGTTCTAGGACCCTTGCTGTTTGTCATTTTCATAAATGACCTGGATGAGGAAGTGGAGGGATGGGTGAGTAAGTTCGCCGATGACACGAAGGTCGGTGGTGTTGTGGATGGTCTGGAGGGATGTCAGAAGTTGTAGCATGACATCGACAGGATGCAAGACTGGGCGGAGAAGTGTCAGATGGACTTCAACGCGGATAAATGTGTTGTGGTCCATTTTGGCAGATCCAATGGGATGAATGAGTACACTATCAAAGGTAGGAGTCTTAGCTGTGTGGAAGAGCAGAGGGATCTTGGGGTCCGGGTCCATAAGACTCTCAAATCGGCCTCCCAGGTGGAGGATGTGGTTAAGAAAGCTTACGGTGTACTGGCCTTCATTCATCGAGGGATTGAGTTCAGGAGTCAGGAGGTAATGCTGCAGCTTTATAGGACCCTTGTCAGACCACACTTGGAGTACTGTGCGCAGTTCTGGTCGCCTCACTATAGGAAGGACGTGGAAGCTACTGAAAGGGTGCAGAGGAGATTTACAAGGATGTTGCCTGGATTGGGAGGCATGCCTTATGAAGACAGGTTGAGGGAGCTGGGACTGTTCTCCCTGGAGAGACGAAGGTTGAGAGGCGACCTGATAGAGGTTTACAAGATGTTGAGAGGAATAGATAGGGTGGACTCTCAGAGACTATTTCCCAGGGCTGAAATGGTCGCGACGAGAGGGCACAGATTTAGGGTGCAGGGAATCAAGTACACAGGGGATGCTAGGGGAAATTTTTTCATTCAGAGGGTGGTGATTGAATGGAACCGACTGCCGTCGGTGGTGGTCGAGGCGAACTCGCTGGGGTCTTTTAAAAGACTTCTGGATGAGTATATGGGATCCGATGGGATTGGGGGTTTTAGATAGGTCTATGGCTGGGTAGGTTTTGATGTGTTCGGCACAACTTGTGGGCCGAAGGGCCTGTTTGTGCTGTAGTGTTCTATGTTCTATCTTATAGAAACATATAAGACTATGAAAGGAATAGATAAGATAGAAGCAGGGAAGTTGTTTTCACTGGAGGTTGAAACTCAAACTAGGGGGCTCAGAGGAGATGTGTGAGGCAAGTTTTTTACACAGAGAATGGTGAATATCTGGGACACAGTGCTGGGGAGGTGGTGGGAGCAGGTACTATGGTTACTTTGAAAGGGCAACTAGAGGGATCCATGAATAGGATGGAAATGAAAGGATACGGACTCTGTGAATGCATCAAGTTTTAGTTTAGACAGGCATTATGATGGAGAGTCACAGGGCCTGTCTGCATGTTGAACTGTTCATTCTCGTTTCACTTTCAAAGAGTCATATTGGAGTCGACACGTTTGCTCTGTTTGCCTCTTTGCTAACGCTGCCAGACCAGCAGAGTTTTTCCAGCATTTTCTGTTTTTATTTCAGAGTTCCGGCATCCACAGTATTTTGTTTTTAATCTTACCCCTTTCACCTGCTTACATTAACTGGTGGTAGAAAGGACTCGGAGGCACAGATTTAATGTGATACCGTCATGGGCAACGGAGACAATGAGCTGGAACTCACTGCCCCTCAGAGTGCTGGAAGGAGGGATGAGAAATAATTTCAAAAGGAAATTGGACAGAAACTTGCAGAATTATGGTAATCATAGAATTCCTGCAGTGCAGAAGGAGGCCATTTGCTCCATTGAGTCTGTACTGACCCTATGACAGAGCATCCCACCCAAGCTCTATCCCCATAACTCCATGCATTTACCATTTTAATCTCCCTAACCTATACATCTTGGGACACTTAGGGGCAATTTGCCATGGCCAACCCCCTCACACACCTTTGGAGTGTGGGAGGAAACTAGAGTACCTGGAGGAAACCCGTGCAGACACGGGGAGAATGTGCAAACTCCACATAGACAATGATTTACAGGCCAACACTGCCCCTGACACTGTGAAGCAGCAGTACTAGCCACTGTGCTGCCCCTAGAACAGGAAAATGGGAGTGATTATTTTGCTGTATTGATAGTTAGCATGGATCTGATAGGCTGAATTGCCTCCTTTTGGTTTGTAATGACTTTGACTCTTATCCTGCAAGCTGAATTCATGGAATCCTACAGTGCAGAAAGAGGCCATTTGGCCCATTGAGTCTGCACCGACTACAATCCACCTAGGCCCTAGCCCCATATCTCTAATATTTACCCACTAATCCCTCAAACCTACACGTTTCAGGATACTAAAGGCAATTTAAGCATGGCCAATCAACCTAACCCGCACATCTTTGGACTGTGGGAGGAAACCTGAGCATCCCGAGGAAACCCACGCAGACACAAGGAGAATGTTCAGACTCCACACAGGCAGTGACCCAAGCTGGGAATCTAACGTAGGTCCCTGGAGCTGTGAAGCAGCAGTGCTAACCACTGTGCCACTGTGACTCTCTCTTCTTGACCACAGATAAATGCTTGAGAGAGGGAAAGTCCTTTATCAAACTGAGGTTCAGTGATAGTTTTAACTGATTGAATACCAGCAGGTCAGGCCATGAGAATACTTAACTAACCTGCTGGAGTGTTTGAGGAGGTAACAGAGAGGGTCGATAAGGATAATGCTGTTGATATGGTGTACAAGGACTTTCAGAAGGCATTTGATACCGTGCCTCACAACAGACTTGTGAGCAAAGTTAGAGGTTGCAGAATAAAAGTGACAGCAATGATGCGGATACAGAATCGGCAGCAAGCTAGGGAGCAGAGAGTAATGGTGAGTGGTTATTTTTATGCTGGGGAAAGGTGTGTAGTGAGGTTCCCCAGGGATC
Organism: Sphyrna mokarran; assembly: GCA_024679065.1. NCBI lineage: Eukaryota > Metazoa > Chordata > Chondrichthyes > Carcharhiniformes > Carcharhinidae > Sphyrna > Sphyrna mokarran. Next base: position 71,599,912 of record JAGIQG010000016.1, read on the forward strand.
TGTGATGGGACCCTTGCTTTTCCTGATATATAACTGGGTCTTGGTGTACAGAGCATAATTTCAAAGTTTGCAGATGATACAAAACTTGGAACTTTTATAAACTGTGAGGAGGACAGTGCAGAATTTCAAAAGGACATAAGGAGGTTAGTGGGTGCGTGGACAGTTGGCAGATAATGTTCAATGCGGAAAAATGTGAGGTGATGCATTTTGGTAGGAAGAAACATGGAGCCACCCCACAAAATAAAGTGTCCAATTGTACAGTGGCTGCAGAACCAGAGGGAGCTGCGATATACTTCCATACGTTATTAAAGTTGGAAGGACAGGCTGAGAAAGTGGTTAATATAACATATAATATTCAGAGCTTCATTACTCAGAGCAAGCTGTACAAAAACATGGTCCTGCTGCATTTGTATATGTCACTAATTGGTACTCAACACCAGACTTTCAGAAGGATTTGAAGGTATTGGAGAGAGTGCAAAAAGATTCACGAGAATGATTCCTGGGACGAGGGTCTTTAGTTATAAAGATAGATTGGAGAGGCTGAGACTGCTCTCCTTGGAGAAGAATAGTTAAGAAGAGATTTGATCAAAACATGAGTAGGCTGGACACAATAGACAAGGAGAAATTGTTCACACGAATCAATCTGGGCCATCAGGGCAGAGTGTAAGATCTGTGGACCTTGGGGACCATTGCAAACACAGATCAGCCATGATCTACCGGAATGATGGAGTAGAGTGAAGGTGCTGAATTGACTGTTTTTGTTTCATTGTAAGTAGTTAACTCTCAGACTAGGGGACCTTCTCTGAGTGGGACAGTCTGCCTCAGGGCTTGAGCTGAAGACTTCTCCTTTCGCAGAGTCAGAACTTGCTGCAGCAAAAGTTTTCAAAACAAATAAAAGAGGAAAGGAGCTGAGAGAGGGATGTGAAAGGCCTCGACAGAGATAATATTCCCACTTGTAGGAACAATCAGAACTGAGGGGTGATAACAATGCAATAAATCCAGTTGGGAATTCAGGAGAATCCTCCTTACCCAGAGATTGGAACTCACTGCCACAGGTGAACAGTACTGATACATTTAAAAGAATCTAGATAAATGTGTCAGAGAGGAAGGGAAAGCTGAGAGGATAACTGAGAGGGAGGAGGTTCATGTGGAGTTTATAACATGATTGTTTTGTGTTGTATTATCTTATTCAAATGGACCTACTGTGTCGTTCCATCAATTTGTTCTGGCCCTATCTCCTCGGCACTCAGAGTATGATTCTGTCACAGGCAATGGTTAACTCACTTCCTTTTTATCTATTGACACCCATGACCTCTTTGTAACCACTTCATTCTGCTCTTCCCCCTGACCTCAACTGGAACTTCCATATTTCTGCCGTCACTAAAGATTTCCTGTTCTCTACCAAACACTTCTATCTGTGTGAGTTGAGAATCTTTCTCCTCGATCTGGATGTGGGGGGGTGGGGGAAAACCTCTCCCAATGTCTGTCTCACACACTCTGAAAGCTGGTCATCCGTTTGATCCTCTCTGACCTTTGGCCTTTGAACTCTATCAGGTGCGGGTCTCTCGAAGGATCTCAAACCTCAACCCTCCCTTCTTCACCCAGAGCTACCGATTAGCGCCAGCAGGTTTTGAAAATTAAATGTAACACCAGCTTCCCTCAGCTTACTCTCTGCTGTACCCTGAGCTGTGGAAACACAGCACTATAAGATGAGATATTTTTGAGCTGTCTATTGTGCCATATTGTTTATTTTCTGCTCTTTAATGACATTCCTTCTGCAGGATGTACACAATGGTATCGCCGATACTACAGATTACACCCCAGAGATTTTGTCCATTCACGCGCCACCATTTATTGGGCCTCAAGCGAATTCTCACGCCCATTCCCAGAGCCCATTGAGAAAGTCAGAGGAGATCACTGGCCCAACATTCCCTGCAGGACATCTATTTGGAGACATAGAAATATTTAAGGAACACATTAACATTCCAAGAGGAATTGAGCTGTGTGGACTGCCAGAGCTGTGTTTCCCAGGTCAGATTTAATTTGATTTGATTTATTATTGTCACATGTATTAACACACAGTGAAGAGTATTGTTTCTTACATACAAAGCATACTGTTCAGGAAGAAGGAAACAAGAAAATGCAGAATGTAGTGTTACTGTCATAGCTAGGGTGTAGAAAAAGATCAGCTTAATGCAAGGTAGGTCCATTCAAAAGTCTGACAGCAACATGGAAGAAACTGTTCTTGAGTCGGTTGGTATGTGACCTCAGATTTTTGTACCTTTTTCCCAATGGAAGAAGGTGGAAGAGAGAATGTCCAGGTTGCGTAGGGTTCTTAATTATACTGGCTGCTTTCCCGAGGCAACAGGAAGTGTAGACAGAGTCAGTGGATGGGTAGCTGGTTTGTGTAATGGACTAGGTTTCGTTCTCAGCCCTTTGCAGTTTCTTGCGGTCTTGGGCAGAGCAGGAGCCATACCAAGCTGTGATACAACCAGAAAGAATGCTTTCTATGGGGCATCTGTAAAAGTTGGTGAGAGTCGTAGCTGACATGCCAAATTTCCTTAGTCTTCTGAGAAAGTAGAGACATTGGTGGGGCTTTCTTAACCATAGTGTCTGTATGGGGGGGACCAGGACAGATTGTTGATGATCTGGACACCTAAAAACCTGAAGCTCTCAGTCCTATTTACTTCACCTCTGTTGATGTAGACAGGGGCATGTTCTCCTTTACACTTGCTGAAGTCGATGACAATCTCCTTTGTTTTACAGACAATGAGGGAGAGATTATTGTTGTCGCACCATTTCACAGATTCTCTGTCTCTCTCCTATAGCCCGTCTCATCATTGTTTGGAATCATTCTGAGATCTGTACTCCAGATGAATGTGATGTGGTTATGGGGCAATCCAGCCGTTAACCATTGAATGTGGCTGTGGTTTCTCAAGGTTGGCATTGCTTCCTGCTGGCAAGTCAAGTGAGTGATTTGACCATTGAACCATGCCTCAGTTCACAGGAGTGATGAACAATCCAGAAGTTGGCCTCAGTGCTGGGTTTCCCATTGATGGTGGCGAAGGTTTAGGTGAAATCAGGGATTGATCTCACCACCAGAATCCCAATCCTTGCCAGAAGGCCTGGGAGGGGCCCTGAATCCACCCAGCCAGCACATTCAATAATAACTGTCAAAAAAGAATTGACTAAATACTCAAAGCAGAAACATTTACAGAGCTGGGAGAAAGAGCAGAGGAGAGAAACTGATCAGATAACTCATGATGGACCGTGATGGGCCATGATAGAGCATGATGGAGCTTGATGGAGATTGATGGAGATTGATGGAGATTGATGAAGCATGATGGGATGTGATAGAGTGTGCTGGGACAATGTAGAACTTTGGAGCATGATGAAGCATGATAGTACGTGTTGGTGTATGATGGTTCTGTATCACTCTATGATTCTATCGAATAATATTTGGAGCCCTTGGTTTCATTTTGATTTTTATTCTGTTGACCCTGATGGAAGGTTCTCAGTGGTCATTCCTTATTGCTGTGTGTGTTGAGACATCTCTCTGCCGATGTCTGCCTGCTGATTGAGTTTTCATCATTTATGACTCTGATTTTAACTCCGATTTGCTGCTGCAGAAACAGAGTGACACTGAGCTCCACACTCTCACCATCTGCCCATTTATTCAATAACATCATGGCTGATCTTCTATCTCATTCTACTTTTCCCTCCTATTTCTATATCCCTTGATTCCCGCAAAAATCGACTTTGAATCTACTCAGCGAGTGAACATCCACAGCTTTCTGGGCTGGAGATTTCCAAAGATTCACAACCCACCAATAGAGACATTTCTCCTCATCTCCACCCAAAATGGCCGCCTCCTTATCCAGAGACTGTGACAGTCTAGAATCCAAGCCAATGGGGGAGAGACTTTCAGCATCTAACCCATCAGTTCCTCTTAGAATGTTATCATTTTCAGATCAGACCAGGGTCCCATTAATGTTCTTCCAATCTCCTTGCCACCCAGAGTAGACAACTCTCGGCACAATGAGCAGGTTATTGCTGAGCAGGTGCTGCTTGATAGCACTGTCGTAGACCCCTTCCATCACTTTACTGATGATTGAGAGTAGACTGATTGGGTGGTAATTGGCCGGGTTGGATTTCTCCTGCTTTTTGTGTACAGGACATACCTGGGCAATTTTCCACATTGTCGGGTAGATGCCAGTGTGGTAACCTTACTGGAGCAGCTCGGCTAGGGGAGCGGCAAGCTCTGAAGCACGAATCTTTAATATTATTGCTGGAATGTTATCAGGGTCTATTGCCTTTGTAGCACCCAGTGTCTCTAACCGTTTCTTGATATCACATGGAGTAAATCAAATCGGCTGGAGGCTAACATCTGAGATGCTGTGAACCTCCAGACGACAATGAGATGGATCATTTACTTCTGGCTGAAGATTGCTGCGAATCCTTATCTTTTGCACTGATGTGCTGGGCTCCTCCATCACTGCCTCTGACTGTGATCTTCAGGTCATTGTTGGTTACGGCTGTGGTTCCGGAGGACTGGAGGATAGCGAATGTGGTCCCATTGTTCAAGAAGGGAAAGAGAGACCTTCCAGGGAATTATAGGCCAGTGAGTCTTACTTCTGTTGTGGGCAAAGTATTGGAGAGAATTATTAGGGATAGGATTTATAGTTATTTAGAGAGAAATGAATTGATTGGGGATAGTCAGCATGGTTTTGTGAAGGGTAGGTCGTGCCTTACTAACCTCATTGAGTTTTTTGAAAAAGTGACCAAAGAGGTGGATGGGGGTAAGGCGGTTGATGTGGTATATATGGACTTTAGTAAGGCGTTTGATAAGGTGGCCCATGGAAGACTTCTGCAGAAAATGCAGATGTATGGGATAGAGGGTGATTTAGCTAATTGGGTTAGGAATTGGCTAGCAGATAGAAGACAGAGGGTGGTGGTTGATGGGAGATATTCATCGTGGAGTTCGGTGACAAGTGGTGTACCTCAGGGGTCTGTTTTGGGGCCCCTGCTGTTTGTAATTTTTATAAATGATCTGGATGAGGGTATTGAAGGATGGATTAGTAAATTTGCAGATGACACTAAAGTCGGTGGAGTGGTAGATAGTGAAGAGGGGTGTTATAGTTTGCAGAGAGACTTGGACAAGTTGCAGAGCTGGGCCGAGAGGTGGCAAATGGAGTTTAATGTGGAAAAGTGTGAGGTAATGCACTATGGCAGGAATAATAAATGTGTAGAGTATAGGGCTAATGGTAGGATTCTTAATAGTGTTGATGAACAGAGGGATCTTGGTGTATTTGTGCATAGATCCCTGAAAGTAGGCAGTCAAGTCGATAAGGTTGTTAAGAAGGCATATGGAGTCTTAGCTTTTATTGGTAGGGGGATTGAATTTAGGAGCCGCAGCATCATGTTGCAACTGTACAAAACTCTAGTGCGGCCGCACTTGGAGTATTGTGTGCAGTTCTGGTCCCCGCATTATAAGAAAGATGTGGAGGCATTGGAGAGGGTACAGAGGAGGTTTACCAGGATGTTGCCTGGTATGGAGGGCAGGTCTTATGAAGAGAGGCTGAGGGATTTGAGGTTGTTTTCGTTAGAAAGGAGGCGGCTAAGAGGGGACCTAATCGAAACATATAAGATGATTAGAGGTTTAGATAGGGTGGACAGTGATAGCCTTTTTCCTAGGATGGAGAAAGCTAGCACGAGGGGACACAGCTTTAAATTAAGGGGTGATAGTTATAGGACGGATATCAGAGGTAGGTTCTTTACCCAAAGGGTGGTTCGGGAGTGGAATGCCCTGCCTGCAGCAGTTGTAGATGCGCCAAGTTTGGTGGCGTTTAAGAGGTTAGTTGATAAGTATATGGAAGAGAAGGGAATGGTTTAGTTTGGAGGGGCATTGCTTTTTATATTGGTCGGCGCAACATCGAAGGCCGAAGGGCCTGTTCTGTGCTGTAATGTTCTATGTTCTATGTTCTATGAACTTGGGGATATTTGTGCAGCCTCCCCCTACAGTGAGTTGGTTAATTTTCCAACACCTTTCATGATTGGATGTGGCAGCACTGCAGAGCTTAGATCTGATCTGTTGATGGTGGGATCACTTCACTCTGTCTATCACTTGCTGCTTTTGCCATTTGACATTCACGTAGATCTGTTTAGTAACTTCACCAAGTTAACACCTCATTTCCAGTTGTGCCTGCTGCTATTCTTGGCATGCCTTCCTGCACTCTCCATTGAGCTAGAGTTGATCCCTTGACTTGGTGCTAATGGTAGAGTGGGGGAATCTGCCAGGCCAGGTTGTGGTTACGAACAGTTCTGCTGCTGCTGACGGCCCAGTCATGGACACCCAGGCTTGAGTTGCTCGACAGATTTGAATTCTGTCCCATTTGGCACAGTGACAGTGCCACACAACATGATGGAGACTGTGAAGACTGGACTTTGTCTCCACAAAGACTGTACGATGGTCACTCCTACCAATACGGTCGTGGACAGATGCATCTGCTGTAGGGAGGTTAGTGAGGATGAGTTCCTCCTTCTCCCTCACTAGCTGTCGCAGTCCCAGTCTAGTGTTCTTTAGGACACAAAAACAGAAATCATCGGAAGACTTCAGTGGGTGTGACAGTATCTGTGGAGGGAGAACAGAACCAACGTTTCAAGTCTCGATGACCCTTTGTCAGAGCTTTCAATAGGACTTGGCCAGCTCAGTCTGTGCTGGTGCTACTGAGCCAATATTGGTGATGGACATTGAAGTGCCCACCCATAACACATTCTCCACCAGCCTCCTCAATTGTTGTTCAACATGGTGGGGTACTGATTCAGCAGGCAAAGGAGGACGGTGTGCAGTAACCAACAGGAGGTTTCCTTGCCCTTGTTTAACCTGATGCCATGAGACTTCATGGGGTACAGAGCTGAAGTTAAGGACTCCCAGGGCAATTCCCTCCTGACTGTATATCACTGAGCCTCTGCTAGGCCTGGACAAGACATATCCAGGGATGGTAATGGTGGTGTCTCAGGTGGTATCTGTAAGGTATAATTCTGTGAGTATGACTATGTCAGGCCGTTGCTTGATTAATTTGTGATACAGCTCTCCCAATCTTGGCACAAGCCCCCAGGTGTTAGTAACTCGGTCTTTGCAGGGTCAACAGATGTTGTTCTCGATGCTTAGGTCAGTGCCAGTTGGTCTGTCTGCTTTCATTCCTTTTATTAGACTTCATAGTGGTTTTGTACAACTGAGGGGTTTGTTAGGCCATGTGTCTGGAGTCACATGTAGGCCAGACCCAGTAAGGATGGCAGATTTCCTTCCAAAATAAGTATTAGTGAATCAGATGGGTTTTTACAACAATTTACGGTAATTTCATGGTCATTGTAACAGACTAGCTTTCAATTCCAGATTTTATTAATTGGAGTTAAATTCCGTCAGCTGCAGTGGGAGGATTTGAAACCAGGTTCACAGAATATTAATCTGAGCCTCTGAATTACTGTCCATTGACAAAACCACGGTGCCACCACCATCTGATGAAAGAATTTGATTTGAGTGACAGAGAGGAACCATTTCTACAGGAGACAGACTCCAAAACAAGGGCAAGAAGTTTAAAATTAGTGACCCAGAAACCCTTTAAAAATTCCAATCTGGAACACTGTCTTAGCTCTGAGAGGTGAGGGAGGTGGGAGTTGGATGAGCTGGAAAGACTGAGATCGATGGACATTGAGTAAGGAACCTGGGGAAGTGCGATCAAAGCCAGTTGTAAGATAAAGATTAGCCCCGCTCTAACCGAGTGATGCAACCGGCTCGCCTGTCACAATTCTTTCAGATGCAGCTTCCCTTGTTCCATTTCCCATGCAAACACCAAGCAGTTAAACACTTCATTTCTGGAGAGTAAAGTTCAAAACAAACAAGGACAATTAGTGATGTAGATACAGACATTCCCCATAGATTTCATTTATTACAAGAACAGCGGTCCCCTCCCTCGCTCCCCCTCCCGTCTCCCCATGCCCTTTGCCCCTGTGGAATTGATAGTAAATGGAGGGTGGCTGAATCTTTGTCTAATGATAGTTCCATTAACCATTAAATTTAAAATGTTATTATCAACATTTTTACCCCCAAAACTGTACAGTTTTGTTCTAATACGCTTATTGCTGCAAGTTTGTTCCTCTCAATTAAATTCTCAGAGAATCAGATGCAGAATAATTTGATTTGGATATTTTAACTTGTTTTTCTTATTCCTCTCTATCCTGATATTGCTCATTCCTCTCGCTCTCTTTCTCTTTCGCTCTCTCTCCACTTGCCTCCTATGCTGTCTCTCTCTCGCCAATTCTATTTCTCTCCTTATCGCTGAATCTCGATGTATATTCCTCTCTCTCCCTCCCCATTTCTTTTTCTCTCTCTTTCCTTTCTGATCTTTCTGTTGCTCTATTTTTTCTGCCCTGGTCTATCTGCTTTCCTCTCTCTCTTTCTCTCTCTCTCTGTACCTTTCCCTCCATCTCTTCTCATACTCTGTTATCATTCTCACTCTATCTTCTGCCAAACTATTGTTTATCTTTCCATCTCCATTTCTATCTGTTACTTTCATTCTCTGTTTCCTTTTCTCTCTCTCTCTCTATCCATTAATTTGCACCATTAATGTGTCTATCATTTTATCTTTCTATTTTGATCCCAATATCCGTTATTCCCTTGTCAATATGTTTCACCTTCTTTTCTTCCTGTTTTTTCTTTCTCCCTTTCCCTGTCCATTTCTCACTCCCTATCCCTGCCCTTCTCTCCCTTGTCTCTGTGTGACTGTGTGTGTGTGTCTGTGTAACTGTGTGTGTGTGACTGTGTGTGTCTGTGTGACTCTGTGTGACTGTGTGTGTGTGTGTGTGTGTGTGTCTGTGTAACTGTGTGTGTGTGACTGTGTGACTCTGTGTGACTGTGTGTGACTGTGTGTGTGTGTATCTGTGTGGGTGTGCCTCTCTCTCTTTGCATTGCAGATGGATATAAACTTCAAGTGGAAGAGCAGGATGAGTCTTTCCATTTCCTGGTTCTTACGGATATCCTGGGGAATAGACAGCAGGGAGTGGTGCTTCACATATACAGAGAAGTAAAGGTGAGGATTTGAGAGACTCGATAAGTTTCCTGTGCAGAGTTCGAGTTGGTATGGAATTCTTTTCTGCGGGATTAAGAGCAGGGAGTATCTGGAATAACTTCCAATACTAGATAATAGAAAAATCCAAGTCACTTATTCAATCACAAGTTCCACTGTTCCATTTATAAAAATCAATACCTCACTTAGAAATAATTGGTATTTTAAACTATTAAAATAAACCTTTTTATTTGTGTCACAAATAAGCTTGCATTAATAATGCAATGAAGTTACTGTGAAAATCCCCTAGTTGCCACACTCCACTGCCTGTTAGGGATACACTGAGGGAGAATTTAGCACAGTCAATGCACCCTAACAAGTGGGTCTTTCAGACTGTGGAAGGAAACCAGAGCACCCAGAGGAAACCCACGCAGACACGGGGAAAATGGCCTCCTCCATCTCCTATGAAACTGAATGAAGTAACAGGGCCATCGCAGTGATTAGCACTGCACCTGGGACCTGGGTTCAATTCCTGGTTTGGGTCACTGTCTGTGAGGAGTTTGCATGTTCTCTTCATGTCTGCATGAGTTTCCTCTGGGTGCTCTGGTTTCCTCCCACAATCCAAAGATGTGCGGATTAGGTTGATTGACCATGCTAAATTGCCCTTTAGTGTCAGGAGAACTAGCTAGGGTAAATGCATGGGGTGACGAGGATAGGGCAGAATGGGATTGTGGTCGGTGCTGGTTTAATAGGCCGAATGGTCTCCTGCACTGTAGGATTCTATGAACTCTAGGATTATAGCTGATGGGGACAGCTAGACATGGTCCCTGATGGAGACTAGACTGAGGATGGGATCGAATTTGATAGCAATAACCCACCCCCTTGGGGCAATTGCCTTTGATTAGCACCTGCGGATAATCATTAATTCTGGGTGTGCGGGCTGAGGTTAATTCTCTAATTCAGCGGGGGGGCGGCGGGGAGGGAAGTTGAAAGATGTCTGATGTGATGGTTTTTTTTTAGGAGACTGATCTCTACCAGGCTCCTCCAGAGGGTTCCGAGTTGGCAACAGATCCTGCAGAATCATTCCAGGTCCTCGTTCCCTATGGAATCTGCGTCATCACCAAGTTTCCATATTACGCCGTGCTGAAGGATTGTCTTTCCTGGTAAGAGACTGGTAAAGTGAGGGGGGATTCACCGGCACCCTTCACCAATGGGGTGAATCCCATAAATATCTTTGTGGTTTATATGTAGCACAATTCATGTGGATTATGAGTACGACATTCTGCCTCCCAACCAAGTTCCATTACTGTAAATCTCTATCTCTTTCTGCTGAATCTATCTCTTTGATCAACTCTTTAGTTGTTGGCGCTAATACCTCCCTCTGTTATTCCAGGTGCAGTCTTGTCTGATATCACATCTGTCCAATGCTCTGGGATATTTTGCTGTGTGAAAGGTGCTGTAGGTTTAACTTGACCTTCAGCATTACTGATGCTTGCATTGTCTTTGCCAGTTCCTGGCTGTCACTAACTCCTTCACCTTCTTGCCCTCAGCCTGCTGCTGGAGCTCAAATCCTGCGGAGACAGAGAGTTTGAGATGAAGGTGAAAGAATTTGCTGCCCAGCTGGCACTCGTTCCCTGTCCGCCGCCCGGCTCCCTCCAGCTGGTAAGACGCCTGTTCCAGAAATTATGGCACGAGGAGAAACCTCAGCCTTTGCAATTTCCCAAAAGGTTTGAGGTTCTAGCATTTTTTATGAATGAGGGTGGGGCTTCAGATTGGACATGGCACCACAGTACAGGAAATGAATGAAACAGGGGGAATGTAATGGTGGCCGGAGTCAGTAAGATCACGGGGAATAGTTCACTGCGACCAAGACTGCAAATGACCAGTGCCAAGGTTCAGCATTCCTGCTCCCAGTTGGAGAGGAAGTTACTGTGGCAGAGGGAGGATCCAGTTGCTGTGGTCCACATAAGTGCCGATGATGTAAGACATCCAAAAGGGTCCAGGTCTCATTGTTCATAAATTACAGAAAACCAACAGTGCAGCAAGCAATTAGGATGGTAAATAGAATGTTGGTTGTTCTGAAAGAGGATTTGAATACAAGAGTTAGCAAGTCCTGTTAAGATCCTTGGTGAGGCCACACCTGGCTGGAGGGGGGGATTTGGAACAAGAGTTCTCAGTCTCAGAATCAGCAACAGACCATTTGGGGTGGAGAGGAATTTCCTGATTTGAGAGCTTGGTGAATTTTTGGAATTTTCTCCCTCAAAGGCTGTGGGGGGCTCAGTGACTGAGTATGTTCAAGACAGATAATCTCACGATAGAAAGCTGGATACAAATAACACCAGCAGAAATAAGGATTGTGTGAGAAAGTGGAGTTGAGATAGATGGTTAATCATAATCTCAGTGAATGATGGAACAAGATTGAGGGGCCAAATGGCCTTTGTTGCTGCCACAGGGAGAATGTCCTGGATTGCAGCAGAGAACTATCCCAACATAATTCCCTACTGCGGGGGCAAGGGACTCTGTGGCCAAAGTGTTTAATCTTTGTTGTTTCATTGCTTTATTAATTGGATCACTGACGTCTGCCTCTTTCTCTTGTGCTGTCACACTCACACTGGTGCTCAGTGTTTTGAGCTGGGGCCGCTCAGTATTGTACTATCACCTCCGGAAGACATCGACAGCCCAGTTATAGATATCGGACTGCACATTCCATTCCTCTGCTTCAAACCAGAAACCATCCTACAGGTAAACCCTTCTTTCATTCACGAAACATGGGCATCACTGACTGGCCAGTATTTATTACCCATCGCATGTATGTGCGCGTGCGTGTGTGCGTGTGGTTACATAGGTTTATCAAATTTCCTGCACAGGAACAGGCCATTTTGCTTCTCTGATCCATGTTTGAGTTTGTGTTGCTGATGAGCGTGCTCCCACTCCTCTTATCTCACCCCAAACAGCACATCCATCCCTTCCTCTCTCTGCCCTCATGTGATTATCCAGCTTCCTATTAACTATATCTTTACCACTTCAACCCAATCCCTGCGGAAATGAGTTCCACATTCTCACCACTCTCTGGACAAAGACATTTCTTCGGAATTCCCAATTGAATTTATTAGTGCTGAACTTATATTGATAATCCTAAGGGGTGATCTCTATATCTGCCTTATCAAACCCTCCATGAGACCTCACTGCAGTCACTGCTTCATTTTCCCAGACTGTATCGCCTTCCGGAAGAATCCCTGGTCACTCACCTTTGATGCCACCCTCATGAACCTTGCCTGCTCCTTATAGAGTTGTCAGATGATGATGGGGATTGGCTGCGGGATGTTTGGATGTGTTTTCACAATCATGCCGTTAACCCACTGTTCCAATCTCTGCTGCAGATTCTGACGTACATCCTAACAGAACGAAGAGTGGTCTTTTTCTCCACCAACTGGCCTCTGCTGACACTGGTCACCGAGTGTTTTGTACATTACCTGCACCCTCTCCAATGGCGGCACCCCTACATCCCGGTGCTGGCCAATCAGATGCTGGATTTGGTGATGGCACCCACCGTCTTCCTGATGGGCTGCCACTCCAGACACTTTGAAACCATCAATGAGGTCAGTGTTGCTAATCAGTGTGGTCCAATCTCAGTGAGGGAACCCAGCTGAACATTACAAAGCGCTGGAGTTGAGGAGGGTGGAGAATAAATTCCTGCCGAGAAAAATGTTCCTAAATGTGTAGAATCAGAATTACATCTTGGAAACCACCTCCTCACCCATTCAACTTTAATTATTCCCAGGTAAATGCCCAAGGCAGCCAGGAGATTAACCATTACAGAGGCATTCCCACGGCAGGAGGCTCAATATCCTCCTTTTCCTTCAGGTTGTACCAGGGAATCTTCATCTGAATCACCAAAACAGACCAATCACAGCTCAGCTCAATACCTCTGAAACACAATTTTTCCAACAGTGCGGCACTCCCTCAGCACTGACCCTCTGACAGTGCGGCACTCCCTCAGCACTGACCCTCTGACAGTGCGGCACTCCCTCAGCACTGCCCCTCTGACAGGGCGGCACTCCCTCAGCACTGACCCTCTGACAGGGCGGCACTCCCTCAGCACTGACCCTCTGACAGTGCAGCGCTTCCTCAGCACTGACCCTCTGGCAGTGCGGCACTCCCTCGGCACTGACCCTCTGACAGTGCGGCACTCCCTCAGCACTGACCCTCTGACAGTGCGGCACTCCCTCAGCACTGACCCTCTGACAGTGCGGCACTCCCTCAGCACTGACCCCCTGACAGTGCGGCACTCTAGACTCCCTTCCCTCAGCACTGACCCTCTGACAGTGCGGCACTCCCTCAGCACTGACCCTCTGACAGTGCGGCACTCCCGCAGCACTGACCCTCTGACAGTGCGGCACTCCCTCAGCACTGACCCTCTGACAGTGCGGCACTCCCTCAGCACTGACCCTCTGACAGTGCGGCGCTCCCTCAGCACTGACCCTCTGACAGTGCGGCACTCCCCCAGCACTGACCCTCTGACAGTGCGGCGCTCCCTCAGCACGGACCCTCTGACAGTGCGGCACTCCCTCAGCACTGACCCTCTGACTGTAGTTCGTTGACCTACAGTGACTTTTGATCTGGCAAAGTGTTGAATTTAAAGCACTCATTGTCATTTTCAGATCCTCCTGTGATCTTGCCCCTCACTATCTCTGCAATCCCTGCTGACCCCGTATCTCCCTCAAATATATCCTCTCCTCCTCTCAATCCCACATTTCCATGTTCCCTGATTTTAATCATACCACATTGGTGTGCCTGACTCACTGGGACTTGAACTTTGGAATTCTCTCCTCGAATGTCTCCACCTCCCTCCCCTCCCAGCCCGTCTCACTCCTTATCAGGGGTATGTTATGGTTCAGGTCCAAAACTCCAAAGTACTGTATGGAGCTGGCTGAGCGTAAGTTTTGCGTCTTGAATTTGGTGAGAATAAGCATGAGATGTTTCACTTCAGGTATGATTCAAATAACCCACCATGGAGATTTTATCAAACAAAGTTTATTTAAAAATATAGTTAACATGTATAGAAAGAAAATTAGAAATAACTTTTACCAATTATAAACAAGAGAAAACACCATATTGTAAAACCCTTAACAATGATACAAAACATTCCAATCAAACAAACTTTCCTCTAAATCTGCTACAGGTTCAACACAGAAAATACTAATGCTCACGTGATGTTGGAACTTAGTCCTTTAGTTGGTTGGTGCAGTTCTATTAATACACACAGAGATAAGCTTAACGTCAGAAAAGTTTCCCAAAACAGCAGGAAGAGAGAGAGGCTCTAGGTACTAACTAGCAAACCATCAACGGCAGAATTCTCACTCCAGGTAGGCCAGGAGACCTGCATCCAGCCAGTCAGCAGAATTTCCAATACCAGGGAGAGAGAAACACTACTTCCAGTCTGATATCAAAACACCTTTCAAACTAAAACCACAACCAAACTGAAAATGAAAGTGCTCCTGTCACCTGACCTGTCAAACATTCTTACCACTAAGAATGCAGAGTCATGAAACATCCCAGGATATATCTGAGGCCCCAAGTGAAAACAAAATCCCATTTAAACCATTGAAGCTGCAATAAAAGGACTTCAAGCAGACAACAATGAAATAAAACCTACTTATACACTGCAGAGAATATGATTTTAAAAAGACACATTTCTTTAAGGTACACTAATGTCACAGGAAGGCAGTGTATATGTGTTTCTCATGTCAATATAGCAATCATTCTGGGTGTTCATTTTTACAGGTGGAAGACTTAGTTCTCGTAGACGTTGACAATGGCACAGTCCTTACCACACAACATAAGGGGCTTGAGACCCCCCACCTGCCCACAGCCGCTGTGGAAGAATTCTTAACCAGGTAAGAAATTCCCAAAGCTGCAGCGAAGTGGCTCCCAGAGAGGCATCATTGGTGGAACTTTCACCTCCTGGAAATACATTGGTACATTCTCTCCAAAGGGTGGCACAGTGGCGCAGTGTTAGCACTGTTGCCTCACAGCTCCAGGGATCTAGGCTTGATTCTCGGCTTGGGTTACTGTCTGTGTGGAGTTTGCACATTCACCTCAGGTCTGCGTGGGTTTCCTCCGTCTGCTGTGATTTCCTCCCACTGTCCTAAGATGTGCGGGTTAGGTTGATTGGCTATGCTGAATTGTCCCTTCACATCAGTTAGAGGGATTAGTAGGGCAAATATGTGGGGTTATGGGGATAGATGGGATTCTTGTTGGTGCAGACTCAATGGGCTGAATGGCCTCCTTCTGAACTGTAGAGATTCTATGACTCTTTGATCACCTGATCAAAACCTCAAACATCGTCATACAACTGGGCAGTGGAATATATTATTGGTAGGGGGATTGAATTTCGGAGCTGCAACGTCATGTTGCAACTGTACAAAACTTTAGTGCGGCCGCACTTGGAGTATTGTGTGCAGTTCTGGTCCCCACATTATAAGAAAGATGTGGAGGCATTGGAGAGGGTACAGAGGAGGTTTACCAGGATGTTGCCTGGTATGGAGGGCAGGTCTTATGAAGAGAGGCTGAGGGATTTGAGGTTGTTTTCGTTAGAAAGGAGGCGGCTAAGAGGAGACCTTATCGAAACATATAAGATGATTAGAGGTTTAGATAGGGTGGACAGTGATAGCCTTTTTCCTAGGATGGAGAAAGCTAGCACGAGGGGACATAGCTTTAAATTAAGGGGTGATAGTTATAGGACGGATGTCAGAGGTAGGTTCTTTACCCAAAGGGTGGTTCGGGAGTGGAATGCCCTGCCTGCAGCAGTTGTAGATGCGCCAAGTTTGGGGGCGCTTAAGAGGTCTGTGGATAGGTTTATGGACGAAAAGGGAATGATTTAGGTTAGAGGGTCATTGCTTTTTCTTAATTGGTCGGCGCAACATCGAGGGCCGAAGGGCCTGTTCTGCGCTGTAATGTTCTATAGAACATAGAACATAGAACAATACAGCACAGAACAGGCCCTTCGGCCTTCGATGTTGTGCCGACCAAAATAAAAAGCAATGCCCCTCCAAACTAAACCATTCCCTTCTTCTTCCATATACTTATCATAACCTCTTAAACGCCACCAAACTTGGCGCATCTACAACAGCTGCAGGCAGGGCATTCCACTCCCTAATCACTCTTTGAGTAAAGAACCTACCTCTGATATCCGTCCTATAACTCATACCCCTTAATTTAAAGCTGTGTCCCCTCGTGCTAGCTTCTCCATCCTAGGAAAAAGGCTATCACTGTCCACCCTATCTAAACTCTAATCATCTTATATGCTTCAATAAGATCCCCTCTTAGCCGCCTCCTTTCTAACGAAAACAACCTCAAATCCTTCAACCTCTCTCATAGGACCTGCCCTCCATACCAGGCAACATCCTGGTAAACCTCCTCTGTACCCTCTCCAATGCCTCCACATCTTTCTTATAATGTGGCGACCAGAACTGCACACAATACTCCAAGTGCGGCCGCACTAGAGTTTTGTACAGTTGCAACATGATGCTGCGGCTCCTAAATTCAATCCCCCTGCCAATAAAAGCTAAGACTCCATATGCCTTCTTAACAACTTTATCCACTTGACTGCCTACTTTCAGGGATCTATGACACATACACCAAGATCCTTCTGTTCCTCAACAGTATTAAGAGCCCTACCATTAGCCCTATACTCTACACATTTATTGTTCCTGCCAAAGTGCATTACCTCACACTTTTCAACATTAAACTCCATTTGCCACCTCTCGGCCCAGCTCTGCAACTTGTCCAAGTCACTCTGTAAACTATAACACCCCTCTTCACTATCTACCACTCCACCGACTTTAGTGTCATCTGCAAATTTACTGATCCATCCCTCAATACCCTCATCCAGATCATTTATAAAAATTACAAACAGCAGGGGCCCCAAAACAGACCCCTGAGGCACACCACTCGTCACCGAACTCCACGATGAATATCTCCCATCAACCACCACCCTCTGTCTTCTATCTGCCAGCCAATTCCTAATCCAATTAGCTAAATCACCCTCTATTCCACACATCTGCATTTTCTGTAGAAGTCTTCCATGGGCCACCTTATCAAACGCCTTACTAAAGTCCATATATACTACATCAACCGCCTTACCCCCATCCACCTCTTTGGTCACTTTCTCAAAAAAATCAATGAGGTTAGTAAGGCATGACCTACCCTTCACGAAACCATGCTGACTATCCCCAATCAATTCATTTCTCTCTAAATAACTATAAATCCTATCCCTAATAATTCTCTCCAATACCTTGCCCACAACAGAAGTAAGACTCACTGGCCTATAATTCCCTGGAAGGTCTCTCTTCCCCTTCTTAAACAATGGGACCACATTCGCTATCCTCCAGTCCTCCGGAACCACACCCGTAACCAACGAGGACCTGAAGATCAGAGCCAGAGGCTCTGCAATCTCCTCTCTTGCCTCCCAGAGAATCCTAGGGTAAATCCCGTCCGGCCCAGGGGACTTATCCAACTTCAAACCCTCGAGAATTTCTAACACATCCTCCCTATCTACTACAATACTTCCCAATTTGCAACCCTGTACCTCAGTGCTCTCCATAGCTACATTTCCAGCACTCTGCGTGAATACCGAAGAGAAATATTTATTCAGTGCCTCACCAATCTCTTCAGGCTCCACGCACAACTTCCCACTGCTGTCTATGACTGGCCCTAATCTTGCCCTAACCAATCTTCTATTCTTAACATATCGAAAGAATGTTCTATGTTCTATGTTCTATTCTATTCTATATTCCATTCCATTCCATTCTATATTCTATTATTTATTCTGTTCTATATTCACCCTAGATCATCCTAGGAGGGATATTATTAAACTAGAAATAGTACAGAAAAGATTTACTAGGATGTTACTGGGACTTGATGGATTGAGTTATAAAGAGAGGTTGGATAGACTGGGACTTTTTCACTGCAGCGTAGAAAACTGGGGGGTGATCTTATACAGATCTATAAAATAATGAAGGGCATAGATCAGCGAGATAGTCAACATCTTTTCCCAAAGATAGAGTGTAAAACTAGTGGGCATAGGTTTAAGGCGAGAGGGGAGAGATACAAAAGTGTCCGAGGGACAATTTTTATCATTCAGAGAGCAGTGAGTGTCTGGAACAAGCCGCCAGAGGTAGTAGTAAAGACAGGTACAAGTTTATCTTTTAAAAAACATTTAGACAGTTACATGGGTACAATGGGTATAGAGGGATATGGGCCAAATGTGGGCAATTAGGATTAGCTTAGGGGTTTAAAAAAAAGGGCGGCATGGGCAAGTTGGGCCGAAGGGCCTGTTTCCATGCTGTAAACCTCAATGACTCTATTTATATTTCCTATTCTATTCTATTGAACTCTAAGCTTTTATTTTGTAGACAAGCAGGAAGGATCAAATAGTTTCCGTGACAACTAGGTGACGTGCACACAGTTATCAATGTTGCTTCTGCGTGTGAATGGAGTTGAGTTTTCTAAATTTCTGTGATCTGAAGAAGTGGCACAATGTGCTTGAGGGGCTGAATGGCCTCTTCCACTCCTTTGTCTTGTTCCACTGTTATCTTAGCATAGTTCTTGGAAGCAAAATAAATCTTTTCATGAAGATGTTTCTTCCTTAACTAGTTAATCAATATAATCACGTACAATTAACCTTGGCTTGTTTTCTTGATCTTTGCACTCTGACATCCAGCACCCGAACCTTCCTTTTTATCCCATTCACCTGTCCCCATGAGCCTGCCCTCCAGTCACTCATTGCCCCCTCTGTTGTGTTCCAGTACCCAGCAGCTCAAGGCAAACACTGAGCTGGCTTCTGCCCACCTGGCTTCACACACAAACCTGGCAGCTGCTCGAGAGAAGAAACGATGTCAGAGGCAACAAATGAACAGACAAGTCCGACAAATCTTCCTACAACTCATCGGGAATCTCCTCAGGTCAGCAAGAGGCCCCGTAAAACACACAGGATGTGGAATGTGGGTGTGCAGAGGGGAAATTCTGGAGGGGAAACTAGCACGAGGGGACACAGCTTTAAATTAAGGGGTATGAGTTATAGGACGGATATCAGAGGTAGGTTCTTTACTCAAAGAGTGATTAGGGAGTGGAATGCCCTGCCTGCAGCTGTTGTAGATGCGCCAAGTTTGGTGGCGTTTAAGAGGTTAATTGATAAGTATATGGAAGAGAAGGGAATGGTTTAGTTTGGAGGGGCATTGCTTTTTATTTTGGTCGGCACAACATCGAAGGCCGAAGGGCCTGTTCTGTGCTGTAATGTTCTATGTTCTATGTTCTATGAAACTGCAGAAGCGAGAGTCATTCCCTTGCAGTTCAGGTCTTCAGTGGGGTCTTCACAGTGTAATCGCAGTCACAATGAGTTGGAAAGAAAGATCCCATTCTACCAAACACTGTCAACTGTAAATTGGAAAGTGAGTTCCTGTCAGCACTAATGACACGATGGTGGCAGATTCACAGAGATCGATTGTGTACTAAACTGTGTTTTTACCCTCCAACTTCATCTGTACACTAGCCTCACTGTCACACCTGTACACTAGCCTCACTGTCACACCTGTACACTAACCTCACTGTCACACCTGTACACTAGCCTCACTGTCACACCTGTACACTAACCTCACTGTCACACCTGTACACTAGCCTCACTGTCACACCTGTACACTAACCTCACTGTCACACCTGTACACTAACCTCACTGTCACACCTGTACACTAACCTCACTGTCACACCTGTACACTAGCCTCACTGTCACACCTGTACACTAACCTCACTGTCACAAACTTACTAACCAGGCCTCCTATATTTTCATCCAAATCAGTAATATAAGTAACAAATAACAGTGGACCCAGCACTGATGCCTGAGGAACACCGCTGGTCACAGGCCTCCAGTTTGAGAAACAGCAGCACGGAAGCACAGTGGTTAGCACTGCTCCTTCACAGCTCCAGAGATCTGGATTCAATTCCCGGCTCAGGTCACTGTCTGTGTGGAGTTTGTACATTCTCCTCGTGTCTGCATGGTTTTCTTCCAGACGCTCCGGTTTCCTCTTACAGTGCAAAGATGTGCGGGTTAGCTTAATTGGCCATGCTAAAATTGCCCTTGGCGTCCTGAGATGTGTAGGTTAGAGAGATTAGTGGGTAAAATATATAGGGATATGAGGGTAGGGGTTGGATGGGATTGTGATCAATGCAGACTCAATGGGCTGAAGGGCCTCTTTCTGCACTATAGGATTCTATGATTAACCATACTCTGGCTTCTACATAAGAACATAAGAAATAGGAGCAGGAGTCGGCCATCCAGCCCCTCAATCCTGCGCCGCCATTCAATAAGATTATGGCTGATCTGTAGTGGTTCAGTTCCACTTTCCCGCTTTCTCTCCATAACCCTTAATTCCCTTGTCAATCAAAAACCTTGACTTGACTTGAACATATTCAGCGAGGAAGCCTCCACCACCTCACTGGGCAGAGAATTCCAAAGATTCACCACCCTTTGTGTGAAGAAATTCCTCAGCAACTCTGATCTGAACCGTTTCCCCCTAATCTTGGGGCTGTGCCCTCTAGTCCTGCTATCTTTGCTAAGCGGGAAGAGTCTCTCAACCTCTATCCTATCCATCCCCTTCATTATCTCATACGTCTCTATAAGATCCCCTCTCAGCCTTCTAAACTCCAACGAGTACAAACCTAGCCTATTCAGTCTCTCCTCATAATCCAACACACTCATCTCCAGTATCAGCCTAGTAAACCTTCTCTGCACCCTCTCCAAGGCCAATATATCCTTCCTCGAATGCGGCGACCAAAACTGCACACAGTACTCCAGCTGCGGCCTCACTAGCACCCTATACAGCTGCAACAGAACCTCCCTACTTTTATATTCTATCCCCCTCGCTACAAAGGCCAACATTGCATTCACCTTCTTAATCACCTGCTGCACCTGCATACTGTGTTTTTGCGATTCGTGCACAAGGACTCCCAGGTCCCTCTGCATCATCGCATGCTGCAGCTTTTCACCATTTAAATAGTAATCCTTCCTACCGTTATTCCTACCAAAGTGGATAACCTCACACTTGCTAACATGTCAAGAAGCCAATTTTATATCTATTTAGCTGCCTGGGCTAATACCCAACTTGCGGAGCAATCTGGAACAAGCAGTCAGAGTTTTAGGATAAGGGGTAGCAGATTCAAAACAGAGCTGAGGGGAAAATACTTCACTCAAAGTGGGGGCGTGGGGGGGGAGGCAGGGTAAATCTGTGTAATTCACTACCCCAGAGAGTGGTGAATGCTGGGACATTGAGTCATTTTAAAGAGGAGATAGACAGATTTTTAATTAGCAAAGGGGTTGAAGGACTGTGGTAAATGGGCAGGAAAGTGGAGCTGAGGCTGAGATGAAATCAGCCATGATTGTATTGAATCACAGGACAGACTCGAGGGGCTGAATGGCCTTTCCTGCTCCTTGTTCCTGTGTTCTTATGGCCTTGTCTGAACAGAAAGATTTTGGGTTCAGACTTCAGCCACGGTCACCGAGACTGAGACCGACACTCTCAGGGCAGCACTGAGGGAGTGCCTCCTGGTCAGACATGTCATCATTTGGATGAGAAGGTGAATTAAGACCCTGTTATCCCCATCGTCCAATCCCTCAATCAGCACATTAGTGGTTATCGTATTGTGGCTGTGGGATCTTGCTGTGCATGGATTAGCTGTTGTGTTTCCTACATTGCACCATTGGCTATAACTGGGCTTTAAGGTCACATGACCATGGATTGGTGCCATAGAAATGCAAGTCCTTCTTCTGACACGCTCCAGGGTGCTGACACATTCCGTGTAAGGACACAGATTGCTTTCCTGATGTGTTTTCTCTCTACCTAGGGATGTGTCCAAACATTTGAATCTTAAGCATCGTGTGTTTATCAAGAAGGAGTTTTTGGATTCCCGCCAGCCCGCCTCACAGCCATTTTACAGCAGCGTGAGTAACTATCTGTGTGTGTGTGTGTGAAATTCTGTTATCTAAAACAGGCAGAGCTCAGCATAGTGAGGATTTAACAATACACACCAGATGTGAGAGTGTGTGTGTGTGCGAGTAAGTGTGTGAGTGTATGTGAGTGTGTGTGTATGTGTTTGTGAGTGTGCGTGTGTGTATGTGTGTATATGTGAGTAAGTGTGAGTCAGCGTGTGAGTGTGTGTGTGTATCTGAGTGTGTGAGTGTATGTGTATGTGTGTGTGTGTGTGCATATATATGTGTGTATATTATGTGTGGGTGTGTGTAAGTGTGTGTGTATGTGAGTGTCTGAATGTGTGTGTGTGTGAGTGTGTGTGTGTGTGTGCGCGCCACCCTCCATGGGAATTGGAGTGGGTGGGGGAGGCGGGATGGACAATGGGAAGATCCATTGGCGTTGGGCGGGATTTTGCCATGAGCAAATCTGTAAAATCCCAGTCATGGTGAGGATTTGAGCTGATCTTGTTTCTTGCACAGTTCCTGAAGACCGACCTGTTCCATTGCTTTCTGAAGTCCCGACTCAATAAGAAAGTGGATGCATTCACCCGCTGGGAGAGGGCTGAGTCAAACAGGTAATAAGAACTCAGTAAGAATCTAGCAACACCAATTTAAAATCCAACCAATTTATTTGATAGTAAATCTGCGAGCTTTCAACCTTTTTGTCTTCGTCAGGCAAATGCAGCAGCTGCTGGGATTGATGGGGATGGAACCAGTTCTGATTCACTGCACCAGCTCCATATCCATCAGCTGCAGAGAGATCCGTCCCAGGACAGAGCAGCTCTGAGGGCTGGTCCCACCCCATCCAGAAATAAACCATCATGACTACATTCCCAGAGCATCTTTATAACTGCTTTCAATGATATTGGTTTAGAGATAAATATTGACAAGCAAACAACTCTTCCTCATTTGTAATGGGTCAAAAGGTGATAGGGAATGGGCAGGGAAGTGGAACTGGGATCGAGACAAGGTCAGCTATGATTGTATTGAATGGTGGAATGGGCTCGAGGGGCTGCTTCTATGTCTTCAAACTATCAGCCTTGGAATCTTTTGTATCCACTTGGTAAGACAGGCAAAGCTTCAACTTAACATCCGACAGTGTGGCATTCCCTCACAGTGTGGCAGTTCCCTCAGGACAGTGCAGCATTCCCTCAGCCCCTCCGACAGTGCAGCATTCCTGTTCTCAGCCCCTCCGACAGTGCGGCATTCCCTCAGCCCCTCCGACAGTGCGGCATTCCCTCAGCCCCTCCGACAGTGCGGCATTCCCTCAGCCCCTCCGACAGTGCAGCATTCCCTCAGCCCCTCCGACAGTGCAGCATTCCTCAGCCCCTCCGACAGTGCCTCAGCCCTCCGACAGTGGCATTCCCTCAGCCCCTCCGACAGTGCAGCATTCCCTCAGCCCCTCCGACAGTGTGGCATTCCCTCAGCCCCTCCGACAGTGTGGCATTCCCTCAGCCCCTCCGACAGTGTGGCATTCCCTCAGCCCCTCTGACAGTGTGGCATTCCCTTAGCCCCTCCAACAGTGTGGAATTCCCTAGCAGAACACTGGAATGTCAGTCTGGACTAAGCCCAAATTTTTTAGCGTGAACTGTGATGAGAATATAGAGATCGTTCAGAATGATCTGGACAGGTTGGGTGAGTGGGTGAATCAATAGCAGATGCAGTATAATTTGGATAAATGTGAGGTTATTCACTTTGGAAGCAAAAACAAGAAGGTAGATTATTACTTGAATGGCTGTAAATTGGGAGAGGGGAGTGTGCAGAGGGACCTGGGTGTCCTTGTGCATCAATCACTGAAGGTAAACATGCAGGTGCAGCAGGCGGTAAAGAAGGCAAATGATATGTTGGCCTTTGTAGTGAGAGGTTTCGAGTACAGGAGCAGGGATGTGTTGTTGCAATTATACAGGGCCTCGGTGAGACCATACCAAGAGTATTGTGTGCAGTTTTGGTCTCCTTTTCCGAGGAAGGATGTTCTTGCTCTGGAGGGAGTGCAGCAAAGGTTTACCAGGCTGATTCCTGGAATGGCAGGACTGATGTATGAGGAGAGATTGGCGAGGTACAGATTGTTTTCGCTGGAGTTTAGACAAAGGAGGAGGGATCTCATAGAGACTTATAACATTCTAACAGGATTAGGCAGGGTAGATGCAGGGAGGATCTTCCCGATGGTGGGAAGTCTAGAACCAGGGGTCACAGTCTGAAGATTCAAGGTAAATCACGGAGGTGAAGAGATATTTTAGATAGTGCTGTGACTCTGAGCATGATCCAATTCCCCCTTGGCTGAAAGGTTTGAGGATGTGGTTTCCAGCCTCACTCATCCCAAAACTGGAAAATTCCACCCGAGGTCAATGCACCTTTCCCATGGTGTGCCACTTAGCCGCTCCGATTCCCTTCGTGGGTGGAATGGCACAATTTGTCCCTGTGCGTCTGGGTGAGGACACTGTGGCTGTGATATTCTTACCAACCCTCAGGAGAACTGGGCACCCCACTCTGCCTTCCAGCATGGAATTGTCTCACACAGGGAGAAGAGAAAGGAAGGAATTTTGGAATAAGTTAGTGTTTGAATTGCTTTTTTAATACATTCATTGCCAGGAGGTGGCATCACTGGCTAGGCTGGCATTTATTAGTTGCCTTGAGGAGATTGTGATGGGCTTTCTACTTGAATCAGAGAACCTCATTTGGTCACTTCAGAGTCACCCACGTTGCTTTGAGTTTGGGTCACATAAAAGCAGAGACTATGCAGGGACATGAATCAAATGGCTAGGGTTTCATTGAGAAACCAATAGTTTCATCATCACTAACCCACCAGTATTTCCAGTTGTATTTTTAACTCCATTCAGAGGGATTTGAACCTGCGTTCTGTGGATTATTATCTCAAGTAACTAGAATCAGTGACTGTAGCCCACTTTGAATTGTTTCAGGATGAACTTGGACCAGAACATTAGCACTCGCTCAGCAATCACCCTCACATCAGACACTCTGAGGAAGAGAAAGGATGTAAATCTAAAATGCCGCCAGGGGTCGACAACAAGCATTAGTGATGATATAACATCCCTGGAATCAGGAACACCACGAAACACATACAAAATCAACAAAGCGTCAGGTAATGCGCAATGTGGAGTAGAAACAAACACTCTTCGAATGTTAATGATAGTAACAGTTAACACCCAGGACAGGTATAGCACAAGGTTAGATACAGAGTCAAGCTCTCTCTGCAGTGCACTGTACTAAATCAATGATGTTCTCTCTGCTGCTCTGTGTGATTTTGTTTGTTTTTATTCCAGTTCAATCCAATCAAGTCCAATTCAGAATCTTAACAAGTTGGGACATTCCCAATCCAAGCTGACAAGACAGGGCTCTCCCCTCCTGTCTGAGGTTTGATCTACAGGATCCAAGCTGATTGGAGTAGGTGTAGCTCCTCCTCCAAGGCTTTATCTCTTTTACATCCTAACCAAAAGACTGAGACGCTGCTTTAAAAACTTGCTTCAAATGAAGTTGGAATGTAACCTAATGACTTCAGCTGAGCGGAGCATGTCCATTCTTCACTTGATCTTCACCATAAGGCCAGGAATCACTCTATGCACTAACCCTCAGTCTGGCTGAGACCTGGTGAAGGGGAGTGCTGAGAAGTTAGCCAGCCTGAGCTTGACTCTTTAATGTGGATGTTAGGGGAATTCCTCTCTGAAATCTGCTCTGACTCTGAGGGACTTCCCACAGGAATCAGGATTCCCATGCCGTAAACACAAAGCAATTTAGATTATCCACAATACTGAAGTCACATGATCTAACATCTTTTACGAGCACTATAATCGGCAGCAAAGATTAGACTTTACATCCTGCCCAAAAGATAATCCCTTTGTATTGGGACTGAGCACATTAGCCTGGGTTATACGGTCAATCCTCTCAAACCTTCAGATTGAGGTGATTTTATCTTGATTCTTTCAGCGGGGGTGTGAGTGTCGCTAATTGCTCCTGGAACTAATGGGTTTCTCAAACCATTTCAAATGGGCAAAAAGACAGATAAAGGGAAAAGGAAAAGGCTCTGGAGTTACGTTGCTGGTTAAAGAGGAAATTATCACAATTCTGAGGAAGGACATTATCTCCGACAATGTGGAGAAACATCAAGGGACAAAACGTGCAGTATACTGACCCCAAACTGATGTTGGGAATAGCATTAAACAGGAAATTAGAAATGCATGTGATAAAAGAACATCGGTAATCATGGGTGACTTTAAATTGTACAATCAAATTAGTCACAATATTGTAGAGGAGGAACTTTTGGAGTGTATACAGGATCATTTTCTGATACAATACATTGAGAAACAAACTCGAGAACAGGCCCTCCTAGACTGGGTATTGTGTAATGAGAATGGGATTACTGGCAGGGGTAATATAGGAACTAGGAGCCGAAAGTCTTTCAGCCCTTCGAGCCTGCTCCGCCTTTCAATCAGATCTCTCGCTGCTCTCAAATCCACCTCCCCACTTCTTCCCCAGATCCATGCAACCTGTTTTTTTCATTAGAAATATATTTATCCCCTTCTTGAAACCACTCAATGATTCAGATCCCACCACCTTGTTATGGGGTAGCGAGTTCCACAAATTCAGCACCCTCTGCGAGAAGTAGCTCCTCCTCATCTCAGTGTTAAACCTACCGCCTGTCACCCTATACCTGTGATCTCTTCTTCCAGATTGCCCCAAAGGGGAAACGTTTGATCCACATTTTCTTTATCAATTCCTTTCATTATTTTAGTAGTTGAGGCCAAAATATTGTGTGTTTTCAAGAGGAGTTTGTGCAGCTGTTGGGGCTAAAGAGATCAAAGGATATGGGGATGAAGTGGGAACAGCTTACTGAGTCGGATGATCAGCCATCATCATAATGAATTGCAGAGTAGGCTGGAAAGGCCAAATGGCCAACTTTTCCTCCTATTTTCTAAAGGCAGCTTCGAGTCAGTTACATTGCTGAGGGCCTGAAGTCAAATATAGGCCAGAGCATAGAACATAGAACATAGAACATAGAACATTACAGCACAGAACAGGCCCTTCGGCCTTCGATGTTGCGCCGACCAATATAAAAAGCAATGCCCCTCCAAACTAAACCATTCCCTTCTCTTCCATATACTTATCAACTAACCTCTTAAACGCCACCAAACTTGGCGCATCTACAACAGCTGCAGGCAGGGCATTCCACTCCCTAATCACTCTTTGGGTAAAGAACCTACCTCTGATATCCGTCCTATAACTATACCCCTTAATTTAAAGCTGTGTCCCCCCGTGCTAGCTTTCTCCATCCTAGGAAAAAGGCTATCACTGTCCACCCTATCTAAACCTCTAATCATCTTATATGTTTCAATAAGGTCCCCTCTTAGCCGCCTCCTTCCTAACGAAAACAACCTCAAATCCCTCAGCCTCTCTTCATAAGACCTGCCCTCCATACCAGGCAACATCCTGGTAAACCTCCTCTGTACCCTCTCCAATGCCTCCACATCTTTCTTATAATGTGGGGACCAGAACTGCACACAATACTCCAAGTGCGGCCGCACTAGAGTTTTGTACAGTTGCAACATGACGTTGCGGCTCCGAAATTCAATCCCCCTACCAATAAAAGCCAAGACTCCATATGCCTTCCTAACAACCTTTTCGACCTGACTGCCTACTTTCAGGGATCTATGCACATACACACCAAGATCCCTCTGTTCATCTAGACTACTAAGAATCCTACCATTTGCCCTATACTCTACACATTTATTATTTGTGCCATAGTGCATTACCTCACACTTTTCCACATTAAACTCCATTTGCCACCTCTCGGCCCAGCTCTGCAACTTGTCCAAGTCTCTCTGCAAACTATAACACCCCTCTTCACTATCTACCACTCCACCGACTTTAGTGTCATCTGCAAATTTACTAATCCATCCTTCAATACCCTCATCCAGATCATTTATAAAAATTACAAACAGCAGGGGCCCCAAAACAGACCCCTGAGGTACACCACTTGTCACCGAACTCCAAGATGAATATCTCCCATCAACCACCACCCTCTGTCTTCTATCTGCTAGCCAGATAGCAGATAGAAGATAGAGCAGGGAAGGATGGCAAATTTTAGTAAACAATAAAAAGATAATGGCATCACAGTCATCATCACTGAGACTAGTTTTCAGCTCTAGATATTATTTATTAAATTCCACCTGGGATTTGAACCCAGTACACAGAGCTGGAACTCAGAGTTGTTGGTGCAGTGTCATTACCACTCAGCCACTGTGGAGTCAGACTAACACAGGAGGATCTGAGTAAAATTCCTACAAACAGGAGGAGTGATATTGGCTGAGTCAATTCGAATTAGATGATGAGAAGTTACATTAAATCCAACCACAAATGGTGTTAGTTTGCACTCATCTCATTTCCCTGCAATTATTAAGAATTTGGTCAACATTCAAACATTCCTTATCCTATCAACGACAACATAATTTCTAACTATCAGGAAAGATTGTAAAGGCTGGGTATGTTTTTCCAGAAAAGAGGAGACTCAGAGTTGACCTGATAAAGATCTTTTCAAATGATGGAACAGTTTGGTAGAATATTCATAGAGACCAGAACCAGGGGCAAATATAAAAAATCATCACTGATAAAACCAACCAGGAATTCAGGAAAAATTCTTTCCCTGGAGAATGGGGAGACTGTGCAGCTCATTCCCACAGGAAATGGCCAAAGTGAACGGCATCAATACCTTTAAGGGGAAGCTGAATAAACACGAGGGAGAGAGGAGAGAAAGAATAGGGTGAAAGGGTGGAGGTTAGCATGGTGACTGTTGGGCCGAAAGGCCTGGTTTGATGCTGCAAAATCATTGGAGAATGTGATCACGTTGTTTATGGAAGTCTAATCTGCATATGAAATGTTGTATTCTTCGTGTAAACTCTGTATCCTTCTTTAACAGGAAAGATTGGTAAGATGCACCTCAGAACACTACACCTTCCTTCATTCCCCTGTGACCCTTTGGACTCTCTCAGTGTCTCACTGTATTACACGAAGCTGATTGTCCAGATCAGCAGAGCCATCGATCAGACAGGTTCAGATGACTCCGAGGCCTTGGCAGTGTGCTTCTACCTGCGTGGGATTGTCCGCCTAGCCCAGGGACAGTCGCTGCAGGCTCTACTGGACTTCCAAAACTTGGAGAAGACTAACATGAACTTTTTTCCTTGGGACTTGGTCAAGCAGACGCTGGAATCAATGACCCCTGAGCAGCTGCACAATGTGCAGGAGACTGAGGAGTTGAAGGGTCTCTTTTACGGAATCATGGAGAAGCACTGGGATATGGTCAGACCAGAGGAGAGTGTGAAGAACTATGAGCTACCCAAAATGCCCCTCGACAAGCAGGAGTTTGGAATCCACATCCAGGCCGCAGGGATAGTCAATGATCCCAACAGCACAGACCGACTGTTTGACATCCTCACAGGAGGTGAGTTCTGGCTGTATGTTTGGTGTCTACTGATGAAGGTTCGATCTGAGCAGGATTGGGTAATACACATCTCCCTCTCTCTCTATAAAAATCTGAGAAGACCAGGCTACTTCAGGACTTCCTGAGACTGACATCAAGAGATTTTTCTTGAGTAAGGGTATCTAGGGATATGGGGCTTTAATTACCAAAAGAGAAAATCTCAGCAGGTCTGGCAACATCTGTAAGGGGAGAGAAGAGTTGATGTTTCAAATCCAGACGACCCTTTGTCAAAGCTAAAAGTCAGAGAAAGTGGGAGATATTTATACTGCAGGGGGAGGGAATGAAAGATGAGTCCCAGGCACAGAAACCAGGGGAAAGGCTGCTAATGGCAGCCCATTGAGAGAATGGGCGGTGTGAATGGCCAAACAATCTGGGCTTGAAACATCAGCTCTTCTCTCTCCTTACAGATACTGCCAGACCTGCTGAGATTTTCCAGCCTTTTCTCTTTTTGTTTCAGATTCCAGCATCTGCTGTAATTTGCTTTTATTCGGGGCAATTAGTAAATGGAGTTGGGAGTCGAGATACAATAACCAAAATCTAATTCATTGGTGAAGCAGGTTCAAAGAGCTTCAGCAGCAGTAAGGCCTCTCCCTATTCCTGTGTAACAAGCCTGAGGGGCTGAGTGGCCTCCTTCTGTTCCTATGTAACAGTCTCTTAAAAGACCTTATCGAATCCACCTCGACCACCACCGATGGCAGCTGATTCCATTCACTCACCACCCTCTGAGTGAAAAACTTATCCCTGACTTCTCCTCTGTACTTACCCCGTAGCATCTTAAACCTGTGTCCTCTTATAGCGACCATTTCAGGCCTGGGAAATAGCCTCTGAGAATCCATTCCATCAATACCTCTTACATCAACATCATCTTATAAACTTCTATCAGGTCACCTCTCATCCTTCGTCTCTCCAAGGAGGAAAAACCTAGCTCCCTCAACCTATCTTCATAAGGCATGCCACCCAATCCAGGCAACATCCTTGTTAATCTCCTCTGCACCCTTTCAATGGCTTCCACATCCTTCCTGTAATGAGGCAACCAGAACTCAGCACAGTACTTCAAGTGGGGTCTGACTACGATCTTATAAAGCTGCATCGTTAACCCCCGACTCCTAAAACAATTCCTCAACCTGATGTTGTGAGACTTCTAACAGAGATGGGGACCCAGTGATAATTCTACACAACAATCTCACTCCATGTCTTTCCCATCCTGAATTGACCATTCTGACCATCTTCTCCTCCCTCTGTTGAGTCAAACCCACTCAAACCTCTGCTGTCCAGCTTGTAATAAGTCCTGTTTCTCGATCACTCCCTGTACTTACTGACCAACATTAGCTTCTGGTCCAACATTTTCTTCATTTAAGAATTCCCAATCTTGTTTTCAAATCCCTCCCTGGCCTTAACCCTCTCTATCTCTGCAATCCCTAATCAGTACAAACACACTCTGGTGTCTCATTTTCATTTCGGCCTTCTAAACCAGCCCCAAGCCTGATCCTAAAGTGAATCAATGAAGCTCTTTCAGAGTAGGTCTGGATATATTGAAACTGGGAATCGACAGTGTGACTCTAATCCAAGCCTCTGGAACAGCTCCCATGTTCCTAAGCCAGACACATTGTCTAGGATTACCCCTGTTGACTAGTTGGTAACGGGCCCAGTTAATCATGGGGGAGGCCACACAGCCATCCCCACTGGCAAGAAAACTGATCTCCATTGAGTCAGCGGGAGGAATGGGCAGATCTGGGAGACCCCACCATCAACAGGCCCATTTGGTTCAATGGGCCTTGAGTCACGTATAGGCCATTATCCCTGAGGAAATTAATGGTGGCTCAGGGATTTTTCCAGATTCACACAACCCGGAAAACCTCCTATTGTCTGGGAGATCTGGGGACGGGAACTGAGGGAGGCCCCACTGAAATGGTGTCGGGCAACCCTTGGAAAATTGACATGGGTTTTCCCATCAGATCTCCTGCCAATGGGCTGAAGACATGTGGAAGCTTTAGAGAGAGAGTGCAGAGAAGGTTTACCAGAATGTTGCCTGGTGTGGAGGGTCTTAGCTATGAGAGATTGGGTAAACTGTGGTTGTTCTTCCTGGAAAGACAGAGAATTTTATATAGAGGTGCATAAAATTATGAGGGGTATGGATAGAGTGAACAGTGGGAAGCTTTTTCCCGGGTCAGAGATGACGATATGAGGAGTCACAGGTTCAAGGTGAAGGGGACGAGGTTTAACTCAGATACCAGAGGGATGTATTTACACAGAGGGTGGTGGGGGTCTGGAGTGCGCTGCCAAGCAGGGTGCTGGATGTGGACACACTGGGATTATTTAAGAATTACCTGGATAGTCACATGAGCAGACTGGGAATGGAGGGATACAGAAGAATGGTCTTGTTGGACCAATGAGCAGCACAGGCTTGGAGGGCCAAAGGGCCTGTTTCCTGTGCTGTATTTTTTTTTTGTTCTTTGACACTGAATTCTGTCCATGTGGAACTGGCCAGGCTGTCACAGAACGATGCAGAGCCCAGAAACAAACTTTATCAATTGCTCAGACTGCAAAAGAACTTTCCAAAGTTATGTACTTGAAGAGGACATTTTGCTAGGTTATGGGGAGAACATGGTGTGTGAAACTAAATAAAGTGTTCCTGACTAGACCCAGCACAGCTAACAGAAGCCTATTCCATTCTGGAAGCTTCTATCAGTTTAGTCCAGCTCTGCACACATCACCTGGGGCTTTGCTGGCTGGATAGAGGGCACTGACGTTTCTCAGAAACTGCCCTTTGAAGCCAAAATGTTGCCTGATTCTGGGAAGAATTTCCCTGTAGCTCCTGGGCTAAAGGGATCAAGGGATAAGGAGGCGGGGGGACGGGTGATCAGAACATTGAATTTGATGATCAGCCATGATCAAAATGAATGGCGGAGCAGGTTCGATGGGCCGAATGGCCGCGCCCACCAGAAAGCACCGGCCAATCAAAGGCCATTCTGCCATCAAGCCATTAGCGCCTCTAGGAGTGATGGCTACTCCTGGTATTACACCTAGCCAAGGTCTGGATCAATACGGGACCCCTGGCCTCAGGACACAGTCAGTGAACATAATCACAAACCCCAGGGAGATGGTAATAAGGTTAGTCAGAAACAATTTTAGCTTTAATCAAATCATGTTGCAGCAAGTTAAAGAGCGATTAATTGCAAACTCTTAAAGGTGATGGAAAACTGGAAGGAAAACATCCCCTTCTTCAAGAAAAGGTCCCCTTCTGGCCCAGAAGGTAGAGGGTTCAAATCCTCATCCAACTGGCCTGGAACGATCCATGCTGTGTAAACGGAACAGCAGCTTCCGGGAATTTGGCTATCTCCCAATTTCCAGAATTTAAAGATTTGTATCTGAATAATGGAGAGTCTCAGGGTCAAATTATTTGACTCAATGATAACAGATCCCCTCTGACCCAGAGAGTTCAAACCCCCTTTCAGATTGTTCCTGGAATTGTTCTGGGACTGAGGGAACTATGTCCTATAAATGCACATAATCAAAAAATATAAGATTATAAAGTGGAACAGACTCCAATTGTTGTTAGGATTGAAATGTAGGCCTTATTTTACCATTTCATTCCAAGTGCTGGGCAGACGTGAATCTGAGAGTGTTTTAGATCCTGCTTTTTGATCCTTTCTCAGGCACCCCCGTACACACTCAGCCCTAATAAATTCCAAATTGCGCTGCAGAAGCCTGTTTATCACTGCACCTTCGATTGGAGCCTCCAACTGCACATACACAGTAAAAACATCAATAGAAAAACACTCCCCTACCGCACCTCCCCCAGGCTGGATAGTCCCTCTCCCCACCACCCCACCCCCGGACAGTGCCCAACCCCTCACAGCATTACTGACAACGTTCTCTTCCCACCCCCCCCCCCCCAGAGCAATTGCAGCCTCCTGTCCCCGTTCCACCCCCACAGATCACACGCAGAGAGCGGAGCCCTTGCCCTCTCCCCCGCCCCCCCCCCCACCAGAGAGCCATCTGACCTACCCCACTGTGCACCTCCCCCCCTCCTCCCCCCCCTCCCCCCCTCCTCACCAATCAGAGAGCTGTTGGAAGCTCCTGAGAAGCTGGAGCAGCCGTGTTGAGCATGTCTGTCCTGCATTGAAGATGGACGGGCGAATGAGGTGATAAAAGGGGGAGTGTCAGTAAGTTTGGACGTGCATCCATTGTCAATTTTAAATGCATTTAAATAGCCATCACACCTGTTTCAGACCATTTTCAGCAATGGGTAAATGGGGAACAGATAGAGAGGCGGGCACAGATTGTGCTGCTCAACTCACACCCAACTTTACCAAGTTTCCGTGCCCAAAAACAGGCTCAGTGTGATGGTAAAATCAAGCCATTAACTCCGTTTCTCTCTTCCCACAGGAGCTGCTGAGTTTTTCCAGCATTATTTGTTTTGAATTTGTTTCACTCTGTGATTTTTACGCTGCAGACATGCCAGGACCAGCCCTCAGCATTACCTCTTAGTAAGGGGCTGATCTCAGGAAGGTGTGACTCACCCTATCAGGAATACCCTTTCTCCGACTGAATAAGAGGGGGAGTGGTCCCAAACGGATTGTCCTGGAGACTGGAACAGCATCTGGGAATATTGGTCTCAGGGGGTGGTGGGGAGTGGACGAGATGGGAATCTCTGATTGGTGCTGATCCCCCTCTCACCCTCGGCATAAAAATAGGTGGGGTGGGGTGGGGAGGGGGGAGATGGGGTGGGGTGAAGAGGGGGAGATGGGGTGGGGAGGGGAGGGGAGGGAGGAGATGGTTGGGGTCCTAGCCTTGGTCACAGACCAGCTCAGACAAGGGAAGCGTAACAAGTAAACGCTAGTTTTGGACACAGCCCAGGGGCAGAACGGAGAGATTTTCCAATGTGACAGATTCTGGCACTGACCCGAATCCTGTTCTTTTTCTAATTTATGCAGGGCCGCCTAAAAAGGAAAATTCCAAGAAGAGAAAGACTAAAAGAAAATAAAATCTCAGCAAGCTCCTTAAAACACAAACCTGTTCAACCTCTTGTGATTTTATTATTCATAACTTAGATGCTTACATTCTTTCAGTTAGTTCTCAGTTTAAACATACAGGCTCCAAATCCCCCCTCCCGCGAATTCCCCCCTCTCGCTTATTAATGGGTCTACTCAGTCCCCCCCGATGGCTGCTGCCAGGGAAAGCTTTGACATGTTGGCAAAAGGACAACAACCATTCAGCGTCCAGACCCCAATCAGGCACCCTGCTCCCCCCACCCGCATACACCTCCTGGTACGGAGGGCCCAGTGCCTATCTAAGGCCCTGAGTGCAAAGCCCCAGAATAGCCCAAAAATCAGGCCTGGAGATAACCTGGTATCAATGTGGGAATTATTGCAGGGAGAGAGAGATCCGTCTAAAACTGGCCACTCCCTCTCCCCACAGTCCATATACAGCAAAATCCCCAAAATACCAGAATCACTGTCAGCTGTTAACACAGTGTCCAGTGTGGAAGGGAATGCTGCATTGTATAAGGTTCTGACTGCCTGGGAGAGACCACAGGTCAGATGTTAAAATTACTCCAGGGCTATTGAAAAGAGAACAGAACTTCCTGGATGCCTCCAGCTGACAATCTGATCATTCAATTCACACCACAATGTTCTCACCAATGAAACCAAGCATGCCGAATGCTTCACCACTCTGTCCACCTCTGACTCCACTTTCAAGGAGCTATGAACATGTACCCCAGATCACTTTGTTTTGTAACTCTTCCCAACGCCCTACCATTAACTGAATAAGTCCTTCCCTGGTCAGAACATTGAATACAGAAGTTGTACAAGACATTGGTATGGCCACACTTGGAATACTGTGTGCAATTTTCGTCACCCTATTAAAGAAAGATATTATTAAACTAGAAAGAGTACAGAAAAGATTTACTAGGATGTTATCAGAACTTGAAGGTTTGAATTATAAGAAGAGGCTGGATAGACTGGGACTTTTTTTCTCTGGAGTGTAGGAGGCTGAGGGGTAATCTTATAGATGTCTATAAAATAATGAGGGGCATAGACAAGGTAGATAGTCAATATCTTTTCCCAAAGGTAGGGGAGTCTAAAACTAGAGGGCATAGGTTTAAGGTGAGAGAGGAGAGATACAGAAGTGTCCAGAGGGGCAATTTTTTCATACAGAGGGTGGTGAGTGTCTGGAACAAACTGCCAGAGGTAGTAGTAGAGGAAGATACAATTTTACCTTTTAAAAAGCATTTAGTCAGTTATATGGGTACAATGGGTACAGAGGGATATGGGCCAAATGTGGGCAACTGGGATTAGCTTAAGTGTTTTAAAAAAAGGGCAGCTTGGACAAGTTGGGCTGAAGGGCTTGTTTCTGTTCTGTAAACCTCTATAAGTGGTGGAGACAGAATCAATCATGTTTCTCAAAAGGGGAATTGGATATTTATCTGAAAAATGAACATTTGCAGAGCTCTGGAGAAAAAGTGGAAAGTTTATTTTATTCATTTGTGGGACATGG
Organism: Sphyrna mokarran; assembly: GCA_024679065.1. Taxonomy (NCBI): domain Eukaryota; kingdom Metazoa; phylum Chordata; class Chondrichthyes; order Carcharhiniformes; family Carcharhinidae; genus Sphyrna; species Sphyrna mokarran. The sequence goes on from JAGIQG010000016.1 coordinate 71,635,988, forward strand.
GTGTCACTGGCTGGCCAGTATTTATTGCCCATCCCTAGTTGCTCTTGGAGGGCAGTCAATCACATTGCTGTAGCTCTGGAATCACATAAAGGCCAGACCAGGTAAGGACGGCAGATTTCCTTCCCTAAAGGACATTAGTGAATCAGATGGATTTTTACAATAATCAACATAATGGTTTCATGGTCATCAGTAGATTCTTAATTTCAGATATTTTTATTAGATTCAAATTCTATCATCTGCCATGGCAGCATTTGAATCCAGCTGAGTTTCTGGATTAATAACGTAGCAATAATAACATTTGGCCATTGCCTCCACTATAAACAAGCTGAGTTGCTTATGCTGAGAGGTAGCACAGGCAATGGGCTGAATGACCTCCTATTTTACGATTTGGACTTTGCCAATCTGAGATTTGAACTTGTAATCTTTTGGGTTTTCAAGTTTATCGCATGCCGAGTTTCATTCCAAGTCTTTTCATTCACTGAAGCCCTGCTCTAACACTCTATTGCTCCTCAAGATCTTTGCTCCTTCCCTATCTCTCATTCTGTATGTCTCTGTCCAGCAACCCCCTCCCACTGGAACCTCACTCCTGTCTGAGGACTGCAGTTACTGCATCTTCTGGAATTTGTTGGTAATTCTGGTTTGATCAGAGAGGGGAACAGTCACAGCACTGTAATTATCCTACCCTTCCCAGTGGGACACTGTCAGCCTGACAGTGTGTTTAATGCAGATCCAGCCCAATCTAGCGGGAAGTTGGTAAGTTCACTCAGAAGGGCCACACTGATGGCACAGTGTGGCAAACAGGACTACAGATTGATGGCTTGAAGCCTCTCTGCCAAGATTAGGGAGGGAACATCTTGGAGCAGTGTAGAGATTATTATCAAACAGGAATTATAAAACTCCTGCTCCAGAGAGGTGTGCATTCTGGTTTAAGTTTAACACAAAGCTCACGCTAAGTAAACTGTGCTGTTGCTGACACACCAGACCCAGGATCAGGTGAGCTAAGAGGCAAAGACATGTGGGAGAAAGACAGAGGCAAGAGTATTAAGATGATGTACTGTTGTTTCCTATTGTTTGACCACACACAGTTTGTTACTGGAACCATCTTTATGCTTTGGAACTGGGTTAGAGACTCCATGGTTGGAAATCTAGCTCTCATCCACTCATCCAGAGTTAATAGCTTCGGGCAAGGGGACCCCAGTGAAGGGTTTGGTGCAATTTACCCAAGTTTGAATTGTTGATGTGTCCATTGGGATGAGGGTAGATTCATTACCCCCATTTCCAATATAGTGAGAGACTGTGGAAAAGCAATGCTACAGAAATCACTCAAAGAGCAGGAACTTCATAAAATATATAAACCAATGACACGTTGTCTTTTATCTGAAAAAAATTGGAGTACAAAAGAGGAGAGAGAGTGCTTCAGTTATAGAGAGACTCGGTCAAACGGCATCATGAGCAACTAGTCAGCTCCAATTACTGAATCTCAGGGAAAAGATATTGGATTTGGAGAGAGTACAGGTTCAGTGCAATGATACCAGGATAAAGAGAGTTAGATGATGAGGACAGCTTGCTTCGACTAGACTGGGAATCTAACAGGTCAGAAAATTAAATGGTGATGTAAATGAAGGGCGTAAGATGACAAAAGATTTGATTGGATGGATAAAGAACTATTTCCTGCATTTGAGCTGTCCAAAACAAGGAGCTAAATCTTCGAGTTAAAGGCAGAGATTGTTCAGGATTGAAATCAGGAAACAGTGTTTCACACAACCAGGAGTGAAAACCTGCAATTCTGTCCTGCAAAATATCTTTTTATTGGTTTCAATAATTTGTTGGCCATGTCTTAACCCACACCCAGTCCGGTTCCCCATTACCCTCTGTACAAACTGACTGACATCACTTCCCAGTCAAACAACACCCTGACTTTAAAATTCCCATCCTCGTTTACAGGTCCCTCTATAGCCATACTCTTTCCCTATTCCTGGAATCTCCTCTAACCTCACAACCCTCCAAGATATCTGCACTCTTCCAACCTCACAACCCTCCAAGATATCTACGTTCCTCCAACCTCACAATATCTGCACTCCTCCAATCTCCCAACCCTCTGAGATATTTACATTCCTCCAACCTCATAACCCTCTGAGATATTTGCCCACCTCCCCAAGTCTTAATCTCCTTAGCATTTGTGACTGTGCCCCCAGCTATCTGGGCCCAAAACTTTGGAATTCCCTCCATAACTCTCCCTCTTTGACCAAGCTTTTGATCATCTGTCTTAATATCTCCTGATGTGGTGCAGTGCTAAGGTTGATTGCTAATCACCCCTGTGAAGCACCTTGAAGTGTTTCCCTATGTGGAAGGTGGTAGAGCAATGCAGGTTGTTGTTGTATAGTTATTAAAGGATATGTTGTGAAAGTGGGTAATAAGACACAGATCACCCAGGATCTATCTGAATGGGGAAGCTGGTCAGAGGGGCTGATTTGCCCTCCTCCTGTCCCTTACTTATCTCAGAAACACATTTTCTTTGTCACTTTTGTCTCCTTTCAGGACAGCAGAAGTTGATTGAGCCAAAGATATTCAATGAGCTCTACTCCCACTGGAACGAGATTAAATCAGAGCTGGACAGTATCACGCTGGCACCTGAGGTCATGAAGAACCTTCTGGAAAATGAGCGTATCTCCAAGGTGTCGAATCCGGTGAAGACCAGCTATGGACTGGGCCGTGTGGTTATGAGTCAGAAGCGTCTGTTTCTCCTGATGGAGGCACACCCATACTGCAAAGAGATTGCTCGCTTCAGAGACATCGAGGTAGGGTTTGAGAACAGTTGAGGAATTGGTATCCTTGGCCAACATTCACTGACTTACCTGCTGTCCCTCAGCTCTACACACTCCAAAACTTCTCATCTTTCTGTATCTCACCCAGTTAATATATCCATCTTTCTCTTCTTCCCTCATGTTCTCTCTCCCTTCCCAGAAATGTATTTGCCTGATCTAATTTCACATTCTCACCACTCTCTGAGTAAAGCAGCTTCTCCTGAATGATATTGGATTTATTATTGAGTTCCGGCCTGTTCCTGATCTTTCCTGATTGATATAATCTCACATTTCTGGGATCAACTTTGTAAATTTTCATCTTCCCCGTTGACTGTCATCAGAATGTTCACAATTCTCCAACTGAGAACTTATGAAGATTTGATAAAAATATATATAACTGCTCTGCTTTTCAACTTTATCCTTTTGTAAATAAACTGTAATGCTCAGTCTGTTTCATTGGAGAGAGAGAGAGAGAGAGAGACAGAGAGGTAGAGAAACTGAGACAGAGAGGTAGAGAGATCAAGAAACCAAGACAGAGAGACAGGGAGAGAGAGAGAGAGAGAGATAGAGAGGTAAAGGGATGGAGACACAGAAAGTTAAAAGTAATGTTTATTTATTAGTCACAAATGGGCTTACATTCACACAATGCAGTTACTGTGAAAATCCCTTAGTCACCACACTCCGGTACCTGTTGGGGGATACTGAAGGAGAATTTAGCAATGGCCAATCCACCTAACCTAACCAGGGATAGAGAGACAAAGAGAAACAGAGAGGTAGACAGAGAGACAGAGAAATGGTGAGATAGAGAGACATAATGACAGATTTAGGGAAGGAGTTCCCGAGGATGGGACCCAGGCAGCTGAAGGCACAGCCACCATTGGTGGAGAGTTTAAAATTGAAGGAGATAGATAGCTTTCTCAGAGGAATGGATTGCTGGAGGTGAAGTCTTTAGGTAGCATAAAGACTTATAAAGCTCCGGGGCCTGATGGTATTTATCCCAGGCTGCTAAGGGAGGTGAGAGATGACATTGCTGGGCCTCTGACGCAAATCTTTGTCTCTTCTTTGGACACAGGTGAGGTCCCAGAGGACTGGAGGATTGCAAATGTAGTACCGTTGTTTAAAAAGGGTCAGAGGGATAACCCAGGGAACTATAGGCCGGTGAGCTTGACTTCAGTTATAGGTAAGCTAATGGAGAGGATCCTCAGGGACAGGATGTATGAGCATCTGGAGCGCTGCGATCTGATCAGGGATACGCAGCATGGCTTCGTTAAGGGGAGGTTGTGCCTTACGAACTTAGTGGAATTTTTTGAAGAGGTGACAAAAACGGTTGATGAAGGACAAGCCGTTGATGTCGTCTACATGGATTTCAGTAAGGCATTTGACAAGGTTCCCCATGGTAGGCTGATAAAAAAGGTGAAGGCGCATGGGATACAGGGCCAGGTATGTAGATGGGTTGAGAACTGGCTTGGGAGGAGGAGACAGCGGGTAGTAGTGGAAGGCTCTTTTTCCAACTGGAGGTCAGTCACTAGTGGTGTGCCACAGGGCTCAGTACTAGGACCTCTTCTATTTGTGATTTATATAAATGACTTGAAAGAGGGGGTAGGTGGTGTGATCAGCAAATTTGCTGATGACACTAAGATACTTGGATTGGCGGGGACTGAGGAGCAGTGCCAGGCAATACAACAGGACATAGATAGGCTGGTAGATTGGGCAGATAGATGGCAAATGGAATTTAATCCGGATAAATGCGAGGTGATGCATTTTGGCCGGAATAATGTAGAGGGGAGTTATAGGATAAAAGGTAAAACTATCCGGAGTATAGAGACGCAGAGAGACCTGGGGGTGCAGGTTCACAAGTCTCTGAAGGTGTCAGTACAGGTGGAAAAAGTGATAAAGAAAGCATATGGTATGTTAGCCTTCATAGGAAGGGGTATAGAATACAAGAGTAGGAGTCTGATGTTGCAAGTGTATAGAACGTTGGTTAGGCCTCACTTGGAGTACTGCGTCCAGTTCTGGTCGCCGTACTACCAGAAGGATGTGGAGTCCCTGGAGAGAGTGCAGAGGAGATTTACCAGGATGCTGCCTGGTATGGAAGGGCTGTCTTACGAGGAAAGGTTGAACGTACTGGGGTTGTTTTCCCTTGAAAGACGTCGGCTGAGAGGGGATCTATTAGAGGTATATAAGATTATGAGGGGTATAGATAGAGTAAATGGTGGTAAGCTTTTTCCACCATTAGATTCGGATAGAACGAGGGGTCACGGCCTTAGGGTGAAGGGGGCTATGTATAAGACTAATATTAGAGGGCATTTTTTCACACAAAGGGTAGTGGGGGTGTGGAATGCACTACCGAGTAAGGTGGTGGGAGCAGGCACGCTAGGGTTGTTTAAGGGTCTCTTGGACAGCCACATGAGCGGTCTGCAGATAGAGGGATATAGGAGGACTGTTTAAATACTTTAATTGTTTCCACAGGCTATTCGGTCCACCTTGTTGACCAACAAGGTGCATGCATTCGGCAGGTCGTGCGAGGGCTGCTCCTGGATGTTACTTCAGGAGTGGCCTAGTGCTTCACGTCGTTAGTGTATGCTTAAACTGGACCATCAGATGGGCAACATGACAGCTCAGAGACTATCGCTGTTGCTGTGCAGACACATGGATTTGGGCCTGTGTCTGCGGGAGTTTGCGCGTTCTCCCCGTGGTTGCGTGGGTTTTCTCCGGGTGCTCCGGTTTCCTCCCACATCCCAAAAATGTGCTCTTAGGCTGCTTGGGTAACAAATTGTCCCTATATTGGTCTCTATATGTCATTAAGACGTTAGGATGGCGGCGCGGGCTCGTTGGGCCGAAGGGCCTGTTTCCCGTGCTGTGTCGTTCTTTGTTCTTTGTTCTTTGTCTTTGTGAAGAGAGAGGGGTGGGAGATGCCATGGAGGGATTTGAGAATAAGTTTCAGGATTTTGATATTGAAACATAGTTTGACCAGGGACCAATGGAGCTGAGTGTGTTCAGGGGTCAGAGGGAGCTGGTGTAAGTTTCTAAAGTGGAAAGTGGGAGTCATCTGGAGGAGATGATTGTGCTGACACAGTCAGGGACAGGGAACACGGGGGGATGCTGGGTGAAAGGATGTGAATTCAAACACTTGCAGCAAAGTTCAGAATGAACTGAATGTTCTGGAAGTTAGAAGATGTGAGAGCAGCCTGTGCTTTGGGACAGTCTTGTTCAGAAATAACTCACAGAGCAGAGGCAGAAGGAGAATGTCTGTTCCTAAATCCATGTTCTACATCAGATCCAGCTGAGACTGTGGCTTTGTGACCCTCAGGAGGTGGAATCTTGCCTACCCGTGTCCATCTTCCCACTGAAGATCCTGGCTCTGAAAATCAAAGTCCGGGATAAGAAGGAGCCTTTCATCGCCAATCTCAAATCAGAACGGGACCTGTGGAAGGTGATTATCCGGGAGATGTGTGCCGGAAAATTCCTGGCAGACAGGCACAAGGTGAGACTAGCGGCAGATAGGAACTGTAATCTCTGCCCGATCAATGGGACAGATTGTGACTGTGACTTTCTTGTGTATTTTCTACACATTAGCAGGATGAGAGGTGAACTCACTAAAACTTATAAAACTCTGAATATATCTTGACAGGAAAGATGCTGAGAGGCTGTTTACCCCGGCAGAACAGTCTAGAACACGGGGTCACAGTCTCAGGATAAAGGGTCAGTCAAATAAGTTAAAATTCATTTATTAGTGTCACAAGTAATTACATTAACACTGCAATGAAGTTACTGTGAAAATCCCCTAACTGCCACACTTTTATTTGGGTTACACTGAGGGAGAATTTAGCGCAGCCAATGCACCCTAACCAGCACGTCTTTTGGATTGTGGGAGGAAACCGGAGCACCCGGAGGAAACCCACGCAGACACAGGGAGAATGTGCAAACTCCGCACAGTGACCCAAACTGGGAATCGAACCTGGATCTCTGGCGCTGTGAGGCAGCAGTGCGAACCACTGCATTGTTCCTGAGAGGAAGGTGGGGCAGGATTGAGGGGCTGAATAGTCTATTCCTGTCCCTCTGTAAACACACGTTGAGTGAGTGAAGCCCCAGCATCGGATATTTCCATTGTGTTTGAGGCCCCATTTCCATTTTTCAATATCAGAGCTCAGGGTCAGATGGGAGTTTGGCCGGGGTGGGATGGGGAGGTGGTGTGGGTGGGGTAATGAGGGATTTGGTGGGTGATGTAGGGGTAATTGGGGGGTGATGTTGGAGTTTTGGGGGTGGTGAGCAAAAGATAGTGGGGGTTTGGGGGTAGGGGTGTTGAGGGGGCAGTGTGGGGGGGATGGGTGGGTGATGCACACAAACACTGCACCTCCCCCATTTTCTCAGGGGGAAGTGAATGGCCCCTGTGTGGGAGGGGCACTACCTGTTGTCTGAGGTAGCGATAGTGTCCAGGAACTGCCAAATTCCCACATTCTGGTATTAAACTGGATGACAGTACCAAATCTCAATTATTGAAATGTCAGAGAGGGAGAGAATAACAGCTCTAACTTTCCAATTCACTCTCAGGTCTTTATTCATAGTTTCCCCTCTGATGGTGTGGGTCTGAGCTGGGAGCCTTCTTCCAAAACTCTCCACCCCTAACAGAGAAATGGAGTGGTGCTCCACAGGGCTGTACCTACACCAGCCCCAGGAACATCTTCCAGTCGGTGTCACTGGCACCCCAACATCCCCCCCCCCTCCCCCTCGTCAGTCAGCCCCAAATCAGCACAGGGTGGGGCTCTTCCTGTCTTTGTGACTCCATCGTTCCCCAGCCCAGTGGGGATTGAGATACAGAGACTGGTTTGATGGGGCAAGTGTTGGGTCTGCTGCCTGCGTGGGATCTTCATCCTGCTGTCTTCCTACTCTCTCTGCAGGATCCCCAGTACATTCAGCAAGCAGTCAACAACATCCAGCTCATTAACGCAGTGGCCAAGTGTAGTCTTCACCAGCGATCAATGAGCATTGCCTCCAAGCTGGCATACCTGGATCATACTGCAGGGGAAGGTAAGCTCAAACCCAGCCAGCGGTTGCTCCTTGTCTGTTTGCAGTTGCTAATTCGGGGAGAAGGTACAAAACACAGACTTGTGTTTAAGTTGCACTTTTCACAATCATTTCCACATCCTGTCCCCATCATTGGCCTGCAGTAGTTTGTGTGTCAGTCACTGGGAAAAAAAGACTTCCATTTCTATTGCCTCCGGAGACAGAAATCCTTTCACCCAAATCACTTTATTTATAAACTCTAACAGTGATACACAGAGTACTCGCAATCAGCAGTCTAACTCCAGACAGGGTGCCAGAGGAGCTGACACTCCCAGTTAGGTACAAGGCAAAGACTCCCTGATTGGTCCATCAACTGGATCCTTAATCAGGGAGCTCATACTCCAGTGAACCAAACACAGTGACATATTGCAACTTTCCCAATCAGCAACCCTCCCAGAGTGCTTGCTGTCAATGAGATATTGTCACTGTTGTTACACAGGAATTCAGCAGCAAATTTGCACACAGCAAGATCCCAGAAACAGAGATGTGATCATGACCAGATCATCTGTTTTATCCATGGTGATTGAGGAAAGGTTTACTGACCAGGAGACCTGGGGAGAACCTCTTGTTCTTCTTCACAACAGTGAGGGAACCTTGAGCCTGTGTTAGTGTCAACATAAACTACACAGGCTCAAAATCCCATGGGAATCGGGAGATGACATCCTTGCCAGAGAGATTTTGTTTCCTGATTTTCCACACTCCTTGCCCATGGTGTAAAGAGGTTTTTTTTTAAGCAACACAGCACGGGAAACAGGCCCTTCGGCCCAACGAGCCCGCGCCGCCGTCATACTATATAGTAGCAAATCCATTATCCTATTTTAATATTCCTATATAATATATATATTATTCCTAATATGGAAAATTCTCACCATAGGGACAATTTGTTTCCCAATCAGCCTAAGAGCGAATTTTTGGGTTGTGGGAGGAAACCGGAGCGCCCGGAGAAAACCCACGCAACCACGGGGAGAACGCGCAAACTCCCGCAGACACCGGCCCAATTCCAAGGGTCTGCACAGCCACATCGATAGTCTCTGAGCTGTCATGGTGCCCTTCAGGTGGTCCACATAAAGCACTCATATACGACATGAGGTACCAGGCAACCCATGAATCAACATCCAAGAGCTGTACCCGCACCACCTGCCAAATGCGTGCTCAAATTATGGACCGAATTACCTGTGGAAAAAAGCCGTAGTTAAACAGTCCTAATATATCCCTCTATCTGCATACCGCTCATGTAGCTGTCCAAGAGACCCTTAAACAGCCCCAGCGTGCCTGCTCCCACCACCTTACTCGGCAGTGCATTCCACATCCCCACTACCCTTTGTGTGAAAAACTGCCCTCTAATATTCGTCCTATACATAGCCCCCCTCACCCTATGGCCATGACCCCTCGTCCTATCCATTTCTAAAGGTGGAAAAAGTTTACCTCCATTTACTCTATCTAGACCCCTTATAATCTTATACACCTCTATGAGATCCCCTCTAAGCCGACGTCTTTCAAGGGAAAACAACCCCAGTCTATCTAATCGTTCCTAAAGGTTCCCACCCAAAATGGGCAGAGACCTCATTTCAATGAATTTCAATACTTTTACATCTCATTATAGGAATCCCCTCATTGAACATTTACAGGAGAGGTTAGAGAATTCCCAACCACATCTCAAGTAAAAGACAGCACAGAAGGCTGCACTCCCCTCATACAGTGCGACACTCCCTCAGTACTGACCCTCTGACAGTGCGGCACTCCCTCAGCACTGACCCTCTGACAGTGCGACGCTCCCTCAGCACTGACCCTCTGACAGTGCGGCGCTCCCTCAGCACTGACCCTCTGACAGTGCGGCGCTCCCTCAGCACTGACCCTCTGACAGTGCGGCGCTTCCTCAGCACTGACCCTCTGACAGTGCGGCGCTCCCTCAGCACTGACCCTCTGACAGTGCAGCACTCCCTCAGCACTGACCCTCTGACAGTGCAGCACTCCCTCAGCACTCAGTCTGATTTCTGACGAGAGGTTTGAAGTCTGTCACTCAGCAAGTAAACATTCCACGTGCTGACACCATTTAGGACACAATTTGAGATGTGTGGATTGTTTTAGAACTGTTTGCTTTGTTGTCATTAACCAGAAAGATCAAACTTTATCTAAAGGGACAGAGAGCATCATCTGTAGTTGTCAAAACACTCCATTCCACCTTCACTGTTGAGGGACAGAGTTTGGATGGAGGGATGAGTGGTCCTCAAGGCAATATATTTTTATTGATTCCATTCATTCTCCACCTCAGAACCGCCCACTGTACCAAAGATGACGTCAGATGCTCTGAAGCACACTCTTCACCTCTCAGATTCCAATTCTACTCCCTATGCCGTTGATGTCCTTCTCTATGTTCCTGGTAAGTTACTGACTGCATTTCTCCTGGTGCCCACCCAAACTGACATGCAAGACTGGGCGGAGAAGTGGCAGATGGACTTCAACGCAGATAAATGTGTAGTGGTCCATTTTGACAGGAATAATGGGATGAAGGAGTACAATATAAGGGGTAGGAGTCTTAGCTGTGTTGTAGAGCAGAAGGATCTCAGGGTCCGGGTCCATAGGAATTTTAAATCGGCCGCGCAGGTGAAGGAAGTGGTCAAGAAGGCATACGGGGACTGGCCTTCATTAATCGAGGAATAGAGTTTAGGAGTCAGGAGGTAATGATGCAGCTCTATAAGACTCTTGTCAGACCCCAGTTGGAGTATTGTGCGCAGTTCTGGTTACCTCATTATAGGAAGGATGTAGAGGCTATTGAGAGAGTTCAGAGGAGATTTACAAGGATGCTGCCTGGATTGGGAGGCAGGCTTTATGAAGATAGGTTGAGGGAGCTGGGACTCTTCTCACTGGAGAGACGTAGGTTGAGAGGCGACCTGATAGAGGTTTATAAAATGTTGAGAGGAATAGATAGGGTGGACTCTCAGAGACTATTTCCCCGAGCTGAAATGGTCACTACGAGAGGACACAGATTTAAGGTGCAGGGAAGCAAATACAAAGGAGATGTCAGGGGTAGGTTTTTCACTCAGAGGGTGGTGAGTGAATGGAACCGACTGCCGTCGGAGGTTGTTGAGGCAAACTCACTGGGGTCTTTTAAAAGACTTCTGGATGAGTATATGGAAAAGAATAGGATAGGGGGTTATAGATAGGTCTGTGGATTGGTAGATGTGATCAGCGCAACTCGTGGGCCGAAGGGCCTGTTTGTGCTGTATTGTTCTATGTTCTATGTTCTATGTCTCACTTTGCTCCCCCTATTATTCCAAGGTGATCCTGTTTGACCTTCCCAGAAAAAATCCCTCCTCATTTGCCAGAATTTTCTTTGCACAAGTGTAAGGACTGTTTGATATTCCCCAGGTGACAGCTTTGGGAGTAGAGAGTTCACTGAATGTTTTTGTGCTCCTCTATCTCTGGGTTTCTTTAGCGTTCCTGATTTTAATTGCTTTGCCAGCAATAGCCACACCTTCAGATGCTTGAACTCTGAACTCTGGAACTCCCTCTACCTCTCCAGCCTCTTTGACCAATCCTTGGTCACCTGTCCTCGTGTGGTCCTGTGCGATTTGGTGTGAAAGCTCTTTGCTGATGCTCCTGTGAGATGCCTGGGGATGTTTTGCAGTGTTGAAAAGTGCTATACAAATGCACGTTGCTGTTGTTTTGTTAATGATATAAGGCTGTGACTCCTTGTTGCCAGGTAACCTGGATCCATGTGAATGTGCAGACACCCACCCGAAGCTATGGTGTGCATTGAGTGATGGGAGGGTGATGATGTACAACGCAGCCACTTGGATTATGGAACAGCCACCCATCCAGGCTGGGCGCTCAAAACTGGTGAGTGATGGGGGAGGGGGGTGGGGGGGGGGGGGGGGGGGGGGGGGGTGAGTGTGTCAGCTCCCAGGAAATAACCAGGTCATGTGCCCACCATTCTGCCCAGTCTCAAAGCCCCTGCCAATTAGTGAGCTGCAATGCCAGAGGGATGAAGTAGAGCTTTCACTGCAGCACTTCACAGTTACCTATCCATGGGAACACACCTGGTCTCCTGGGTCAAAGTGAACAAGTGCAAGAACCTCGAGGCCCAACTGGCAAATAGAATTGGTCAGCATTAACAGAATTAAAGATTCCACACAGATGGAGAACCTGTACTCAGCAAGGCAGCACTCACTCTTCCAAAGAATTATCCACATCACAAACTCCTGTCCAATGCCCCCCCGTCAGTTTTATCTTTCAGGTATTTATCCAATTGCATATTGAACGTGTATCTATCCTGATTATCCAGAAGTTTTCCCTCTCTGTCAGCAGTCACTGTAATTCGGTTCCCGTTGGTTAGACTCTCCTGCCATTTTATTTACTCCATTTCAGACTTTGACTCTGAAACTTTCTTTGTTCAAAGAGAAACAACTCCAGCACCATCAATAGCCGATCCTCCAGAGACATCGTAGACAAGATAACTGCTTTCAAATATCCCTCACTCATACCCCTTCCAGCTCCCTAAGACTGAAGAAACATAGAAACAAAGCAGAGGTAGGAGGCCATTCAGCCCTTCAAACCTGCTCTGATTTCATTAAGATCATGTCTGATCATCCAACTCAATAGCCTGATCCCACCTTCCCCCATATCCCTCGATCCCTTCAGCTCCAAGAGCTATTTCTAACCCCTTCCTGAAAACATACAACGTTTTGGCCTCAACTACTTTCTGTGGCAGTGAATTCCACACATTCACCATCCTCTGGGTGAAAACATTTCACCTCATCTCTGATCTGAATGGGCTACCCTGCATCCTCAGACTGTGACTCCTGGTTCTCTTCCACCAGGGAACATCCTCCTTGTACCAACCCTGCCTGGTCCTGTTAGAATGTTACAGATTTCTATGAGATCTCCCTTTATTCATCTGAACAAATATAATCCTAACCAGCCCAATCTCTCCTGGTACATCAGTTCTGCCATCCCAGGAAACAGCTTGGTAAATCTTTTCTGCATTCCCTCGAGAGCAAGAACATCCTTCCTTAGATAAGGAGACCAAAACTGCCCACGCTATTCCAGATGTGGCCTCATCAAGGCCCTGTCTAATTGCAGCAAGATATCCCTTCTCCTGTATTCAAATTCTCTCACTATGAAGGCTCAGGGTCCTGAACTCAAACCTGCAGGTATATTAAGAAGCCAGACCAACCTCAATATTTTTTCTATTTTAGCATAAATGTGAGGATAGGATATTTCATTCCAGAAGTAATTCCACTGACAAATTCAGGACCTTTTATCAAAATAAATTTTATTTGTTACACAGTTTAAATAAATTTTAATTCTAATTCTAAATGAAGCAGCTGAGCCATTAACCAATTAAACAATTAAAAAATGAAAGAAAGCAACTCTAATTTCTAACTTATCACCGATTCAATACCAAATAAGCAACATTCTCTTACAGACTTAAAGTCCCACTTTAAATAAGTTAGCAACCATAAATATACTTGCTACAAGGGATACAATCTGTCTCCTTGCTCTCAGATAGAGATTTTGCATTTCACAGCAGCTCTCTGTCTTTAAACAAACCTGAACTGGAACTGAAAGCTGTTTATTTGCTACAAGTCTAGCTCCTTCTATTAACTACATTATCACATGACCTTGTCAATTAATCTAATCTAAGTCCCAGGGGAAATCTCCATCAATAAACAAAAATCCATGAGCTCTCTCCTAACTCAATACTACATTGTTCAAATGAGTAACTATCCTGCTCTCCCAGCATCTGGGCTGCATTTCTACTCAATACACCAACTGCCTGTAAAAAAAGAACCTAAATATTAAAACATTTTTCTGAAACATGAAATATATCAATAGTGCAGAATCATCACTTGGCCAACATATCATTTGCCTTCCCTACCACCTGCTGTACCTGCATGCTTACCTTCAATGACTGGTGCATGAGGGCACCCAGGTCCCTCTGCGCATTCCCGTCTCTCAATTTTCCTCCATTCAAATAATGAAGTGCATTCCTATTTTTGCTACCAAAGTGGATAATCTCACATTTATCCTCATTATGCTGCATCTGCCATGCAAATGCCCACACACTTGTCCACATCACACTGAAACATCTTTATATTCTCTTCACAGCTCACCCTTCCACCCAGCTTTGTTTCATCTGCAAATTTGAAGATATTACATTTCTGTCTAAATCTTTAATATATACCTACTGAATAGCTGGGGTCTTAGCACTGATCCATGTGGTATCCGTTAGTCACTGCCTATCATTTGAAAAAATACCCATTTATTCCTACTCTTTGTTTCTTCTCTGCCATCTAGTTTTCTATCCATCTCAATATATTTCCCCACATTATATATTTTACTCACTGTTCTCTGATGTGAGATTTTGTTCAAACCCTTCTGGACATCTGAGAAACCACATTCACTAGCTCCCCCTCATCAACTCTACTAGTTACATCCTCAAAGATTTTCAGATTTAAAGTTAATATTTATCTGTTGGTGGGCTTATGTTAACATTGCAATGAAGTTACTATGAAAATCCCCTGATTGTCAAGCATGATTTCCTTTTTGTAAATCCATGCCGTCTCTATCCAATCCTGCCATTGTTTTCCAAATGTTCTGTTATTAAAGTCTTTGATAATGGACTCTAGAATTATCCCCACTACTGACACCAGGCTGACTGGTCTGTTTTCTCTCTATCTCCTTTTTTAACTGCATTACATTACATTAGAATTAGTGTCAGTATTACACGAAATATACAATACTGAAGCAGGCTATTTGGCCCATCTGGTCTGTGCCAATGTGAACCTGCTCCCATCCTTCTCCATCCCAAACATATCAATATATCCTTCTTCTCCTCTTTCTCTTCCGTGTTCATCCAACTTCCTCTGAAATACATCTGAGATGTTGTTCATGTCAAGGGTACACATTCCCTGTGGAAGCAAATTCCCTTTCTCCCCACCCTTTGGGTAAAAATGTTTCTCCTGAATTCTAGATTGGATTTATTTGCGATTATCTTATTTTATGGCCCTGGTTTTGGTGTCCCCAGAAGTAAAATATCTTCTCCCTGTCCACCCTAACAACCTTTTCATAACGCTGGGAAAGCAGGATGATTACTCATTGTAGCAATGCCGTGTTTACTCAGGATAGAGCTCATGAACTTTTATTTACAAATGGAGAATCCTCCTGGGGTTTAGTTTGATTTAAGGAAATGGCAGCTGGGTTTTGTTTTGATATACAGGGTCAAGTGATAATTTGGCCCATGGGTGGAGTTAACTATGTACCAGAGAGTGAAGCAGCTTTCTGTTTCAGATGCTAGTGAAGCTGTTTAAAAACAGAAATCTGTAAGCTGCTCTCTCTGCAAAGTCTCTCTGTTGGCTCCAAGGTTTTCTGCACTAATTTATAACAAATATGCTTGGGATTACTAACTGTATTTAAAGTGGATTTTAATTCTATAAGAAGAACATTGCTTATTTGGAACTGAAATAGTGATATGTTAGAGATTAGAGTTGTTTCTTTCATGTTTAAAGATTGTTTGATGATTGAGAGTTAAACTGCTTCTTTAATCAAAGTTATATTTAAACTGTGTTAGGAATAAAGCTTGTGAGATAAAAAGATGCCGATTTTTTTCTCAATGGAATTACCCCTGCAATGGAATGACCTTTTCTCACATTTCTGCCAAAACACAACAATTGTTGAGGTCCAATGTGGCTTCATTATCTACCCGAGGGTTCTGGTTCAGGATCTTAATGATAGCTCCAAGAGATAGAAAAAAGAAATACTGAGCAAAAATGCCAGAAACTTTCGAAGGTATAAATTTACCAGGCTTGTGCCCTACACCTACCTAGGCAGTTATCCATCATATCCCTGGGCAGATGCCCAAAGCTGGTACATGAGGGAAGAGTTACCAATGTGATCTCTCTCTCTCTCTCTCTCTCTCTGTCCTGGTGTAGAACTGTATGATTGGGGTGGGACACGAGCAGGTGTGGCTTGGATCGGAGGATTCCTTCATTTATATCATCGATGCACTGAACATGACCTGCAACAAGAGGCTGGTGGGACATCGGAATCAGGTGTCGGACATGGTACAGGAGGAGATGGAGGAAAGCGGGGACAAAACCAGGTGAACCAAACATATCCTCAATATCTGACCCTCTGCTGTCCCCCACCCCGCACCCCGCTTCACCAAACCCTCCCACCACCACCCCCACCCATCACCCATGGAGTCAATTCAGAATCTTCATTCACTAAAGTGAAATTGAAATGATCACAGAGTCCTCACAGTGTCCAGAATGTTAACCACTGGATTGTTGTATTGGTTCATTAATGTTCTCTAGGGAAGGAAATCTGCCGTCCTTACCCAGTCTGGCCTACATGTGACTCCAGATCCACGGCAATGTGATTGATGCTTAACTACCCTCTGAAATTCACAGTAAGTCTCACAATACTAAGTTAAAGTCCAACAAGTTTATTTGGAATCACGAGCTTTGGGAGCGCTGCTCCTTCATCAGGTGATCACTCACCTGATCACTCACCTGATGAAGGAGCAGCGCTCTGAAAGCTCGTGATTCCAAATAAACTTGTTAGACTTTAACCTGGTGTTGTGAGACTCCTTACTGTGCCCACCCCAGTCCAAAACCGGCACTTTCACATCTCTGAAATTCAGTTGAAGGAAATTGGGGAGTCTAAAACTAGAGGGCATTGGTTTAAGGTGAGAGGGGAGAGATATGAAAGGACCCAGAGGGGCAATTTTTTTCACACAGATGGTGGTGAATGGCTAGAATGAGCTGCCAGAGGTGGGTCTTTCGAAAAGTGTTCAGATGGTTACATGGATATGGTGGGTATAAGGGATATGGGGCAAATGTGGACAACTGGGATCAGCTTAGGGGTTAAAAAAGGGGACAGCATGGACAATTTGGGCCAAAGGGCCTGTTTCCATGCTGTAAATCTCTACAGGGAATAATTGGTGACCCAGCCAGTGAGTTCCAGATTCCTAAAACAAGATTACAGTTTATGTGAACAATATTTCGATATTTTAACAGTTTTCTGTTTTCACCCCAGTCGGATCTATTCCTGTAGCGTGGATGGGTCCGTTCTTCTGTGGGATCCGGAACTGATGGAGATGAAGAATCAGTTCCAGTTACCTCAGTGTTGGAGGCTAACATCCATGGCACTCCACAATGACCAGATTTGGTGCTGTGAGTATGATTAGAGGCTCAGTCTGCGGAGGGGGGGAATTGCGTGAAGAGGGCATGTCGATAACAGGTCTGCAGAACGCACGGTGGGAGTGCAGCGGCTTCCTCCCTGTGCATAATGTTTTATAGGATGTCAGGAACAAGGAGCTGCTGTTTTATGAGCAGTTTTGTTTGACAGTGGTCCCTCCCCACCATGATCTGGAAAGATTTGCCTGTTCCTGGAGCAGAGTTATACAGGTGGTTGCTGCCCTCTGGTGGGCGTTCTTTGTGTTTATTCTTTGGGAGTGACCCTGGGCAGGTCAGTAAAATTCATCACTGCAGTTAGCAGCGGTCACTCCTGTCACAGGACAGGGATCAGAAACACAGCTTCATGTTCTCACACCAAGCCAGTCCCTGCGACACAGAGCATCTCAGATCAATCATTCACTCTGGGTGGGCAGGAGCACTCACATGTCTTCATTCGAAAAGCTCTGGATTGAAGTACCATTCTAGAATTTTCCCTGCACATCTCATACAGAGTCCAGCACTGTCAGAGAGTCAGTGCTGAGGGAGCGCCGCACTGTCAGAGGGTCAGTGCTGAGGGAGTGCTGCACTGTCAGAGGGTTAGTATTGAGGGAGTGCTGCACTGTCAGAGGGTTAGTACTGAGGGAGTGCTGCACTGTCAGAGGGTTAGTACTGAGGGAGCGCCGCACTGTCCGAGGGTCAGTGCTGAGGGAGTGCTGCACTGTCAGAGGGTCAGTGCTGAGGGAGTGCTGCACTGTCAGAGGGTCAGTGCTGAGGGAGTGCCGCACTGTCAGAGGGTCAGTGCTGAGGGAGTGCCGCACTGTCAGAGGGGCAGTGCTGAGGGAGGGCCGCACTGTCAGAGGGTCAGTGCTGAGGGAGTGCCGCACTGTCAGAGGGTCAGTGCTGAGGGAGTGCCGCACTGTCAGAGGGTCAGTACTGAGGGAGTGCCGCACTGTCAGAGGGTCGCCTCTCATTTTTCTAAATTTCAAAGAGCGTAGGTCCAACTCTCCTCGTAAGAAAACACCTCCGTATCCAGAATCGAACTAGTGAATCTTCTCTGGACTCCTTTTCAAGGTTTGATCAATGCCAATGTGGTCCAAACCCCGTGTGATGTCTGTATCATCCCGGGAGGTATACTTCTTCTCACAGCCAATGGGACAGTTTATATTAATATCTGATGGATGAAATGCATTCAATTTAATCCCATCTCTCTATCTTTTTCTTCCAATATCTCCTCCTACCCTTCACTTTTCATTTCCTCACTCTCTCTTTCTCTCCATTCTCTTGCCTGCTTACTTTCCTGCTTTTTTAATCTTCCACTTCTATTCCCACTTTTCTCTCACATTTCCTTTATTGTTCCCACTTTCTTTCTATCTCCTCCCTCTTTGCTTCTCTTTTTCTATCTTCTGTTCTTTTCCTCTTGCTGTCCATTCCCAGGTGTTTTGTACAGTCTGTTGGTCCTGGCTCGGGATGGAACGCAGATCCAGGAGGTCACCTTCACACCCAGTCCCGACAGTGGATCCATCCTCATGACCTACTTTCTCATCATCCCTCAGGTATTTTCATGTCAAGTTCACAGACTGAGGTCAGGGAATGATTATCTGTCAGGGCTCGAAGTTGTATCATTGAGTCAGGGATTGGAGGGTTTAGGCTGTGGGGGGGTTAAGGGGTAAAGGTCACCGTTAGGAGTTGAAGGTTGGGATGTTGAGGTCAGGGGAATTAGGAGCTGAGGGTCCAAGTTTGGACTTTGGTCCAGTGTTGGAGCTGAGGGTCCAGTGTTGGAGCTGAGGGTCCAGTGTTGGAGCTGAGGGTTCAGTGTTGGAGCGGAGGGTCTAGTGTTGGAGCTGAGGGTTCGGGGTTGGAGTTGTGGGTTCAGGGTTGGAGCTGAGGGGTCAGGGTTGGAGCTGAGGGGTCAGAGTTGACGATTGCAGTGGTTAGCTATTATGATGTGAAGGATTAAGATCAGGGATTAAGGGTTGATGGTTGGTCAGTTGAGGTTGAAATGAGTTAAGGTCCGGAGTTGAGGTCAGGTGGGTTGGGGTCAAAGGTTGAAGTCAGGGGTCGGATTGTCATTCTTCTTCGGAACGTTTGACCGTGTTGGGAAATCACTGTTTCTGTTTTTATCCCATTAGCCCTGAGGTTACCATCAATCCCTGATGTGAAACTCCAGTTTTCTGTTCTAGAGACAGACTCACAATATTTACCCAATGCCTCTTCTATTTCTGTTTTCCCCACAATGCTTCCTCCTGTCCCTGCTTGTAAGCGGTGAATCTTTTTGTTTTTGTTAGTGGAATTATTAAAGCTCTGAATAAGTTTGTCGATTTAGAGTCATAAAGATTTACAACCTGGAAACAGGCCCTTCAGCCCAACTTGTCCATGCTGACCTTTTTATAACCCCTAACCTAGTCCCAATTGCCCACATTTGGCCCATATCCCTCTATACCCATCGTACCCATGTAACTATCTAAATACTTTTTAAAAGATGAAATTGTACTCACCTCTGGCAGCTTGTTTCAGACACTAACCACCCTCTGTGTGAAAAAATTGCCCCTCTGGACACTTCTGTATCTCTCCCCTCTCACCTTAAACCTCTACTTTTAGACTTCCCTACCTTTGGGAAAAGATATTGACTATCTACCTTGTCTAAGCCCCTCACCATTTTATACACTTCAATAAGATCACCCTTCAGTCTCCTACACGCCAGAGAAAAAAGTCCCAGAGTATCCAGCCTCTCCTTATAACTCAATCCATCAAGTCCCAGTAACATCTTAGTAAATCTTTCCTGCACTCTTTCTAGTTTAATAATATCCTTTCTATAATAGGGTGACCAGAACTGTATTCCAAGTGTGGCCTTAACAAGTCTTGTACAACTTCAACAAGACGTCCCAACTCCTGTATTCAATGTTCTGACCGATGAAACCAAGCGTTGCTGAATGCTGCCTTCACCACTCTGTCCACCTGTGACTCTACTTTCAAGGAGCTATGAACCTGTACCTCTAGATCTCTTTGTTCTGTATCTCTCCCCAGTGCCCCATCATTAACTGAGTACGTCCTGCCCTGGTTTGACTAAAATGGTAGATTTCAGGCTGGTTTATTCTCGTTTACATTTTACCCATTTCTTGGTTGCCCTCTGCTGGTTACTAAATATTTCCAATTCTCAGACTGGCTGCGAAAGCCTTTGTATTTAATCTAATAATAGCTGTAACTCCCTGAGGGAGCCACAGTTGGGACTTTCTCACTGTGGTTTTGTTTCTCAGTGGAATGTATTTTTGTTGAATAGTTTGAATAATTCTTTAAATATTTCTCACTGTTCATTTATTGCCAAACCTTTTAGTCTGTTTAGCCCAATTAACCTTTGCCAGTTCTCCCCTCGTACCCCTGCAATTGGCTTTGTGATTGGAGAGTGTCATCTTCACACTCAACATGGAACTCAATATTGTTTTGATCATTATTTCCCAGAGGATATTTTACTGTGACATTCCCAATTAACTTTGCTGTATTGCACAATACAAGATTGAAGATAGCTTGACCCTAGATGGCTCCATACTTTACTCCAAGGAGCTGCCACAAGACTTTCTACAGACTCACTTCTTCGACCACTTTTGCCAATTTGATTGTCCCAGATTTTTCAAGATTAACATCCCCCACAATGATTACAACAACTTTGGAATAACAAGCAAGAATTTCTTGTTGAGCACTCTGCCAAATGGCACCACTACTGTTAGGGGACCAACTCATTACTGAGGGAGTGCCGCACTGTCAGAGGGTCAGTGCTGAGGGAGCGCCGCACTGTCAGAGGGTCAGTGCTGAGGGAGTGCTGTACTGTCAAAGGGTCAGTGCTGAGGGAGCGCCGCACTGTCAGAGGGTCAGTGCCGAGGGAGTGCCGCACTGTCAGAGGGTCAGTGCTGAGGGAGTGCCGCACTGTCAGAGGGTCAGTGCTGAGGGAGTGCCGCACTGTCAGAGATGCATTGTTTGGGTGAGACATTGAATCAAAGTCCTGTCTGTGCTCTCGGGTATCTGGGGAAATTCCGCTGAGACATTTTGAAGAGGAACAGGGGTTTGATGTTCTTGTGTTCTGGCTGGAACTTGTCCCTCAACTTGACCTCACTAAAAAATTGTGACTTTGCTGTTTTTGGATCTTGCTGTGCTCCATTCGTTGTCATGTTTCAAACATCACAGAGTAGCTCAATGTCATTGGCTGCACAGGATACTCAGTTTCTTTGGATTGGGATGTTCTCAGTTGTGAAAGTTGATGCAGAAGCGCCTGTTCTTGCACAGACTCGCTCCTCACTCCCCACTCCCTACTCCCCACTCCTCACTCTTCACTCCCCACTTCCCCTCCCCATTCCTCATTCCCTGCTCCCCACTCCCTGCTCCCCACTCCCTGCTCCTCGCTCCCTGCTCCTCGCTCCCTGCTCCTCGCTCCCTATTACAATGACATTGTCAATGCGCTGAATGGTTTTACTGATATCCTCCTCCGCCACCCCTCACTCTCCACTTGCTCCCATTCCTCACCCCCCTCCCCATCCCCCTCCCCACCATAGTCTACCCATTGGGAGCTAGCCAGTGTTTAAAGGCAGTCTGATTTGCTGTTGTAGAGAGAGGAACTCTGGGTGGTCTGCAGTCGGCAAGCGAATCTATACATCTGGAAAACTGACAACCTCAACGATCCAATCAAAATCATTCCACTGCCCGACTGCACCGAGAATGTTTGTATGATCCACGTCAAAAACGAGGTGGGTGGATAATATCGACCACAATGTGGTATCTGAGCCTTAATCACAAACTCAAAATACTAACCCTGAATCGCAAAGTAATTCAGTGCCGAGACACGTCTACCTTGATCACAATCCCAGCCTACACTTATTCCTATAACCCCATATATTTGCCTTACTAATCCCCTAACAGTATTGGCCTGGCCAATCCACCAAATCCGCACATCTTTGGACAGTGAATTCAATCTTCAGCTGCTGCTTCAATTACCTTTCCCCCACCATATGTCAGAAGTGAGAATATCCACGAACATTCAATGGCACGACCATCTCTGAATCCATCAACATCCTGGGGGGGGCGGGGAGTTACTACTGACCAGAAACTGAACTGGGACCCAGCAGGATAAATACTGTGGCTACCAGAGCAGGTCAGAGACTGGGAATCCTGAGGCAAATAACTCACCTCCTGACTCCCCAAAACCTGTCCACAAGGCACAGGTCAGGAGTGTGATGGAATACTCCCCACTCGCCTGGATGTGTGCAGCTCCAATAATATTTCAGAAGCGTGATGCCATGCAGAAGCAGCTGTTTAATCAACACCAATACCTTTAATATTCACCCACTCTATCACTATTGCACTGGGACAGCCGTGTGTATTGTCTATAAGATTCACTCGGTAAGAGTCTGGCAACACCAATTTTAAATCCAACCGACTTATTTGATGGTAAATCTGCCAAAGATATAAGATTCACGGCAGCCATCACCAAGGCTTCTTCCACAGCACCTTCCAAACCTGTGACCGCTGGAAAGAGAAGGTTAGCAGGTGTGTGGGGATTGGAGACCCCACACCAGGGAGTAAATGGCCAACTCCTGCTGTGGATCTGTTTGGATTAACAGCTCATTCTGCAGTTCCCTCCATTCAGGATGGGGTGCAGTTTGGTGAGGAATCTGCAGGTGGCGGATTTCCCATGTTCTCACGATCCTTTCTCAGGCGGCGAGGGGGGTACCAGCTTCATTCTGTAGCTCATTGGATAACTCATCTCTATAAATACCTGCTGCACTATCTTATTGGAATTAAATCTCTGACCTGATTCACACACACACTCCATGCACCAGCTGGTGAGGTTATAAATGGTTTGTCAGTAGCTGCTGTGTATGTTGTGTGTGTCTCTGTCTCTGCTCCACAGTAAAGAGCAGTGCTGCCTCTCTGCTAAACTACAATCCAAACTAACCCTGACCTCTGTGTGTCCTTCCCCCAGGTCTGGATCGGAGGGGGAGTGACAACTGACAAGACCAAGGGACGGATTTACATTGTTAACTCGGAGAGGTATTCACTGGAGAAGGAGCTGGAGGCTCCTTGTGGTGTTATCGGAGCTCTGTGCTCAGCTGAGGACCGGTACGTGTTGAGTGGAACACAGGACAGTAAGGCTGTGATCTGGAAGGTGGACTGAGTCGAGAAAGCCACCACAGTGCTGCCTCGCTGCCTTGGAAGATTTGTTTTTTAGTCACACTGCTTTGGGTCAGTGTGTGAGGGACTTTAGTGATCCAGCCTTTGCCCCTCTGCTTTTGTTCAGAGGTGGAGGATGATTGGTGGAACAATAGAACCCAACTATTTACCCTTCCAGCAGCATATCACCCCTCCACCTCACTCCCCCAAATCCACATCCCCAGGAGACCCTCAGCGCAGTGATTTCCCATCTCTCCCTCCCCCAGAAAATTTGGACCAGCATCATGGGATCGAAGTAGCTGTTTGTTAACTGACCCCTGACCCTGGTGAGGTAAGTGGCCATCCATCTCCAGTTGCCAGAACGAAGCATCAGGATGATTGTTGCAAGAATGGGAAGCCACTGGGAATAAAACCAATCACCTAACATTCCTCTGTATTTAATCTTATTTAAACAATGACTTAACTGCACAATAAAACCCATGTCCTGTGTTGATGGTTTGCGAGATCGACAGTGCCAGAATTACCTGGCCCCACCCCACCTGTCAGTGCCATGATAAACTTTCTCCTCTGCGTTCACCTTACTGCACACACAGGGTGGGTCTGAGTGAGGGCCCGAGGGGTAAAATGTATGTGAAATCCTCCAGTTACAGCCCACCACCAGAAAGGCTTCAATCTCAAACTCCTCCTTCCAGACACTCAATGTTATAAAGGGTGAGAGATTTTATTAACAGGTCCCCACGCGCTGAGAGAAAAGGAGACAAAGTGGATAAGTATTTCCAACAGAAACATTTCACAAACGTGTATAGGTCAGGGAGGCAACTCTTTAAATCATCAAGTTTTTCTCTTCAATGAGGGGTTAAGAGTAAGAGGGTAGAAGAGAAACTGTGGGATTCACTTCAGGGGAAGTGGTTAAGGGAAAAAATTATCATCCAATATGTGACTGGATGGACAATATTGACGGAGAAAGGGTTGGAGAGTATTTTGGAAAGGGTAAATAAGTTCAACAAGAGGTGACGGCCTTGTGTTGTTATCGTTGTTCTATTAATCCAGAAACTCGGCTCACGTGTGTGATGGTGGAATTTGAATTCAATTTTACAAAAATCTGGAAGTAAGGACCCTTTCCTGACCGTGAAACTATTGTCGCTTACCAGGAAAGCCCATCTGATTCATTAATGTCCTTTAGGGAAGGAAATCTGCCGTCCCTACCCAGTCTGGCCTACATGTCACCCAGAACCACAGTTCTCCTAAACTGCCCTCCAAGGGCAACTAGGGATGGGCCAACCAGTGACGACATTATCTCATGAATGAATAAAAACGTGATTCAAATAAGTTGCTTGGTGTGGAAGGTGAAGAATAACTGAGATGGGATTGGCCAAATGGTCTCTGTCTGTTCTGTAAATTATTCTAATTTCAGGAGCAAAGTGATTAACCTACAGGTTAAAAAATGGTCGACAGGAACAGTGCACGTTTATAGTAAGAGAACAGTTCATTTTCTGCATTGTCCTAGCATTCAGCTAACCACCTCAGTCACTCTGCAAAATTCGCCCACGCTAAAATATTTCAATAACCAGCTTGATTCAAGTTAAATGTTCTTTCTACTGCTTTCAGTTCGCTGTGTCTGACATCGATATATGATGGGATGGCAGAGTGGCATAGTGTGTATTAGCACTACTGCCTCACAGTGATATAGATCCAGGTTCAATTCCCAGTTTAGGTCTCTATGTGGAGTCTGCACATTCCCCCCATGTCTGCATGGATTTCCTCCTGATACCCTGGTTTCCTCCCACAGTCTGAAAGATGTGTGGATTAGTCATGCTAAATTGCCCCTTAGTGTCAGGGGTTTATCAGGGTAAGTACATGGATTTATGGGGATATGGATGGGATTTATGGATGGGATTGTGATCAATGCAGACTCAATGGGCTGAATGGCCTCCTTCTGTACAGTAAGGATTTTATGATACTGTCATTGGTCAGTCCTGAACAGTTGTCAACCTTCACTAACCCCGTGCTGTACCTGTCCTGGGAGTGTTTGATGAGGGACAGTGTAGCGGGAGCTTCACTCTGTATCTAACCCCGTGCTGTACCTGTCGTGGGAGTGTTTGATGGGGGGACAGTGTAGAGGGAGCTTTACTCTGTATCTAACCCCGTGCTGTACCTGTCCTGGGAGTGTTTGATGGGGGACAGTGTAGAGAGAGCTTTACTCTGTATCTAACCCCGTGCTGTACCTGTCCTGGGAGTGTTTGATGGGGACAGTGTAGAGGGAGCTTTACTCTGTATCTAACCCCGTGCTGTACCTGTCCTGGGAGTGTTTGATGAGGGGACAGTGTAGAGGGAGCTTTACTCTGTATCTAATACCGTGCTGTACCCGTCCTGGGAGTGTTTGATGGGGGGACAGTGTAGAGGGAGCTTTACTCTGTATCTAACCCCGTGCTGTACCTGTCCTGGGAGTGTTTGATGGTGGGACCGTGTAGAGGGAGCTTTACTCTGTATTTAACCCCGTGCTGTACCTGTCCTGGGAGTGTTTGATGGGGGGACAGTGTAGAGGGAGCTTTACTCTGTATCTAACCCCGTGCTGTACCTGTCCTGGGAGTGTTTGATAGGGGGACAGTGTAGAGGGAGCTTTACTCTGTATCTAACCGTGTGCTGTACCTGTCCTGGGAGTGTTTGATTGGGGGACAGTGTAGAGGGAGCTTTACTCTGTATCTAACCCCGTGCTGTACCTGTCCTGGGAGTGTTTGATGGGGGGACAGTGTAGAGGGAGCTTTACTCTGTATCTAACCCCGTGCTGTACCTGTCCTGGGAGTGTTTGATGGGGGGACAGTGTAGAAGGAGCTTTACTCTGTATCTAACCCCGTGCTCTACCTGTCCTGGGAGTGTTTGATGGGGGGACAGTGTAGAAGGAGCTTTACTCTGTATCTAACCCCGTGCTGTACCTGTCCTGGGAGTGTTTGATGGGGGGACAGTGTAGAAGGAGCTTTACTCTGTATTTAACCCTGTGCTGTATCTGTCCTGGGAGTGTTTGATGGGGGAACAGTGTAGAGGGAGCTTTACTCTGTATCTAACCCTCTGCTGTATCTGTCCTGGGAGTGTTTGATGGGGGACAGTGTAGAGGGAGCTTTACTCTGTATCTAACCCTGTGCTGTACCTGTCCTGGGAGTGTTTGATGGGGGGGACAGTGTAGAGGGAGCTTGTCCAACCCTTTCACCCTGGAGCCACATTTACATATTCTTAGTCAAAGATGGATGAGCAAATTTTGGAAAGAAAAACAGAAAATGCTGGAAATCTCAGCAGGTCTGACAGCCTCTGTGAAGAGAGAATCGAGCCAGTGTATCACAGTCTCTAACGCAGGGTCAACCAGATTTGAAATGTTGGCTCTATTCTCACTCCAAACAGGCTGTCAGACCTGCTGAGATTTTCCAGCATTTTCTGTTTCGGTTTCAGATTCCAGCACCTGCAGTAACTTGTTTTTATATTGGATAAGTTTGGCAAAGCAATAACCTGAATTTCAGAAATCACAGATCGAATCCCACCTTGGCAGATGGTGACATTTGAATTGACTAAAATCTACTGCAATCATTGTCAAAAAACTGACCTGGTTCACTCATATCCTTTAAAGAAGGAAGTCTGCTGTCTTTACCCGGGCTGGCCTACACGTGACTCCAGACTCACAGCAACAAAGGCTGCTCCCGCCAGCAATGCCTACACAACCCAGGAATAAATTTTAAAAGGCTGTTTGCTACACAGGGGGGACATTATCTCAGTAAAAATAATCATTGAAGTTTTGGATTGTGACGAAATCACCTGCTGTCTTTGCCCTTTTATGGAGCCAACATTGATTTATCAACACTGGAACCTAAATCCTCCCGACCCCTATTCATCTCACCCAATCAGCAGATCCTTCTATTCCTTTCCCTCATGAGTTTATCCAGCTCCCCGGTGTCTCCCTCCATCACTCTCCGTGGGAGGAAGTTCCACCTTCACCCACCGCCCCCATTGTACAATTCTATCCTTTACTGCCCACTTGCACTGAGAACAGGGATGGAATTGTAGCAGGGGAGGGGGGGGGCAGACCTCAGGTAGGGTTTTTCCAATCTTGGGGCAAGCGTGGTTGAAAAATCCCATCCCAGATTTTCATTTCTAGAATTCTTTTTTCTCTAAAAACTAATTTCAAATTTCTCAGGATACATGGATGGCCTTTAACCTCTCTGCTTTCTGAATAACAAGAAAGTGATCCTCGATGTCATGTTACACAAGTGTAGCTAATCTCAAGAAAGCACACAGGAGGCTGTGGATTTTGGGTGGCTGCTTTGTTTATTGATAAAACTAATTGGGGGTTCCTCACAATAACAGGGACATGCTTTTCCTCTTAAAAAATTTCCATTGGACTTTAATAGTTAACATCCAGTCGTTGACCAATGAGCTTTGACTAGCAGACGTACAGAAGTGCCCGTTGGGAGCAGCGTGGAGTTTGAGTGGTGTTGCCTTCCTGCTCTTGGGGCGTCCCATTCATTTGCCCTGAGCTTTCTGGGCCTTTTGTGCAGATTTGGTGATCTTCCCAGCAGTGACAGCTTTCTTCTCCACGTTCTTAATGACCCCCACAGCAACTGTCTGTCGCATATCACGGACAGCAAAACGTCCTGAAATCCAGACAGAGACGCAAGTTAATATCAGGGAGAACAAGAAGATGGGGATCAGTGGAAGGCATCAATTTCAGGTACACCCACAGGAGCTCAGTGAGTAAGCCTCTTGCCCCTTACACAGAAACGTTCTGGGTTCAACAAACTGCTCAAAGTGGCCTGAGAGCATAACCCAGACAGTCCCAAAGCAGCGCTGAGGGAGCGCCGCGCTGTCGGAGGGTCAGTGCCGAGGGAGCGCCGCGCTGTCGGAGGGTCAGTGCTGAGGGAGCGCCGCGCTGTCGGAGGGTCAGTGCCGAGGGAGCACCGCGCTGTCGGAGGGTCAGTGCCGAGGGAGCGCCGCGCTGTCGGAGGGTCAGTGCCGAGGGAGCGCCGCGCTGTCGGAGGGTCAGTGCCGAGGGAGCGCCGCGCTGTCGGAGGGTCAGTGCCGAGGGAGCGCCGCGCTGTCGGAGGTGCATTCTGTTGGCAGAGATATCAGTCTGAGGTCCCCCTTCTATCTTTCCAGGTCAGTATCAAAGATCCTGCTGCCCCCCCCCCCCCCCCCCCCCCAGAAGGAGTTCCCTCAGTGTTGTGTTCAGGCTGTTTACTGGATTATTATCCAATTGTTGTTTGTGCACAAATTGGTTGCCATTCTTCCTACACTTTGACTTTGTTCATGTTTTAGAAGTACATCAGTGGCTGGGAATCTGGCTGTCTCTACAGCAACACACTGATACTCACCCAGAGGGGGATACTTGGAAAAGCTCTCCACACACATGGGTTTCCCTGGAGACATCTCCACGATGGCGGCATCACCAGACTTTAAGGTTTTGGGATTGTCTTCCAGCTTCTTGCCTGAGCGACGGTCGATCTTCTCTTTCAGCTCTGCAAACTTGCAGGCAATGTGGGCGGTGTGGCAGTCGATGACAGGGGAGTAACCAGCACTGATCTGCCCGGGATGGTTCAGGATAATCACCTGGGGACACACACACACACACACACACCGATATCACCACTTCACCATCCAGATATGCAACATGCTCAACACAGCAAGAGGGCATTCTGCTCCTCACAAACCTTCTCCCAGCCTATCAAAATCTCCTATTCTTTAATAAATAGAGAATAGATATAGAATCAATAGTGCAGAAGACCATTTGGCCCATTGAGTGTGCACTGACTACAATCCCATTCAGGTCTTATTCCCATTACTCCATGTATTTACCTTACTAATCCCCTTGAAACTACAGGAAAATTTAGCCAATCTACCTAACCTGCACATCTTTGGACTTGGGAGGAAATTGGAGCACCCGGAGGAAACCCACGCAGACATGGAGAGAATGTGCAAACTCCACACAGTGACCTGAGGCCGGAACTGATGGAGTTGTGAAGCAGCAGTGCTAATCACTGTGTCACCATGTCACCCTTAATACAAAAGCAAAACATTGCAGCTGCTGGAATCTGAAACAAAAACAGAAAGTGCTGGAAAATCTCAGCAGGTCTGCCAGCAGTTGTTGGAGAGAGAGAGAGTAGAGCCAATGTTTTCCAGTCTGGATGACTCTTTGTCAGAGCTCTGATTCGAAACACTGGCTCCATTCTCCACTGACCTGCTGAAATTTTCCAGCACTCCCTCTTCGTCCTTTTTCCTTTCTCCCTCGGATGTTTATCCAGCTTCCCCATGAAATGTTTCCATTTTACTCCCCTCAGACACTACCCACCTGGGCGGTGAAGGTACAGGCCTCTGTGGGTGGATCGTTCTTGCTGTCTCCACACACGTTGCCACGGCGAACGTCCTTGACCGACACGTTCTTCACGTTGAAGCCGACATTGTCGCCAGGCAGGGCCTCAGACAGGGCTTCGTGGTGCATCTCCACCGATTTCACCTCCGTGGTGATGTTGACCGGGGCAAAGGTCACCACCATGCCAGGTTTCAGCACCCCCGTCTCCACCCGGCCCACAGGAACTGTCCCGATACCTGGCAACAAAAATCACAAAGGCCCAGTAACATCACCTCACACTTCCAGCCAACATTACTGTAGGGAAGGAGTTGGACAAAGATTCAGGTGGGAGTTCTGGTCAGGAATGGTGTTTGGGAGTAGTGCTCGGGAATAGGGCACTCAAAGCCCTCTGCCATCCATCCTTCTGCTCCTCCCCCTCAAAACTCCCCAACCCACCACAAGATTATTATAGTTCTTGCTGAAACTCAGTCAAGCATTCAAAGGCATAAAATGGTCCATGGGAAAATGTGATTAAAGGACAGTATGGAAACTGCATGAACAGGTTTTTTTTTTCTTGACCTTTAAAGTTTGCAGTTTATTTATTAATCACAAGTAAGACTTACATTGACACCGCAATGAAGTTACTATGGAATTTCCCTAGTCGCCACAGTCCAGCGCCTGTTGGGGTCAATGCACCCTAACCAGCACATCTTTCAGAATGACCTACACCAGGTGGCCTGACAATTCAAACAGTCCAGAAGGTATTTTTGTAATTTTTACTGAAAGCTGCAGCTGAGCAGGAGGAGGCCATTCGGCCCTTTGTGTTTGCAATTTCTTTCCCTTTGAATAGTATGCAATTTTTCTATTGGACAAGTTAATATTTTTCCACATTGTACTGCACCTGTTAAATGTTGCTCACTCGTGTAGCTTATCCATATCCCTTTACAGACTCTGTGTCTCTTCTTGAAACTTTATCTCCCTGAGCAAGGCTGGGATTGATGTCCCAGGCAAGTATTTGGTGGTATGGTTGGGGAGGGTTTAAATTAGAATGGCAGGAAGATAGAAATCTAAGCAGGGTGACACAGGAATGAGAAAAAGGACAGTAATAAAAGAGAGAACAGTAAAATGTAAAAACAACAGACAGGGTAATCAAAGGTGAGAGGTGAATAGAGCCACAGTACAGAGAAAAGTTCAGATAATTACAAATGACAGAAAGATAAACCCAAAGGCTTTGTATCTTAATGCACAAAGCATTCAGAATGAGATAGCTGAACTGACAACGCAACTCGAGGTAAATGGATATGATCTCACAGCCGTTACAGACATATGTTTACAAGGAGATCAAAACTGGGAATTTAATATCCAGAGATATTTGACCTTTTGGAAAGACAGGAGGAAAAGACTTGGAGGCACTTGTGCATGAAACCCAGAAAGTCAGCACACAGATACAGCAGGTTATCAGGAAAGGTAATGGAAATGCTGAACCTTATTTCAAGGGGGTTGGAGTGTAAGAACAGGGAAGTCTTGCTGCAGCTGTACAAGCTACTGGAGAGACCACATCTGGAGAACTGAGGACAGTTTTGGTCCCTTAGTTAAGGAAAGGTATTATTTCATTAGAGATAGCTCAGAGAAGGTTCACTGGGATGATCCCCAGTATGGAGGGAATGTCTTATAGAAGTCAGAGAGGTTTACAGCAGGGAAACAGGCCCTTCGGCCCATCTTGTCCATGCTGCCCTTTTTTTAAACTCCAAAGCTAATACCAATTGCCCACATTTGGCCATTTCCCTCTATACCCATCGTACCCATGTATCTGTTTAAATGCTTTTTAAAAGAAAATTGTACCCACCTCTACTACTGCCTCTGGCAGCTTGTTCCAGGCACTTACTGCCCTCTGTGAGAAAAAATTGCCCCTCTGGACAGTTTTGTGTCTCTCCGCTGTCACATTAAACCTGTGCCTTCTAGTTTTAGACTCCGCTACTTTTGGGAAAAGATATTGACTATCTCACTGATCTGTGCTTCTCATTATTTTATAGACCTCGATAAGATCATCCCTCAGCCTCCTATGATCCAGAGAAAAAAGTCCCAGTCTATCCCAGCCTCTCCTTATAACTCAATCCATCAAGTCCCAGTAGCATCCTAGTAAATCTTTTCTGTACTCTTTCTAGTGTAAAAATATCTTTTCTATAATGGGGTGAACAGAACTGTACACAGTATTCCAAATGTGGCCTTACCAATGTCTTGTACAACTTCAACAAGACACCCCAACTCCTGTATTCAATGTTCTGACCGATGAAACCAAGCATGCCGAATGCCTTCTTCACCACTCTGTCCACCTGTGACTCCACTTTCAAGGAGCTATGAACCTGTACCCCTAGATCTCTTTGTTCTGTAACTCTCCCCAGTGCCCTACCATTAACTGAGTAAGTCCTGCCCTGGTTCAATCGGCAATTGGAGATAACTTTCTTCACTGTCCACCAATCTTAGTGTCATCTGCAAACTTACTAACCATGCCTCCTATATTCTCATCCAAATCATTAATATAAATGACAAATAACATTGGGCCGAGCAGTGATCCCTGAGGCACACCGCTGGCCACAGGCCTTCAGTTTAAAAAAACAACTCTCTACAGCCACTCTTAGTTGTAAGATCAATCATGATCCTATTGAATGGCAGAGCAGGCTCGAGGGGCTAAATGGCCTATTCCTGTTTCTTACAGTCTCATGGTTAATCTATCTTAGTGTCATTGGTAGATTTAGCTACCGAACATTCGGCCCTTCCATTCCATTCATTGGTAAATATCCAAAGCCCCAGAATTCCACTGATCACAGCTGTTGAGAAACATCCTAATTCATAAAGTGTAAATTCACCAATGGACTGAGAGCAGCAATGTCTTTTTCAAGAAATCATCTGACCAACATGGAACTTGAGAGTGGAATAGTTAGAGCGTGAGTGTAGAAAAGTAGAACATTACAGCACAGTACAGGCCCTTCGGCCTCAATGTCCAAACCCAAGATCAAGCTATCCCTCCCCCTATCATTCTGGTGTGCTCTATGTGCCTATCCAATAACCACTTGAAAGTTCCTAAAGACTCCACTATCACAGTAGGCAGTCCATTCCACATCCCAACCACTGAGTAAAGAATCTACCTCAGACATCCCTCCTATATCTCCCATCATGAACCTTATAGTTCCACCCCCTGGTACATCCACCCAAGGAAATAGAGTGAACATGCAGACACTATCTGTTCCCTTTATCATCTTATAAACCTCTATTAAGTCACCTCTCATCCTCCTCCACGCTAAAGAGAGAAGCCGCAACCTTTCCTCATAAGACCTACCCTCCAAACCAGGCAGCATCCTGGTAAATCTCCTCTTCACTCTCTCCAATGCTTCCACATCCTTCTTATAGTGAGGTGACCAGAACTGAATACAATATTCCAAATATGGAATCACCCAAGGACCTGCATAGTTGCAGCATAACCCCACAGTTCTTAAACTCAAACCCCCTGTTAATAAACACTAAAACACTATAAGCCTTCTTCATAGCTCTATCCACTTGAGTGGCAACCTTCAGAGATCTGTGGATATGAACCCCAAGATCTCTCTGTCCCTCCATATTCCTCAGAACCCTGCTATTGACCCTGTAATCTGCATTGAAGTTTGTCCTGCCAAAATGAATCACCTCATATTTATCAGGGTTAAACTCCATCTGCTACTTTTCAGCCCAGCTCTGCATCCTATCAGTGTCTCTTTGCAGCCTGCAAGAGCCGTCCACCTCATCCCCTACTCCACCAATCTTTGCGTCATCAGCAAATTTATTAATCCACCATTCAGCTCCTTCTTCCAAATCAATGATTAAAAATCACAAATAGCAAAGGACTCAACACTGATCCGCAAGTGAGGGAGTGAGGGAGGAAGTGAGGGTATTTTTAAAAGTTATTGATGGTTATAGTTCCAGAGTAGAATTGTACCAGTTCTTCAACCAAGGACATTTTGTTTTAAAATAAATCAATTATTCTAAGTTTATTGGCAGAAGCCTGGTTACAGTCTCTTTTATTCTGGGTTTAACAGTGGCGACAAATAATTGACCATTTTGGTGAGAAAATTAAACATCTCAAACTAACAGTGTGACATGTGGTGTAGTAGATGAGCTCCTCCCATTCCCATCATGATACACTTGCCATCCCAAAAAACACCCATTTATCCCTACTCTCTGCTTTCTGTTGGCTAATCAATCCTTTATGCATGCTAATATGTTACCTCAGCACCATGTAATCTTATCCTGTGTAGTTACCTTTGATGTAGCACCTTATCGAATGCTTTTTAGAAATCCAACTACATCACATCAACAGGTTCCCCTTTGTCCATCTTGCGTGTTACTTCTTCAAAAACTCTAATAAATTAGTTAGCACAACTTCCTTCTAACAAACCCATTGATTCTGCCAGATCCCATTATGATTTTCTAAGTATCCTGCCATTATCTCCTTAATAACGGATTCCAGTAATTTCCCTTTGATAGAGTTAGGTTAACTGGCCTGTAGTTTCTGGCTTTCTGTCTCCTTCCTCTCATTTCTTAGTCCCAATCACCATTCCTGACATTGCAACAATCTGGCCCCAGATCTGCTAACCTAAAAGCCCCTGTTCTTCATGTTGTCCCTGCTCCTAACCCCAAATCCGGCCACTTACCTCCAATCTTGTAAACATCCTGAAGAGGCAGGCGCAGAGGTTTGGTGATGGGGCGAGTTGGGGGGAGGATAGTATCCAGAGCTTCCAGCAGTGTCACCCCATTGGCATTTCCCTCCTTCCGTTCAACCTTCCAACCTTTGAACCATGGCATCTGTTGGCAAAAAGAACCAGGGTCAGGATAAAGGAATGGCAGCTACATGTGATGCATTTTTACACAATCTGTTCTATGTTCCATTTCTTGCTACACCTTCTAAATAACCTCTGACATCCATCTTCTGAGTCTCAGTCCACCTGTTCTCCCAAAGCCTCACTCCTTCACTGCGCTCAATTAGCCGTTCCACACACGTCAGCACAGATAATGAGTGTCCACGCATAAAGTGAATCACCCAACCAAGGCCATTTGCATTTTATCCAATAGTCATACATTGTGTCTTCCCAGCAGGTAGTTACCGGATGTATATATCCTCCCCTCACTTCCCACTGCTTTGAGCAGGTTTTAAATGTCTCTCTTGCTGCTACAGGTCGGACCGGGGAAACAGGCAGACTACACCGGATACTAACTGGTTATTTCAAAGGTCAGTTGGTTTCAGAGTCTGAGGCCAGACAGACAGCTGAATGTCCACACCTTCGAGAGTAAACAGAGGAAATGATCCCATTCAAGCCTTTCCATTGCAACCTCCCAAACACAACTTGGTTGAGAGCAGGTGAGGTGAGAGTGACTTCCCCTGACGTCAAGGCTACATTTTACTGAGTGTGGCATCAAGGAGTCCTGGCAGAACTGGAATCAGGGAGAAAGCTCTCCGCTGGCTGGAGTCACATCTGGTACATGGGAAGATGGTTGTGGTGGTTGAGCTCCATCTTCTCAGCTCCAGGACGTCTCTGCAGGAATTCCTCAGGGTTAGTGTCCTAGACCCAACCATCTTCAGCTGCTTCATCAATGACCTTCCTTCCATCATATGACCATGATGTGGAGCTGGATTGGGGTGGGTGCAGTAAGAAGTCTCTCAACACCAGGTTAAAATCCAACAGGTTTATTTGGAATCACAAACCTTCGGAGCCCCTTCATCAGGTGAGTGCTAAATACATCTGTTGACTTTAACCTGATGTTGTGAGATTTCTTACTGTGTTCCAGCAGAAGGGAATGTGGGAATGCTCACTGATATGACACAATGTTCAGCACCATTCACGATTCCTCAGAAACTGAAGCAGTTCGTGTCCAAACACAGCAAGACCCGGACAATACCCAAGCTCAGGCTGACAAGTGGCAAGAAACATTCACGCTACACAAATGCTTGGCATTGGCCATTTCCCACAAGAGAGAATCTAACCATTGCTCCTTGATAATCAATGGCACTACACCTCTGAGTGCCACACTATCAACATCCTGAGTATTACCATTGACCAGAAACTGAACAGGACCAACCAGTTAAATACTGTGGTTCCAAGAGCAGGTCAGAGGCTGGGAATCCTACCGTGAGTAACTCACCTCCTGACTAATCTTAGTTTCTGTGTTCAGCCTCACTCTCGAGGCCTTCAGCGTATCACCCAGACTGACCACTGCAGAACCATTTACATCATGCAGGGTGATGTAAATGTAGTTATGGAGAACACTGAGGTACAGGGTTGCAAACTGGAAAGTATTGAAGTAGATAGGGAGGATGTGCTAGATATTCTCGAGGGTTTGAAATTGGATAAGTCCCCTGGGACGGACGGGATTTACCCTAGGATTCTCTGGGAGGCAAGAGAGGAGATTGCAGAGCCTCTGGCTCTGATCTTCAGGTCATCGTTGGTTACGGGTGTGGTTCCGGAGGACTGGAGGATAGCGAATGTGGTCCCATTGTTCAAGAAGGGGAAGAGAGACCTTCCAGGGAATTATAGGCCAGTGAGTCTTACTTCTGTTGTGGGCAAAGTATTGGAGAGAATTATTAGGGATAGGATTTATAGTTATTTAGAGAGAAATGAATTGATTGGGGATAGTCAGCATGGTTTTGTGAAGGGTAGGTCGTGCCTTACTAACCTCATTGAGTTTTTTGAAAAAGTGACTAAAGAGGTGGATGGGGGTAAGGCGGTTGATGTGGTATATATGGACTTTAGTAAGGCGTTTGATAAGGTGGCCCATGGAAGACTTCTGCAGAAAATGCAGATGTATGGGATAGAGGGTGATTTAGCTAATTGGGTTAGGAATTGGCTAGCGGATAGAAGACAGAGGGTGGTGGTTGATGGGAGATATTCATCGTGGAGTTCGGTGACAAGTGGTGTACCTCAGGGGTCTGTTTTGGGGCCCCTGCTGTTTGTAATTTTTATAAATGATCTGGATGAGGGTATTGAAGGATGGATTAGTAAATTTGCAGATGACACTAAAGTCGGTGGAGTGGTAGATAGTGAAGAGGGGTGTTATAGTTTGCAGAGAGACTTGGACAAGTTGCAGAGCTGGGCCGAGAGGTGGCAAATGGAGTTTAATGTGGAAAAGTGTGAGGTAATGCACTATGGCAGAAATAATAAATGTGTAGAGTATAGGGCAAATGGTAGGATTCTTAGTAGTCTAGATGA
Organism: Sphyrna mokarran; assembly: GCA_024679065.1. NCBI lineage: Eukaryota > Metazoa > Chordata > Chondrichthyes > Carcharhiniformes > Carcharhinidae > Sphyrna > Sphyrna mokarran. The sequence continues at coordinate 71,672,757 of JAGIQG010000016.1, forward strand.
ACAGAGGGATCTTGGTGTGTATGTGCATAGATCCCTGAAAGTAGGCAGTCAGGTCGAGAAGGTTGTTAGGAAGGCATATGGAGTCTTGGCTTTTATTGGTAGAGGGATTGAATTTCGGAGCCGCAACGTCATGTTGCAACTGTACAAAACTCTAGTGCGGCCGCACTTGGAGTATTGTGTGCAGTTCTGGTCCCCGCATTATAAGAAAGATGTGGAGGCGTTGGAGAGGGTACAGAGGAGGTTTACCAGGATGTTGCCTGGTATGGAGGGCAGGTCTTATGAAGAGAGGCTGAGGGATTTGAGGTTGTTTTCGTTAGAAAGGAGGCGGCTAAGAGGAGACCTAATCGAAACATATAAGATGATTAGAGGTTTAGATAGGGTGGACAGTGATAGCCTTTTTCCTAGGATGGAGAAAGCTAGCACGAGGGGACACAGCTTTAAATTAAGGGGTGATAGTTATAGGACGGATATCAGAGGTAGGTTCTTTACCCAAAGGGTGGTTCGGGAGTGGAATGCCCTGCCTGCAGCAGTTGTAGATGCGCCAAGTTTGGTGGCGTTTAAGAGGTTAGTTGATAAGTATATGGAAGAGAAGGGAATGGTTTAGTTTGGAGGGGCATTGCTTTTTATATTGGTCGGCGCAACATCGAAGGCCGAAGGGCTTGTTCTGTGCTGTAATGTTCTATGTTCTATGTTCTAAGGGACCACTGTCAGACCGTGTCACCTTTCAGATATGGTTAGTGAACTATAGTCCTACCTGTGTTCCAAGGCCAACACTAAAGGAGCAAGCTGTTTAGGAATCGCACTCTGGGGAACTCCCCCCCGCCACCCCCAAACCTGCCAGCATCTCCTATCAGGATATGACTCCAATTTCTAATGTTTAATTTTCTATGGTTGGGAATGGATGAAGACCAAATTGAGGGAGGTCTCGGCACATCACAGCTAGCACAGTGACACAGTGGTTAGCACTGCTGCCTCACAGCACCAGGGTCCTGGGTTCAATTCCCAGCCTCAGGTTACTGTCTGTGTGGAGTCTGCGCATTCTCCCTGTGTCTGTGTGGGTTTCCTCTGGGTGCTCCGGTTTCATAGTATCCCTACATGCACCAACAACAATCCCACCCAGGCCCTACTCCATATCCTTACATATTTACCTGCTAATCCCTTTAACTTAGACATCTCAGGACAACTAAGGGGTAATTTTAGCTTGGCCCATCAACCTAACCCGCACATCTTTGGGCTGTGGGAGGAAATCGGAGCACTCAGAGGAAACTCATGCAGATATAGGGAGAATGTGCAAACTCCACACAGACAGTGATCCAAGCCAGGAATCGAACCCAGTTCCCTGGAGCTGTGAAGCAGCAGTGCTGACCAGTGTGCTACTGTACCGCCGCATAGTCCAAAGATGTGTGGGGTTAGGTGGATTGGCCTTGCTAAATTGCCCCTTGGTTTCAGGGGGATTAGCCAGGGTAAATATGTGGAGGTATGAGGCCTGGTTGGGATTGTGGTTGGTGCAGACTCGATGGGCTGAATGGCCAATAGGAATTCTATGATTCTACAATCAGTGGGAAACACAGAACAAATAAAACCTCTCTAAGCTGGACTCTACATCAAAAATTCTGGACAACTTTACTAAAAGACAAGTTAGTTTAAAAGTGGATGGGTGGTTACATTAACCATCTGAAATCAGAGTGAATAGTTTCACTATCTCACACGGGGATGAGCCACAGGATGCTTTTAGCACCTTCATTTCAGCACTGGAATATCTTATTGACAGGTTGATATCACACACCCACCATCTGATCTCTCATTTCCCTTTGAGTTTGGCAGTGCGAGGGAGATGGCTGACTCAATGGAATTGAAAAGATGTCAGGTACGAGCGACCATTTTGAACAGGCTGCTTACTGAGTGGAGGTAAAATGGCCTCTCTCTCTCTCTCTCTCACACACATATACAGAGCAGTCCTGGCACTGAGTGAACGGCAGACACTTGACAACAGCCAATAATCCCCTAGCAACTGACCGTCAGCTCTGAGCTAGAGGATGACACTGCATTCTAATTAATTATACTCTCCTTCACTCCCACTGCAGAGCGTAAGAGGGTCATTTACACAGCTAATTATAGCCCGGGTGGTTCAATGTCAGGAACACTTCATTCCAAATCAACATTTTCCAGCTCAGTCCCGGCCTCTGGATTTGAGAAAGGTTCTTTCCTCTCGATTCTCAAACACACCCTGACAGCTTTCAAAGATGGCTGCAGCCTTTGGATTTAGAACTTTCCCTCTCTGCTCCAACTCTGGGTCCAGACAGTGGGAATGATAATCTCCCAAAAAAAACAATAACACCCTCAGAATGGGGAGGGTGCCCCGTTACTAACAGCAGCATCATTTGTACAGCACCAGTTCTACTGTGCCCTGCCTAATCCAAGAACAGAGGGAGTTACTCCAGGTCATAGCAGATCACAGCGCTGAAAAAGCTTCCTCACCCTTCTGTTTTTTGTCAATTTGTCCTGATACCAATCTGTCAGCCTTATTCTCAAAATCCTTCACGTTGTCAATGAGCACTGTTCTGAAGCAGAATCTCAGGCTTAGACTCCCCGTACCGATGGCTGGCACTCCCAGTGCCGTGCTGAGAGAGTGCCGCACAGTGAAAGGTACCAACATTCAGGTGAGGCATTAACCCAGGCCTCATCTGCTCTCCCCCACCCCCGACTCTCTCTCTCTGTCTCTCAGACAGATGTTAAAAAAATCCCACAGCACTAACAGCAAAGAAAAACAGGAGAGATTTCCCCGCCGTTTTGGCAATTATTTATTCCTTGCCCTACATTGCTAAACCAAATTGTCATTATTTCATCACCATTTGTGGGATCCTGCTCTGCATAACTTCAAAACTTCTTCACTGGTTATTGAGGCAGTTTAAGGCTGTGAAAGGGGCCATAGAAACGGAGTTCTTCCTTTGGAAGAGCATCAGCTGACATTTTCACAGAAGAGATACTGATCCTGTGACAGATTGGCCCAGGAGCCGAGATTCTGGAATGTTCTCTCTGGTTGGCCTGACCTATCGTCTTTTTATAACCAGCACCTGACAGCAGGCGTCCATTTGAGACAGTGAGCTGCAGGAGTGGACGATAAAGGCTGAGTAATACACTGACTTTGCTCCTTAATCCATCACTCCTCCCACCATCAGTGTTTGAGAACAGATTCCGGGTGTTGGGAGGAAAGCTGGTTTCAGATATCACCAGCTGATTGACAGCTGATTGTGAGATTCCTCTTGGTGATAAAAATAAAGGTAATCACGCTTCGCTCCATCTATGGGCACTTGGCTGAGCTTTATCTCCAACCAGCGCCTGTGACGCACCCTCTACATGTGTAAAAATACACAGCTAGAACAACGTCTTTGCTCACAGTGAGTGAAAACATGCCATCCAATACCAACTTCCATCTCCGACTCTGTTAGAAATAGCAGGAGGCCATTCAGCCCCTTGAGGCTGCTCTGTCATTCATTCAGATCATGGCAGACTGGTACGCCAACTACAATCATCCACCTTTGCTCCATATCCTTCATCCCACACGGATTAATCAATCCCAATCCTGAAAGTCCCAATTGATGCCAAGAATCCAACAGTTTCTTTTGTGGGGAGGGTTTCTAGATTGCCACCATCCTGTTTGTAAAGAATTGCTTTCCCACCATCAGCCTAGTACATCCTGGCTCTAAATCTGCCATATTGCTCCCTCGTTTTGATCCTCCCAGCACAGGAAACACATTTCCTCTATCGACCCAATCAAATCCTTATTAATATTTTAAACACCTACCTTCCCATTCTCCAACATTTCAGACAATACATTCTCAGGAACACTCAGGTAGATCCCCACACAAGGTATGGAATACAGAACAGTGCAGTACAGGCTCTTTGGCCCTCAATGTTGCACCGACCTGTGAAACCAATCTAAAGCCCATCTAACGTACACTATTCCAATATCATCCATATGCTTCTCCAATGCCTATTTAAATGCTCTTAATGTTACTGAGTCATGGATACGACACCCAAAACTAGATATAATTATTCTAAGTGGGGTTTGACAAGATCTCCTCTATTGCTTTTAACCCTTTGAATCCAGACCCCTTGAGATAAAGAACATTACATTATCCTTCTGTGTTATTTTTGAATCTGCCCCTCGCTTTCAGTCATTCCTGTGTTTGGGCTCTTCAATCCATAACTCTGAGCTCTTCATCATTTAGAAGATATTCTGATCTATCTTTCTTGGGTGGAGCGGGGACGATATCTCACTTCCCTACGTTATACTGCAATTCTCAAAATCTTGCCTATTCACTTAAACAGTCAGTGCCCCTTTACAATGTTCTGTACCCATGCTGCACAATTTAATATGCAACCTAGCATAGTGCTATCAGCAAGTTTGATATACGGTTCCCCTTTCATTCATCTGTCTTTTATTAATGTAGTGAAAAGCTATGGTCCCCAGTGTCTATCCCATGGGAACATCTTGTATCACATCCTGTCAATTAGAATACAATTCCATGATTCCTGCACTGTCTTTTACTTCCTATTTGAAAATCATTCTCTCAATCTCTGCCCTATCAGATCTCTTCAGAATCTTGGAGATTTCAAAGAGATTGCCTCTCATTCTTCTAACTTCTGGAGAAATTAAACCCAATTTACTCAGCTTCTCAACATTGGACACTCCCTTTTCCCAAGAACCAACCTTTGATGTAGTGTCTCTCAGGTTTGTGCATGTTTCCTTAAACATGGAGAACAAAACTGTTCCAGGTGTGATCCCACCAAGGTTATCAACCTTTCTGCTTTTGGAAACAGTTTCTCTTTATATTCTCTCTCAAAATACTTCAACATTTTGAATATTCTATTAAATCTATTATATGGCTGCTCCAGTTCAGTTTCCAATCAATAATAGTAACCCCCAAGATGTTGAAAGCGGGGGGAATGGTAATGCCATGGCATGGGGAGATGGGTAGATTCTCTCTTGTTGGACATGCTCATTGCCTGGCACTTGTTACTGCCACTTGTCAGCCCAAGCTTGGATACTGTCCGGGTCTTGCTGCACTTGGACATGGACTGCTTCAATATCTGAGCATCCCCACTCTGACATTATCATAGAAAGAGTCATTGATGGAGGGGGCTGGGTCTACGTCACTCCCCTGAGGGACTCCAAGGATCCCAAATGTATCTTTTAAAATAATTCTCAAATTACTCCTGTCACCTTCAGCTTGTACACAAACACCCACAGTTCTCTCTCCCAGTCTCCCTGGGACCCATTTAAAACTGTGCGATTTAGTTTGTATTGCCATCAAAATGAGTTACTGTACATATTTACATTGCCCATCAACTTATCCTCAAACAGCATCCTTTTACCCCTGTTTCTGTATTACCTGCGTTATCTGTATTTAGCTGCTTTTTCCAGTGAATGTTGAAAGGATATTAATAACAGGTTGTGTTTCCTGTTTCATTGCAATCTTTCTGTCTTTAGTATTCCAGAGAGCTTTGGATACCCATTTGTCCTGTAGCTGTTCTCCAACTCTCTCTTCTTTGAAGACCTCCCATTGTCCATTAATTCTTCTAGATTCAAATCTTCACCATTCCAATAGGCTGAAAATTGCTCTGCATCTTCACACATTGGATTTTTCCTGCGCCCTTTTCCACTTTATTCAATACCTTTCACAGCTCAATGCAGCAATGTGTATAATCCCACATCTCATCCAACTACCTCAATTCCCCTCAGCAACATCCCAACTCCTCACATGAGGGAGATTGCAACAAGAAAGCTCCGGGAAAAGGTTTACATCAACTCAAACCTGTCGAAACACTAGGACCTTACTGACCCTGCTGCTACCCACCTCCCATCACACCAGCCTGCTTACTAAGACCACATGCCAAGGAATAACCGTGCTGACCCCATGGCAGCAGGAATGGAACCAACACCCACCGTTAAAAACCATTTCCACAACACAGATCCCACAGTCCGTCCACCCAGCTTCACCCGGCCACGCCAACATTGGGCACTCCTCAAAGGGAAAGACCTTTGGGCAGCAAATCGGTGCAACTGGGGCCTTGCCAGATTGTAGCTATTGTGCGTCCCAGTCAATGATTCACATCATTGAAGACAATATTAGTGAGGAGTTCAGAGAGCTCAGAGTCACGGTGGAAGCCAGTTCTGGGCTTAGTAATCACGGCACACACTAAAAGAAAAACTGTAATTGATGGAATTGAATGAAAATGATTGATCTGGTGAGGGGACTGGAGCGGAGAGTAGGGATAAAGAGCAGGCAGGCCAATTGGCAGGATGTTGTTCCACATGGATCTTTGCTGGAATCTCAGCTATTCACTGCATCCATTAATGACTAAACTGATGGGATAAGAATCTATATCACCAAGTCTGAAGGTGATGCAATGAGTGGGTGGTAAACTGAATATCACATCACCATCTAATGAAGCTGCCAATTTATTGAGCGAAGGATAGAGGACATTACACACAGATATTGATAGGTTCAAGAAATGAGCAAAACTGTGGGAAATAAATTTTAATTTATGCAAAAGTGAAGCCATCTACTTTGGATCTAGAAATGCCAGAACAGGGAATTTCCTAGATGGTAGAAAATAGAAATGAGATAGTCCAAGAACACTTGGTGGGGTGGGGCCCAGGTACAAAAAAGAACCTGATGAATCAAATGCTGTCCTTTATATCTGGAGGGCTAGAATTCAAGGGAGAAATATTATCCTACAGATAGACAAAGCCCGAGTTAGTGTGAGCTGTTCTGGACACCAGAACGATATACCAACCTTGGAGGGAGTGCACGTAGATTTATCAAAATGTGAAATAGATTCTGAGGCTTGAACTATAAGGAGCGATTCCACAATTTACAGTTGTATTCCCTGGAATTTAAAAGGTTAAAAGGTCATTTAATTGCAAGTTTCGAGATACTAAGGGGAGCAGATGGGGTGAGATAGAGAGAAACTCTTTTCTCTGGTGGAGGGTTTAAGACGAGGTGTTTAAAATTTAACTGAAGTGAAATTAAGAAACATTTGAACACAAAGGGTGGCAGGAGTTTAGAATCTTCTTCCACAAATGGCTACTGATGTATTGTGAGCTATGTGGGGCAAAGGAAGGTATGTGGAATTGCAGATCAGCCATAACCTCATTGAAAATTGGAACAGAGTCAAGGGGCTGAATAGTCTCCTTTTGTTCCTATATACCCAATTATACTCTGATCTGTTGGAGCCCCGTTGAAGGTTCCAAGTTAGATTGATAAAGGCATGGGGAATACAGAGCTTTATAGATTGTAGCAGAAGGATTAACAAGTAAGGAAGCTATTGATGACTGTTACAAACTAGCTTGGCCTCAATGGAATTATTGTGTCCAATTCCAGACACTCATGTTAGCTTGACAAGAATAGTTCCGGGGGTGAGTTTGAGTTAGATTGGAGAAGTTGGGATTATTCTCCATAGGGAAGATTAAGAGCTGATTTGATCGACGTATTCAAACTCATGAAGGCAGCAAACAGGATAGCTAAAGAGAGGCTGCTGGGAGTGACGAGAACCAACAATGACACAAGGAGTTGGAGAAGCAGCTGAAGAGAAAATATTGGCATGGCCCTAGGGAAGAGAGATTAATCAAACCGCTCTCGCAAAGAGTCTGCCATGGATCCAACAACCCAAATGGCTCTGTCATGTGATGAAACCAATCTAAGATTCAAATACTTTGTAAAAGTTCATTCCTTCCCCACGTTGAGTCAGATATCTGTTATTGTAATTATATCATAATCCCATGTGACTACCTGTGCCAGCAGTTCACCAGCCTTATTTACCACACTCCGAGTATTTACACAGATGCATTCCAAACCCGCATCAGTCTGCTTTCATCGGCACCCCACCATCAAACACTCAGATAAATAAACACGAGAGTGCCAATAGAACTGACACACAACATGGTCACACTTATAGAAATGTACACCAGCACCAGTCAATGTTCAGAGAACCCTAACCCAGCACGAGGACATTAGGGAGAAAAATCCTGATTCAAATCAGAAACTTTAGGTCTTGCAAAGAAATTTCTAAAGTAAATGTGAACTCTGCGTAGCCACAAACAGATCTTACTCACATTGGGGGAGGCCTCAAGCATGTTGTCGCCATGCCAACCAGACACTGGTACGAAGGGGACAGTGCCCGGATTGTAGCCGATCTTTTTAATGTAGGCGCTGACTTCTTTCACAATTTCATCGTAGCGTTTCTCGCTGTAAGGGGGTTCAGTGGAGTCCATTTTGTTGATGCCCACAATGAGTTGTTTCACACCCAGGGTGTAGGCCAGGAGGGCATGTTCACGGGTCTGACCATTCTTGGAGATGCCAGCTTCAAACTCACCAACACCAGCCGCTACAATCAGCACAGCGCAGTCAGCCTGGACAGAGAGAGTGACACAGTCAACAACCATCACTTGATGCTACTGCAACTCTGCCCTCACTGACCTCTGCCCTCTGCCCTCACTGACCTCTGTGCTCACTGTCAGTTGCCATACCCTCAGACTCTTGCCTATTGAGTCACGTGCTTCCTGATCCACGTGCTCACTAACCGCTGACTCTACCCTCCCTCTCACCCTCATCGAGTCCCAGCCCACCAAAGCCTCAAATTTTAAAATTCTTTTTCTTGTTTTCAAATCATTCAATGGCCTTAACGCCTCCCCATCTTTTCTATCTCCTCCAGCTCCATAACCATCACAGATCTCTCCAATTCTGGTTTCCTGTCCATCTGCCTATGCAGTCCTCCTATCACTGGTGGCCATGTGTTCAGTTTCATGGTCCCTAAGCTCTGCAACTCCCTGACTGTGCCTCTGTACCTCTCTAACTCACTCACTCACTCCCTCAGTGCCTCTGTAACTCACTCACTCACTCCCTCAGTGCCTCTCTAACTCACTCACTCACTCCCTCAGTGCCTCTCTAACTCACTCACTCACTCCCTCAGTGCCTCTCTAACTCACTCACTCCCTCCCTCAGTGCCTCTCTAACTCACTCACTCACTCCCTAATATCCGCTAAATGCTCTGCTGTTTGATCCTCGTAACTCCTTCATTGCTGTTATTTAGGTTCCATGCCTGTTTCTTCAAACTCTTCATCTCACCCTTAACATTTATTTCCATTCCTTTCTCCTTCATCCAGCTCCCTATTAAATGTATCATAGAAATATAGAAGATAGGAGCAGGAGGAGGCCGTTCAGCCCCTCCAGCCTGCTCTGCCATTCATGACTATCATGGTTGATCGTACAACCCAATAACTTAATCCTGTTTCCTCCCCATAACCATTGATCTCATTCTCTCCAAGGGATATATCCAGCCGCCTCTTGAATACGTTCAACATTTTAGCATCAACTATTGATCCTATCGATACTATTCCCCCATTCCGCTCCACTGCCCCCACATTCCCACCATTCTCTGAATTTTCAATTTTAGATTTATTAGTGACCATAGCTGATCTCTCCTGAAGGAATTTTCCTTCCTTCTTGGAATATGGGCAAATCCCTCAAAAAAACTGAGGGAATTATTGAGTCATTTCAAGGGTCATCCATGTTGATATGGGAATGGAGTCACAAAGCCCCAGAAGGGTAAGGATAACAGCTTCCCTGAAGGACATTAATGATTCAAGGGAGTTTCTTTTTCACAACAACCTGACAGCTTTTGTCAAGGAATTTTTATTAGATTTTGATCTTTTTTTAAACTTAATTGAGATTTCTCAAATTACCATGGTGGGATTTAAACTCAAATTCTATTGGATTACTAGCCCAGGCCTCCAGATTTCCAGCCCAGCATCATAGTGGGGATAAGGCTGGAAAGTGAAGTTGTGGATTATCACATCAGTCATGATCTCATTGAACAACAGAGCAGACTTGATGGGTCAAATGGCCTAATTCTGCTCCTACATTTTATGGTTTTATATCCAATGTACCATTGCTATACCAACGTACAACCACCAAGGATCAATAATTGGATGCAGCATCACTAGGTTAGCAATCGAGAAAAATCAGCCAAAGTTCACTCTTAGCTGCAGTTCGATGATGCCCGCGGGAGATTGCGGAAATGTGTCTGTCACAAGATAGAACTGGACTTGTTTGTGATGTTCTCCATTAGCTTGTTTGCACTTATTAAACACAACTTGTGATAAGTGTTTGCTCTACAAACACAGAATAGTCACTTTGGTGAGAACAACTACACCCAAAACCCTCCAGAAACAACTCGTTCCTCCAGCTCTAACCTCTTGCAACTCTTTACTTCCTTTCTACAACTACTTGTGGCCATGCCTTCAATTATCTACTCTCCTTCCTCTTTTAATCTACTTAAAATCATCCTCTTTGACCAAGTTTTTAATCACTTTTCCTCAAGTCTCCTTTCAATAATTGGTCTGGTTTTGCTCCTATGAAGTGCCTTGGAACGGCCTGTTCTATTCTGAAAGCTCCTGGGAGAGATGGATGAGGGAAGTATAATATTTTCATGCCAGGTTTGGGAATCTCCATGCATATTGTCCTCTGACTGACCTGAGAGGTTCCGGTGATCATGTTTTTAATGAAGTCCCTGTGTCCCGGAGCATCAATGATGGTAATGTAGTATTTTGGTGTCTCAAACTTCCACAGTGAGATATCAATGGTGATTCCTCGCTCTCGTTCAGCCTTCAGTTTGTCAAGGACCCAGGCATACTTAAAGGAACCTTTACCCATCTGAGCAAGGAGACAGAGATGAGAAAGGCTATCAATGGGAATGCTCTGTGACAATAGATGATTCTATTCTGATGAACATCATTAATCCATTAGAGTCTACAACTAAATTATCATCTTTCAGAATTCAAGATCAACCTGTTGGAAAGAAGAAATGTATGAGTTTATTGAAGTTCAACCAAACACTGTTAAAGTAGAATACGCAGGAGTCCATTCGTCCATTCGTCCATTATATTCATGCTGGCTCCTTTAAGATGTTATCCAATCTGGCCCACTCCCCCTTAGCCCTGTATTTCTTTCAGTTTCTGGTATTTCCCCAATTCCCTTTGTGTGTTTTTATTGAATCACCACCCATTCAGGCAGCAGCAACATGAAGAGTGAGGTAAAATGGGACAACTAATTGACAGTAAAATTAGGACTGTGTGTCTTACTGAGCAGTCTCCTTGATCTAAGTCAACAGTCACAATGTTGTGTCCAATTTTGATGTAGAGATGCCGGCGTTGGACTGGGGTAAACTCAGTAAGAGTCTGGCAACACCAATTTTAAATCCAACCAATTTATTTGATAGTAAATCTGCTGGCTTTGTAGCCTTCGTCAGGCGAACAAATAAGTTGGTTGGATTTAAAATTGGTGTTGCCAGACTCTTACTGTGTCCAATTTTGCCCAGACATTCCCTCAGTGCACCAAATTCAGATTGATTCTATTGCAGATTCCATCACTCCCAATCTGGCCCCTCAAGTCTCCTCACCTCAGCTCAATGCAACTGGCTCCCTCCTCATAGTTTGAGGTTTCACTCCAATGCTACACAAATGTCACGTGGTCTTTTCCTGTGCTGAACGTATGTCAAATGGTGATTGAATTAAAGATGAAGATATGAAGGAGACAGAAAGGGATAATAGAGAGAGACTAGGGCAAAGGACCACTGCTTAAAAATTCAGGGTGAAATTCAGAAACGTTTCCGCACACAGCGGGCAATAGAAATTTGGAACTTTTTTCAACAAATGGAAATTGATGCTGGATCAATTGTTAACTTTAAATCAGTGACTGATAGAGTTTTGTTTATCAAAAATATCAGGCAAGATGGGAAAAGGGCAGAGTTAGATCACAAATGAACCACAATCTCTTAAAACAAGCTCAGGATTCCTATAGTTATCGAGTATGTTAGATATAGTTAGCTAATAACCTGAAATCCTTTAATTTCAATCATTAGCAGCAGCAGGATGGCACAATGGTTAGCACTGCAGCCTCACAGTGCCAGGACCTGGGTTCAATTCCCAGCTTGGGTCACTGTCTGTATGGAGTCTGCACATTCCCTCCATATCTGCATGGGTTTCCTCCCACAGTCAGAAAGATGTGCTGGTTAGGTGCATGCTAAATTCTCCCTTAGTGTACCTGAGCAGGTGCCAGGGGGAATTTTCACAGTAACTTCATTGCAGTGGTAATGTAAACCTACTTGTGACTAATAAATAAATGTTAACTTTTAGTATGAATTCTATTAGCCTACTTTGAATATTCCTCTCTAATAAATAGGTCCTTTTGTAGAGCTTGTCAGAATCCAATTCTCCAAAGGGATAACCCCCATCCTGAGCATTCTTTGTCCAGCACAGACTTTGGCACCATTCTTTCAGAATCCGAGTCAATTTTCACAATCTCCAATTCTAGTGTCTAAAGTTATTGGAATTCCAAACTTCCAATTCTGGCAAAATATACAACTAAGGGTCACATTTTGGCCCAACCTTCCCAATCTCAAGTTACTGTTGGTCAATGGGTAGCACTCTGACCTCTAACTTAGAAAGTCATTGGCTTCAATCCCATCCCTGACAGTTCAACATAACGCTGAGGGAGTGCTGCTCTGCCAAAGGTGCTGCTTTTCCAATAAGATTTTAAACTATAAACCAATATACATATTTAACCAATATCACTCTGAGAGATTATCATTGAGTCATCCTAATTGCTGCTTTAGGGATCTGGTGTGAAAATTGATTTTTTTTCCCTGTTTGACACACTGCTGTACTGTAGAGCAACCTGAGATTCCGCTTTCTGAATCCCAATCTTTATTTTTCTTGTAAATAAGTACAGGGAATATGAACTGTATTGATGGTTCCTATGACTTGAAGTTCATATTTTTGTTTGATCACATTCCGGGGATATTTCCCACATTGAAGGTGCTACAGAAATGCAGTTTGTTGCTGTTGGCTACAGGAGAGAAACATCAATTTGTAAAACTCAGTTCCCAGAGAGGGCTGCTAACCCTGGCAGGATCTATTCTGGAGATTTTCATATGGACTCACACCTCTAACCCCGCGCCAATCAAACATGCTAGTCTTTTCTTCATCTCCAGTAAGTAACAAACGTACATCTACTCAAAGACAATATTAAAGGATGCAGATATTTGTTTGGATGTCCCTCTGATTTGACTTTCTCCTGAGGCGCTCGCAGTAGCATCTTTAATTCCCAGAGACTCCAGGGCAATGCTGGAGAATCGGCAACCTCACTCCTGAAGGTAACAGCAGCTGGTATTTACTGACCAGCCCTATTTGCCCCTGAAGATGGTGCTAATTGCTTCTGAGTGGCTTCCCAGACCATACCAGAGAGCAGTTAACAATCAACTCTATCGCTGTGGGTCTGGAGCTGTGTGTAGATCAGACTGAATAAGAACGGCAGATTTCCTTCCCTAAAGACCATTCCAAATTAGTTGTGCTTTTATAATAATCCATTTGTTTGATGGTGACCATTTCCGAGAACAGCACTTAATTCGTTTAGATAATTGAATTTTAAATTCCCAGCCAGCAGGATTCAAACTCATAAACCCCTGGGATCATTACTCCGGTTTCTGGGATGAATTTTCAGTAACAGAACAAATTACAGGATTAAAACGTAAAATTCCAACAGTACAGAAGGAGGCCATTTGGCTCATTGATTCTGTACCAACCATAATCCCACCCAGGCCCTACTCCTATAACCTCACACATTTACTAGTCCCCCTAACATTAAAGTCAATTTACCATGGCCAATCAACCTAATCTGCACATCTTTGGACTGTGGGAGGAAACCCCCGGGGAGAACATGCAAACTCTGCACAGAAAGAGAACGAGGCCAGAATTGAACCCAAGTCCCTGGTGCTGTGAGGCAGCAGTTACTAACCACTGTGCCACCGAGCCGCCCTAGGGTATGGAAGGAATCAGAGAGTGAGGGAGGGGATAAACCAAAGGAAATGTGCAGGGGAGATTCTGAACTCGAGACAAATCAACAATCCTTGCCTTGACTATTTCTTTTGCAGACTCTGTCTAGTCTGTCCATTTCCATGGCAACCAACATCTTGTGACCAATCAGATCAGTTAGAAAAACCACCAGTTGCTATCCAGTTTCTTGAGTGGGCGGAATTCCAATTACAGTACAAGAGAAGCTTCTGATTGGACAGATTCCTGTGTTAAAGATGCTACATGAATGCAAGTCATAGTTGCCCTTAGTTTCCATGTCAGGCCATTATTTAAACTCTAAGTCTAACCTAATCATATTTTCCCACTTTCAATCATTTTAGAATAAATGAAGAAATTGGAAGAAACCTCCTCTGATTTTTCTCCCAGCTTCTCTCCTGAAAATTAATCTTCAATTCCTGAAGACTCCAGGGCAATCCAGGTGGCACAGTGGTCAGCACTGCTGCCCCACAGCGCCAGGGACCCAGAGCAGCACAGTGACACAGTGGTCAGCACTGCTGCCCCACAGTGGCAGGGACCCGGGGCAGCACAGTGACACAGTGGTCAGCACTGCTGCCCCACAGTGGCAGGGACCCGGGGCAGCACAGTGACACAGTGGTCAGCACTGCTGCCCCACAGTGGCAGGGACCCGGGGCAGCACAGTGACACAGTGGTCAGCACTGCTGCCTCACAGCGCCAGGGACCTTGGGCAGCACAGTGACACAGTGGGCAGCACTGCTGCCTCACAGCACCAGAGGCTTGTGTTCAATTCCCAGCATGGGTCACTATCTGTGTGGATTCTGCACATTCTCCCCATGTCTGTGTGGGTTTCCTCCAGATGCTCCAGTTTCCTCCCATAGTCCAAAGATGTGCAGGTTAGATGGACTGGCCAGGCTAAATTGCCCCTTAGTGTCAGGGGGACTGGCTAGGATAAAGTACTGGGAGTAAGGGATAGAACCTAGCTGGATTTGTGATTGGTACAGGCTCGATGGGCGAAATGGCCTCCTTCTCCACTGTAGGATTCTGTGAATTGGTAACAGTAGACAAACATCAAAATGGTAGGGCACATCTTTACTCAAAGAGTGATTAGGGAGTGGAATGCCCTGCCTGCAGCTGTTGTAGATGCGCCAAGTTTGGTGGCGTTTAAGAGGTTAGTTGATAAGTATATGGATGAGAGGGAATGGTTTAGTTAGGAGGGGCATTGCTTTTTATTTTGGTCGGCACAACATCGAAGGCCGAAGGGCCTGTTCTGTGCTGTATTGTTCTATGTTCTATGTTCTATGTTCTATCACTGGCTTTTTAAAAAATGAATAAGTTTCATACGGACTCAGGGCATTAATTCTGTTTTGTCTCCACAAACACTGCCAGACCTGTTGAGATTTTCCAGCATTTTCTGTTTTTATTTCAGATCTCCAGCATCTGCAGTGTTTTATTTTTATTTTAGAAAAGGAAGTTTGCATTCCGTCTGGAATCAAATCCCACTTCTTAAAATGGAGCCTGAAATATATAAATATATTGTAAACCACTAGGAACTGCTTGTCTCAATAATCCAAAAAAATTCCACATTCAAATGCCATGACTGGGACAGAATTCTGCTGGGAGCGAAGTTAGGATCGTGTTATAAATATGTTGGGATTGGGGCTGTACTGCAGGAACACTATCGGGATACGGATGGGACTCTGCAGGGAAGCTGTGCTGATTATGGTGGGAATCTGTTGGAATTCTGTTGGGAAGGTGCTGGGAATATGATGGGAAATTGCTCAGAAGCTGCTGGGATTGTGTTGGGTATCTGGTGGGAATTTGCTGGGATTGTGTTGGGGAAAATGCTGTTTCTTTTTCATTCATTGAACATGGATATCACAGGCTGCATATCCCTCAGGGCCTGAGGGGAGCTGAGAGTCAGCCACATTGCCATGACTCTGGAATCACATGTAGGTCAGACTGGGTAAGGACGGCAGATTTCCTTCCCTAACGGGCATTACTGACCCAGATGGGTTTTCCGACAATTGACAATAGTTTCACAATCGTCAGTGGGATTCTTAATTCCAGATTTTTTTTTTGAGTTCAAATTCCATCATCTGTCCTGGTGGAATTTGAACTGGGTTCCCCAGAACATAAGATGAGTTTCTGGATTAATAATCCAGTGACATTACCACTAGGCCACTGCCACCCCATTGAGATGTGGAAGAAGCTGGGATTGCATTGGGAAATTGCTGGGAATGAGTTGGGAAGCTGCTGGGTTTGGATGTGAAGATGTTGGATGGGGGAAGATGTTGGTTGGGGTGGGGGGGCTGCTGGGATTGAGTTGGAGGAGTTGTTGGGTTTGGGTGGGGGGACTGTTGGGTGGGAGTGAGGACTGCTGAATGGATTGGGAAGATGCTGGGATTGAGTTGGAGATTGCTGGGTGGGGAGAAATCGGGAGTGGGGCTGCTGGGTGAGTGGATGGGGGTGGAAGTGCTAGTTGGTTTGGGGGGGTGGGAGTGCTGGGTAATTTGGGGGGGTGTGCTGGATAGTTTGGGGGTGTGTTGCTAGTTGGGAGATGGGGTGCTGGGTGGGTGGATGGGGAGGGGGCTGCTGGGTGGGTAGTTTAGGGGATGGTGATTGTTTAAGGGGAGTATTGGTAGTTTGGAGGGTGTGGGGATACTGGTAGTTTGGGGGGAGGTGCTGTAGTTTGGGGGTGTGGGTAGTTTGGGAGGTGTGGGTAGTTTGGGAGGGTGTGGGTAGTTGGGGGGTGTGTGGTAGTTTGGGGGGTGTGGGTAGTTTGGGGGGTGTGGGTAGTTTGGGGGTGTGGGTAGTTTGTGGGGGTAGTTTGTGGAGGTGCGGTTAGTTTGGGGGGGTGGTATTGATAGTTTGGGGGGGTAGTTTGGGGGCGGATATTGATAGTTTGGGGGGGTAGTTTGGGGGGATATGATAGTTTGGGGGTAGTTTGTGGGGGGATATTGATAGTTTGGGGGGTAGTTTTGTGGGGATATTGATAGTTTGGGGGGTAGTTTGGGGGGATATTGATAGTTTGGGGGTAGTTTGTGGGGGGGATATTGATAGTTTGGGGGTAGTTTGGGGGTGCGGGTAGTTTTGGGGGCGGTATTGATAGTTTGGGGTATGATAGTTTGGGGAGATATTGATAGTTTGGGGGGTGTAGTTGGGGGGGATATTGATAGTTTGGGGGTAGTTTGGGGGGAAGGATATTGATAGTTTGGGGGGTGTAGTTTGGGGGGTGGGGATATTGATAGTTTGGGGGGGGGATGCTGGAGTCCGCGTTACCTCTGCCGCCTCCTTCTCGAATTTCTCGATGGTTCTCTTATCGATGCCTCCGCATTTATAGATAAGGTGCCCGGTGGTGGTGGATTTGCCGGAATCGACATGACCAATCACCACGATATTGATGTGAATCTTCTCTTTGCCCATGGTGCCGGGGGGAGGAAAAAGCTGCCAAATAATCAGAGAAAAAATCAAGCAACAAAATCTCCCACTCTCCCAACAAGGTTAAAAGGTTAAAGAATTTCACACCAAATCTATTCACATTTACAAACTCCGAAATGATAGATAAACTCTCCCAGAATTAATTCTAACTGAATATTCATATAATTTAACCACAATCTGTAAATCCAGAAGGAGCTGGTCTCAATGCAGTTAGATTCTTGTTCTAAATATAACTCCAGTCTCTCTCTAACGGGAATGATTCCCTCTGCTCAGTGTTCACTCTGGAATATCCCCTCCTTCCCTAGAATTAGAAAATGATTAGATTAAATCCCCGCTATTTTCAGCTCTGCTGAATAATCTCTGCGTTAAATCGCGGAGTTATTTATTATATTCAGCGCCCTAACCCTCTGTATATTTTTCTCTGGTTTATTCCTGTCTCACCTTCTATCTATATTCCTATCATTCTCTCTATCTATGTCTGTCTCTCTCTCTCCATCCCTCTCTCCCTGGGCTAACAGTCCCTGTTTATTGACCTGCAGCCTGTATCCCTGCTGGAAGCCCTCCTCCTGCTCCCTTTTCCCCGGGCTTTACCCCCTTTCTCTCTGCCGGGTTGCCCTCTCTTACCTGCCGCTGCTGCCAGGGAGCTGCTGCTGTCTGTCGCTGCTTTTTATTGTGGCTGGAGGGCGGTGTCTTGGATGAAGTTGGCGCTGCGCAATGCAGCCTGCCCCCCTCCCTCTACCCCCTCCTACAGCAATGCGGTAAAGGAGCCTGCAAACACACTGCAGAGAGAGAGAGACAGAGAGAGGATAGACAGACTGCACAGAGGACAGGGAGACAGAGAGAGGCTGTACCGGGCACAGAGAGAACAGGCAGAGAGACTGCACAGAGAATAGAGAGACAGAGAGAGAGGCACAGAGACAGAGAGAGGCAGACAGAGACACACGGAGAAGCAGAGGTTATACTGGAGACAGAGAGACACAGAGAGAGGCACAGAGGACAGAAAGAGACAGACAGAAAGAGAGAGAGAGACAAGAGACAGGGACGCTGCACAGAGGGACACCGAGATACAGAGAGACAGAGGGGCTGCACTGCGAGAGAGAGGGAAGAGCTCAATAAGCAGAATAAGAGGTAAACAGAAGGGAATAGAATAATTCACCAAATAACAATTCTTTTTCACACTGGGCGCAATGACAGCTCCAATCAATTCAGCAGTAAACAGCAATCGAGTAGAGAAAAGCAATGTCCGTATACATTGTTGAACATAGAGGGGCCTTGTGAATATTATAAGCACAAATCTGTGACCGTATTATTACCATTAACGTGTACGTTCAAAGGAATAACTCTCATGAAAAGATGAAATCTTTGTGGATGTTATAAAGAATAGCAATCTCCATATTATAATGAATTGGGGTGTCTGTATTTATTATAAAGAATAGCAGCTGCTGTATCTTCTGGAAATTGGCATTTCCCTTGAATATTTATTATAGGGGATATCAGCCCTCTGCATCTCATAGATCAAGCAGCAATTATTTGTAATATATGCACAGCAGCCCCTGTGTATACTATAGAGGATAACAATCCCTGTGCATACTATAGAGAAGACCAGCACCTGTGTATATGACATCGAATAGCAGTCTCTGTGTATATTATAGGGAATACCCGTCCCTCTATATATTACAGAGATAGCAGCCCCTGTGCATATTAGAGAGAATAGCCGTCCCCGTGTGTATTATAGAGAATAGCAGTCCTTGTGTATATTACAGAGAATAGCAGCCCCTGTGTATATTATAGAGAATAGCACTCTCTTTGTATATTATAGACAATAGCAGTCCCTGTCTATATTATAGAGAGTAGAAGCCCCTGTGTATATTTTAGAGAATAGCACTCTCTCTATATATTATAGACAATAACAGCCCTTGTGTATATTATAGAGACTAGCAGTCCCTGTGTATATTATAGAGAATAGCACTCTCTCTGTATATTATAAACAATAGCAGTCCCTGTGTATATTATAGAGAATAGCAGTCCCTGTGTATATTATAGAGAATAGAGCCCCTGTGTATATTATAGAGAATAGCACGCTTGTGTATATTATACACAATAGGAGCCCCTGTGTATGTTATAGAGAATAGCCGTCCCTGCGTATATTATAGAGAATAGCCGTCCCTGTGTATATTATAGAGAATAGCCATCCCTGTGTATATTATAGAGAATAGCAGTCCCTGTGTGTATTACAGAGAATAGCACCCCTGTGTATATTATAGAGAATAGCAGCACCTCTGCATATTATAGAGAATAACAGTCCCTGAGTACATTATAGAGAATAGCCGTGCCTGTGTATATTAGAGAGAATAACGCTCTCTCTGTATATTATAGACAATAGCAGCCCCTGTGTATATTATAGAGAGTAGAAGCCCCTGTGTATATTTTAGAGAATAGCACTCTCTCTATATATTATAGACAATAACAGCCCTTGTGTATATTATAGAGACTAGCAGTCCCTGTGTATATTATAGAGAATAGCACTCTCTCCGTATATTATAGACAATAGCAGTCCCTGTGTATATTATAGAGAATAGCAGTCCCTGTGTATATTATAGAGAATAGCAGTCCCTGTGTATATTATAGAGAATAGACCCCCTGTGTATATTATAGAGAATAGCACGCCTGTGTATATTATACACAATAGGAGCCCCTGTGTATGTTATAGAGAATAGCCGTCCCTGCGTGTATTATAGAGAATAGCCGTCCCTGTGTATATTATAGAGAATAGCACTCTCTCTATATATTATAGACAATAGCAGCCCTCGTGTATATTATAGAGACTAGCAGTCCCTGTGTATATTATAGAGAATAGCACTCTCTCTGTATATTGTAGACAATAGCAGTCCCTGTGTATATTATAGAGAATAGCAGATCCTGTGTATATTATAGAGAATATACATTGGTTACGGGTATAGTTCCGGAAGACTGGAGGATAGCGAATGTGGTCCCATTGTTCAAGAAGGAGAAGAGAGACTTTCCAGGGAATTATAGGCCAGTGAGTCTTACTTCTGTTGTGGGCAAAGTATTGGAGAGAATTATTAGGGATAGGATTTATAGTTATTTAGAGAGAAATGAATTGATTGGGGATAGTCAGCATGGTTTTGTGAAGGGTAGGTCGTGCCTTACTAACCTTATTGAGTTTTTTGAAAAAGTGACCAAAGAGGTGGATGGGGGTAAGGCGGTTGATGTGGTATATATGGACTTTAGTAAGGCGTTCGATAAGGTGGCCCATGGAAGGCTTCTGCAGAAAATGCAGATGTATGGGATAGAGGGTGAATTAGCTAATTGGATTAGGAATTGGCTAGCAGATAGAAGACAGAGGGTGGTGGTTGATGGGAGATATTCATCGTGGAGTTCGGTTACAAGTGGTGTACCTCAGGGGTCTGTTTTGGGGCCCCTGCTGTTTGTAATTTTTATAAATGATCTGGATGAGGGTATTGAAGGATGGATTAGTAAATTTGCAGATGACACTAAAGGAGTGGTAGATAGTGAAGCGGGGTGTTATAGTTTGCAGAGGGACTTGGACAAGTTGCAGAGCTGGGCCGAGAGGTGGCAAATGGAGTTTAATGTGGAAAAGTGTGAGGTAATGCACTTTGGCAGGAATAATAAATGTGTAGAGTATAGGGCTAATGGTAGGATTCTTAATAGTGTTGATGAACAGAGGGATCTTGGTGTATATGTGCATAGATCCCTGAAAGTAGGCAGTCAAGTCGATAAGGTTGTTAAGAAGGCATATGGAGTCTTAGCTTTTATTGGTAGGGGGATTGAATTTCGGAGCCGCAACGTCATGTTGCAACGGTACAAAACTCTAGTGCGGCCGCACTTGGAGTATTGTGTGCAGTTCTGGTCCCCACATTATAAGAAAGATGTGGAGGCATTGGAGAGGGTACAGAGGAGGTTTACCAGGATGTTGCCTGGTATGGAGGGCAGGTCTTATGAGGAGAGGCTGAGGGATTTGAGGTTGTTTTCGTTAGAAAGGAGGCGGCTAAGAGGAGACCTTATCGAAACATATAAGATGATTAGACGTTTAGATAGGGTGGACAGTGATAGCCTTTTTCCTAGGATGGAGAAAGCTAGCACGAGGGGACACAGCTTTAAATTAAGGGGTATGAGTTATAGGACGGATATCAGAGGTAGGTTCTTTACTCAAAGGGTGGTTAGGGAGTGGAATGCCCTGCCTGCAGCTGTTGTAGATGCGCCAAGTTTGGTGGCGTTTAAGAGGTTAGTTGATAAGTTTATGGAAGAGAAGGGAATGGTTTAGTTTGGAGGGTCATTGCTTTTTTTCATAATTGGTCAGCGCAACATCGAAGGCCGAAGGGCCTGTTCTGCGCTGTAATGTTCTATGTTCTAATAGCAGCCCTTGTGTATATTATAGAGAATAGCGGCCCTGTGTATATCATAGGGAATAGCAGTCCCTGTGTATATTATAGAGAATAGCAGCCCTTGTGTATATTATAGAGAATAGCAGTCCCTGTGTATATTATAGAGAATAGCAATCCCTGAGTATATTATAGAGAATAGCAGTCCCTGTGTATATTATAGAGAATCGCAGCCCCTGTGTATATTATAGAGAATAGCAGTCCCTGTGTATATTATAGAGAATAGCAGCCCCTGTGTATATTATAGAGAATAGCAGTCCCTGTGTATATTATGGAGAATAGCAGCCCTTCTGTATATTATAGAGAATAGCAGTCCCTGTGTATATTATAGAGAATAGCAATCCCTGAGTATATTATAGAGAATAGCAGCCCCTGTGTATATTATAGAGAATACCAGCCCTTGTGTATATTATAGAGAATACCAGTCCCTGTGTATATTATAGAGAATAGCAGCCCCTGTGCATATTATAGAGTAGCAGTCCCTGACTATATTATAGAGAATAGCAGTCCCTGTGTATATTATAGAGAATAGCAGTCCCTGACTATATTATAGAGAATAGCAGTCCCTGTGTATATTATAGAGAATAGCAGTCCCTGACTATATTATAGAGAATAGCAGTCCCTGTGTATATTATAGAGAATAGCAGCCCTTGTGTATATTATAGAGAATAGCAGTCCCCATGTATATTATAGAGTATAGCAGTCCCTGTGTATATTATAGAGAATAGCAGCCCCTGTATATTGTGGAGAATAGCAACCCCTGTATATATTATAGAGAATAGCAGCCCCTGTATATTATAGAGAATAGCAGTCCCTGTGTATACTATAGAGATAGCAGTCCCTGTGTATATTACAGAGAATAACAGCACCTGTGTATATTATAGAGAATAGCAGCCCCTGTATATATTATAGAGAATAGCAGTACCTGTGTATATTATAGAGAATAGCAGTCCCTGTGTATGCTATAGAGAATAGCAGTCCCTGTGTATATTACAGAGAATAACAGCACCTGTGTATATTATAGAGAATAACAGCCCCTGTATATATTATAGAGAGTATATTATAGAGTATATATTATAGTGAATGGCAGTCCCTGTGTACATTATAGAAAGTAGCACCCCTGTGTATATTATAGAGAATAGCAGTCCCTGTATATATTATAGAGAATAGCAGCCCCTGTTATATCATAGAGAATACAAGTTCCTGTGTATATTATAGAGAATAGCAGTCCCTGTGTATATTATAGAGAATAGCAGTTCCTGTTATTTTATAGAGAACACAAGCCCCTGTGTATATTATAGAGAATAGCAGTCCATGTGTATGTTATAGAGAATAGCAATCCCTGAGTATATTATAGAGAATAGCAGTCCCTGTGTATATTATAGAGAATAGCAGCCACTGTGTATATTATAGAGAATATCAGTCCCTGTGTATATTATAGAGAATAGCAGCCCCTGTGCATATTATAGAGAGTAGCAGTCCCTGACTATATTATAGAGAATAGCAGTCCCTGTGTATATTATAGAGAATAGCAGTCCTTGTGTATATTATAGAGAATAGCAGTCCCTGTGTATATTATAGAGAATAGCAGTCCCTGTGTATATTATAGAGAATAGCAGTCCCTGTTTATATTATCGAGAATAGCAGTCCCCTGTGTATATTATAGAGAATAGCAGTCCCTGTGTATATTATAGAGAAAAGCAGTCCCTGTGTATATTATAGAGAATAGCAGTCCCTGTGTATATTATAGAGAATAGCAGTCCCTGTGTATATTATAGAGAATAGCAGTCCCTGAGTATATTATAGAGAATAGCAGTCCCTGTGTATAGTATAGAGAATAGCAGTCCCTGTGTATATTATAGAGAATAGCAGTCCCTGTGTATATTATGGAGAATAGCAGCCCTTGTGTATATTACAGAGAATAGCAGCCCCTGTGCATATTATAGAGAATAGCAGCCCCTGCGTATATTATAGAGAAAAGCAGTCCCTGTGTATATTATAGCGAATACCAGTCCCTGTGTACATTATAGAAAGTAGCACCCCTGTGTATATTATAGACAATAGCAGTCCCTGTGTATATTATTGAGAATAGCAGCCCCTGTTATATTATAGAGAATACAAGCCCCTGTGTATATTATAGTGAATAGCAGCCCCTGTGCATATTATAGAGAATAGCAGCCCCTGCGTATATTATAGAGAAAAGCAGTCCCTGTGTATATTATAGCGAATACCAGTCCCTGTGTACATTATAGAAAGTAGCACCCCTGTGTATATTATAGACAATAGCAGTCCCTGTGTATATTATTGAGAATAGCAGCCCCTGTTATATTATAGAGAATACAAGCCCCTGTGTATATTATAGTGAATAGCAGTCCCTGTGTATATTACAGAGAATAGCAGCCCCTGTTATTTTATAGAGATTACAAGTCCCTGTGTATATTATAGAGAATAGCAGTCCCTGTGTATATTATAGAGAATAGCACTCCATGTGTATATTATAGAGTATAGCAGCCCCTGTGTATATTATAGAGAATAGCAGCCCCTGTGTATATTATAGCGAATAGCCATCCCTGTATATTTTATAGAGAATAGCAGCCACTGTGTATATTATAGCGAATAACCGTCCCTGTGTATATTATAGAGAATACCAGCCCCTGTGTATAGTATAGCGAATAGCAGCCTCTGTGTATATTATAGAGAATAGCAGCCCCTGTGTATATTATAGAGAATAGAGCCCCTGTGTATTATAGAGAATAGCAGTCGCTGTGTATATTATAGAGAATAGCAGTCCCCATGTATATTATAGAGTATAGCAGTCCCTGTGTATATTTTAGAGAATAGCAGCCCCTGTATATTGTGGAGAATAGCAACCCCTGTATATATTATAGAGAATAGCAGCCTCTGTATATTATAGAGAATAGCAGTCCCTGTGTATACTATAGAGATAGCAGTCCCTGTGTATATTATAGAGAATAGCAGTCCCTGTGTATATTGTAGAGAAAAGCAGTCCCTGTGTATATTATAGAGAATAGCATTCCCTAAGGCAGCTAACACCATACTGAGGGAAGACATTAGCTCTGACAACGTAGAATTTGTATAGATAGGGTTAAGAAACACCCAGGGGTGAAAACATTAGTGGGGATCCCCAAACTGGAGTGTTCGTGTCTGGAATGACATTAAACAGGAAATGAGAGATGCATTCCAGAAAGGACTTCTGTAATTATAGGTTACTTTAATCTTCATATAGATTGAGCAAATCAAATTAGTCACAGTACCAGGGAGGAGGAATTCCTGGCGTGTACACGGGATGGTTTTGTGTAGAAAAACGGAGAGAACAGGTCATTCTAGATGGGGTATTGTGTAATGGGGAAGGTATGATTGACCACCCAGTTATATGAGATTCCTTGAGGGTGAGCGACCATAATATGATAGAATTCTTCATCCAGATGGAAAGTGATGTGGTTAATTCTGAGCCCTTGGCCTGAATCTTAATAAAGGCATCTGCAATAGCCTGAGACGTGATTTGGCTATGATTGATTGAGAAACATTCTTGAAAGGGATGACAGTGGATGGCAGGCCTGACATTAGAGGAAAGATTGAGTCAGGTTTGGATTGTATTCACTGGAGTTCAGAAGAATGAGGGGGAATCTCATAGAATATATAAAATTCCATCAAGATTAGGCAGGGTAGGTGTAAAGAGGATGTTCCCAATGGTGAAGGAGTCCAGAAGCAGGGGTCACAGAGTGAGGATTCAGGGTAGACCATCTAGAACAGAAGTGAGCCGAGAGTCTTCACTCAGAGAGTGGTGAATCTGTGGAATTTGCAGCCAAAGAAAGTAGTTGAGGCCAAAATGCTGTGTGATTCAAGAAGAAATTAAATATAGTTCCTGGGGCTAAAGGGATCAAGGAATATGGGGGGATCTGGGGAGGGATGAGGATATTGAATTTGATGATCAGCCATGATCATTATGTGTCGAAGGACGAAATGGCCTCCTCCTGCTTCTATTTTCTATGTTTCTACCTGTGTATATTGTATAGAATAACAGATTTTTTTTGTACATTAGAGCTAATAGCAATCCTGATATATTAATGGGAATAACAGCCAGCTGGACAAACTCCTGGCTTGAACGCCAGAAATGAAACAGCAGTAAATCATCATGCTCAGCAATGAGCAGTACAATATTTTATTTAAGCATTATTATTCCCCACAATGAGGGTTTAATATAACAAAACACAATGGGCAGGATTTTCTGGCTTCGTTCATCCGTAATCACAAAATCCTGCACTCACCCACTCCGGTTCCCGTGGCGGCAGGATAGTAACATTCTGGCAATAAACTTCCCAAACAATAGAATGTGCAAATCTCACTATGTGCACAATACTCTAACCAGAGTGATCAGTCTTAGACTAACCTTATTCCCTCTGATTCTCTAACTCAGGGGCTCTTTATTCAAATGTTGTTCCCAACTTCTCGTTCTGAGCGCTCAGGTTGCTCAGTATTTACGAATTACATATTCCTCAGACTAGTCCCAGACTGGCGGTGCAATTATTAGCATCGCTGCCTCACTGCACCAGTAACCTGGGTTTGATCCTCAGCTTGGGTCACTGTCTGTGTGGAGTTTGCACATTCTTTCCGTGTCTGCGTGGGTTTCCTCCAGGTGCTCCAATTTCGTCCCATAGTCCAAAGATGTGCAGGTTAGGTGGATTGCCCCTTATTGTCAGGGGGACTAGCTAAGGTAAATGCATGGGGTTATGTGGATAAGGACTGGGTGGGACTGTGGTCAGTGCAGATTTAAGAACATAAGAACTCGGAGCAGGAGTCGGCCATCTGGCCCCTCGAGCTTGCTCCACCATCCAATAAGACCATGGCTGATCTTTTTTTCATGGACTCAGCTCCACTTACCCACCCGTTCACCATAACCCTTAATTCCTTTATTGTTCATAAATTTATCTACCCTTGCCTTAAAAGCATTCAATGAGATATCCTCAACCGCTTCACTGGGCAGGGAATTCCACAGATTCACAACCCTTTGTGTGAAGAAATTCCTCCTCAACTCAGTCCTAAATCTGCTTCCCCTTATTTTGAGGCCATGCCCCCTAGTTCTAGTTTCATCCACCAGTGGAAATAACCTCCCTGCTTCTATTTTATCGATTCCCTTCATTATCTTCATTATTAAAAGATTGAGTATGTAGATATTAAGGAAGCGGATGTGTTAGAACTTCTAAATGCTATCAAGATAGACAAGTCTCCGGGACCAGATGGGATGTACCCCAGGTATTTGTGGGACGTGAGGGATGTCATTGCAGAGCCCCTGGCGATGATCTTTGCGTCGTCGATGGAGACGGGAGAGGTTCCGGAGGATTGGAGGATTGCGGATGTGGTCCCTATTTTCAAGAAAGGGAACAGGGCTAGTCCTGGAAATTACTGACCGGTGAGTCTGACCTCAGTGGTTGGTAAGCTGATGGAGAGGCTTCTGAGGGACAAGATTTACGATCATTTGGAGAAGTTTAGGTTGATTAGAAATAGTCAGCATGGTTTTGTAAAAGGCAGGTCGTGCCTTACAAGCTTAATTGAGTTCTTCGAAAATGTGACTGAACACATTGACGAAGGAAGAGCAGTGGACGTGGTTTACATGGACTTCAGCAAGGCATTTGACAAGGTCCCACATGCAAGACTTCTTGAGAAGGTGAGAGGCCATGGGATCCAAGGGGCTTTGGGCTTGTGGATCCAGAACTGGCTTGCCTGCAGAAGGCAGAGGGTGGTTGTGGATGGCTCTTTTTCTGCATGGAAGTCGGTCACCAGTGGAGTGCCCCAGGGATCTGTTCTAGGACCCTTGCTGTTTGTCATTTTCACAAATGACCTGGATGAGGAAGTGGAGGGATGGGTGAGTAAGTTCGCCGATGACACGAAGGTCGGTGATGTTGTGGATGGTCTGGAGGGATGTCAAAAGTTGCAGCAGGACATCGACAGGATGCAAGACTGGGCGGAGAAGTGGCAGATGGATTTCAATGCAGATAAATGTGTTGTGGTCCATTTGGGCAGATCCAACGGGATGAATGAGTACACTATCAAAGGTAGGAGCCTTAGCTGTGTGGAAGAGCAGAGGGATCTTGGGGTCCGGGTCCATAAGACTCTCAAATCGGCCTCCCAGGTGGAGGATGTGGTTAAGAAAGCTTACGGTGTACTGGCCTTCATTCATCGAGGATTGAGTTCAGGAGTCAGGAGGTAATGCTGCAGCTTTATAGGACCCTTGTCAGACCACACTTGGGAGTACTGTGCGCAGTTCTGGTCGCCTCACTATAGGAAGGACGTGGAAGCTATTGAAAGGGTGCAGAGGAGATTTACAAGGATGTTGCCTGGATTGGGAGGCATGCCTTATGAAGACAGGTTGGGGGAGCTGGGACTGTTCTCCCTGGAGAGACGAAGGTTGAGAGGCGACCTGATAGAGGTTTACAAGATGTTGAGAGGAATAGAGAGGGTGGACTCTCAGAGACTATTTCCCAGGGCTGAAATGGTCGTGACGAGAGGGCACAGATTTAAGGTGCAGGGAAGCAAGTACAGAAGGGATGCTAGGGGAAAGTTTTTCACTCAGAGGGTGGTGAGTGAATGGAATCGGCTGCCGTCGGTGGTGGTCGAGGCAAACTCGCTGGGTTCTTTTAAAAGACTTCTGGATGAGTATATGGGATCCAATGGGATTGGGGGTTATAGATAGGTCTATGGCTGGGTAGGTTTTGATGTGTTCGGCACAACTTGTGGGCCGAAGGGCCTGTTTGTGCTGTAGTGTTCTATGTTCTATGTTCTATCTTATATATATATCTATAAGATTTCCCCTCATTCTTTTGAATTCCAATGAGTATATCCACATTCTACTCAGTTTCTCCTCAAAAACCAACCCTCTCAACACCAGAATCAACCCTCGTGAATCTCCTCTGCACCTCCTCCAGTGCCAGTATATCCTCTCTCAAGTAAGGAGACCAAAACTGTACACAGTATTCCAGGTGTGGCCTCACCAACACCTTATACTGCAACATAATCTCGCTGTTTTTAAATTTCATCTCTCTAGCAATAAAGGATAAATTCCATTTGCTTTCTTAATTATCTGCTGCACCTTACATAAGAACGTAAGAGCATATGAACATAAGAAATAGGAGCAGGAGTAGGCCATCTAGCCCCTCGAGCCTGCCCAGCCATTCAATCAGTCCCACTTACCTGCCTGCTCCCCATAACCCTTAATTTCCTTATCAATCAGAAATCTATCTACCCGTGACTTAAACATATTCAACGAGGTAGCCTCCACCACTTCAATGGGCAGAGAATTCCAGAGATTCATTACCCTCTGAAACCAACTCCTAGTGATTCACACACAAGGACACCCAGGTGCCTCTGCACAGCAGCATGCTGCAGTTTTTACTATTTAAATAATTGCCCATTTTGCTGTTATTCCTACCAAAATGCATGACTTCACATTTACCAACATTGTACTCCATCTGCTACACCCTCACCCACTCACTTACATTATCTATATCCTTTTGCAGACTTTCAGCGTCCTCTATTCTTCCTCCCATCTTGGTGTCATCTGCGAATTTTGATATATTACATTTGATCCCCAACTCCAAATCATCTATGTAAATCGTAAACAATTGCAGTCCTAACTCTGATCCCTGAGGCACACCATCAGTCACTGGTCACCAACCAGAAAAATGCCCATTTACCCCCACTCTTTGCTTTCTGTTAGTCAACCAATCCTCTATTCATGCTAATACATTACCCGTAACACCGTGCACCTTTATCTAATGTAGCAGTCTTTGGTGCTGCACCGTGTCAAATACCTTCTGGTTTGCCATTATCCACGCACATGTAATGTTCTCAAAGAATTTCACCAGATTAGTCAAACATGACCTTCCCTTCATGAACCCATGCTGTGTCTTACTAATGGGACAATTTATATCCCGATGTCTAGCTATTTCTTCCTTGATGATAGATTCAAGCATTTTCTCTGCTACAGAAGTTAAGCTAACTGGTCTATAGTTACCCACCTTTTGTTCTACCTCCTTTTTTAAACAGCGGTGTCACATTTGTTGTTTTCCAATCTGCAGGAACCATTTCAGAGTCCAGCAAATTTTGGTAAATTATCACCAGCTATTTCTCCTGTCATCTCTTTTAGAACCCTGGGATGCAGTCCATCAGGACCAGGAGACTTGTTTATCTTTAGCCCTGTTAACTTGCCCAGCATTACCTCTTTCATGATAATAATAGTTTCTAGGTTCTCACCTGCCACGGTCTTCCTATCATCAATTTTTGGCATGTTATTTGTGTCTTCCTTTGTGAAGACAGACACAAAATACCTGTTCAATGCCTCAGGCATTTTCTCATTTCCAGTTATTACATCTCCCTTCTCATCCTCTAAAGGACCAATCTTTACCTTAGCCATTGTTTTTTGTTTTATACATTTGCAGAAACTTGCTGTCTGGTTTTTATATTCTGAGTTAACTTACTCTCATAATCCATCTTACTTTTCTTTAAAGCTTTTTTCATGGCTTTCTGAAGACCTTTGAAGATTTCCCAATTCGCGAGGTTCCCACTAACCTTTGCCACTTTATATGCTTTTTTTTCAATTTGATACCTTCCTTTATTTCCTTAGATATCCGTGGTTGTTACCTCTTTCTACAGTCCTTCCTTATCACTGGTATATATTTTTGCTGTTCCTCAATTGCCCCACCAAAAAGTTTTTGTTCTCAGTCTACCTTAGCCAATGTCTCCCTCATCCCTTTGTTTAAACACAAAACACTGGTACTGGATTTTACTCCTCACCATCCACCTATATTTTAAATTCGACCCATACTGTGATCGCTTCTTCTAAGAGGGTCCTTAACTGCAATATCTTAATTATTCCTGTTTCATTATACAGGACCTGATCTAGGATAACATGCTTCCTTGTAGGTTCCATTATATACTGTTAGAGAAAGCTTTCATGGATACATTCTATGAACTCTTCCTCAAGGCTGCCTTGACTGACCTGGTTTGACCAATTGGTACGTAGATTAAAATTCCCCAAG
This sequence comes from Sphyrna mokarran, assembly GCA_024679065.1. Classification (NCBI taxonomy): domain Eukaryota; kingdom Metazoa; phylum Chordata; class Chondrichthyes; order Carcharhiniformes; family Carcharhinidae; genus Sphyrna; species Sphyrna mokarran. Next base: position 71,703,572 of record JAGIQG010000016.1, read on the forward strand.
ATAATTGCTGGACTATTTTTATATGTATCAGTTATTTCTTTGTTTATTTTTTGCTCCACCAAGATGTCATTATTTGGTGGCCTACAGGCTAAGCCTATCAGTAACCTTTTCTCTTTACTATTTCTAATTTCCACCCAAACTGATTCAGTCTTTTTTTCCAAAGAACCTATATCATCTCTCACTACTACCCTGATATTATCCTTAAATAGCAGAGCTTCACCACCTCCCTTACCTTCCTGTCTGTCCCTCTGAATTGAACTGGACCATCAGCCTCTCAGAGCTGCCTAATAATCCTCTTCATGCTGTGTCTGTTCGGCTGTGATGTGAGATACTAAAACCATAACCTTACAATCCCAGCATCATCTACAACATGATAAGGAGCTGTGCTTGACTGATGCCCTTTCCAGAGTCTCCTGACCCGCCATAGAGCAGGCAGGTGGTGAGGAAGACATGGACACCATGACAATAGAGGTGGTGTCCTCTCGTCAAATCCAGGAACTCAAAGATGTCTCTCACAGGTGGACATCACATTAAACAGCATCATCGTGAAGGGCTGGTCAGAATCCCTAAGATTCTTCACCATTAGAGATAAACTGACCTCTGTCCAGGATGGACAGATACTGCCTGGCCAGCGATTCATCATCCCCACACTCTTCAGAGTTACCATTCGAAACAGCTTCACCAGGGGTGCCTCGGGTTGGAAGTATCAGATACAGGACCAAGGAATCACTGCCCTGACCCTCTATCTACACTCACACAGAGAGGTAAATCTCCAGATGTGCACCGTGCCATGCACTCACACTGCATGAAGCAAAGGAACAGCTGTATTTACAGGAGGTCCCAGGACTCCCCTAGTCACTCACACAGCTAATATCTTCAAATGGAACAGTAAATAATATTTAATCTTAATCAATTCATATTCTGGATAATTTGAACTTGACTACCTGTCAAACATGATGAGTAAAACACTTATCACTAACTCTTGAGATATTTCCCCACGCAGCATCTCACAGACACCTGTGACAGATAACACTTGATAATTCATCTTCATTGAACTGAGAAACTTTGCACTAACACGGGACTGACCCTATTATGATAACGGTCTGGGGAAATGGGCAGTTCATTCTGCATCCAATAGAAAAAGCTGGAAACCTGTCTCAGCATCTGTGCAGGGAGAAACAGAGTTAACATTTTGAATCCAACATGATGCTCAAAACATTTCTTCTTAAGGCCCAGAAGCCTGAAGTCTTCCAAGTATTCTTGGAGGAGTTAGACTTCATTCCCTATCCAAAACTCAGTAAGAAGCCTTACAACACCAGGTTAAAATCTAACAGCTTTATCTGGAATCACAAGCTTTTGGAGTATTGCTCCTTCAACAAGTGAGCATTACCTGATAAAGGAACAGCTCAAGATTCCAAATAAACCTGTTGGACTTTAACCTGATGTTGTGAGATTTCTTACTGTGCCCACCCCAGTCCCAACACCGGCATCTCCACATCGTGGCTATCCAGAACAGAGACAGCCAAATCAGGACCAAGCAATGATTGGAGGCCTGTATTCAAAATCACCAGACCTAGCAACAAAACAGTGGGTTAAACTGAAAAGGGGGAGGCTTGAGAAAGAGACCTGGGAATGTGGCATGTGTGTGAGTCTGTGTGTGCGTGAGTCTGTGTGTGTGTGTGTGTGTGTGTGTCAATAAACCAACTCTTTACATTTCATCTCACCTTGTGTTTGCTGTGCAATTACAGATAAAAGTTTATGTATTAGTCACAAGTAAGTCTGACATTAACACAACAATGAAGTTACTGTGAAAATCCCTGAGTCATCACACTCCAGCGCCTGTTTGGGTCAATGCACCCTAAACAGCACGTCTTTCAGACTGTGGGAGGAAACCAGGGCACCCAGGGAAAGCCCATGCAGACATGGGGAGAACATGCAGACTCTACACAGACAGCGACCCAAGCAAGGAATTGAACCCGGGTCTCTGTTGCTGTAAGGTAGCAGCACTAACCCAACGTGCCGCCCCTGTGCTAACTCAGGTTTTAGAGAAGTTGGAACATTTCCAGGGTTGGGGAAATTAGCTGCCATTGTTAAAGGGGGAAATCAGAATTTAAAAAACACCTTTGTGTTTACAGACAGGTCGAGACCAGGAAGATCTGGGTATTAAGTGGACTCTTTCACTCCTGCCTGTGACATTAATATAGAGAATATTGGCTCTGTGTCTGTGTACTTTACAGTTACTGCCTCCTGCAGCTTTTTGTGGGTGCGGGATGTAGTTTCAGAATTCTCTGTGTGAAGAAGTGTTTGAATTTCTTTTCTTGGACGGCTGAGCTCTGATTGGATGATTATCTTCCTTGTTATCAAAAACCTCAATCCAGAAAAAGTGGTAAAATCAGGGAAATGAGGAGATGATCCCAAACATGTTCTCCTATTGGATAGCAGCAAAGGTTACAAGGTTTGTGCCAATATTCCCAGGAGTTTTGCAAGAGTAAAGTTGGGAATAAATGCTTCCACTGGCAAATGGCTGAGTGACCAGGAGACAGAAGGGGGAAATTTTCCTGTCCCACCCACTATGGGGATTGTAGCGGGCGGGGAGAGGGGCGTCTGTGATAAGTCTTTGGAGACAGAGGTCCCTTCACCGGAATCCCTTTATTTACAAACACAGAGTGCTCGCAGTCAGCAGTCTACCTCCGGGAGTGCCAGAGGAACTGACAAACCCAGTTAAAGACAAGTAAAAGACTCCCTGATTGGCTCATCAATTAACTCCCAGAGTTCATCTTCCAATTGGCCAATCTCAAAGGACAATGCAAATCCCCAGGAGGGATTTTCCGGTTTGTGGGGGGGTTGTGGGGGGGTTGGGGGGGGCCAGAAAATCTGCCCAATGTTTACAACAGTCGATGAAAGGAGCAGAGAAGGAGTTGAGGAGAATGTTTACAATCTGTTGCCCCAAAGGGCAAAGGAAACAGATTCAAATAGTAACTTTCAAAAGGAAATTGGGTAAATACTTGATAAAAGGGAATAAAACTGGAACTGAGTAAGGGGAGTGAGATTAATGAGATAATTCTTTCACAGAGCCAACACGGATGCAATGGATCAAATGGCCTCCTTCTGTTTTGTCTGATTCCCTGTTTCGACACATTCACATTAAGATTTAACCTGTAAGGATTCAAACCTAAAAAACAATTTAAAAATAGACACCCAGAAACAAAAATACATGAGTTGCTGCCCATACTCTGATCTGATTGGTTCTGGATGTCATGTGATAGAACACATAAAGCTCGGGATCTGATTGGCCAATTCTTCATGTAGTTACTGTGCATCAATCAGTAATGCTGGAGGCACTGTCTGTGATTCCAGCCCCACTGCATCTTCCTATCACTGATAAAGAACATCCTTCACTGATTAAACCAGATGAAATATATACAAAATGTGTTTGGCTATAATACACAGGGATTGCTCTTTCCCAGTGAGCAGTGGAAGCTGTCACACTGCATACCTTCAAGGCACAGTCAGATTTCTCTTTTACGAGGGAGTCGAGTATCATGGTGGTGGGTGGGGGACTGCTGGAGATAGTGGGCAGAAAGAAAGTGGAGCTGAGGCTGCAATTCAATCAGCCACGATCTGACTGAATGGTGGAGCAGGATTTTTCTTGTGATTTATTATTGTCACATATATTAGTATGCAGTGAAAAATATTGTTTCTTGCATGCTTCACAGACAAAGCATACCGTTCATAGAGAAGGAAAGGAGAGAGTTCAGAATGTAGTGTTACAATCATAGCTAGGGTGTAGGGAAAGATCAACTTAATGCGAGGTAAGTCTATTCAGAAGTTTGACAGCAGCAGGGGAGAAGCTGTTCTTGAGTCGGTTGGTGCATGACCTCAAACTTTTGTATCTTTTTCCTGAAAGAAGAAGGTGGAAGAGAGAATGTCCGGGATGCGTGGGGTCCTTAATTATGTTGGCTGCTTTGCCGAGGTAGCGGGAAGTGTAGACAAGGTCAATGGATGGGAGGCTGGTTTGTGTGATGGATTGGGCTACATTCCTGACCTTTTGTAGTTTCTTGCGGTCTTGGGAAGAGTAGGAACCCATACCAAACTGTGATACAACCAGGAAGAACGCTTTCTATGGGGCATCTGTAAACATTGTGAGAGTCATAGCAGACATGTCAAATTTCCTTAGTCTTCTGAGAAAGTAGAGGCATTGGGGTCTTTCGTAACTACAGTGTCAGCATAAGAGGACCAGAATATGTTGTTGGTGATCTGGACCCCTAAAACCTTAAGCTTTCAACCCTTTTTAATTTATCTACATTGATGTAGACAGAGGCACATTCTCATTTACGCTTCCTGAAATCGATGACAATCTCCTTCATTTTGTTGAGATTGAGGGAGAGATTATTGTTGTCACACCAGTTCACCAGATTCTCAAGCTCATTCCTGTACTCTGTCTCATCATTGTTTGAGATCTGACCTAATATGGTGCTGTCATCAACAAACTTGAAAATTGAATTGGAGGGGAATTTGGCCACACAATCATAGGTGTATAAGAAGTATAGTAGGGGGCTGAGAACACAGCCTTGTGGGGCACCGGTATTGAGGATGATCATGGAGGAGGTATTGTTCCCTACCCTTACTGATTGTGGACTATGAGTTAGGAAGTTCAGGATCCAGTCACAGAGGGTAGTGCCAAGATTCAGGCCATGGAGTTTGGAGATGAGTTTTGTAGGAATAATGGTGTTGAATGTTGAGCTGTAGTCAATAACTAGAAGTCTGTCATAGGTGTTCTCGTTATCTAGGTGTTCCAGGGTTGAGTGTGGGGTCAGGGAAATGGTGTCTGCTGTGGACTGTTGCAGTGATAGGCAAAGTCCGGAAGGCTGGAATTAACTCGTGCCGTGACTAGCCTTTGGAAGCATTTCATAACGATGGATGTCAGAGCCACCGGATGATAGTTTTGTGGCTTCATGGCCAATGGTTTCATAGTTATCAGTAGATTCTTAATTCCAGAGATTTTTTATTGAATTCAAATTTCACCATCTGCCGTGATGGGATTCAAACCTGGGTAACCAGAACATCTCAAAAACTGAAAATGCTGGAAAATCTCATCAGGTCTGTCAGTGTCTGTGGAGAGAGAGATCAGAGCCATTGACTTGACTCTGGATGATCAATTTCAGTGAAGCCTCCCTGTCTCTACGCTCCAATCTCTCGCTCTGAAGGTCAATGTACCCTTCACCCACTTCACTGCCTGCTGTACCCACACCAGCCGCTGGTGCACAAAGACAACAGGTCTCACTGAGTACCCACCACTCTCAGTTTACACCCATTCAAGCAATAATCTGAATTTATTTCCATTTAGACATTGGGGGAGGGGCAGCTCTGATCTTGGGTCAATGTCCCTCAGTAACCTTTAACCTCCAGGAATCGCTCAGTGACCACTGTCTCCCCCTGGTGGTTAAATCAGTCCCGCGGGGGCCGCTGGGATTCCGGGCAGTGGGTGGCGCGCGGGGGCCGCTGGGATTCCGGGCAGTGGGTGGCGCGCGGGGGCCGCTGGGATTCCGGGCAGTGGGTGGCGCGCGGGGGCCGCTGGGATTCCTGGCAGTGGGTGGCGCGCGAGGGCCGCTGAGATTCCTGGCAGTGTGTGGCGCGCGGGGGCCGCCGGGATTCCTGGCAGTGGGTGGCGCGCGGGGGCCGCTGGGATTCCGGGCAGTGGGTGGCGCGCGGAGGCCGCCGGGATTCCTGGCAGTGGGTGGCGCGCGGGGGCCGCTGGGATTCCGGGCAACGTTAGTTGAGTGCTAGGCTTCAGGCCTCGGGTCTCGAGTGTATCCGCCCGGGCGGACACCGCGGTTATGCGGAAGTCAGGCGCCGCCCGCGGAAAAGGAGCGAGAGGAGGAAACGGTGTCGTGGAGCCCGGAGGTGGAGGTTTGCCTCTTCCACGCCATGTTGGGACACAAACCAGCGGGAGGACAGAGACTCCCCTCACCCCCCCGACCCCAAACCCACACCTCCAAACTCCGACCCCCACCCCCTGACCAAACGCCACTCTTCACCCCCACTCCCAAACCCAAACACCCACCTCACCCCCACCCCACCACAACCCCCTTTTGCGGAGACCCCCCCCCGCACCCAAATGCCCCCATCTCCGGGACACCCCCCAACCCAAAGCCCCTTCTCACACTCAAACACCCTCCCACAAGCAAATACCCCTTCTGGGTACCTCCCAGCCCCTCCCCAAACCTCCCCCCTCCCACCCAAACAGCCCATTCCCCAGAGACTCCCAAACTAGCCCTCCAAACATTCACCCCACCTCCTCATCCCCAGATAGCCCCCTTTCCATCTCTTGTGACTCGCACTCACTGCTGCCTGCCCCCCCTCCCCTGGCTCCAGCTCACCCTAAGGCTGGGGCCGTGGCTGCTCTGCCCATCCCTGCACTTCTGGACAGGCAGCAAAGAGCCCCTGGGAAAGTGAGCTGTGAGGAGGGCACAGAGAGCCTGGCAGGGATCTGATTGGATTTGTTATTGTCACGTTTATTAACATACAGTGAGAAATATTGTTTCTTGTATGCTATACAAAGCACACATTCGTAGAGAAGGAAATGGGAGAGTGCAGCATGTAGTGTTACATCATAGCTAGGGTTTAGAGAAAGTTCAACTTAATGCAAAATAAGTTCATTCGAAAGTCTGACAGCGGCATGGGAGAAACTATTCTTGAGTTGTTGTTACATGACCTCAGGCTTTTGTGTCTTTTTCAGGCGGAAGAGAGAATGTCCAGGGTGCACGGGGTTCTTAATTACGCTGGCTGCTTTGCCGAGGCAGCGGGAAATGTAACAGAGTCAGTGGATGGGAGACTGGTTTGCGTGATGGATTGGGCTACGTTCACGACCTTTTGTAGTTTCTTGCGGTCTTGGGCAGAGTAGGAGCCATACCGAGCTGTGATACAACCAGAAAGAATGCTTTCTGTGGTACATCTGTAAAAGTTGGTGAGAGTCGTAGCTGATATGCCAAATTTCCTTAGTCTGCTGAGAAAGTAGAGGTATTCGTGGGCTTTCTTAACCACAGTGTCGGCATGGTGGGGGGGGACCAGGCCAGGTTATTGGTGATCTGGACACTAAAAACTTGAAGCTCTTGACCCTTTCGATTTTGTATCTGTTGATATAAACAGGGGCATGATCTCCACAACGCTTCCTGAAGTTGATAACAGTCTCCCTTGTTTTGTTGACATTGAGGGAGTGATTATTGTCACTGCACCAGTTCACCAGATTCTGGAGTGGTTAATGTTTGGATTAAGGGAAATGTGAACTTGTTCATTTTGGCAGGAATAGAAAGACAAACAACTGTTTAAATTGAGAAATTACAGAGGGATCTGGGTGATTCGGTGCATGAATAACATGAAGTTATTATTCAGCCATTGATGAGGAAGGTAACTGGAATGATGGGACATAAAATGTAAGGACAGTTTGTTGCAGCTGTGGCATCTCAGTGAGTCCACATCTGGAAGGCCGTGCATGGTTTTGGTCTCTGTACATAATATAGGATATACTTGTCTTGGAGATTAGACACACTCGGTTGATTCCTGAGATGAGAGGATTGTCCTATGAGGAAATAGTTTCTGAAGTTTAGGAGGATGGATGTGAGTTTATTGAAATGTATAAAGCTCTGAGAGAGATTATGTCAATGCTGAGAGAATGTTTCCCTGACTGGGGGGCAGTTCATAGTCTCAGGATAAGGGGATAATCATTTCAGGCTGAGATGAAGAGAAGATGGTAAATACTCGGAATTCTCAAACACAGGGAGCTGTGATGCACAGTCGTTAAATACATTCACGATGGATCGATAAATTTTCAGAGCGTAAGGGAATAGGGCAATTCTGGGATGAGGTGGGAAAGTGGAGTGAGGCTGATTCTTCATGATCTAATTGAATAGCAAAATAAGCTTGGGGGGCCAAATGGCCTCCCTGTGCTCCTGCTATCTGATTCATTATGTGCTGAAGTGGCTGCAGGTGATAGGTTAGAGACTGAAGGTGATAATATAAAATTTCTCACCTCTGAGTTGGAAAATAACTGTGCAATATCTGTGTGATACCGAGAGAGTGCAACGTTAAACAAAATATTTGTTGATGTTAAAGATCCAAGGCACAATTCAAAGTTGAGCAAGTGAGTTTTCCCTGGGTTAATATTCCTTCCGTCACTGACAACACCAGAATCAGGTGGACTGGTTGGTTAGTTCAGTGTGAGTAACAGCCACTATGTCTCACTCTCTCTCTCTCCAGGGGTAAATCGACACTTCCACATGATTTGTATCCGGGATAAATTCAGTCAGAATATCGGACGCCAAGTCTCCTCCAGAATAGTGTGGGACCATCTGAATGTCATGTATGACATGCAGGCACTGGTAAGGAGCTGCAGGGAATGAATGTGTTGTGGGTCTGTTGAGTTGAGGACTTGCATGGTAACTGTTCAGGTAACTATCACAGTATTTTGTACGGGTCAATCTTTCTCGACACTGCGTACATTCTGCAGGATATAGAGCACAGAAACAGGTGCTTTGCTTCACAAACCATTGAATCCTTACAGGCAAAAAGAGGCCGTCAAATCTTCACCAACTCTCTCAAAGGGCATCCCACCCAGGCCCTCTGCCCTATCCCCGTGCCATGGCCAATTAACCTAACCATGGGAGGAAATCAGAGCACCCAGAGGAAACTCATGCAGACACAGGGAGAATGTGCAAACTTCACACAGATGGTGACCCGAAGCTGGAATCAAACCTGGGTCCCTGGTGTTGTGAGGCAGCAGTGCTAACCACTGTACCACCAGTCATCTAGACTGTTTATCCTGGATAAACAGTATCTCAATGTCACGTGTCCTGCGCTGTGACAGAACAGTATCTTTGGTTCTGTATTGTTGCCTCTTGAATTCAAAACAATCCTCAAAATTAAGCCTGCCCCTAACTCTGAATCCCACAAGGAGATATCGGGACAGGACCAAAATCTTTCTCAAAGAAATAATGTTTAAGGAATGTCTTACAGGTGGAGGGGGTTAGGGAGTAAATTCTGTTAGTGAGGGAGCTCACCCCAGAATTCTCCATTTCCCTGAGTCCAGTCTCCTGAACATTCCCTTCCCTCCTGTCCTTTGTCTTGCTCTCACTACCCACATCCTGCAGGCTGGGATTTCTGGAATACCTCAGGTCCTGTAAAACTTTACAGACACTAGGTAGCTGCAAGTTGCTGTTGGAACCAGTGGAGCTTTGGGGGTTTTTAAAGAGATAAACTAACTGTTTTCTGTGCCAACAGAAATTTGCATTTGTATAGTACTGTCAACATAGCAAACTGGCCCCCAGGCTTCACTGGTGTATCTCTTGCTTTGCATTCCTGTAACACATTTTGCAAAATCCTTCCATGTCAAAGACATTAGAACTGTTATTTTCTGATTTTAAATTCTCTTCTTATCTGATGTTTTCCAGCATGAATCGGAAATCCTCCCTTTCCCAAATAGCGAGCGGAATTTTGTTCTCCCTGAAGACATTATACATGAAGTGAAAGAAGGTACAGAGATATAAGCGTGGCTTTATTCTCACATGCCCAAGCCAGTTGCCCCAGTTGTGGATGATGTGCACCCCCCCCTTCCCCCAGTCATCAGCAGTGTGGCCTCTGACTCCCTCCAGACTGGCATCTGGAAAACTCACATTCTAACTTGCCTCAGTCACAATCCTTCACAGCAGAAGCAGCAAATGGCCACTTGCCTGTCTGTGTTGTGTCTGTCCTCCCCCTTATTAGTCACAAAGTCATATCAGTATGTGACCTTGCAGGAAATAGCTAGAGTCACAGATCAGAGACCATTGCTTTTTGAAAACAGTTTAATTTTGTTCTATTAATTTATTCCAAATGATTCTACACTCTAGTTTCTTTATCCTCAATTGTTCTATATCCCGGCAGGGCTGCTATACTCACACATTATGTAGAGATGCCGGTGTTGGAATGGGGTAAACACAGTAACACAGCGCAGAGTCGCTGAGCAGAGACTGATAGCCAAATTCTGCACACATGAGGACGGTCTTAACAGGGATCTTGCTTCATGTCACACTATCTGTAACCCCCATGACTTGCCAGGGTTAGCAAAAAACCTCACTTACTGTGCTGTCTGGAGACAATACACATCTCTTTAACCTGTGCTCAGTGCTTTTTCAACTCACATTGTTAGCCACTTTAAGACTTGAATAGCAGGTTAGGTGTAAAGATTTGCATTCTAATCAGTAAGCTGTAAACTATCTGTGCTGATATGAGACCAGAATACCTCATTCACTTGACAAAGAGGGTAACCTCGAAAGCTTGTGACTTTACTATTAAATAAATCAATTGGACTTAAACCTGGTGTTGTCAGACTTCTTACTGTACTCCCACATGGGAATTGTTCAGCACGCACCAATCACATTCTGCATGACTGATCACTTCTAGGGGGTGGGTGGGTTATTGGTCACTTTGGTCCATGTTTTGGTTTCTAAATGTACTTTGAGTTCACAGATATTTTAATTATCTTCACAGGAAAGAGCATAGCGGAGGAGGAGCTGAAGGATGAACACAAGGAAGAGTTGCTGGAGCAGCCACTGGCTGAAGAGGGTGAGTACCCAGGGCGCTGGTCTCACTATGAACTATAACTCTGTCTGCTCTGACTGGAGACATGTGTATTAATACAAGGCTCTGCTTTCCATCCTGGGTGACTGAATCGAATGAGACTCATTCAACACTCAGTGTTAAAAGACACAAAGAAGTATTGGAACTGGAACCTGGAGCGGGGGATGGGGCCAAAGGGAGGAGGTGGACATCTCCTTCCCCTGGGAGTGAGGTCTCCAGGAGGGACTGTACTGACCCTCTGACAGTGCGGCGCTCCCTCAGCGCTGACCCTCTGACAGTGCGGCGCTCCCTCAGCGCTGACCCTCTGACAGTGCGGCGCTCCCTCAGCGCTGGCCCTCTGACAGTGCGGCGCTCCCTCAGCGCTGACCCTCTGACAGTGCGGCGCTCCCTCAGCGCTGACCCTCTGACAGTGCGGCGCTCCCTCAGCGCTGACCCTCTGACAGTGCGGCGCTCCCTCAGCGCTGACCCTCTGACAGTGCGGCGCTCCCTCAGCGCTGATTTATTTTTGGTTCTTGCCTCTCCAGGAAACATGAAGCTGGTGGAGAAAGCGGCGATGAAGGAGAAAGTGCTGCTGGCTGGGGAGGCTGCCACAAAAGAGGTAATCGACAAGAGGAAAAGGAACAGAGCAACTGCCAACCTGTTGAGTGTGAACAGTAACCCGTCCAGCCCGAGCGGCGCCAAGCGCCGGCGGGTTTAGATATGGCAGCCGGTGTCTCGAACAATTGTGGACAGATCGGCTCGTTGGGAATCTGCGGCCAATCCACGACCCTGTATGAGAGAGAGAGAGACTCATTGCAACTGTGAACAGCAACTGCAGAACGGGTGTAAGATGCTGATATGCAGCTGGTCAGTTTCTCATTGAGATTGCTGTAATGTGACTGTATAAGGAGCACAGACTGAGCTGTCCTGAGCCCCACAGCACCCGTCTCTCATCCTCTTGCTGGTCTGATTTGTCGGTTAGCGTGCAGGATGCTGCAAGGAACCTTTCAATGCTGTTTTCAAGTTGTTTTTCCAATGGCTGCAATGTCAGACCGGAAGTTAACTTGTCACGAACTCTGTAAGGAACAGTTTTGCCCCTTTTCCCAGAACTTTCTAAATCCTGGGATGGACTCTTGTGGGGTGTTGTCTTCCATTTTAGCTTTATTCAGTTCATTCTCGATTCCATTTTACGTTATGTTTGTGAGTCCATTTTTCAAGAGTTTCAGATTAAAATCAGTTTGAAGATGTATTTTTGCTTATGATGTAAATCTGCTGTGCTGCTGGTATGTGAAATCAGACTGAATTCGTGGAGAACGTGCTTCATTGAATCAGAGAGATGTTTATCTGATTGACGTGGTTCTGTGTCCAGGGAGTACATTTGATCAGTGCTTCAGTCTGTAGCTGGTGGCCTGTCTTAGGAAAATATTTTGAACTGGTTTAACTTGGTGTAAGGCCCAGTTTAAATTTAAAAATAACTCATTCTTGTGAGACAGAATGGATTTTCATATAATTGTGTTCCAGAAGGTAGTTTGGTTTACACCATTTACTAACTTTTATATGAATCAGACTTAAAATTCCCACTAAGCAGATCTATTGGCTGATTGGCCTCTTGCATTCTCGCATTGAACGATTTTAATGATAACATTCTTAATAATGACTGTCATACATTAACACATTCTCTGGGTCTTTAAACTCTCTATTTGGTGAGTTAAATTCTGATGTATCCATTTTAAAACCATTTGTTAAACATTTTTAAATTATTTCAAGGGATGCGGGTGTGACTGGGCCAGTGGCTAGTAACCCCTGATTGAATTACCTGGGCCATTTCAGTCAACCACGTTGCTTTCAGTTTGGAGTCACATGTAGGCCAGACCAGGTAAGGATGGCAGGTTTTCACCTCAGCTGGGCTTATAATTGATAATGATTTCATGGTCATTCAGATTTTTTATTGAATTTAAATTTCACCACCATCAGTTGGGATTTGAACTCCAGCACCCCAGAGAATTACCCTGCGTCTCTGATTACTAGTCCAATATCACCATACTACTAGCTCGCCTGTATTTCTGTAACCCTGGATATTTGAGAAATCTTTGTGTTATCAACGGATACCTCACTCATGATCCACTCAAGATCTCCCAGGTTTTATCTCCACCTTGCTGTTGGCCTAGCCAGCTGTCAGTCCCCAACTTGTGGAGATACGGGACTCTCCTGTGGGTCAGCTGTCACTTATCTGGATGCAAGTTGTCTTCCTGTTAGAGTAAATCTCTATGACACCAATCATTTGCATTTATATTTCATCTTGAATGTGATAATTCCTCCCAAGGGGCTTGAATGAAGAGAACTTATGCCCAAAGAGAGAGAATGCTGGAAAATTTCAGCACACCTGGCAGCATCTGTAAGGATGTGGGAATGCTGGTGTTGGACTAGGACTCTCAGATGCTGCAGAGCTGCTAAGATCTTCCAGCATTTTCTCTTCTGGTTTCCGATTCCAGCATCTGCAGTAATTGGTTTTTAAGCAAAGTTTATACCCAAATTATTAACATCTCTATCTTGCAGCTTATTAATCTTCCACAGAACATTTCCCTAGATACAGCCCTGGAACAAAAACTCACTCAGCAGCCAAAAAGCAGAATTAATATCAAAAAATCTGTCTGAACTCTTTGCTTACAGGCATAATCACTTTTCCAAATGTGGCACTGCATTGCGACGGGAACGGAATAACATGTCCAACAGATCCGCAATGGGACTTCAGGTTGCGAGAGATCCAAATGAGGAAATAGGTTTCATTATTGTGATAAACTCCAGAAGTTGCTTGGGGAATCTTGTATAAGATCTTAATTGATAAAGGGACTATGGGAAAAGGCAGGAGAAAGGGGATGAGAAAAATATCAGCCATGATTGAATGCTGGAGCAGACGCGATGGGCTGAGTGATCTAATGCTGCTCCTATGTCTTATGAATCACTGATTGACCTCCCTGTAGGACTCATTGAATGGTGACAAGGTAAAGGGAAGATTTTGGTAACCCTGCTCACCAGATCCTGGTAAGCCTGTATCGTTCAGTTTGTGCAGTGCCATTTTTTCGGAATTTGGAGCCATATGACGCAAGTATTGAGGATTGGCCACAATACACTGGGAGAACAAAGTACTTCCTCCGGACTAACAAATAGGAGATAACTGGCAAAAGGTCATCCCACTGACTGTGTGTGTGTGGCTGCAACATTCAGTATTATAAAAAGTCTGATGTATCCAGCCACCCAAACTCCAAGACCTTTGATGAATTGGTGGAAATGGGGTAAACCATTATGATGTTAAAGCTTCTGTGGTTTTGCAATGGTACAGATTCAATGCAACAAGTAGATTTGCAGGGGAAACAGTGCTGTAATTCTAGATACGACTAAGAAAACTGGTGAAGCATTGTGAATACGATCCAGCATTACTGGAAATGCTGAGAGACCATTTAGTATGTAGCATAAATGATCGAGCACTTCAAAGATAGCTTTTGACAAAGCCAACCCTAGATTTTAAAAAACTACAGAGCTGGCCTTATTGTGTGGAACTGAGGAAAAGTGCACAGGATCTGCAAGAATCTATAGATAACAATGTCCTTAGATTGTGCCCCCTACAATAGACCCAGGTCCCCAATTGAACACACTCCTGACCCTAAGTCTTGGACAAGGAAATGGAAAAAGTCAGAAAAGTGGCTCCAACACTGAGGAACACAATGGAGTTAAAATTGTCCCTTGACCTCTGAAATTATGGAAAGTTCATTCCAAACTTGGCAAGCTTACTGGCATTCCTACATATTTTGTTGAAAGGCATCAGAAGAGGGTGTGGAGAGAGCCACAGGAGGATGCTTCTCTGAGGGTCAAGCATTAATTGGGTAACGTGTTGACCCATTTCAACCCAGAAAGGCCTTGGTCAAAACATGTGCGCCTCTCCATTTGGAATGGATGCAGTACTGTCATATCAATGGAGCATTGGGATGAAATGCCTGATTGCATCTGCCTCTGGAACATTAGCTAAAGCAGAAATAAAGTACATGCAGGTTGAAAAGGCAATGGTCTTCGCAGTGAAGGAATTCCATCAATATGTGTATGGTCAACACTTTGCCATCATAGCAGATTGCAAGCTTCTGTAGGGCCTTTTTTCCAAACACCAAATGATTCCTCCCATATCATCAGCCCACATACAGCAATTATCACCTTGAAACATAGACCAAGAACACAAATCATCAGCGCAGTCACCTCAAGTCACCTATCTTTGCCCACAAGTTTACCTTCACCACCAAAAATGGACAAAGTCATAATGGCATTAATTTTATGGATACCTTACCAATTTTAGCAAAAGAATTAAGACTTGGACTCAGAGTGATCCCACATTGGCAAAATTAAGTTGTGTAATATTAAATGGAGGAATACAAATATGTCCGGCACAAATGCGATAAAGTATCCGGAATTAAGCACAGAAGACAGCATTATTGGGAGCCTGGATACTTATCCCACATCCTGCCCAAGCATAATTCATATGCCGTCATATGAATTATGACGGCATTCATAATGCCGTCTCGGCACATCAAAAATCAAGATGTTAGTGAGAAGCTATGTCTATGGCCCAGAGTGGGTGGTGACATAGAGATAGTAAAAACATGCAGAAGTGTCAAGAAAATCTGAAGGCACAATCAGTAGCTTCCCTACACCATGGGAATGACCAGGAAGACCGTAGGTTTGGGTGCGAGTGAATTTTGCAGGACCATTTATTGACTCAATGTTTCTGATACTAATCAATGCTCACTTTAAGTGGATGGAAGTGCATCAAGTGACACCCACCACACTGCATGATAGACTTGGGCAATATTTTAGTACTCATGGATTCCCAGAAATTTTTGTGATGGACAGTGGAACCCCATTCACCAGTAGGGAATTTAGGACACTTAAGGGAAAAATTGGAGTACAACATATCTGCACAGCTTCTTAACATCATCATCAAATGGATTAGTGGAGTGAGCAGTCCAAGTTTTCAAAAGGGAAATGAAGAAACAGACTGTGATCTGTAAACACAACATTTTAATTACACAGCAATGCCACACAGCTTTAGCCCCAGCCAAATTAGTGACAGACACCTACAGACCAGGCTCAGCATAGCCTTCCTGAACTTAAATGGAAGAATTAAATCCAAAGATGTGCATGGTAGGTTGATTGGCCATGCTAAATTGCCTCTTAATATCCTGAGATGCGTAGGTTAGAGGGATTAACGGGTAAATGTTAGGGGTATGGGAGTAGGGCCTGGGTGGCATTGTGTTCAGTTCAGAATCGATGGGCCGGATGGCCTCTTTCTGCACTGTAGGGTTTCTATGATTCTACAATTTTCTATGAACTGAAGAATAGCAAAAAACCCAAAAAAAAGGGACCAAAATAGATTCAAAGCTTAGAAGTTTTCAACAGAAGACATGGTCTAAGTGTAAAACTTTGAAGGCAGCACCCCATGGATACCAGGAACACACTTACAAGAATAGGGCCAATGTCCTTTACGCTAGGGGACAAGATCCTAAGAAGCGTGTAGACGACCTATTCTATTGGGATTTATTGATGGAAGTAGCTAATACAATCAGCATGCCATCTGGGATCCCAAAAACACTGAGGAAATACAAAGCAACTCAACCAAAGAAAGGCTCAAAAACAGCCTATGAGATTTCGGACTTTGAAATGCAAACAGAAGCAGCAGAATCCCAGCCAGGAGTTGTCACTGAGGAAGAATCCATCTTTAGTGATACTTCGACAGTCATCCAGAAAGAGACACTCACTGATGTGATATACCCGACCTGACCAGGCAGAGCGTGAAATACAGAAGGCTGGGAGCCAAAATAGGAAGACAGCCCTGGCAGTCAAAGGACAAGGAAGAACCCTTGGACTCGGAGGGGAGAGGGTTATGATAACCCCAGGACTTACACGGGGAATTATTGATTGAACTCCCTGTCAGACTCATTGAATATGAGATCTCTGGGGATTGGTAATTAACTCACCAGGTAGACCCAGTTTACTGAGCCCTGCATAAAGCAGGCCCCTGAGTGGGTCTGTTATTGTATTGTCCCAATTGGGACCTGTTGAGCATTTTGATGCAGCATAATTTGTGCAAACAAAAACAGAAAATATAAGAAAACTTCAGATCTTACAGCATCTGAAAAGGGAGCGCCGCGCTGTCGGAGGGTCGGCACCGAGGGAGCGCCGCGCTGTCAGAGGGGTTTCTGGCCAATGATGTATGGATCTTACTCTTCACATATTGGCTACCACATTTCCTGCATTGTGCTGGGCCACTTGATTGGCTGTTAAGTTGTTTGGAATGTCCTGAGATGGTGCTATGTAAGGATAGGCAACAACACCTCCTCCTCCATCATCCTCAATATGGTGCCCACAACACTGGTGTTCTAAGCCCCCTGCTATACTCCTTATACACCTATAACTGGCCAAATTCCCCTCCAACTCAATTCTCATGTTTGCTGATGACATCATCATAATAAGCTGGATCTCAAACAACGATGAGACAGAGTAGAGGAATGAGACAGAGAATGTGATGAACTGGTGCAGTGACAATAATCTTTCCCTCAATGTCAACAAAACAAAGGAGATTGTCATTGACTTCAGAAAGTATAATGGAGAACTTGCCCCTATCTGCATCAATTGGACAAAGTAAAAAGAGTCGAGAGTTTCAAGTTTTTAGGTGTCCAGATCACCAACAATCCTGTCCTGGTTCCCTCCCCGCTCCCCCCACAATGCCAACACTATAGTTAAAAAAGCCCACCAACACCTCTATTTTCTCAGAAGACTAAGGAAATTTGGCATGTCAGCTACAACTCTCACCAATTTTTATAGATCCATAGAAAGCGTTCTTTCTGGTTGTATCACAAGTTGGCATGGGCTTCTGCTCTGCCCAAAAACTCAAGAAACTACAAAGAAACATGAATGAAGTTCAGTTCATCGTTCAAACCAGCCTCCCAGCCATTGACTCTGTTAACACTTTCCGTCGCCTCGGCAAAGCAACCAACATAAGTAAGGATCCCATGCATCCCGGACATTCTCTCTTTCTCCATTTTCCGTCAGGAAAAAGATACAAAAGTCTGAGGTCATGTACCAACCGATTCAAGAACAGCTTCTTCCCTGCTGCTATCAGACTTTTGAATGGACCCACCTCGCATTAAACTGATCTTTCTCTACACTATAGCTATAACTGTCACACTACATTCTGCACTCTCTCCTTTTCTTCTCTATGAATGGTATGCTTTGTCTGTATAGAGAGCAAGAAACGATACTTTTTACTGTACATTAATACATACAGCAATAAATCAAATCCTTCATCATTACAAACGTTTTTACAAGTTGCTGTCATGAGATTTGAGCTCTCAACCTCTAGTTAAAAACCTTGCCTCATTAGTTTAAATTCCTGTCCTCAGAAGTAGTCTGTAATGTTTGAAGAATGTGAATTGGAGCATGCCCTGAATGAGTTGAAATCATCTTATTGTGAGTCCTTCACACTGTTTGTATCATTCAGGCACAATCTCCTCTGTCATATCCCACACAACTATGATACAACTTTCCACTTTCATGCAATTTCACTCTCTTAGTGGCTAAGAGCTGATCCAGAGTTATGCTGGAAGCTGTGTGGTATTATTAATCACATGAGGAGCCGAGAACCATAGAATCATAAAATCCCTACAGTGCAAAAGAGGCCATTTTGTCCTTCATGACTGCATCAATTCTCTGACAGAGTATCTTACCCACACCCACTACCCTACCTTATCCCTCTAATCCTCCACACTTACCGTGGCTAATCCCATCTAACCTAACATTTTGGGACATTAAAGGACAATTTAGCATTGCCAATCCATCTAATCTGCACATTTTTGAATTGTAGGAGGAAACTGGAATATCTGGAGAAAACGCAGACACTGGGAGAACGTGCAAACTCCACACAGACAGACACCCAATTCAAGAATTGAACCTGGGTCCCTGGCGCTGTGAGGCAGCAGTGCTAACCCACTGTGTCACCGTGCTGCCGGAATCAAATCCGGGTCCCTGGCACTGTGAGACAGCAGTACTAATCGCTGTACCACCTTGCTGCCGGGAATTGAATCTGGGTCTCTGGTGCTGTGAGACAGCAGTGCTAACCACTGTGCTGCTGGGAATCGAACCCGGGTCCCTGACGCTGTGAGACAGCAGTGCTAACCCACTGTGTTATCGTGCCACCCCCTGGGAATCGAACCCAGGTCCCTGACACTGTGAGGCAGCAGTGCTAATCCACTGTATCACTGTGCCCCCGGAAATCGAACCTGGGTCCCTGGTGCTGTGAGACAGCAGTGCTAACCCACTGTGCCACTGTGCAGCCTGGAATTGAACCCGGGTCCCTGGCACTGTGAGGCAGCAGTGCTAATCCACTGTGTTACCGTGCCACTCCCCGGGAATCGAACCCGGGTCCCTGGTGCTGTGAGACAGCAATGCTAACCCATTGTGTCACCGTGCCACTCCCCGGGTCCCTGGCACTGTGAGGCAGCAGTGCTAATCCACTGTGTTACTGTGCCACTCCCCAGGAATTGAACCTGGGTCCCTGGGACTGTGAGGCAGCAGTGCTAATCCACTGTGCTGCCGTGCCCTGGGAATCGAACCCGGGTCTCTGGCGCTGTGAGACAGCAGTGCTAACCCACTGTGTCACTGTGCCCCTGGGAATTGAACCCGGGTCCCTGGCGCTGTGAGACAGCAGCGCTAACCCACTGTGTCACTGTGACACTCCCATTGTTTACTTAGCAATAGTGCAAAATACTGTTGACTTAAACTGGGTCAGGTCCACACACACATCTCCAAAAACCATAGTTGCAATCATTAATATCAAATAAATGGTTGATTTTGAGCAGTAAAGACTCCCATGTAATATTGCAGTCCTAACACGGCCATGAGGATTCCCACACTTTGACAGTTCTATAATCTGGGTGTGCTCCTTGCCTATGGTCCGCTGATTCTCACTTCTGAGCCTCTTTCTTGGCAACGTTTTGTCAATGATAGTTTCCCGTTTTCTCCCATTCTCAGGGACAGATCCCAAATCTACCTCAGACTGAATGGGAATCAAATGTACACAGTGACTTGCATTCGGGACCACACGCCAGCCATCTGAGCTAACAGGCGCTCCAGAGTGAGTTTAGAAACCAGTGACGTATCAGCAACCCGACCTCTTCTCAGCAAACTGAGTAATGGGAGTGTCTGAGCGGGGGCTGCACGTGAAACCTGCTGTCTTTAGGTGGTGCCATGTTGGGTTCAGTGATGTTTTTTGTTTATGTATTAATGTCTTACATTAACTCTGCAATGAAATTACTGTGAAAATCCCCCGGTCACCTCACTCCAGCGCCTTTTAGGGTACACTGAGGGAAAATTTAGCACGGCCAATATAACTAACCGTCTTTCAGACTGTGAGAGGAAACCGGAGCACCCAGAGGAAACCCATGCAGACATGGGTTTCGTCAGAAAGGAGGCGGCTAAGAGGGGACCTAATCGAAACATATAAGATGATTAGAGGTTTAGATAGGGTGGACAGTGATAGCCTTTTTCCTAGGATGGAACAAGCTAGCACGAGGGGACACAGCTTTAAATTAAGGGGTGATAGTTATAGGACGGATATCAGAGGCAGGTTCTTTACCCAAAGGGTGGGTCGGGAGTGGAATGCCCTGCCTGCAGCGGTTGTAGATGCGCCAAGTTTGGTGGCGTATAAGAGGTTAGTTGATAAGTATATGGAAGAGAAGGGAATGGTTTAGTTTGGAGGGGCATTGCTTTTTATATTGGTCGGTGCAACATCGAAGGCCGAAGGGCCTGTTCTGTGCTGTAATGTTCTATGTTCTATGGGGAGAATGTGCAAACTCCACACAGACAGTGACCCAAGCTGGGAATCGAACCAGGATCCCTGGAGCTGTGAGGCTAACCACTGTGCTGCTATGCTGCTCTATTCCAAAGCACATTGAGAAAGGACCTGCTGCTCTTCCTAGCTTTCCTCCCTTCCTGTGTGTTTACTGAGCTCTGAAACACACCTACTGAAATTTGTCATGTTCTTCCACCTCAGCAGAGATGAACTTTGCACTTTCTGTCTGTTGATAAGAGCGGGTTTAGCTCTGGCTATGAGCTGAACATGAGTGCATGAGCTATTGCAATGCCAGGAACTGACCTGTTTCTGCCTCTTATTCACAAGAACATCTGGCACTGTGCAAGATCCCATTCAGGAGCAAGGTAACAATCAGTCTGAGTGATATCCTGTGCTTTAAATTCTGTTCGGTTTGATACAGTGACCGAGAATGTTCAGTGGAGGTTGGATCTGATCTAGAATCACAGAACCCACTGCTCACTCAGGTAAAAAAATGAAAGAGTTCTGTATTACTGTCCTGGGAGCTGATATTAACTGGTTAACATGATTTATTCCAAATATTATTACAATCCCTGGTCTTGTTTAATCAGCTCAGCTGCTGAACAATAAATCCATTCCCCAGCAACCATTTCAGTTTAATTGCCATTTTGACATTCACGCAGAATATCAAAGTGAAATCTGCTGCTAGAAAGATGTAACAAATTTGTGTAAATACCGCTGTTCCAGCTTGTATTTATAAAGAATCTTCACTGTGGATAACATTTTCTCAGGACTGCAGGAATATTCAAATAAAACACAACCTTCAAACAAGCAGCTTTTGCAAAAAAGGAGTTACTCAAAGGAGGAGAGAGAGTGAAGCTGAGGACTGCAATGTTTTCAAAGATACAGTCGTTCTGATTAAGAGTATTTCCCTGCCAGAAATCATTGTGTTCCCATTCATCCCGTCCTCATTCCCTCCAGCCCACTTCCCACAGCGATGGGACCCACTGAGACTGGCTCCAAGCCATCCTACAGGCCTCACCCTCCCGTCCTTGCCACTCTTTCCTATCTCCTTAGCCCCTATACTCACTCTTGCTACCCTCCTCCCTCTCCCTCCTCACTCTCCCTCCCCTCCTCACTCTTCCCTCCTCTCCCTTCCCTTACACTATATGACTGGCATGTGGCACAGTGTTTAGCACTGCTGCCTCACAATGCCAGGGACCCGGGTTCAATTCCCAGCCTGGGTCGCTGTCTGTGTGAAATCTGCATGTTCTTCCCGTGTCTGCATGGATTTCTTCTGTGCTCCAGTTTCCTCCCACAGTCTGAAAGATGTGTGCTGGTTTGGGACATTGGCCATGCTAAATTCTCCCTCAGTGTACCCAAACAGGCACTGGTGTGTGGCGACTACGGGATTTCCTCAGCAACTTCACTGCAGTATTAATGTAAGCCTACTTGTGACATAAATAAATAAATACTCTCCCTCCCCTCTTCACTCTCCTCTCCTCCTGACTCTCCCTCCCCTCCTCACTCTTCTCCTCCTCACTCTCCCTCCCCTCCTCACTCTTCTCCTCCTCATTCTCCCTCTCCCTCCTCACTCTCCTTTTTGGAAGACATTGAGTATTGTATTAATTGATCTGATTGGGTTGTGTATTTGGAGACATGACACTGCTAAGACTTCCTTTGTGGTATGTGTTACTCTCATGCCTGCACCTTCTCTCTCCTTCCAAATTTAATTGCCTATTGAATAATAATTAAAATAATAAAGAAAATTATAATCAATCTTATAAAAAAGAGAAAAATAAGTAAAGTAAAAATAAGTCAAAATATAACTTTATTGAAATGAGAAAACATGATCCTATATTGTGTACGAAAAAAGTTGATTTGCTGGTTAAGGTGTACGAAAAAAGTTGATTTGCTGGTTAAGAAGAAAAAGGAGGCTTATGTCAGGTTGAGGCTTGAAGGCTCAGTTAGTGCAATGGATAGCTATAGATTAGCCAGGAAGGAGCTAAAAAGTGAATTGAGGAGAGCTAAGAGGGGAAACGAGAAGATGTTGGCTGATAGGATTAAGGAGAATCCTAAAGCTTTCTTTCGATATGTTAAGAATAGAAGATTGGTTAGGGCAAGATTAGGGCCAGTCATAGACAGCAGTGGGAAGTTGTGCGTGGAGCCTGAAGAGATTTGTGAGGCACTGAATAAATATTTCTCTTCGGTATTCACGCAGAGTGCTGGAAATGTAGCTATGGAGAGCACTGAGGTACAGGGTTGCAAATTGGGAAGTATTGTAGTAGATAGGGAGGATGTGCTAGAAATTCTCGAGGGTTTGAAGTTGGATAAGTCCCCTGGGACGGACGGGATTTACCCTAGGATTCTCTGGGAGGCAAGAGAGGAGATTGCAGAGCCTCTGGCTCTGATCTTCAGGTCCGCGTTGGTTACGGGTGTGGTTCCGGAGGACTGGAGGATAGCGAATGTGGTCCCATTGTTTAAGAAGGGGAAGAGAGACCTTCCAGGGAATCATAGGCCAGTGAGTCTTACTTCTGTTGTGGGCAAAGTATTGGAGAGAATTATTAGGGATAGGATTTATAGTTATTTAGAGAGAAATGAATTGATTGGGGATAGTCAGCATGGTTTCGTGAAGGGTAGGTCATGCCTACTAACCTCATTGAGTTTTTTGAGAAAGTGACCAGAGAGGTGGATGGGGGTAAGGCGGTTGATGTAGTATATATGGACTTTAGTAAGGCTTTTGATAAGGTGGCCATGGAAGACTTCTACAGAAAATGCAGATGTGTGGAATAGAGGGTGATTTAGCTAATTGGATTAGAAATTGGCTGGCAGATAAAAGACAGAGGGTGGTGGTTGATGGGAGATATTCATCGTGGAGTTCGGTGACGAGTGGTGTGCCTCAGGGGTCTGTTTTGGGGCCCCTGCTGTTTGTAATTTTATAAATGATCTGGATGAGGGTATTGAGGGATGGATCAGTAAATTTGCAGATGATACTAAAGTTGGTGGTGTGGTAGATAGTGAAGAGGGGTGTTTTAGTTTACAGAGTGACTTGGACAAGTGCAGAGCTGGGCCGAGAGGTGGCAAATGGAGTTTAATGTGGAAAAGTGTGAGGTAATGCACTTTGGCAGGAACAATAAATGTGTAGAGTATAGGGCTAATGGTAGGGCTCTTAATAGTGTTGAGGAACAGAAGGATCTTGGTGTGTGTCAATAGATCCCTGAAAGTAGGCAGTCAAGTGGATAAAGTTGTTAAGAAGGCATATGGAGTCTTAGCTTTATTGGTAGGGGGATTGAATTTAGGAGCCGCAGCATCATGTTGCAACTGTACAAAACTCTAGTGCGGCCGCACTTGGAGTATTGTGTGCAGTTCTGGTCCCCCACATTATAAGAAAGATGTGGAGGCATTGGAGAGGGTACAGAGGAGGTTTACCAGGATGTTGCCTGTATGGAGGGCAGGTCCTATGAAGAGAGGTTGAAGGATTTGAGGTTGTTTTCGTTAGAAAGGAGGCGGCTAAGAGGGGATCTTATTGAAGCATATAAGATGATTAGAGGTTTAGATAGGGGGGACAGTGATAGCCTTTTTCCTAGGATGGAGAAAGCTAGCACGAGGGGACACAGCTTTAAATTAAGGGGTATGAGTTAGAGGACGGATATCAGAGGTAGGTTCTTTACTCAAAGAGTGATTAGGGAGTGGAATGCCCTGCCTGCAGCTGTTGTAGATGCGCCAAGTTTGGTGGCGTTTAAGAGGTTTAATTGATAAGTATATGGAAGAGAAGGGAATGGTTTAGTTTGGAGGGGCATTGCTTTTTATTTTGGTCGGCACAACATCGAAGGCCGAAGGGCCTGTTCTGTGCTGTAATGTTCTATGTTCTATGTTCTATGTTCTATTCCAGAAGACTTGCTCTGTTCCACGACAGCACCTTGTATTGGGACATATATTGCCGTTCCTTTGGGATGTGCGTTACCATATCACAGTGATAATGGGCAGTCACTCCATTCCCAGACCTTCCTCCCAATGCTGACTATTCTATTTTGGCAGCAGAATTGAGTGCTCAAAGCAATGTTCTTTTAACTCAGATTCCTGGCTCCTTTCCAGCCTTCTGAGCTTTGGCATAGTCCTTTCCCAAAACAAGTTATTCTTTATCAAATCTCCTCACAGGTGCTGAAGAGTCATGTGGACTCCACAATATCCAAATTGTTTACACAGTTCTTGATGGTGTTTTCTTATCATTATGAAATTCTTTGAAAGAAAGGTTAATCGTGGCACAGATGGGCAGCACAGTAGCACAGTGTGTTAGCACTGCTATTTCACAGCTCCAGGGATTTAATTCCCGGCTCGGGTCACTGTCTGTGCAGAGTTTATACATTCTTCCCGTGTCTGTGTGGGTTTCTTCCAAGTGCTCCTCTTTCCTCCCACAGTCCAAAGATGTGCGGGTTAGATGGACTGGCCAAGCTAAATTGCCCCTTAGTGTCCCAGGATGCGTAGGTTAGAGGGATTGCCGGGTAATATGTAGGGATACGGGGATAGGGCTTGGGTGGGACTGTTGTCAGTGCAGACTTGATGGGCTGATTGGCCTCTTTCTGCACTGTAGGGTTTCTTTCTATGGTCTCCCGGACTGCCTGGATCCACTCTAATTTGCCTACCACTGCAACAGGTCCACAGCAGATGCTATCTCCCTGACCCTGCGCTCACTCCTGGAACATCTAGATAACAAGGACACCTACGTCAGACTCCTGTTTTTTGACTACAGCTCAGCCTTCAACACCACTATTCCCACAAAACTCATCTCCAAATTCCATGGCCTGGGCCTCAGCACCTCCCTCTGTGACTGGATCCTGGACTTCTTAACCCATGGACCACAATCAGTAAGGATAGGCAACAACACCTCCCCTACGATCATCCTCAATACCGGTGCCCCACAAGGCTGTGTTCTCAGCCCCCTACTATACTCCTTATACACCTATGATTGTGCGGCCAAATTCCCCTGCAATTCAATTTTCAAGTTTGCTGACAACACCACCGTAGTGGCTGGGATCTCAAACAATGATGAGACAGAGTACAGGAATGAGATAGAGAATCTGGTGAATTGGTGTGACAACAATAATCTCTCCCGCAATGTCAACAAAACAAAGGAGATTGTCATCTACTTCAGAAAGCATAAATGTGAAGATGCCCCTGTCTACATCAATGGGGCAAAGTAGAAAAGATCAGGAGCTTCATGTTTTTAGGTGTCCAGATCACTGACAACCTGTCCTGATCCTCCCATGCCGACACTGTAGTTAAAAAAGCCCACTCACGCCTCTACTTTCTCAGAAGACTAAGGAAATTTGGTATGTCCCCTACAAGTCTCACCAACTTTTACAGATGCCCCATAGAAAGCATTCTTTCTGATTGTATCACAGCTTGGTATGGGCTCCTGCTCTGCCAAAGACCACAAGGAACTACAAAAGATCATGAATGTAGCCCAATCCATCACGCAAACCAGCCTCCCATCCACTGGCTCTGTCTATACTTCCCACTGCCTCGCAAAGCAGCCAGCATAATTAAGGATCCCACGCACACCGGACATTCTCTCTTCCATCTTTTTCCTTTGGAAAAAAGATACAAAAGTCTGAGGTCACATAGCAACGGATTCAAGAACAGTTTCTTCCCTGCTGCTGTCAGACTTTTGAAAGGACCTACCTTTCAAGTGCAGCCGCGCTTGGAGTATTGTGTACAGTTCTGGTCCCCACATTATAAGGAAGATGTGGAGGCATTGGAGAGGGTACAGAGGAGGTTTATCAGGATGTTGCCTGGTATGGAGGGCAGGTCTTATGAAGAGAGGCTGAGGGATTTGAGGTTGTTTTCGTTAGAAAGAAGGCGGCTAAGAGGAGACCTTATTGAAACATATAAGATGATTAGAGGTTTAGATAGGGTGGACAGTGATAGCCTTTTTCCTAGCATGGAGAAAGCTAGCACGAGGGGACATAGCTTTAAATTAAGGGGTGGTAGTTATAGGACGGATGTCAGAGGTAGGTTCTTTAACCAGAGGGTGGTAAGGGTATGGAATGCCCTGCCTGCTGCAGTTGTAGATGCGCCAAGTTTAGTGGCGTTTAAGAGGTTAGTAGATAAGTTTATGGACGAAAAGGGAATGGTTTAGGTTAGAGGGTTATTGCTTTTTCTTAATTGGTCGGCGCAACATCGAAGGCCAAAGGGCCTGTTCTGCGTTGTAATGTTCTATGTTCTCTGTTCTATATACCTCGCACTAAGTTGATCTTTCTCTACACCCTAGCTATAACTGTAACACTACATTCTGCACTCTCTCATTTCCTTCTCTATGAAGATATGCTTTGTCTATATAACACACAAGAAACAATATTTTTCACTGTATGTGAATATATATGACAATAATAAATCAAAAAATCTGCTGTCAATCAAGTGGAATGTCTGTCAGTCAAACCCCATCCTCTGATGATTCCATAGTTCCCACCCAAGTAAGGTTACTTATCGTCCTGGCCTTTATCACTGAATGCAATAAGGAAAAGCTGCTCTAATAAACAGAGATATTGCAGCTTGTGAAATGGATAACAAAAAAATGTGGCGGGGATTCTCCGGCCTCGCCCAGGCTGGGATTCTCCAACCTCGTCCTGGGGCTGGGATTCTCCAACCTCGCCCTGGAGCGGGGATTCTCCAACCTCGCCCTGGGGCTGGGATTCTCCAACCTCGCCCTGGAGTGGGGATTCTCCAACCTCGCCGGGGCTGGGATTCTCCAACCTCGCCTTGGGGCTGGGATTCTCCACTCGCCCTGGAGGGGGATTCTCCAACCTCGCCTGGGGCTGGGATTCTCCAACCTCGCCCGGGGCTGGGATTCTCCAACCTCGCCCTGGAGCGGGGATTCTCCAACCTCGCCCTGGGGCTGGGATTCTCCACTCGCCCTGGAGTGGGGATTCTCCAACCTCGCCCTGGGGCTGGGATTCTCCAACCTCGCCCTGGAGCGGGGATTCTCCAACCTCGCCCTGGGGCTGGGATTCTCCAACCTCGCCCTGGAGCGGGGATTCTCCAACCTCGCCCTGGAGTTGGGATTCTCCAACCTCGCCCTGGGGTGGGGATTCTCCAACCTCGCCCTGGAGTGGGGATTCTCCAACCTCGCCCTGGAGTGGGGATTCTCCAACCTCGCCCTGGAGCGGGGATTCTCCAACCTCGCCCTGGGGCTGGGATTCTCCAACCTCGCCCTGGGGCTGGGATTCTCCAACCTCGCCCTGGAGCGGGGATTCTCCAACCTGCCTGGGGCTGGGATTCTCCACCTCGCCCTGGGAGTGGGGATTCTCCAACCTCGCCCTGGAGCGGGGATTCTCCAACCTCGCCCTGGAGCGGGGATTCTCCAACCTCGCCCTGGGGCGGGGATTCTCCAACCTCGCCCTGGAGTGGGGATTCTCCAACCTCGCCCTGGAGTGGGGATTCTCCAACCTGGCCCTGGAGAGGGGATTCTCCAACCTCGCCCTGGGGCTGGGATTCTCCAACCTCGCCCTGGGGCTGGGATTCTCCAACGTGGCCCTGGAGAGGGGATTCTCCAACCTCGCCCTGGGGCTGGGATTCTCCAACCTCGCCCTGGGGCTGGGATTCTCCAACCTCGTCTGAGGCTGGGATTCTCCAACCTCGTCCTGAGGCTGGGATTCTCCAACCTCGTCCTGAGGCTGGGATTCTCACTTCACCCCCGGGGGCTGGGATCTCCAACCTCGCCCCAGGCTGGGATTCTCCAACCTCGCCCCAGGCTGGGATTCTCCGACCTCGCCCCCAGGGCTGGGATTCTCCAATCTGGCCCTGGAGCGGGGATTCTCCAACCTCGCCCTGGGGCTGGGATTCTCCAACCTCGCCCGGGAGCGGGGATTCTCCAACCTCGCCCTGGGGCTGGGATTCTCCAATCTGGCCCTGGAGCGGGGATTCTCCAACCTCGCCTGGGGCTGGGATTCTCCAACCTCGCCCTGGGGCTGGGATTCTCCAACCTCGTCCTGAGGCTGGGATTCTCCAACTTCACCCCCGGGGCTGGGATTCTCCACCCGCCCCAGGCTGGGATTCTCCGACCTCGCCCCCAGGGCTGGGATTTCCGACTCGCCCCAGGGCTGGGATCTCCAACCTTGCCTGGAGTGGGGATTCTCCGACTCGCCCCGGGCTGGGATTCTCCGACCTCGCCCCCAGGGCTGGGATTCTCCGACCTCGCCCCCAGGGCTGGGATTCTCCAACCTTGCCCTGGAGTGGGGATTCTCCGACCTCGCCCCGGGCTGGGATTCTCCGACCTTGCCCCGGGGCTGGGATTCTCCGACCTCACCCCGGGGCTGGGATTCTCCGACCTCGCCCCGGGGCTGGGATTCTCCAATCTTGTCTGGGACTGGGATTCTCTGACCTTGTCCGGGGCTGGGATTCTCTGATCTTGTCTGGGGCTGGGATTCTCCGGCCTCGTCCCTTGACTGGGATTCTCCAGCTTTGCCTGGGGCTGGGATTCTCCAATCTTGGGGTGGGATTTTCGTCCTTGCCTCTTGTGGGGTATTTCAGGGTGACAGAAGCAGTCTGCCATTTTCCGTGATGGGATCATCCAGTCTCCGGTTCTGGCACTGTCAATGAGGTTTTACATTGTCCACACCCTCCCCTGCCAGTAACCCGCAACATGGAGTTACCATCAGCGGCACAGGAAGATTCCAATGGCAGGAGCAGTCGGAATGTTTTGGGCAAGGTTTGGGAAAACCTATCAATGCTAATTATTATTGAGTAATTAATCAGAACGCAATCGTAGAAGGGTTAAGACCAATGTCTACCTAGTCAGATCTAATAGAAAATAACTTAAAATACCCATTGTACACTTACACTCACACTCAGCCGCACACTTTTACTAACATTCATCCAGCACTCACACACCCACACT
Organism: Sphyrna mokarran; assembly: GCA_024679065.1. Classification (NCBI taxonomy): domain Eukaryota; kingdom Metazoa; phylum Chordata; class Chondrichthyes; order Carcharhiniformes; family Carcharhinidae; genus Sphyrna; species Sphyrna mokarran. The sequence goes on from JAGIQG010000016.1 coordinate 71,732,932, forward strand.
TATACATATGTGCACATTCACACATTCTTACACTATCACACACTCACTCACCCATGTACTCACACAGTTTGAAATATATTTTGAGATACAGTGTGAGCTTTCTTCATTTCAGATTAGTTGATCGGTTATGAAATCTCTGTGTTAAGTGGGAGTGGAAAATTTTGTACTAAACTATTACATGAGAAAGAGTGCAAGGAGCAGGAAGTGAAGAGGATGGACGGCACAGTGGAGGAGAAGGAGAGGTAGGTACCTGTGCTTTCGGAACTGATTCACTGGGATCCAGAATGTTAAACTCAGCGACCATGGAGAAGAGTTGGGTTGAAGAATAAATCAGAAGCTGGGTCATGAGTTGTGGGTTATAGAAATCCGTGGATTGAGGAATCTCCCATTCCCGAGGTCCTGGTTAAGGGTGAATTTGGGAAGCCAGCTGCGATGAGCTTTAGTAGTGACACACTGAGGTTGTAAGGAAAAGGGGATATGTCGATGGGGCTCCCAGCTTGTTAGGATAATGGACAGAGCCAATTAGACTCCATGCTTGTGTTTTAAGCCAAACAGGTTATACAGGGACAGGGAAGCAGGTGGAAGTTTAGCCTCTGACACATTCCTTGAATTTATTCCACCCAAGCAGTTGAGGTGAGTCATACAGATACATTTAAGGAGAAGCTTAAGGAGGGAGAATGTAATTGGAGGATAGGTTGATGGGATGACTGAAGATAGGTGGCAGGACGCCCTTGTGCAGTAGAGATATTGGCATGGACTAGTCTGGCTGAAACCTGAATGGCCTCGTTCTGTACTGCAAATCCTATCTCGTGTTGATTATATTTATTTCCATGTCTCAGATCAGAAAATGTTCACCTCACAAAGCCTGAGGCCAGTGAGGAGATGATGAGTGACCCAAATTCAGAAATCCGTCCACTGGAGGAGGAAAGGTAGGTGTCTGTCTGCTGCCGAATCCGTCTGAACCTGGAAATGCTTGAGTAACGATCAGGGAGGTTGTGTTGGAGCAATTTGAAGTTTCATTTAAACAGCAGAGGGAGCAAGGCATCGTTTGGGATTGGGGAGGTCGGAAAGTCAGGGCAGTTCACGGCCATTCACAACAGTGCAATGTGCAGCATGTTTTATAAACATGAATCGAGTGGATTAGACAGAATTATGCAGGATTACAACACATTGGGGCCATTCAGCCTAATCCATAAGGTATTTATTCTCTCCTGAAGCAATATCTAACCCCGTGTGCCTGCACTGTTTCAATATCCCCCATTCCTCTTTCCACCAATCTCCTAAATTCCATAAATGTCAATATGATTTATAGCTCACTCACTCACGCCATACCTCACAGTCCTCTGTGTGAAAGAAGGTTTTCCATACCTCCACCATTAGCACAGCCGCCTCACAGCGCCAGGGACCCGGGTTCGATTCCCGGCTTGGGTCACTGCCTGTGTGGAGTCTGCACTTTCTCCCCGTGTCTGTGTGGGTTTCCTCCGGTTGCTCCAGTTTCCTCCCACAGTCTGAAAGACATGTTGGTTCGGTGCATTGGCCAAGCTAAATTCTCCTTCTGTGTATCTGAACAGGCGCTGGAGTGTGGCAACTTGGGGATTTTCACAATGACTTCATTGCAGTGTTAATATCGGCCTCATTTGTGACACTATTAAAAAAAGACACATGGCTGGTGAAATTTAATATTGAAGTGTTCTGCCAATAACATAAACTGAATTTTAAAAATTAGCTAAAAGACTAAAACGTAACTACATCGCAGTGTTAATGTAAGCCTATTTGTGACACTAATGAATAAACTTTAAACTTTATTTTACATTATATTTTATTATAGATTCATAGAGTTTTACAACATAGGAAAAGGCCCTTTGCCCAAATTTCCGTCCAAAACACACATCATCCTGAATTTGCAAATATATCAGCCATTCCTTCACTGCCACTGGGTCAAAATCCTGGAACTCCCTCTCTAACAGCACTGTAGATGTACCTACATCTCAAGGACTGCAGCAGTTCAAGAAGGCAGCTCACCACCACCTTCTCAAGGGCAATTGGGATGGGCAATGAATGCTGATCTTATTAGAGATCCTGAGATTTATTTTTTAAAGACACAGTTGAATATTATTGGTTAAAGAAAAGGTTTGAGGAGGGATGAGGAGATTGAGTTGTCTCCTGGAAAGTGCTGCCTGCGTGGGCAATGGATGCACCTTCAACAGTAAGTTTCAAAAGGAAACTACATGAATACTTGAAAAGAACACTTATACAGTTATGGGGGAAGAACGAAGAGAGTGGAAATAATTGGATAATTTTCTCAATGAGCCAGAACAGACACGGTGGGCTAATGACCTCCAACTGTGCTATCATATTCTTTGATTTTGTTTTGATTTGATTTGATTTATTATTGTCACATGTACTAATATACAGTGAAAAGTATTTTTTCTTGCAGACCATTCATAGAGAAGGAACTAAGAGAGTGCAGAATGTGGTGTTACAGTCATAGGTAGGATGTAGAGAAAGATGAGCTTAATGCGAGATAGGTCCATTCAAAAGTCTGAAGCAGCAGGGAAGAAACTGTTCTTGAGTCAGTTAGTACATGACCTCAGACTTTTGTATCTTTTTCCTGAAGGAAGAAGGAGGAAGAGAAAATGTCCAGGGTATGTGGGGTCCTTAATTATGCTGGCTGCTTTGCCGAGGCAGCAGCAAATTCTATTAGGTACTAGTCTGAGTTTGAGATATCTGCTCTTTCTATACCAACCAACCAAACACTGTGACCCAATTTTACCATCATGTTGCACCTGTTTTTGGGCACAGAAACTTGGTAAAGTCAGGCATGATGTCAGCAGCACAATCTGTGCCCACCTCCAAGTCTGTTCCCCTTTTACGAAAGCCCAAAAATGGCCGCAATCAGCACCGCACCCAAAACAGGCGCAACATCAATTTAAATGCATTTGCATGATTTAAATTGACTTAATGGGCTGCACACCCAACTTACTGGCATTTCCTCTTTACCACTGCGTTTGCCCGTCCAAACTCAGCGCAAAACAGACATGGTACACAAGGCCCAATTCAGCGCTTCAGCTTCTGAGGAAGTAAGTTCAAAGCTTCCAGCAGCTCCCTCACTCAGATCGGGGATGGGGGATGGGAGGTGGGTCAGATGGCTCTCTGGTTGGGGGTGGTGGGGCGAGGGGGGACAGATACGCAGGCAGGTTTTGGCAAGGTGTATTCTATGATTCTATGAATAATTAAACTCAGTCTAGAGTCATGTTTTTAAAGTATTTAGATAGTTACATGGGTAGGGATGGGTAAAGAGGGATATGGACCAAATGCAGGCAATTGGGATTAACTTAGAGGTTTAAAAGAAAAAGGACAGCATGGACAAGTGGACCAAAAGGCCTGTTTCCGTGCTGTAAACCTCAATAACTCTATGGCTTGCTCAATCATTCCAGAGGCAACTCATGACAACCACATCTCCAGAGTCACACGTAGGCCAGACTAGATAAGTACGCCAGATCTCCTTCCCTAAAGGACATTAGTGACCCAGATGGGTTTTTATGAAAATCATATTTCATTTTGATTCTAGATTTTTATTCAATTTAAATTTCATCGTCTGCCATGGTGGGATTCAAACCCAGGTCCCTAAAACATTACCCCAGGTCTGTGGATTACTAATTCAATCTTAATTCCACCTCGCCACTGCCTCCTCTATTGCATTGCTTCAAAAAAAAATCCATTCTTCAACAAACATCACTAGACTGGGTTAGCTGATTATTCTGTCTGTGGGATCTTACTACGCACAGTTGGTTGTTATATTTATTCACTTTACAACAGTGACCACATTTTCAGCAGAATTATCTGGTTGTGATGTCCTCAGGCTATGAAAGAAACTGGATAAATGTGATCTCTTAAACATGGCATTTCTGATTTACTATTGACCAATCAACAGTAAGAACATGCTTTATGATTGCTTCTTTCAGATGGTTCTTCAAAGAAATGAGTGCCAAAGAGGCAGAGAGAACAATTCTAAAAGCAGAAAATAAAGAGGGATCTTTCCTGATCAGGGAGAGTCGATCAAGGAAAGGTAATTTTTATCCAATCGCTAGGAATATATAATCTTCAGCTAAACTGTGGGAACTTATTCTCGAATCTGTTAGAGATCGAGGAGTAGGTTTAAACCCCTGCATGGTCTTGCTCTATGAGAATTGTGGATGACACACTCTCACAGTGACAGAGCGAGAGTATATCTGGGAGCCCCTGGATACGGGGTTGTGGCATCACTTTGTGCATTTGCAGGAGCACTCCTTTCTGAAATTCACTCACATGTTCCTCCCAACCTTCGTAAACTTGAGCTCAGCCACAGCTGTATTTCCCATGTCCTGACTCACGCCATATCCAGTAGCCAAATCTGACATTTATTTAATTCATTGGTGGGCTACGGGGCTTTGCTGGCTGACCAGCATTTATTGCCCATTTCTAGTTGCCCCTGAAGGGCAACAGAGAGTCAACCACATTGCTGCGGCTTTGGAGTTACATGTAGGCCAGACCAGGTAAGGACCAGGTAATGTCCTTCCCTGAAGGACATTAGTGAACCAGATGGGTTTTTCCGACAGTTTCATGGTCAACAATAGATTCTCAGTTTGAGGACTCTTTAATTGAATTGAAATTCCACCATCTGTCGCGGCAAAATTCAAACCCAGGTCCCCAGAACATTAGCTGAGTTTCTGGATTAATAATCCAATAAGCCATCGCCTCCCCTCATCCTTAGCCAGTCTGAACAAATGGACTGCAAGCATACACTAATGTCGTTGACTGTACCTGAAGGAGACTAGCAAACCACTCAATGGTCTTCACCACCACCTTCTCAAGGACAATTAGTGATGAGGAATAAGTGCTGGCCTTGCCTGCAATGTCCACATCCTGACAATGAATTCAAGAAGATGGCATCTCCTTCACCTCTAATGGTCAATAATAGCAGAGGGTGCAGAGATGTGAAAGCAGACAAAAAGAGATGATCACAAAGCCACTGAGGACTGACCAGCCCATAAGAACCCAGGGAGAAGCAGGGTGTGGGTGGACACGGTGAGCTAAGCTGGTAGCAGAGATGGATCTGAGGACCTGACGCAAGTTATAATCACTTTTAGTTTCTCTGATCCGCCGAAACATTTCTTCTGTGTTGGGTTAGGTTGTTATGCTTTGTTGGTGAAGCACTGCGACCCGAAAATGGATGTCAGAGTGATAAATTACAGAATATCCAGCAGCCCCAGTGGCTATTACATCAATCCAAAAGTCAAGTTTATCAGCCTGCAAGAGTTAGTCAAGTATTACTGCGGTAAGTTTGATCTTGCTTGAGTAGCACTGTAACCGCTAGCTGGAATGCAGCAGAAGAATCATTAGTTTGGGCAGCTCATATAAAACTGAGTAAAGAAAAATGATTGTCTCAAGTGACAACCCTACAAGTTACAAACTCTATTCAAATATATAGAGAGAAGGTTAAAAGGTGACCTAACTGAGACATACAAGATCATCAGAGGGTTAGATAGCGTGGACAATGAGAGCCTTTCTCCTTGGATGGTGATGGCTAACATGAGGGTACATAGCTTTAAATTGAGGGGTGATAATTATAGGACGGATGTCAGAGGTAGGTTCTTTACTCAGAGGGTAGTAAGGGCATGGAATGCCCTGCCTGCTGCAATTGTGGACTCGTCAAGTTTAAGGGCGTTCAAATGGTCAGTAGATAGGCATATGGATAACATTGGAATAGTTTAAGTTAGAGGATCATTAGATTGGTTCCACTGGTCGGTGCAACATCGAGGGCCGAAGGGCTTGTACTGTGCTGTAATGTTCTATGTTCTAGATTCAGGCAGGTTAATCAGCTGATTCAGGTGGATAGAAGCATTCCCAGGACAATTTTTTAATAACGAGTACAGGAGTTCCCACTAGAGTCCCACCCAATCTGCATCCTTTCATTAACTTCACCAAGGCAGGCGACCTGGGCCATTAGCACATTGCTGTTTATGGAATCCTGCTGTGCACAAATTACATGCTGTTTTCTCTAAATTATGCAGTGACTACACTTCAGAAATTCTTTATTGGCACAAAAAGTGCTGTGGTAAGTTCTGAGGTCAAAAAGGCACTGTATCAATGCAAGAAGTTCTGTCAAATTGATTAGATTTTTCAAACAGCTGGCACAAACACAATGGGCCACACGACCTTTGGTGTGTGTGATTGTAGGCTAAGAATGAGCCAGAGTCCTTTCTCAGTCTCCCAGTAGCCCAGTGTTTAATAATGAGTGCATTCTATTATTGTTCTGATCTGAAAATGTTTTTAATATCTCTATTTCCAATGTTGTTTCTTTCCCACCTGACCCACTGGTCCTAATTCCCATTGGGGAGTCAGACAATCGCTTGTTCCTTCCCCCCAGAGTTAGTCAATCTTTATCCAGGGATCTAACTTGGGGCTGGACACGGAAGAATCTCGGTGAGCTAAACCCCAACCTGTGATGTGCACAAACAGAATCCTGCATAAAGATCAGGGAAAGCTTTTCCCTCATTGATGCTGAGGTCATCAATGATGTGCTGGAGTTCTTCTTCAGCTTGGAGATGAGTTAACTCAACACCACTCAGATGGGGACCCAGGTCTGTGAAACTGAGCTGCTCCCTCCTAAACTTAGGGAAAGCTAATTTTAAGAAAGAAAGAACTTGCATTTATCTATCATCTTTCACATCCTCAGAACATTCTCAAGCTCTTAGCAGCCAGTGAAAAAGTTTTGCTGTATAGTCTTATGAAGCATCCTATGTAAAATTGGTGGCCTTCAGTTTTCTGTGTGAAGGCAGGTTGGCCCCACAGTAACATGGGTCAGGCAAGCAGGCAGGAAATCCACCCAAGCCAACCACTTGCTATTGACAGCAATCTATCCAGCCAACCGAACCAGCCAACCCTCAAAAAAGTCAAAGTTGCCATGACAATAGATATGTTTACATGTATGTTGTAGCCTGGATCATGACAAAACTCCAATTACTTTCCTCATTAGATTGAGCAGAAATTTCTCCCACTCCTACTGCCTGCCATTGGCTCTGTTGGAAACATTTACAGTTCAACACTGAACCTGTTTGGCTGTGTTATGGACGCAGCTTCCCGAGCCAGCAAATCCCAGAGCGGGACTTTAACCCAGAGCATCTGACTCAGAGGCAGGTTCAGAACACTGTTCATAAGCTAAAGGGGATTCTGGCTTTATAAATAGATGTGGAGTTGCTGGCGTTGGACTGCAGTAAGCACAGTAAGAAGGCTCACAACACCATAGAACATAGAACATAGAACATTACAGCGCAGTACAGGCCCTTCGGCCCTCGATGTTGCGCCGGCCAGTGGACCCTCTAACCTAAACTATTCCAATATCATCCATATGCCTATCCACCGAACAGTTGAATGCCCCCAAAGTAGGCAAGTCCACAACTGCTGCAGGCAGGGCATTCCACGCTCTCACCACCCTCTGTGTAAAGAACCTGCTTCTGACATCCGTCCTATAACTACCACCTCTTAATTTAAAGTTATGTCCCCTCGTGTTGGTCATCACCATCCGAGGAAAAAGGCTCTCACTATCCAACCTATCCAGTCCTTTGATCATCTTATACGCCTCAATTAGGTCACCGCGTAACCTTCTTCTCTCTAATGAAAATACCCTCAGGTCCCTCAGTCTTTCCTCATAAGGCCTTCCCACCATACCAGGCAACATCCTGGTAAACCTCCTCTGCACCCTTTCCAATGCTTCCACATCTTTCTTATAATGCGTCAACCAGAACTGTACGCAATACTCCAAGTGCGGCCGCACCAGAGTTTTGTACAGTTGTAACATAACCTCACGGCTCCTAATTCAATCCCTCTACCAATAAAAGCTAACACACCGTACGCCTTCTTAACAACTTTATCAACCTGGGTGCCAACTTTCAAAGATCTATGTACTTGTACCCCAAGATCCCTCTGCTCGACAACACTATTAAGGGTCCTTCCATTAGCCCTATATTTCATATGCAACAGGCTAAAGTTAGGTTAAGTCCAACAGGCATGGATTACAAATGCAAAGTTGCTATGATGAACCTTTAGAAAACTCTGCTTTGGCTTCAGTCTGAGTTTGCAGCCACCACACAATAGACAGGTTGCCACGACAAGAAAAAGAAACAAAAAAGATTTGTGAGAATCATTCCAAGAACTGGGTACCTCATTGTCAGGATAGATTGAGAAATTCTGTTTTCTTTTGAGAAGAAAGGTTGAAAGGGGATTCAATGAAAATGCTAAAAACATGCAGGATCTGCCCAATGTAGATGAGGAGAAATTGTTCCCACTGGTAGTAGGATTGAGAATGAGAAGGCATGGATTCAACGTGATCAACAAAAGACCCAAAAGTGGTGTGAAAAAAACATTTTATTATATTCATCCATAGGACGTGGGTGTGGCTGGCTGGGCCAACATTTATTACCCATCCCTAATTGCCCCTTGACAAGGTGGTGGTGGATTGATTTTTTGAACCCCAGCAATCCATGTGGTGTAGGCACACCCCCAGTGCTGTCAGGGAAGGTGTTCCAGGATTTTGACCCAGAGACAGTGAAGGAATGGCAATATATTTAAAAATGGCTTGAAGAGGAACTTCCAGGTAGTGGTGTTCCCATGTATCTGCTGTTCCTGCCCCTTTAGATATTAGTGGTTGTGGATTTTGGAAGATACTACCTAAGGAACCTTGGTGAGTTCCTGCAGTGTATCTTACAGATGGTATATATGGCTGCCACTGTTCATTGGTGGTGGAGGGAGTGAATGTTTGTAGATGTGGTGCCAATTAAGCAGGCTGCTTTGTCCTGGGTGGTGTTGAGCTTCTTGAATGTTGTTGGAGCTGCACCCATCCTGGCAAGAGGAAATATGCCATCACACTCCTGACTTGTGCCTTGTAAATGGTGGATAGGCTTTGGGGAGTCAGAAGTTATTCACTGCAGGATTCCTAACCTACAGTGAGTAGTTGGGAGCTAGAATGCTGAAGTATGTGGTGAGGACAGATTCCAATCAGCACTTTCAAAAGGGAGTCTGATAATTGTCTGCAAATAAACAATTTGCTGGGCAATGGGGAATGGAAGGTTGCTCTAACAGAGAACCAGCATGGACACAATGGGCCAAATGGCCTCATTCAGTAAAAAACAGATGTTCACAAGAGCATGTTTCTCTTCAAAGCACCTTGGGATTGCTTCCAGTCTTTGAAACAGACAGATTTACTTTAAGATTTCACCTCTGACAATGTGGCACTCACTGATTTCTTACTGAAATCTCAGCCTGGATCATCTGGTCAAATCCTGGGCTGGAGTTTCAACTCAAGACCGATTGATTCAACTGAAGCGTCATTACTGAACCAAGATGCAGGAACGTAGTTAGTCACTGGGCCATCTTGCGGAGATGTAGAAGCATGTTAGAAGGAAGTGCTTTGTGTCTCTGAAGAGATTGGTGAGGCACTGAATAAATATTTCTCTTCGGTATTCACACAGAGTGCTGGAAATGTAGCTATGGAGAACACTGAGGTACAGGGTTGCAAATTGGGAAGTATTGTAATAGATAGGGAGGATGTGCTAGAAATTCTCGAGGGTTTGAAGTTGGATAAGTCCCCTGGGCCGGACGGGATTTACCCTAGGATTCTCTGGGAGGCAAGAGAGGATATTGCAGAGCCTCTGGCTCTGATCTTCAGGTCCTCGTTGGTTACGGGTGTGGTTCCGGAGGACTGGAGGATAGCGAATGTGGTCCCATTGTTTAAGAAGGGGAAGAGAGACCTTCCAGGGAATTATAGGCCAGTGAGTCTTACTTCTGTTGTGGGCAAGGTATTGGAGATAATTATTAGGGATAGGATTTATAGTTATTTAGAGAGAAATGAATTGATTGGGGATAGTCAGCATGGTTTCGTGAAGGGTAGGTCATGCCTTACTAAACTCATTGAGTTTTTTGAGAAAGTGACCAGAGAGGTGGATGGGGGTAAGGCGGTTGATGTAGTATATATGGACTTTAGTAAGGCTTTTGATAAGGTGGCCCAGGGAAGACTTCTACAGAAAATGCAGATGTGTGGAATAGAGGGTTATTTAGCTAATTGGATTAGAAATTGGCTGGCAGATAGAAGACAGAGGGTGGTGGTTGATGGGAGATATTCATCGTGGAGTTCGGTGACGAGTGGTGTGCCTCAGGGGTCTGTTTTGGGGCCCCTGCTGTTTGTAATTTTTATAAATGATCTGGATGAGGGTATTGAGGGATGGATCAGTAAATTTGCAGATTACACTAAAGTCGGTGGAGTGGTAGATAGTGAAGAGGGGTGTTATAGTTTACAGAGTGACTTGGACAAGTTGCAGAGCTGGGCCGAGAGGTGGCAAACGGAGTTTAATGTGGAAAAGTGGGAGGTAATGCACTTTGGCAGGAACAATAAATGTGTAGAGTATAGGGCTAATGGTAGGGCTCTTAATAGTGTTCAGGAACAGAAGGATCTTGGTGTATGTGTCAATAGATCCCTGAAAGTAGGCAGTCAAGTGGATAAAGTTGTTAAGAAGGCTTATGGAGTCTTAGCTTTTATTGGTATGGGGATTGAATTTAGGAGCCGCAGCATCATGTTGCAGCTGTACAAAACTCTAGTGCGGCCGCACTTGGAGTATTGGGTGCAGTTCTGGTCGCCACATTATAAGAAAGATGTGGAGGCATTGGAGAGGGTACAGAGGAGGTTTACCAGGATGTGCCTGGTATGGAGGGCAGGTCCTATGAAGAGAGGTTGAAGGATTTGAGGTTGTTTTCGTTAGAAAGGAGGCGGCTAAGAGGGGATCGTATTGAAGCATATAAGATGATTAGAGGTTTAGATAGGGTGGACAATGATAGCCTTTTTCCTAGGATGGAGAAAGCTAGCACGAGGGGACACAGCTTTAAATTAAGGGGTATGAGTTATAGGACGGATATCAGAGGTAGGTTCTTTACTCAAAGAGTGATTAGGTAGTGGAATGCCCTGCCTGCAGCTGTTGTAGATGCGCCAAGTTTGGTGGCGTTTAATAGGTTAATTGATAAGTATATGGAAGAGAAGGGAATGGTTTAGTTTGGAGGGGCATTGCTTTTTATTTTGGTCGGCACAACATCGAAGGCCGAAGGGCCTGTTCTGTGCTGTAATGTTCTATGTTCTATGTTCTATGGTGGCTGATTGTTCCAGGTTTGCACCATCAAATAAACTAACTTAACCTGAAACTGCCTTTCTAGAGAATACAGATGGCTTGTGCCAAAGGCTGACAAGCCCCTCACTCAGAAGGACTCAAAATAACTCAGAAACCCTTGGCTTTGAGATTCCAAGGAAGTTCATTACACTGGAAAGCAAACTGAAAGTTGGACATCTTGCAGAAGGGAAGATGAGTAAGTAAATATTTATACCATCAATCTTGTCTTAGATTTTCAGGATTGTCCCTGGTTATCCTAGTGAGGGTGACAGTGGACACTCTTTTTGAACCACTGTGGGTTTAATATAACTGACAAGCTTGCTAGGCCATTTCAGAGGGCAATTGATAGTCGATTGTGGGTCTGAAGTCACATACAGGCTAGACTGAATGAAGACAGCAGATTTCTTTCCCTGAGGGATATTAGTGAAAGATGAGTCTTTACCTCAATCCAAATGAACTCATTTTACTATTTTCATTTTTATTTCTTATTCCATCCTTAGAAGTTGCTTAGAGTGGAGTGCGCAAACCCAAATCCAATCCTTGCTCCAAAAACCAAATGCAAATTCCAACAGAATACGATTCATGGTCCCTCCACAAGAAAGACAAACAAGATCCAAGCTGACAAGTGAGGCGCTGCACCCCATCTTGGGCTTGATCTCATGATTTCTCTTAGCCAAAAGAACTCATGTTCTCTGGATTATTAGTCCAGTGTTGTAACTATTGCATTACTGTGCTCTCTCTATTCACTCCATAAACAGTGTGAGCATCTTACATTTCACTTTGTGCTGTCACTTTCCAGTTTCCAGCTGCATCTGAAACTCTGCTACTTGTCTTCTAAACCACACCACTTTCATCTGTCACCCTGTTCTCACTGACGTAACTTCAGTTCCATAACACTTTGATATTAAAATTCTCTTCCTTCCTAGGATGGAGAAAGCTAGCATGAGGGGACATAGCTTTAAATTAAGGGGTGGTAGTTATAGGACGGATGTCAGAGGTAGGTTCTTTACTCAGAGAGTGGTAAGGGTATGGAATGCCCTGCCTGCTGCAGTTGTAGATGCGCCAAGTTTGGTGGCGTTTAAGAGGTTAGTAGATAAGTTTATGGATGAAAAGGGAATGGTTTAGGTTAGAGGGTCATTGCTTTTTCTTAATTGGTCGGCGCAACATCGAAGGCCGAAGGGCTGTTCTGCGCTGTAATGTTCTATGTTCTATCTCCGGCTTCCTTCAGTTCCACAGCCCTTGGTGACGTCTGCGCTCCAATCGAGGCCTCTCACACATTCCTGAATCCCATTGTCACACCATTGGTGGCCAAGCAGACTTATGGCTGCCCAAGATCTAAGTTCTGGAATTCCCTCTCTACTTCTCTCAATTACTTTAAAATACTTCTTAAAACTTTGACTTTTCTTCTGTCCCAATAGTTCTTTGAATGGCTGGGTGTCAGAATTTGTTAACATGACCATGAAGTGCCTTTAGAAATTTTGCTACGTTAAAGGCACTATATAAATGCAAGTTGTTGTTGTTGCTCCAAGATGTTACATCATGGAGTAAAACATACTGTGCAACCAATCCACGTCAAATCATTCCAATTACGTTTACTTGTCCAGTTCCCAATTTCCATCATCCCCTTCTCCTTTCTCCATCTGTCCATTTTGTTGCTGAATGTTGACATAATTTGTACATTGAACAGTAAACCTGGAAGTGAATCTTACATCCTGACAGTTGTGTGTGTGAAACAGCCTCTCCTGCTCCTGTTCTAAAAGTCTGAGGCTGCTGTCAGCCATGGCTCAACCTGTAGTCTCTCAGCTCAGTTCATTGTGAATTCAATCTCCACACCAAAGACCTAAGTGCATAACTTAACACTTCAGTGTTGTATGTAGGGAGTGCTGTACTGGGTTGTCTTTTGAATGTGATGTTAAAACATCACCTTTCCCCTCTCAGGATGCAAAAGATCTTATGGCGCTATTTTGGGGAAAAGCAGGGGAGTTCTCCTGACCAATCAAGCCAATTTATTTCTTGACTAACATAATCCCTGAAAGTAGGCAATTTATCCCTGAAAGTAGGCAGTCAAGTCGAGAAGGTTGTTAAGAAGGCATATGGAGTCTTAGCTTTTATTGGTAGGGGGATTGAAATTCGGAGCCGCAACGTCATGTTGCAACTGTACAAAACTCTAGTGCGGCCGCACTTGGAGTATTGTGTGCAGTTCTGGTCCCCGCATTATAAGAAAGATGTGGAGGCATTGGAGAGGGTACAGAGGAGGTTTACCAGATGTTGCCTGGTATGGAGGGCAGGTCTTATGAAGAGAGGCTGAGGGATTTGAGGTTGTTTTCGTTAGAAAAGAGGCGGCTAAGAGGAGACCTTATTGAAACATATAAGATGATTAGAGGTTTAGATAGGGTGGACAGTGATAGCCTTTTTTCTAGGATGGAGAAAGCTAGCACAAGGGGACACAGCTTTAAATTAAGGGGTGATAGTTATAGGACGGATATCAGAGGCAGGTTCTTTACCCAAATGGTGGTTCGGGAGTGGAATGCCCTGCCTGCAGCAGTTGTAGATGCGCCAAGTTTTGTGGCGTTTAAGAGGTTAGTTGATAAGTATATGGAAGAGAAGGGAATGGTTTAGTTTGGAGGGGCATTGCTTTTTATATTGGTCGGCACAACATCGAAGGCCGAAGGGCCTGTTCTGTGCTGTAATGTTCTATGTTCTATGTTCTATAACTACCACAGACTAATAATTGTCACATTACTAATGTGGGATCTTGTTGTGTAAAGATTGTTTGCCTAAATTACTATAATGCCTGCACTTCAGAAAGTATTTGTACGGCTGCAAGAGTATTTTCCCACTCCTGAGGTTGTGAAAGATGCCATACAGATGCCTAAATACCTCCTTTATTGTTTTCTTTAAGAGTTGAACGACAGTTTTGTCAGAGTGTCTGTGAAGGTACAGAATGTGGATCAGATTTCAGATGATGCCTTCCTCAGGGAGGTCAGTGTTCGCAAGGCTCTTCAGCATGACCGTCTGGTGCAACTTCTCGGAGTGGTGACCCAATCACAGCCCATGCTCATCATCTCAGAGTTCATGACCCAAGGTAATGGCCAAAGGCTTCTGTTGTCACCGGGAACTTCCAATAGTGATGAACAAAACATGCTATGTACTGAGATGTAACACTAAAGCAGACTGTCTGAACCAGGGAGCAGGAATCAGTCTTTATACTCTCAAATTGGGTAAAAGAAAGATCTATTCATCATCATTCGCTGACTCTCATTTTGAAATGCTGGAGTTTAAACTCCCATAGAGATGTCACAGTGGTTAGCATGGATGCCTTACAGTGCCAGAGGCCCAATTTGATTCCCGGTTTGGGTCTTTGCCTGTGTGGAGTCTGCACGTTTTCCCTGTGATATACAGATGCCGGCGTTGGATTGGGGTGGTAAGAACTCAGTAAGAATTTAGCAACACCAATTTATAATCCAACCGATTTATTTGATAGTAAAAAAGCGAGCTTTCAACACTCTGTGTCTTCCTCAGGCAAATGCAGTGTTCTCCCTGTATCAGCGTGGATTTCCCTGGGTACTCAGGTTTCCTCCCACAGTCCAAAAGATATGCAGGTCAGATTAGTTGGCCATGTTAAATTGCCAGGGGGATTAGCTGGGGTAAGTGCGTGGGGTAAAGGGAATAGGGCCTGGTTGGGATTGTGGTCAGTGCCGCCTCAACGGGCCGAATGGCCTCCTTCTGCACTATAGGATTCTATGAAATTTCACCAGTCTTTCAGATAATGCTGTCTGATCCATCCAGCAAATTTCATGAAAGAACTCTCCTCATTTCCTCCCTGATTATTCTGATGTTATTTAATAAGACTGATCCCAGTCTGAAGGTAAAAGCAAAACAATGCGAATGCTGGAATCAGAAATAAAAACAGAAAATGCTGGAAAATCTCAGCAGGTCTGGCAGTATCAGTGGAGAGAGAAATAGAGCCAATGTTTTGAGTCAGAAATATTAAGATAAACTGCTAACACAAGTCTGAAATAAATCTGCCCATCAGATACTCAACACAACAGGACCCAGCAAGATAACCTGACTTGCTTCCACAACTAACAGAATTGCAGATTGTAGCTCCCATGAGAAGTTACATTTCATAGAAGCCCTATAGTGCAGGAGGCCACTCGGCCCATCGGCTCTGCAGTAACAACAATCCCACCCAAGCCCTATCCTCATAATCCCACATATTTGCCACACTAATCCCTCAAATCTATGCATCCCAGAATACTAAGGTGCAATTTAGCATGGCCAATCCATCTAACCTGCACATTTTTGGACTCAAAGACAATGAGGCAATTTAGCATGGCCGCTCAACCTAATCTGCATATCTTTGGGCTGTGGGAGGAAACCGGAGCATCCGGAGGAAACCCACACAGACACGGAGATTGTAAAGGCAGAGCTGGATTTGAACAATTGATCGGGTGAAAGGATAATGTGCTCACACATTATCTTTCTCCCCAGTCATCTTCCACCACCCTCCCCCATTTCCCCAGATAACTGGGGCTTCTCGGAGCAGAAAAAGAATTTGACCTAAACAAACCTGCCCCAATTTTCCAGCACATTCAAAACTAATTAAAATGCAAAATCTTCTTCATAACATCAAAAATAACTTCTTATTAGTCTGTGCTCCGTATGTTTATACACAGAGAGTTATGCTCAGTGTAGTCTTCAAGAAAACCAGATTTATATATAAACATACAAAGCAGAAGTAGGCCATTTGGCCCCTTAAGTCTCTTCTGTCATGCAATAAGATCATGACTGATCTTACGGTGACTTCAATTCCACAAAGGGTGGTGGTTAATACCAAGTTGTAATTCAGTCTGAATTGAGATCAGTCCTGCATATTTTGTGTTTAATTTTCCAATTTCCATGATAATTTTCTGTATCTGCATTTAGAATGAAAAATGCATACTGGAGTTTCCGACCCGAACCATAACAAAGTGTTTTATGGAGCCGGCCTGGATCATAAGTTTTGCCTTTTGAATTCTAGCCATTTCCAAAGATTTTGACTGTGTTTCAGGGTATTTTAAAACTGAATTATCGCCACAATTACCTTCCCTTTCCTTATGGTGTCAGGCAACGTCGACTGCAATGGCTTTCCTACTTCCAAAAATTTTGTTTTGGTCACCTTTTGGAAACCAACTTTCTCACCCCAAGAACTTCTTAACCTCTGAAAGAGCCATTATTCCACAAGGCACTTCCTGTTCAAACCTGAATACAACATCTGAAAAGAAGAAGCCAATATGCTCATCCCTCACTGTCTTTGAGTCCAAAGATGTGCAGGTTAGATGGATTGGCCATGCTAAATTGCCCCTTAGTATCAGGATTCTAGCTAGGGTATATGTATGGGGTTATGGGGATAGGGCAGTGTGGGATTATGTTCAGTGTAGATTCCTTGGGCTGAATGGCCTCTTTCTGCATTGTAGGGATTCTACGATTCTATGAATCACAAATCAATCAAGAAATATAGATTTTAATCCTGCAAGAGAAAGTCCCTTCAAAATGTTTCTTCAAAATGAAGAAACTTCAAAATGTTTTATGGAGCCTGTAGGATCATTAGTTTTGCCTTTTGCATTTGGCGAGAATGAGCATGATATGTTTCACTTTAAATACGATTCAAATGATCCACTGGAGAGCTTTTATATAGTTAACATGTAAAGTAAGAAAATTAGCAAGAACTTTTATCAATTACAAACAAGAAACAGAACAACTACTATGATGTATAACTCTTAACAAATATATAGTGTTGCAATCAAGCCAATCCCATAGACAAAAGACCTTTTTCACAGGTTTAACAAAGTAAAGACTAATGCTCGTATAATACTGGACTTCACTCCTCAGGATGAAGTCTGCAGTTCTCTGGATAGACTCAGAACAGTTTGAAGTTAGAATAGCTTCCCAAAACTCCAGAGACTCCAAGCAAGCCACCAACAACAGATTCCCCCTTTAGAAAGGCAATAAATTACTTTCAGATGACCAGCAGAATTTCCAAAACCAGAGAGAGAGAGAGAGAGAGAGAGACTTATTTTCTGCTTGATGCCCCTTCTAAAACCAGAATTCAAGCTCCAATCAAACAGAAAAATGAAAAAAACTCCAATCACCTGACCTGCCAACCAATTTTTCTACTAACAATACAGAGATAGGAACATCCCAGTGTAAATAAACAAACCTCCGTTTAAACAGCAATAAAAAGACTTAAATGGACATATAGCAACATTGAGCAAAACAAACTGAAAAATTTTGCTTATGACTGCAGAGAACATGATTAAAAAAAAACACTTCTTAAAAGTACACTAATGTCACAGTATGTAAACCTGTTCTAATCACACATTCCTACCAGATACGGACATTGAAATGTAAATCTCTATTTTACATTTGCTAGAACCTGGGAGATTTGGCCCAAGTGTTAATGTATTAAGAATCAGTGCTTTAAATGAGGAGAATGTGTACATTTTAGTTCATTGATCTCTCTTTCTTCACTGAAGGGAACCTGAATGGTTACTTAAGGAGTGACCTTGGTAGACAGTTAGAGTTGGTGTTGCTCATTGACTTTGCAATACAGGTAAGTGTTTCTTATTCCTAAGTCAAGTAATGCAATTTCCAATTAAACAGAAGGGTGGTTCACAAACATTTTCATCTGTAAATTACTGAGGTAGAGCGAATGAGCCTGTGGGCCACTTACTGAATTGAACGCAATCAGTTTCACTTGCCACTGACAAAAAACCTTCTCTAAATTAACGGGAACTTGTGGAAATGACAAACATTTTGTTGCTTTTTCAATCATAAATGTAATAAATATTAGTTTTTTATGTTACTTATCTTGGACCTGAACTCCAGAACTGGAGTGGCAATCATAGTTGGATTGTCTCTCCACTCCTTTTTACTGTTCAGGACCTGCATCCTCCTCACCTAAACTTTCCACTTGGATTGAGTAAGATTTCCGCTTGGAGTCCAGGAAAGCAGCACCGGAAGGAGTGAGGACACGCTCCCTTTTCACAGCACTAACTGCCACAAAGCAAGTACATTTATAACCACTTTGAGAAGCCAGGGAGGTAAGTGAGTAGAAAGAGAGAAGTGGAGGGTCAAGGTGGGGGTGGGGGAGGGGAATGGGTGTGGGATGTAAGAGAGGAAGGGTAGGATGAGAGGAAGGAGGTACGATAAGGGGAAGGGGCAAGATCAGAGAGGGGATAGGATGGGGCAAAATGGTCAGGTGGTCAATCAGAGGGGTGGTATGTGTCATGGCTTTGCATGGTAAGTCAGTGGGAGGTGGAGGATGATTGGAGGAATGGAGGTAGTCATGGGATAGTGGAGGATCAGAAGATAGTGGGGGGTTGTCAAGGGGTGGAAAAGATAGTCAGAGAGTTGGGAGGACTTGGAGTGTTGAGAGGATTGTTGGGGTGGGGGTAGTACTATAGTTACTCAGAAATATGAACTAGTTTTAATTCTTCTACCTTTTTCTTGGTAACTGGTCCTGTAAGAACCATCCAAAGCCTCTGATTTAAACCATAGGATTGATTGGTTCACAGTGCAGGTTTATTTATTTTCCATTAGAAATTTGAGCTTCCCGGGCAGGTCCTGGGACAGCTGGGAAGAACTGAGGGCTGGTGGGGGTTAGGGGGCTGCAAACCTTCTGGAGTACCACCCAGGTTCCGAAGATTGGAAGTTCTGGACCTAGAAATAAATTATTAATTCATGCTGGAAACTAATATTTTAATTTTATATTTTCATATTATTAACATTAATACTACAATAGAAACAGTTTATTTGAAACATTCTAAAACATTACAAAATCATCACGATCTTCTTGGAAAATATTACCTACTTTACATCAATATCAATCTGACCAAATGAAAGAGAACATACATTTTCCTCATAAATGGTCATTGCTGTGGTTCATGCTAATGACAGGGTGTGCTGTGTCACAGTGACCTTACCACAGCAGTGTGGATGAGTTTTCCACCTGGTTTCTCTACGACCTTTGCCGTGGTGTTGCTGGTCAGTGGATCCATACGTCATGGGTCACTATTTGTGGACTATTGCGAACCAGTCTTTGAGAACCACTGTGGCATAGTGGCACTCAGATTAGCACTGCTGGCTCACAGCACCAGGGACCCGGGTTCAAATTCCGGCTTGGGGCGGTGTCTGCGTGAAGTTTGCACATTCTCCCCATGTCTGGGTGGGTTTCCTCTAGGAGCTCCAGTTTCCCACCGGAGTCCAAAAAGATTGTAGATAGATGGATTGGCTATGCTAAATTGCTTCTTAGTGTCAGCGGGAATTAGCTAGAGTTGTGGGTTGTGGGGTTGTGGGGATAGGGCCTGGGTGGGATTGTGATAGGTGCAGACTCGATGGGCTGAATGGCCTCCTTCAGTACCGTAAGATTCAATTAAATAAGACACTGTGCAAAAGTTTATTTATGTCACAAGTAGGCTTATATTAACACTGCAATTAAGTTACTATGAAAATCCCCTAGTCGCCACACTCCGTTGCCTGTTCAGGTACACTGAGGGAGAATTAAGCGTGGCCAATCCACTCCAATCAGCACGTCTTTCGGACTGTTAGAGGAAACCAGAGCACCTGGAGGAAACCTACGCAGACACAGGGAGAATGTGCAGACTCCACACAGACAGTTACCCATTCCGGGAAATGAACCCGGGTCCCTGGTACTGTGAGGCAGCAATGCTAACCACTGTGCCAACCTATAGTGGGAGCAATGGCTAGTTGAATCCTGACCCTTCTCTGTTTCCCCAGGTTGCGGATGGAATGATTTATATGGAAGAGAACTGTTATGTGCATCGGGATCTGAGGTCAGCAAACATTCTTCTCTCTGATACACTGGAATGCAAGATAGGAGATTTCAGCTTTGCTCAAAAAATCAAGGATGACAGATACATCCTCTGCAAAAGTACGTAGTACTAAGGATTTGATGTTGAGACAATGTTTGAGTCACGAGTTCACAGTTCAGAATATTTAGGATTCTTTTGATTTGATTTTTTGATTTATTATTGTCACGTGTATTAGGATAGTGAAAAGTATTGTTTCTTGCACACTATACAAGGCATACCATATATAGAGAAGGGAAGGAGAGTACAGAATGTAGTGTTACAGTCATATGTAGATGTAGAGAAAGATCAACTAATGCAAGGTAAGTCCATTCAAAAGTCTGACTGTAGCAGGGAAGAAGCTGTTCTTTAATCAGTTGATGCAGACTTTTGTACTTTTTTCCCAAAGGAAGAAAGTGGAAGAGAGAATGTCCGGGTTGTGTGGGGTCTTTGATTATGCTGACTGCTTTTTCAAGACAGCGGGAAGTGTCGACTGTGTCAACGAATGGGAGGCTGGTTTGAGTGATGGACTAGACTTTGTTCACGACCCTTTGTAGTTCCTTGCGGTTTTGGGCAGAGAACAAGCCCATACCAAGCTGTGATACAACCAGAAAAAATGTTTTCTATAGTGCATCTGTAAAAGTTGGTGAGAGTTGGAGCTGACATGCCAAATTTCCTGTCTTCTGAGAAAGTAGAGGTGTTGGTGGGTTTTCTTAACTATAGTTTGGTGTGGGGGGGACCTGGACAGGTTGTTGCTGATCTGGACATCTAAAAACTTGATGCTCTTGAATCCTTCTACTTCACCCCATTGATGTAGACAGGGGCATGGATTTGATGAGAAATTACTTCACTCAGTTCTAAATCTGTGGAATTCTCTATCCCAAAAGATATTCACTCTTAAATATACTGAGGTGGATAGATTCTAGGAGGTATAAGGACAGTGTGGGAAGGTGGAGTTAAAGTCAATTGGCAATGTTCCTGTTGAATTACGGAGCAGGATCAATAGGCCAAAGGCCCAATCCTATTCTGACTTCTTGTGTTCTTCCATTTCTTTATTATTTTCTTATGGAATATGGGAGTTGCTGGCTGGGCCAATATTTATTGCCCATCCCTAATTGCCCTTGAAAGGGCATTTAAGAGTCAACTATATTGCTATGGCTCTGGAGGCACATGTAGACCAGGCCAGGGAAGCATGGTCTTGCCCTCCATTTTAGAGATACAACATTCCATTTTCATTAGGTGGGAAGTTTCAGAATTTACCCATTCATCTGTTTCTGTCACATCCACCAGTCACACGGTCAGGAAGGGCACATCCAAAATCATACAATTTGTAACATTTGGCCTATCCAATTCACCTCACTGTTTCCAATCTTCTGTTCTTCTAGATGAAAAAATTGCTGTTAAATGGACTGCACTGGAAGTCTTCAAAGAAGAATCACACACTACAAAATCTGATGTCTGGTCCTTTGGGATTTTCCTAATGGAACTGGTGACATATGGGCAGTCGCCATACCCAGGTATGTGACACCTTTATCCCAAGAAGCCAATCATTCACATCGGGAATAATGCTGTGTTCTGAGAAAGAGGCCGACAGACTTTCTTAACGATTGGTGCTGATGACTGCTCAGTGAGAAGTCTCACAACACCAGGTTAAATTCCAACAGGCTTATTTTGACTCACGTGATGAAGGAGCAGCACTCCAAAAGCTCATGATACCAAATAAACCTGTTGGACTTTAATCTGGTGTTGTGGGACTTCTTGCTGTGTCCATCCCAGTCCAATGCCAGCATCTCCACATGACGACTGCACATTAATACTGGTGCATTCCAGATTCCAAACAGCAGTTTTGTAGTTGAAATAATGCCGTTCATTACAGTTCCCAAACATGTGATAAAATAAACACATGGGATGGTTTGTGACAGTTGATCAACTGTCACAAACCATCCCATGTGTTTATTTTGATATGTTGCCTGTGGTTTGAAAATTGAAGTCTGAAGGATTGAAGGGATGGTCAAAAGAACAGGGAATAGAGATAGTGGTTTTTACAGTAGAGATAGACATTGGGACTATAAACGATCTGAGCTAGTATATGTCCAACTTTCTTAATAAATTTTGCAGATGACAGAACTCAGTATAAATAGTGAGGAGCATACAAGCAAATTGCAGTGTGTCTAGATCAATTAGTGAAATGGACAGACACAGCAATCGTTAGCATTGCTGCCTTGCAGCACCAGGGACCCAGGTTCAATTCCAGGCTTGGGTCATTGTCTGTGTAGAGTCTGCATGTTCTCCCCATGTCTGTATGATTTCCTCTGGGTGCTCCAGTTTCCTCCAACAGTTTGAAAGACATGTTGATTAGGTGCATTGACCGTGCTAAATTCTCCCTCAGTATACCTGAACAGATGCTGAAGTGTGACAACTAGGAGATTTTCACAGTAACTTCATTGCAGTTTTAATGTAAGCCTATGCATGACACTAACAAATAAACTTATGAAAAAGCTTAAAACATCTTCAGAGTGAATTGAACATCCAAAACTGCCTTCCTCAAACTTGGTTTGAATAACAAAAGAAAATCACAACACAGGAACATGCCCTTCAGGCCTTCAAGCCTGCACCGACCATACTGTCTGACTGAATTAAAATTCCTTACCTTCCAGGGACCAAATGCCTTTATTCCCATCCTATTCATATATTTGTGCAGATGCTCTTAAAAGTTTGCATATCACTCTTTGGGATGATTTACTATGTTAAAGGTGCTATATAAATGCAAACAATCAGTAGGCCTATGACAAGAGTTAGTGTTCCAAGTTAATGACATTTCATCTGAACCTGTTCACATCACAGTTTGGACCAGGAGAGAACGTATATTTCCTTCCCTGATAGACACTTGGAAGCCAGGTGGGGGTTTAAATTCATTCTTTGGATTACTAGTCCAGTGGTATATTCACAACACTCTGGTACCTCCCTCTTTCATGTGAAGGATGTTTCCATTCAAAGACAAACAAAGGATCTCTAACAATGTGGCTCCTGATACCTGCATTTAATATCTTCTTTCTTTCAGGTCTAACCTTTGCACAAACGCTTGACTTCTTGCAGAATGGATTTCGTATGCAATGCCCAGTGGGGTGCACGGAGGAACTGTATGCTGTTATGTTGATGTGCTGGGAGGAAAATCCTTGGAATCGGCCATCATTTAAACAACTGAGGGAGCTGCTGGAAAACCTCTGAGACTTTTGTTGCTGCTTTCGCTTCTTCAGGTCTTGTTTTATAAACCAGTGTGTGACTGAATTGCAATTGGATTAGAGCTGCTGCCACTGTGTGTCAGAGTCATTTCAGTAAGAATCTGGCAACACCAATTTTAAATCCAACCGATTTATTTGATAGTAAATCTGCGAGCTTTCGACTTTTCGTCTTCGTCAGGCAAATTCTTACTGAGTTTACCCCAGTCCAACGCCGGCATCTCTACATCATGTCAGAGTCATTTGACAGATGTTAATATCATTAATGTAGGACTGATCATTTCTGATGTATCAAACCACAATGAAGGATCTGGAATGAAGAATAGCAGAAAGATAGACAAGTCAGAGCCAATGTCTTAATAAAAATCAGTTCTACTTTGCCAGTAGGAGAGATTATTGAGAAGGTTTGTAAATCTCTTGTGTCCTCCATATCTGAGATTCTAATTGAAGAACAACAGGATGAATTATCATTTTAAAACACATCACCTTTCTGCTTTATTCTCCTTACTTTTCTGAGCTTGGTTGCTCCCTCTTAAGCTGTAGGTCTGTAGTTGCTAATACACACACAATGGGCCCGATTTTACCATGAAGTCGTGCCCATTTTCAGGTGCAAAATTTGGTAAAGTCAGGCATGAGGTGAATAGCGCGATCTTCGCCTGCCTCTGTGCTGGTTCCCCCTTTACCTAGGCCCAAAAACGACCACGATCAGGCCTGCATCCAAAACAGGAGCGACAGCCATTTTACTTAATGGCTGCACCCCTGAATTTACTGGCACTTCCCCCTTTACCACCGCGCTCACCCATCCAGAATTGGCATGAAACAGACACGCTCTACAAAACTCCGAGCCAAGTGTTCTAGCTAATGAGGAGGTAAAAATCCGACAGCTCTCTGTCTGAGATCAGTGAAGGGGAAGGGAGGTTGGGGACTGCAATCGGTCTGGCAGAGGGGGTGAGGGATAGGCAGTCAGTAATGTTGTGGGGTGGGGCAATTTCTGTGGGGGCCAGGAAAACCACTACCCAGCCTGGGAGTGATGCAGTGGTTGGAGGCACCAATCGGAATTGCACATTTTGGCCTCACCCACAGCATGATTTGGAATTGCTGATTTTTTTCAGGTACAGTGCAAAGAGAGGCACCTGAGAATGGATCAAAAAGTTAGATCTGAAACAATCCCAGTTTAGAGTCTGCCCAGCACCTAGAATTAAAGTTGTAAAACAGGGCCCAGTAAATCAGGGTGATGTCCCAGGTCAGTAACAGTTCAATAGCAGAACAGCTCCATTCTCAGGGAAGTACACTGTACAAGCCCATCACAACACTCATTCTCCATAATAACCTCTCTGCAGGCTGTTCTCTGTTTTGGGTCAACAAAGGTATGTGTTGTCTCTACACAAAGCAGGCACGAAGCATACCAATTTAACATTGCACCAATATGTGTGCAGGCATTGGTCTTTGAAGTGTTAAACAGAGGACCTCCCTGTCGTCCCAGATGGAGATAAAAGATTCCAGGTGACATTTGAAGAAGTGACAGGTAGTTATCTCTGCTGTCCTGGCCAACACATATCCTTTAAGTGACATTTAAAACACATTAGCTAATAGTTTATTTCAGTATTAGTAGGAGCGTGCTGTGTTTCCACATCACAACAGTGACCAAACTATTTGGCTGGTTGCAAAGCATACTGGCATGTCCTGAGGCTGTGACGGAAACATCTTTTGAACTATGGGACAAAACCAGAGCACCCAGAGGAAACCCACGCAGACATGGGGAGGATGTGCAGACTCCACATAGAGATCCGAGCCAGGAATAGAACCCAGGTCCGTGGTGCTGTGAGACAGCAGTGCTAACCATTCTGCCACCATGCTGCCACAATGACTAGGGCCATTTCAGAGGATATTGAGATTCATAAAAACAAAAGAACTAGGAGTAGAAATAGGCCATCTGGTGGCTCGAGCCTGCTCTGCCATTCAATAAGATCTTTTCATGGACTCAGCTCCACTTACTTGCTCGCTCACCATAACTCTTAATTCCTTTACTGTTCAAAAATCTACCTATCCTTGCCTTAAAAACATTCCATGGGGTAGCCTCAACTGCTTCACTAGGCAGGGAATTCCATAGATTCACAACCCTCTGTGTGAAGAAGTTCTTCCTCAACTTAGTCCTAAATCTGCTTCCCCTTATTTTGAAGCTATGCCCCCTAGTTCTAATTTCACCTGCCAGTAGAAATAACTTCTCTGCTACTATCTTATCTTTCCCTTTCATAATGTTATATGTTTAAGATTTCCTCTCATTCTTCTGAATTCCTGATATAGTCCCAGTCTATTCAGTCTCTCCTCATAAACCAACCCTCTCAACTCCAGAATCAACCTAGTGAATCTCCTCTGCACCTGCCTCTAGTGCCAGTATATCCTTTCTCAAATAAGGAGATCAAAAACTGTACACAGCTTTGTGCTGTACACAGTCAGCCACATTGCTGTCGGCCTGGAGTCAGATGTAGGCCAGACCGGGCAACGATGGCAGATTTCCTTCCTTAAGAGACATTAATGAACCAGATGGGTTTTTCCGACAATCGCTGATAACTTCATGGTCAGGTGAGTGAAATAGCTGCATATTCCAGATGTGTGAGTGGACTTTACCTCAGGACATTGGTCTGAGCCCCTGCACTGGAGCTCCACTCTCACTGACCCTGCTTACGTCATAGCACCGCGACGTCAGGGGGTGGGCGGGGCCGGGCAGCGATGACGCCATACTGCCAGGCGGTGAAGACGTCACTCAGTGGGCGGGACTGGGCGGCGATGATGTCACTCAGCGGGCGGAACTGGGCGGCGATGATGTCAGTCAGTGGGCGGGACCGGCTGGCGATGATGTCAGTCAGTGGGCGGGACCAGGTGGCGATGATGTCAGTCAGTGGGCGGGACCAGGTGGCGATGACGTCAGTCAGTGGGCGGGACCAGCACCGCGCCGCCATGTTTGCTGAGTGAGGAGGAGCGGGAGAGCAGCAATAGTGCGTCCGCTCGTTAAACCCTCACAACCGCCCCTAGCTTATCCTATTTACCCCGTATCACCGGTAAGGGCATCACTCACTCGGCTTGCTGCGGCCGTGCGGGGCCGGCCTGGGTTGTGTTGTCTGTCAGGAAACGCCGCTTTCCCGGGGAGGAGGGGTGGAGGAGCGAGAGGCCGCCCGGGGTAGGCCTCTGGGCCGCCGCCGCCACCTCCTCCTATCCCTGCCCCGGGGCTCGATTGACTCGCTCACTTGCGCTTGGATTGTACATTAAGCAGTTTGAATTGGGTTTGAGTTGGTTTCTGACTCCAGCGATGGCAGCGCCTCGGTGAGGGAGCGAGAGAGAGGGCGCTTTGTGCGCGCCAGGGAGCAGACAAAGAGTGTGCATGCGCAACAAGAGGGACCACACCGGGGCCATTCAAACATCCCGGAGTCATCCTAGGGCCCACACAGCTTTATCCCAGTTTTTAAGCCACCTCGCTAAGTACCCGGGCCCCCAGCTACTAACCAATCATTCAGCAACACTTCTGGGGCTCTCTATTTACATAGACCAGACAGTGCTGTTTATATCTAACATCGAAAGGAGGATTTCTGCACCAACCACACACTTTTTATTCCTGAAGGCAAATTAATACATTTGGCATTTTTTATAACTGTTCAAGATCCAGACTTTATGTCTCAAATAATCTGCAGGTATTTACTGGTTTCGTTTTTGTGGATACTGCACGTTTTGAAAAGCTGCATAGACTATTTGACGTCATGAAATGCAATCTCGTAATGAATCCCTGCCCTGATCTGTTTGTGTTGGATCATAGTGCTTTCAGACCAGAGACGCCTTTTGTTAAATGGGTTTGAGCGTAGAAAGGCTTTATTATTGATTTTTTTTTTAAAATCTGAAGTATAAAGAATGGAATTCGAGCAGCAGGAAAGCAATTGCAATATATTGGAACTTGCTTTTATCAGACTGATTGGATTTGTGTTACCTTTTTGAATATTGATTTGCATTTGTACTTGCATGTTTAATGTTTTATTTTCTTAAGGGTCTTGCTGTAAAATGAATATCAGCCAAGCCTGGTTTATTTGTGTTACTTGTTTGAAACCTTGTTGGAATGTATACCGTTGCAAGATTTGTTTGAGGCTTAAGTTCCAGTTTGTGGCATTATATTTCTAATACTTGGACAGCTTTTTAAGCGAAAGATTTTTAATATGTAAAAGGAAGCTGTTATGGTTTGATAATGAGTCTTGATTTATGAATAGTGACATGTATCTTAATCAAGTGAGTCGTTTTGTTATAGTACAGCAATTTTTTTTGTTTACACCTCAAATTTGGGTCCATTACTGCTGGAAATGAGAGCACTATTGTGAATTATGTTTATTTTGAATTGGGGTGTATGATATGGAGATTACTTATGGAAGTTGCTGATTGTTACAGGCACAGTTTGTGATGTTCGCTAAATAGGTCTGCCCTAGTTTGGAGACTGCAACCAAAGGGGTGAATCTTGACAAGATTTGGCTTTCCAGTAGGCTGTTGAAGACTCTGGTGTTAATTTGGAAGATTGATTACTTTAGAATCATCTGAGCTATGTGTTTGTTGAATTTTAAATAGGTGTGGGAAAGTTAAGACTGTTTACACTCAATTCTAAACATGGTTTCCCCATCCAATAATGTTTCTCTTTGAAAGAAATCAAACAAAAGATAGACATTTGAAAGAATTGACAGCTAGAATTAACTCCTGGCAAATCCTAGCTGGTGCAAACTGAGATGATATTTGGGAAACTGTATGCAGTTCTTTATGCAACTTTTAAAATGAATGAGTTGAGATCCTGGGTTTTGTACTGTTTGAAACTGGAGAAACATTTAAATTTATACAAAAATTTAATATTTAAGTGAGAGAAAATGCAGCTACTAAGAAAATGTATTTAAACTTCAGTCGTGATTTTTTTAGAAACTTTTAATCTGAGCTTTTAAAATCTTTGATCTTAATTGTAGCAAACATGGATTTTGGGAGTTCAGTCTGCACAGGTTCCTGCTTTAAGTGCTACTGATTTCAAACAAATGGAACAGGCAAATTTAAAGGATAATTAATAATTGTAATATCTAATTGCTGTTTATAATTCATTTACAGCCCTTTTTAGTGTAAAATATTTTGAAATTTTAGCCATCCTAATGTGCCAGTTTATTTTCTCTGCCAGTTTGTCTTGTTTCTAAGTATGTTGAATCCCTGCTGGCTATGGTTCCACAGGCAGAATGTCCCACTGCTGCCATGACAGGGTGACTGTAATTTGCACAAGTCTGGGTTCAGTGGGCCAATTTATTTGAGTTTCATCTGAATCTGTGTTTGCCTCAAGCACAGACTTTCAGGACTAGAAATCTTATTTGCCAAACTCAGGCCATCTTATTAACAAAGATCTTGCCACTTTCCTGACCCGCACAGCACAGTAGTTGGGAGAGCCCTTGTATTATGTTTTACAAATGAACAGTTTGATCTTTCTCTGGCTTTTACTCCTCTGTTAGCCTGCACACTCTGCAGTTGGAAATTTAAAGGGGAAAGTACAGTCTAAAGCATTAGCCTTCCTAAAACAGGATTTAATCCTCACTGGATTAATAGGGGTCAGGTCTTCTCTTTCCACTGATATACAGGATGCTGAGTAAAACCAATCTCAATCAGTTTGCTGGTGATGATGAATCCAGAGCGTGGAATTACTCTCAAGTTAAACTCACTGAAACTTTAGAGTAGATGGCATGGCTACCGAAAAACTTAATGGATAAGTGATTTCTGCAAGATTTGTGCATTCTCTTCAGTCTTGTATCGCCTATTTTGGATCTCTGTCAATTTCAAACAAAATATTAAGTTGGAATACAAACAGGTTAGGTCTAGTGGTAATAAGATGATGTGGCTTGTAGAAAACCTAACCATTAATTATCTTCAACATGTTGATTTGTATTGCAACTACAAATATTGTGGAATTGGGTATTGTTGGCCACCTGTTCCATTGGTGGCATTGTTGCTGGAGAAATGTTTGTTCTGCACAATTTTCTTGTGTTTATGGATGAATTTAAGACAGCCATTAAAATGAGCTGAATGCTTAAGCTATATAATGCTTATTTAGGGAATTATGATTGGACTGATTAAGTTTATTTTGTTTTAGGCTATCTTGTGGTTGGAAAGTGGATATTGTACGAACATTGCTCTGGTAACACTCGTAAGAAAAGTTGATTGAGGCAGCATGGAGCGAATTATATTGTGTCGAATTCTTGTGTTCCCTTTCCAGTTTGCTCCTTTGCTTTCTGAATGCATTGGCTTGACTGCATTGCAGTCTGGCTTTTATTGTCATGCCCAAATGGCCAGTCTTCACGTGAGTGGGTCAGCAAGCTGCTCAGTTGTGGGAGCCCTAGTTCTATAGTAGTAATAATGCTTACTGAGGTAATTTCATGATCTTGCTCTGCAGGCAGTTGGTGGATCTTGTGATATTTCTGTTCACCAAAGTTAATTTCACCGTGTTTCTTCCCCTATTCCCCTCCTCCACCAAAACCCCTCCACCAAAAACCTAGAATGCTGTGTGCAAAGTTCACCAAACGTTTGGAAGCAGGTGATGGTATTTGTGTTTCCTTTAATTGAAATAAAATTGATTAGTCACTTGATTTTATATCAGCAAGTATTTTGGTTGCGCATGTTTAGCGTATAAATTTTCTCATTGTATATCTATCTTTAATACTGACAGTAATAAATTGTCATGATTGGGCAGAGTGATGTTAGAATTGTTTGGAATTGTGATTTAAACTTTTTGTTAAATTTTTCCCATTCAGCCTTCTTTTTTTAGGCATATAATCCTGAACACATGAATTATTTTGGTCCAATTCTACTTTCTAAATTGCTGGCAAGTGACTTTGAAAGATAGACGAGGTATGTGCATTTGGACTGAATGTTATGCTTTGGTAATGTGGTTATACAGATTTGACTAATACAGGGTACCGTGCACTTTAACTGCTCTTGATGCAAGGCCTTGGCTTTGCAATGTGGAGAGATTGCTATAAAATATATAATGTTTGTTTTTAAAAAAGAGAATCCTCAATTTTCCAATTATTTCATTCATTAATTAATTTCTTCTGCTATCATTTTCTGGAAGAAACTGTTCACTCCTTCCTGTGAAATCTGATCTGATGCCAACCCATAGGCTTAGAAGTGCAACTGGATGTAAATTCAAATTATTGATGTTATCTGTTAGCGATTCAGATTAATATTTTAAAATGTGTACATAATGGGCAACATTTGATAGCTAGAAAAGTGCAGGCATTAATTCCAGTGCTTGAAATTGAAATTGATTTATTCTCAATATTATAAAGCTGCAACCAGGGAGAAGAACTGAGCAAGATCTTTTATTATTTCAAATTAGGATAGAAACCTGTGCCATCATTAAAGATATCTTTTAGGAATCTTTGCCTTTTTTGTTTTAACATCTGAAGTACCATTTTAAATGCTTTGGAGGGATTAACAAATCAGAACTATAATATTCCAGAGATTTGAGGGCTTGAATTCATTTTCAGATATCTGATTTTTTTCCTCTGGGCAGAAATCTGTTGGTAGTGAATGTAACAACAAAGCTGACAATTGATTCATGAATCTACTTCAGGGAAGGAAACAGGCCAGATCTGGCCATTTTTCGGAAGGATCAAAGGCTTTAGGACAGTGCAGAAAAGATTTGTGTGTGGTTCCAAAGTAAGGGACTTCAGTAACATAGTGAGAAACAGCAAAAGATTTACAACACAAAAGGAGGCCATTTCAGACTATTATATCCATTTGGTTGAAGAAGCGTCTATCCAGATTAATTGTCCTTTCTAGATCTTTGTCCACAGTTCTATATATTGTGGCTCTTTAAGTTCGGAAATGTGAAGGTGTCTACCGTACCACAATTGGTACTAGATCATTATCACCCTCTACATGGAAAAAAGTATTCTTAACACTGCTTTGATCCATTTGTCATTTTAAACCCATGCTCCTGGTTATTGGCCTTTCTATTAATGCAAACAAAGTCAATAAGAGAGACCTATCTTGGCTCTCATCACCTTGAACATCTCCTAAAAAAGCACTAAGGGAGTAAGAGGAAAGCAGAAGCACTGATAAGCACAGCATAAAGAGAGCAGGACCAAGGGAATGGGACTCGCCATCAGAGTCTGACAGACGGTCTGAAAGGAGCATATAGTTTGGAGAAACTGAGATTACCCAGGGAGAACGTTTAATTGAAGTGTTCAAAATCACGCGGGTTGAGGGGTCTGGACAAAGAATTAGAAACTGCTGCCATTGGCAGAGAACCAGAAGACACCAATTTAAGGTAATTAGCAAAATAGCCAAACACCATGAGGGGAATAACTTTTTTACACAAACAAATGTTAGCATTTGGAATGTACTGTCTGTGATTATGGTGAAAGCAGGTGTAAATCAGAGCTTTCAAAAGGGGATTGGTATGCATCTGACGGAGGAGAATTGTCCCCCAGTGAGGAATGGGCAGGTGAGTGGGATAGCTGGATTGTGGAAAGTTGATGCAGATATAACTGGTCAAATAGCCTCTAATGCTGTAACCATTTTGTGATTCTTAGTCCCACACATGTGGCTGACTCTTAACAGCCTTCTGAAATAGCATGCTATTTTTTTGTGTGATCAAATTCCAACTTTGCAGGAATGGTAACAAATGTTGGCATTGCCTGTAACAGCCGCAGCCTATGATTAATAAAAGTAATCTCACTTTACAGTTCATGTAGTGTGAGGATCATGTTACGGCTATGCTAACTCTGCAGCACAATGGTAGCATTGCTGCCTGTCAGCGTGAGGGACTTGGGACCAATTCCAGCCTTGGTCTGTGTGGAGTTTGCATGTTCTTCATGTTTTTGTGGGTTTCCTCCGGATGCTGCAGTTTCCTTCCACAGTCCAAAGATGTGCACGTGAGTGGATTAGCCATGTTAAATTGTCCTTTAGTGTCCCAAGATGTGTAGGTTAGGGTTATTAGTGGCATAAATCTGTGGGTTTAAAGTGATAGGGCCGTAATGAGCCTGCGATATGCTCAGAGTCGTTGTTGACTGTGTCGAAAGTCCACCTCCTCCACTTTTGAAATTCTGTGATTCTTTAAAAAGGGACATTGGATACCGAGTAATGCAATTTTTTTCGCAGCTTTCCTTATCTCCTGCAACTCCAAATTCTGGCTGATTGTTGAATCCTTAGCATTCTCCTTGATGAAGTCAGCACAGACCATGGATCAAACTTGAGTCTAGCCAACTTGTAACGCCCACTACCACCCTGAGAATTTCTATCTGTATTACAGGAACATTTTTTTTTCAAATGATTACGCAAGTAGATGTTGTCTGAGTTTTCAATTAACCAAAAGAATTTCCAAATTGGTTAAAGCTTAGCTTGTGAGTGAAACATGTTGTTTTCATTAACCTTGTAACAAAGCACACTTTCTGTACCTGAGAAATGAAGCAGCTTGAAAAATAATTGTGGACTATAACCTTTTCCAGTGCTGTGTTGGAATCCTGCTGCTTCCAGTTTGTAGAATTTGGGGAGAAATCTTCTTCCTGATTATATATAGGATTTGAAAATGTAGATTAAATTTGAATTTGCCCTTTTGAGTTTCATGATGATATTTGTTATCAGATTGATTTTAGTATAGATGATTTTTCATTGGGTTGAATATTGCTTGTTTTCCCTATGCTATTCCTCATATCTCTTAAAATATAAGAGAAAGCAAAAGGAAGACCCTATGTTTGTGTGTGATATATTCCATTAACTTTTTTTCTGGACAATTGTTCAAAATTTGTGTACATGAGACTTAATTTTGAAAGTTACTGAACACTTTGTTTTCAAAGAGGTTAAGGAGCTTGTGGATTGTTTTGAATCTGACACTAGTTTGTTAATGGTCACTGCCCAAGGACCTAGTTTTCGCGTGTCTTCCTAATATTATAGCAATGATTATACTTCAAAAGTACTTAATTGGCTGTGAAGTGCTTTGAGATTATTGTTGATCATGAAAAGCGCGCATCTATCATTTGTGTTTGAAATGATTGTGAAAGCAATGGTGTTTGTCTGTTTTGGTCTGAAATGCATATGTATGTATTTACGATCGATGTTTGCCTTTGTAGCTTCCCAAACCATACTATTGTGGCAATAAAGAATATAGAATTGAATGTGTTTAATTTGCAGTGCCCTTGGTTTGTATTGCTCCAATGTGGAACTAATTTTGAATGATAGGAATTCATTTGAAATGAGTCACCTTCTTTGTTTGAAGGTGACTATTATTTTCAGGGCAAGTAACCTTTGAAGCATAACTTTGTTTATTGAGCTTGGAATTTATAAACTTTTGTTCGTCATTAAGAAGTTTGTTGCTGAGATGGTATATAATAAAGCAGTACAAAATTACTATTCAACAAACTGAAATTTTGTGGCATTGTTAAAGTTTCATTTTACTTGCTGTACTGGTGATAAAATTGCAAGCTCTGCTGTGAATAATCTATTACAGTCTGTGCTGCTTTGAGAAAGTGAACAAATTGCTGTGATATTTGTCCTGTTTACATTTCAGATCATTTGTATTAAAGAAATAAACCTATTTAGTACAGGAGATCTCCTGGTTTATATGTTGAACTTCATGGTAATTATGCAAGGGAATATTTGATTGTTCAAACTATCGATTTTTAAATGAAGGCTTATGTAAACATTTTTTAATGTTTGTGTATTCCTAATGAAGGTGCCATTCAACTGGCTCTGATTTAAAATTATATTGTTTATTTTAAATTTACAGTTACAAGTGGCAGTTTTTTCCTTCCATGTGTTCCATTATGACTTGTTTCTTCATTTGAGTTTATTTTAAGATTTGTGGTTTTGTCTTTCTGTTCAGTGTTATTGCTTGGTGTATATCCTATATTCAGAATGTTAAATGATCAGTTTCTCCTGGGGAATTTTGTGTTGCAATAAATGACAATGCTGTTGAAGTGTCACTACATGGTTTGGAACTTTGCTCAAGTGGTTATTTCCTCTGTCCTGTATTCTAGGGAAAAGCTCCTCTGTTGGTGTGATTGCTGATCTTGTAGCTTGAATTGAATTTACGTTGTATAGCAAGTTACTGTGGAACAAAATGTGGGTGATTTACGAAGCTTAAATATGCAAATATATGAATGTTTTTATTTGTCACCTCAAACCTTTCTCCATTAGGTTAATTGTGTATTTTTTTGGGTGCTTGGAGAATTCGGTGTACAGACATGCCATTGAGATGGCTACGTTACATTTTATTGGTGTCAAACACAACATAGATAATGTGCCAACATCTTCATTCAATGTTTTTACAACTTTCAATTCAGCCAAGTAAAGGACATGTATGATTCCTTGTGTTGCACGTTTCTGGTTTTTGTTGAGGTAATGATTTAGTAAATAGCAGTGACCAGGAATTGGGAAATTTAGAGCTCGGGTTATTTTGTGCATGTATCCCAGAAATACTTTGTTAGGCAGTAGCTGAAACTGGAACTTTGTTTCTTGCTCCTTATGTTGTGATTCTGCTGTCTGTCCCAAGCCGAGGAGGCTTGTTGAACCATGTTAAGGTTGCTGCTGATCGTTACATAGAACTATCAACGTTTGATGTTGGGGAAGGCTTTCCCCTTGATTTCTTAACTCTGTCTTGTGCCCAGTTTGAGAGATTTTGCAACCTGAAAATGTTTCTCAACAGAAGTTGGTGTCAGCTTCCCTTTTATGAAGTGAAGTTGGCATTTCTCTTGACAGTATTGCTGTTCACTAACTGGACTATGCCAGAAGTGACAGAATCATAGATTGCAATATGATGGGGACTATTCAGCCCATTGTGCCTATGCCAGCCAAAAAAAATTAAAAAAAAACTAGCTGCCCAATCAGATCCCATCTTCCAGTGCTTGGACTGTAGCTTTGCAGGTTCCAGCACTTAAGATGCAGATCCAGATACCTTTTTAAATGAATTGAGAGTTTTTGCCTCCCCCAGCAAACCAGGTAGCAAATTCCAGACACCCACCACCTTCTGGGTGAAGACATTTTTCCTCTTATTAGCCCTGACAACATTCTTGTCTCTGCAATGATGAGACTTGAAATTGCCTGATTGAGGGATTAGTGGCACCAATGGTTCATTGGTTGGCATACTTGTCTGAATCACAAAACTGTGGTTTAGCTCCACTCTCGCGACTTGAGCACACAATTTAGGCTGATACACTAACGATGGAGTGCTGCTACATTGTCAGTGGCACTGTTCAGAGTCTGCCCTCAGGTTAGCATAAAAAAATTCTAGTGTTTTGACAATATTTGTTGTTTGGGCAATGAAGTAAAACCGGATAATTTGGTTGTTTTCTCATAGCTACTTATGGGATCTTGTGCAGTTTGGCTATTGTTTCTCCTGTATTTACAATAGTGATTGATCATACTTCAGAAAGCAGTTCACTGGCTGTAATGCGTTTTGGCATGCCCTATATCATTGTAAGTCCTGTTTTCTGAAGTCTTCACAAGGAGCAATTTTTGGCTCTGCTCTGTTAATCTAACATAAAATCTGGAATACTGTGAAAATAAGAATGCTTGAAATTATAATGCATTATTCAGTGTTATCTTGGTTGTGCTTGTTTTTAATGTTGGTAGTCTATCTTTTAAATTAATACAAGTAGAAGCTGGCTTTATGGCTAAATCTGACTTGCGGCAAGAGGCAATAGTTTATTACATTATGCAATTACTGTAAATAACCCACAGATTATATTTTGAAATGCAGCCGCTACAATTTGGTACAAATACATGTGCTGTTTTGCTATGATAGGCCTTCAACTGCCAGTGGATTGATCTGTTTATGCTGTAGTGGGTAATTAATTCAGTGAATGTTTGTATTAGGAAGAACATCTTGCATAATGGACCTTAAAGAATCATGCATCTTAGATTGTACCCACATGGGAATTTTCTCAGCAACTTCATTGCAATGTTAATGTAAGCCTACTTGTCACTCATAAATAAACTTTATTAGGTTTCCTAGTGAACCAAATAGTGTTCAGATTATTTAACATATCTGACTGACTTAATTTCTAGTATCTTTTTGTGCAGTACTCTTCATTTTGTCCCTGTGATGACTATTTCACACAGCTCAGCAATCCAGTCTCTAGATGCAGCTATGTCTGGAAAATACTATGTGGTTGAGTTCTGAAATCTTTGTAATATTAGTCTATGATGGTAGTCTGAACAAACATGACAGTAATGCTGTCCCCACCAGAAAATATCTGCATTGGATTATGTTTTTTCTCCTCAAAAAATTCAAAGGTATCAATTGATCTTGCATCCTGTTTCTGATGAGACGTGTTCAGTTTGTCAGACTACTTCAGATATTAGAGTTGGGATTTTTGTGCAGTTAGGAAGGAATAGGTAAAATGATGTCATTGGAAGATATGAGCTCTTATGGAAACCGTAAATGGTCAGAATAGAGAGCTTCAGGCATCCAGTCTACTGTTTTTAATTCACAGCTGCTGGCTATAGATGATGGATGAATTGAATATTGATATGTTTGTAATTTATCTTGAAGGCTAAAATGAAAGCCAAACTGATTCTGTGCCAAATTTATTTTCTGATTTTCTAAAGTCTTGCATTTGTAAACAAAACCAAACTGATATCAAGCCATGCCCTTGGTTTCAGCTGTTTCATAGCATCACTAAGAACTGATTTGTCCTAAGTCAGTGAGCTGAGTTATTGTATTTGGATTCTAGATTTAATTGGGTTGGTGTGATGCAGGAAGTTTACTGTGTAATAGTGATCCCTTGCTTGTACTGTAACAGATCCAGTAAAGTTGCTGCTATTAGGCAGATCTCTGGTGGTTTGGGTGTTGTCCCTCTTGGATTTGTAATCTAAAGGCTAATCTGTGCGAGTAATGAGCAGCAACATTAGATGAGGCAAATTCTGTTGCCCTCTGAACTGACTCTGAATCTGCTTGATGTAATTCATTTTTATTTCTAGATTAATCTGAAGACCGAGTCTGAACATTTTATCAAATCTCTATCCTTGGTGGATTTGACTTTCTTCTTCAATCAGAAGCGAGGACACCCAAACCATAACTTTTAATGCATCAAGTAAGAGTTGCATCACTTGCAATCAGCAATTTAAATAGGTCAATGTCATTTGATCCACATATGGCTGGGATTCGCAGTGAGCCAAAATGAAGCACTCAAAGTATAAACACACTATTGAATATTGGAGCAACTTGCATTTAGATCAGGGCTGTATGTCACTGAGTGGCAGTTGACTTCTAGGCAAGTTTTATGCGTGGTCTTTATTAATCCATAGTAACCATAATCTGCTCACTTTGAGTTGCTCACCAAGCATATTTAGAACAAATCTGTTTTGGCTTGCCTGTAATCTAAGAACTGAGTGTTCCTACATTAATTTATCTTTATCAATACTTTTTTAGGGGAGGGTGGAGAATTGTTAAAATATCACATTGCTGCGAATACAGAAATAAAATGCCTTGTAGTAAAATCTTTACCTCTTCTTGACACTAAATTACATACTTGTAAATACAGTTGACAGTTAAAGTAAAGTTTATTTATTAATCACAAGTAAGACTTACATTAACACTGCAATGAAATTAATGTGAAATTCCCCTAGTCGTCACGGTCTGATGACTGTTGGGGTTAATGCATTTAACCAGCATGTCTTTCAGAATGTGAGAGGTACCTGGAAGAAATCCGTGCAGACTCCACATAAACAGACCCCAGCCAGGAAGCAAACCCAGGTGCCTGGCACTGTGAAGCAACAGTGCTAATCACTGTGCCACCTCTAGTAGTTACTGTTTTGTAAATAGTGAGTGTCGAGAGAACTTTTCGAAAGGAGAATCAAGCAGGTTTAACGTACACCTGTTCCCTGTAGAATTAATGTATTCCTGTCACAAGTGACATTTTCAGGTGAATTGGGGTTTGAGGCTGGGAGGTGATTTGCTTTGAGCGTGCAGATATAAGAATTGCAGGAAGATTTTCTTTGCAGTAGAAGTCAACGAATTGGAAACTGTAAAACTGAAATATAACAGTATAAATACTGGAGGGAAGGTTCACATAAGTAGTTTCTATTTTAAATGTGGGTGCAGAAATTTATAGCCTGGGAATTTGACACAAAACTATGGAAAACACTCAAGTGATCAATAAGGCTGTATAGGTAAGGATACATCAAGGTGAGAGATTTTTCAGTCGGTCGTATTTAAAAAAAAATGCCATTCTAGATCATTTCAAATAGAAGTAATGTTCCTGGCTGTGCACATTCTCTGGAAACTACACGCCATTTACCTTTTATAGTGAATGATGTCTCTAACAGTGCACGTTGTTTATCTGCAGTTGTTGCTTGTGGAGAATGCCTACAGTGATCTTTGAAGTAAAGCTTGACTTGCTGGGTTGCTTTGAATACTAGGAGTAAGCCTGGATTGGTGGGACTTGCGAATTTCTTTGTGTGCTGCCAGAGGCAGAAAGCCTTGTGTGCCTCTCTTGAATGATCTCTAAGAAGCGCACACTTCATGAATTGATTTTCACCACTCTTAATCTTGACTGCAAATCACCAAGACCATCCATAACCTGAAGCAGCATCAGTTATTGACAAAAAAAAATCACCCATCAGCCATGACCTGTGCAGCAGATATTTTTCAAAGCACTGTGGCTTAGTCTAATCTGTAGGTTCAGATGGCTGTAATCCAAGATTCACAGTTGTGTCTAATGCTTTAATGAGATTATGGCCTTTTGTTATCATTCAGGCGCCTGTCCTGTATATAAACTGCTTTATCCTTTGTCAAAAAACTGCTTTATCATCAGAGCTAGCTATTCATTCCATTTTTGTTTTGTATTTTGGACAATTGTTACGCTTTCGCCAAACATTGTTGATCAATTAGTTAGTATCTTAAATAATTCATAGGAAAAATACAATCTGCAAAAGCTGTGGTGAAATAAATATGCAGCAAGAATTCTCAAATTGACTTCAACATTTGAGCTTTAATGATTTATATAATTAAGTTAAAGCTTTTTATCACTGAACAAATATGAAAAATAATGATTTGTTTATACTGACATTGTAGATCAGGGGAATATTGTTTACAGCATACACTTCCTCCCTGTACTGGCCAGTGAATTTTGTACAGGGCAATGATATTTTAAATACACGTTGGTATCTGTTTAGAGTGCATAGTGAAAAATAGGATTAGTGTAGTCAGATTTTTGTCTGTGAATATGATGGCCAAATGGTCGTTTCCTATGCTCTGAACATCTGTGTCTATGAATTGTGTTTTTGGGGTACAGGTTTATCCATGTGAAGATTTATAGTTAAAATCTCTCAGCTAAGCATTTCAATTCGGTAGTAATTTGTGTAGGTTTCTTATGGCATCAGCATGAATTGTAAACGGATTACAAGTTTCAGATACTATTCAGTGATATTTCTAATGGTTATACATTGCAGTAAGTCTGAGTTTGTCTTGTGCTGAACTTCTGCTTCAAGTTACAGGCCCTTTTAATGTAGCTTAAGTATAAATATCTGAATGATACAAATCAGGAGAATCCCAGAATTGATCCCTGATCTTCAGTGAGTTAGCTGATTTCAGCTAGTGCAGCAACAGGGACAGCACCATCGTTGGCATAAAAATAGTTTCCAGCTTCTTTCTGTTCTCCAGCAATCCCTGTTAGAAATTGTATGTGTGCATAAGGCCATTGTGGGACTGAGTTTGGTTGTGTGCAAGATTAAATAACTTGGTGACACTTGCAACACTGACTTGTGTAAGCATAGCTACTTGGGTGAGATAGTGGAAGGTGCCAGGCATCCATGGATCTGTCCCCCAGCAAAGAGTCAGTAAAACATTTTTCAAAAGCTTCACTTGGTAAAACTTTAGGATTTTGTTTTTTTTATATAGTCTCCCTTCCATTTCTGTGCTTTTTCTTTCCTTGATTGGTTCAGGAAACTTGTGATAATGGTCTTGGCTTTGTAGCATCCGTTTTATGTTTTGCTAGGGGAGGAGTGAAAGTTTATTGCTGTAAAATATGAGAAGTCGAGGAATTCTGAAATGTTCAGCTTGTACTGATTCTGCAAGATGCAGCCTTACATAGTGACATTCGTGTACATGGCGAGAGCCTGAATCCGTTGCGTATTTGCAGACATTGATTTGTCATCCCGTTTATTCTTTCTGCAGTCTGTAAAGTTGGTTTAAATTGGTTGACAACAGGATTGGCTGGTGTCCTCAGCTTCTTAAGGGAAACGCCTCTGTTTTGGTCACAGGTAAGATTCTCTTCTGTAAAGGTTGTTTTAGATATAGAATTTAAAGTTTTATACAGGCTCCATCTTAGTTGTTATCAAATTTTGAGCTGAAATACTGAGATTTACAATTTTAATTGGTATTTAGTAAAAAGGCACTAGCTCTATGGTTTGGTAGATTATTTTGGTTTAAATATAGTCTTAGACTTCAATTTATTTGCTCTTGTGTGTTTGAAGTTGGTTACTATTTTAAAACAAACTTGCTGACTGATTTGACTCGAGTCTGTTTAAGGCTGCAAAAGTGTTTTTGATTTGCATATTGAATTTTAATCTTTGATCTGCAACATTGTTAACCACTAGTATCTCATCTTCAAAAATTGCAAAATTGGCTATTAGCATAGTGTGGGAATAGAAAGAAACCCAGAAGATTTATATATCAACTCAATACAAGAGTTTGCTTACTGTAGTTGTCTTAAGTATGAAAACAGTTTCAAATTCTGATATTCTTTACACTGAGAATGATTTGAAAGTTGGAACAGATCTGAATTGTAGCATATTTTCTGAAACTGTTTTTGCATTCAGATTTCATGTTGCATATTGCAACATATCTGTAAGGAAGTTTGATATTAAAATAAAGATCTTCCAAAAACACTTCAGACGCCATGTACGTGCTGGTAATACTAAATTCTCCACCATAACCTCGATTAATTTCTTCACTGTCTCTGATTTGTTGCACTGCTCATCCAACACCCAGTACTAAATGAGCAGAATATTTTTCTGTTTAAATATTGGGAAGATCTTGATACTGCTACAAATGTAATTCTCCTGCCACTGATTCCTTGCTCTTCCTGGCCACTAAGGCTGAACAAGTCTATTCACAGCTCCTCAATCTGACTGCCACCATCTTTTCTACCCTGCAATAGCTCACCTGCTGAAACTCCCATCTCAGCAGTTGTTATCTCTGGACATGACTATTCCTTTACTCCAGGACAGCCTCCCACTTTGCACACTCCATAAACATTGGTTCATGCAAAACTCAGCCAATTTCCTAACTTCCTGAAGCACCTTTATGCATTACCCTGTGCTTGCTAAGCTAATTGGCTTCTGATCTGGCAATGCCTCCATTTTAAAATGATCATCCTGTATTCAAATCGTTCACAACTTCTCCCTTTGTTCCCTAACTCTAACTCCAGCTCATTGCTCTTCCAATTCAGGCCTCCTGTCTATCCTTGGTGTTAATTGCCTCACGTTTAGTGTCTGACCTAGAATCTTAGAATCGCTAATGCAGAAGGAGGCTGTTAGGCTCATTGAGCCTAAATCGATAATAATCCGCCCAGACTATATCCTTATAATGCCACATATTTACCCTTCTAATCTCCCTAACACTGAGACAATTTAGTGTGGTCAATTCACCTAACCTGCACATCTTTGGACTGTGGAGTGATGGCAGGGAAACTGGAGCACATAGAACATTACAGCACAGAACAGGCCCTTCGGCCTTCGATGTTGCGCCGACCAATATAAAAAGCAGTGCCCCTCCAAACTAAACCATTCCCTTCTCTTCCATAAACTTATCAACTAACCTCTTAAACGCCACCAAACTTGGCGCATCCACAACCGCTGCAGGCAGGGCATTCCACTCCCGAACCACCCTTTGGGTAAAGAACCTACCTCTGACATCCGTCCTACAACTATCACCCCTTAATTTAAAGCTGTGTCCCCTCGTGCTAGCTTTCTCCATCCTAGGAAAAAGGCTATCACTGTCCACCCTATCTAAACCTCTAATCATGTATGTTTCGATTAGGTCCCCTCTTAGCCGCCTCCTTTCTAACGAAAACACATGGAAGAAACTCATGCAAACTCTGCACAGACAGTGACCCAAGCTGAAATTGAACATGGGTCTCTGGCACTGTGAGGCAGCAGTGCTAACCTCTGTCACCATACTGACCTCTTGATCCATTAGGATTTGAATCATAGAATCCTACAGTGCAGAAAGAGGCCTTTTGGCCCATCAGGCCTGCATTGATCGCAATCTCACCCAGGCTGTACCCCAAATCCCTACATTTTTTACCCTCTAATCCCTCTAACCTAAGCATCTCGGGAACTAAGAGGCCATGCTAAAATTGCCCATCAACCTAACCTGCACATCTTCGGCCTGTGGGAGAAAACCAGAGCACCCAGAGGAAACCCATGCAGAAACGAGAATGTGCAAACTCCACACAGACAGTGACCCTAGTTGGGAATCAAACAGGTCCCTGGAGGTGTGAAGCAGTAGTGCTGACCACTGTGCTACTGTGATGCCCATATCCAACTGATCCTAGACTCCATTCCTTCATTAAACTATCAGTGTCTTTTCTCTGTCCTTTGTTTTTGAATCCTTATGAACACCTTGTTAACCATTCCAAGATTTTGGTCATATACCCTAATATCTCTTTCTATGACTTGTCATATTTTGTCTGAAAACACTTCTGTGAAGCACCTTGGGCTGTTACTTTGGTACAAATGCAAGTTGTAGTGTAAAGAGAAATACATCACCATTGTGGTTACTTCATTAAATTGCTGTGCAATTAAGTTTTGGATATTGTAACTTGGTCTCAATGCAATGCTTGTTTAAAAAACCCGTCTTAAAACTTGTCCTCAATGCAAAAAATTGGTTTTTGTGTGATGGCTAATATTGTATGCTAAGTAGTCTTTACATTTCTGGTTAGGCTGGTTTTGTTCTAACACGTCTGACGTAGTTCGTGCCTTTCTTGTCTGCAGGTGGTTGTTATTGATTGGGCTCAGCATGGCCGTGGTCATCCGCTTGCAGGGTCTCCCCATTGTGGCGGGGACCATGGATATCCGCCACTTCTTCTCTGGATTAACCATTCCTGATGGTGGTGTGCATATTGTAGGTGGTGAACTTGGTGAGGCTTTCATCGTTTTCTCCACAGATGAAGATGCACGGCTTGGTATGATGCGTGGTGGGGGTACAATTAAAGGAGCCAAAGTATCACTGCTACTGAGTAGTAAAACTGAAATGCAGAATATGATTGAGCTTAGTCGTAGGCGTTTTGAAACTGGTAATGTGGATATGCCGCCAGGGGGCTCAAGCAGGCCAGGGCCAACTAGTAATACTGGTATGAGTGGGAGGGGTAATTTACCAACTACCATGCCTAACTTAAGCACTCCCACTATGGTTACTACAACTTCCTCCTTACATGAAGGCATGGGGAATAAAAATGTGCCCACGTTTTCTGCTGCCAGCATGGGAAGTACACCCTCTAGCCTCAATCCTACTTTCAGCAGCCCTGGGTTTAGCATGGGTTCAACTATAGCCAGCACTATGCCGCCATTGAATACAATGAACTCTGTACCACCTTTGCCACCACTTCCTCCTTTACCTACAATGCCATCACTGCCACCTATGCCTTCAATTCCTCCAATTGGTATTTTGCCACCAGTGCCTCCCCTTCCTCCAATAGCACCTCTTGCTCCCATTCCCCCCATGCCACCTCTACCTCCAATGCCAAGCTTACCGCCCATGCCTATAAATGCAGGAAGTACTCTTCCTCTAGGAAGCTCTGCGCCCAGTGGAATGAATGGTTCTGGGTCTGCATTAGGTATGGGTAATAGCCTAAGCTCTGTGTACATGGGTCCTCTGGGTACGTTGAATCCATTGCACCCCCTGAATTCTCATAGTTCAGTAAATAAAGGACCACCACCAATTAATGCCGATGATCTCTATGTTCATGTTTATGGAATGCCATTTACTGCAATGGAATCAGATGTAAGGGAATTTTTTCATGGACTTCGAATTGATGCAGTGCACATGATGAAAGATAATTTAGGTCGCAATAACAGAGATGCAATGGTGAAATTTTGTAGTCCCTCGGACACTTTTGAAGCTCTGAAAAGACATGGGAAAATGATGATGGGACAGAGATTTGCCAATGTGTTCCCTTCAACAGAGAGACAATGGATGAATACTACAGTTGGCTTTAACCCACCCAAAACCATGGGTCCCCCACCCACCATTGGGCATTTTGGACAAAATCTACCTCCATTTCATACATCGAGGTCTGAATCTCCAACTAAACATGAACGATCGCGATCACGCTCCCCTCATGAGAAGGAATTCTGTGTGTATTTGAAAGGATTACCATATGAGGCTGAAAATAAGCACATAATGGAG
The DNA here is from genome assembly GCA_024679065.1 of Sphyrna mokarran. Classification (NCBI taxonomy): domain Eukaryota; kingdom Metazoa; phylum Chordata; class Chondrichthyes; order Carcharhiniformes; family Carcharhinidae; genus Sphyrna; species Sphyrna mokarran. The sequence continues at coordinate 71,777,621 of JAGIQG010000016.1, forward strand.
TTCTTCAATAAACTGGAACTCATAGAAGACAGCATCTACATAGCCTATGGACCAAATGGAAGAGCAACAGGTGAAGGCTTTGTGGAATTCAAAACTGCCACTGATTACCAAGCAGCATTGTGTCGCCACAAGCAGTACATGGGCAGTCGTTTCATCCAGGTTCACCCAATCACTAAAAAAGCCATGTTAGAGAAGCTAGAAATTATTCAGAAGCGAACACACAACTTTGTGCAAAATGAGCAGAAGAGAGAAGTAACAGTGAAAACTGAGGAAGTGTCTGGTTCACCAAAACTTTGTGGTCATATATGGAATATTCCTTATAATGTGACAAAAAGTGATGTGTTCCAGTTTTTGGAAGGTATCGGACTAGCAGAAAATGGGGTCCAGATTCTTGTTGACTCTAATGGTCAAGGGCTGGGGCAAGCATTGGTGCAATTCCTAAATGAAGAGGAGGCACAGAAAGCTGAGCGACTGCATCGCAAAAAATTAAATGGACGCAATGCATTTCTACAACTAATTACTCTTGAGCAAAAGAAAGACATGGAGACTAATCCACCATTTCAAACCAAAGGTCAAAAGAATCCAAACCTTGATCCTCCTTTCCTCCCGTGTGTTGGAGGTGATGGTATATTTTCTCCAGGTGGCAGTTCAGGTAACCTTAATGGCCCAGTGCCACCATTCAACCCTGTTAGTACCTTTAGTGGATCAAGTAATATATTTGGGCCAGGGCCAGGGCCAGCTACTGGAACAGGGGTTAGTGTCAGTGTTGGTGATGGGCCAGTTGGAGGGCCTGTTTTTGGAAGCAGCAGTGTCAGTAGTTTTCCAGCACCAGGGACTGAGCCAAGCTTTGGAGGTGGTCCTTTAACTACCAGCAGCCCAACAGTGGTTAAAGTACAGAATTTACCCTTCAAAGTATCAGTGGATGAAATTTTGGATTTTTTTTATGGCTATCGTGTGATTCCTGACTCTGTGTGCCTGCAGTTCAATGAACAAGGCATGCCTACAGGTGAAGCAATGGTTGCTTTTGAGTCTTGTGATGAAGCAATGTCAGCTGTTGTTGACCTCAGTGATAGACCAATGGGATCAAGAAAAGTGAAACTCGTCTTGGGATAATTCCAAATTTTAAACAAGGCTGGAGCTTTATGGGCTTGCCTTTAGCACAGCTTTAATCTGGAGGTTATCTGAATCTCTGGTCTGGAACTTGCAAGTGTTTGCAGCTGACCTTTTGACCTAGATTATTTGGAATTCAATGAAAATGTTTGGGTGTCCAGTGGAAATTGTAAGTACTGTTCACCAGATAGTGTAGACCTAGCAGAAGTGGATGTTTTGTATAGATCCATGGAACTGTTAGTTTACTCATACAATAGGCAAACAGCCTATGCACAGACACATATTAGATGCTAATGTAGCCATATTTCTTTGTTACAAAGCAATCATTTTAAGTTTTCGCACCCTGAACGTTAAGCTGATAGAAGCTCTGTCAAAACTAACTATGGGTAACTAACCCTGCAAGTGAAAATGGTGAAATCAGAGCTAAATCGAGGTTGGACAGTTTTTTTCTAAGTGATGTAAATTGTAGTATTTTATGTACTTGGGTGTTATTGTCAGCTGCCATTAGATACAGTGAAAATAGTAGGAACGAGGGTACAAAAAAATTGAAAACTCAGTTCTTAATGTGCATGTTGACCCTTTTTGTTCTGGGCATGGTATGTTTTTTGAATTTAAGTTTGAGAGCAGCCATCCTCTCTGGTCTCTGTATATACACAACGTACTGCAGGTTAGGTTGTTTTACTTCTGTGTTCAATTTGAACTTGTGCTAATGTATGACCCAAGGCTTGACATTCAACTGTTCATAGAGCTCATTTGTATGCTAGTTACCTAATTGTTCTGCTAGTACCCACACTGTTCATGTTGATGCTGCAACAGTGGTGAAATCAGTTAAGACGAATTTTTTTTATTATTTTTAACCACTACAGATTGTCAGTGGATATATTTCTTGCTGTAGGATTTGGCTAATACCAACCTTTTAATGCTGCCGCACCTAGTATAATTTCTGCATTAAAACTTTTCTAAAATTTTGTTACTTGCTGGTTTGTAAAAGTGTACAAAAGACCCCTCGAACTAAACTCATTCAAAGAGTGAATGAATTCTTGTAACAGTGTTTTTTAAAAAAAAGCTAGCTGCAAATGTATTCCCCTTTGGCACTGGGAGACGTTCATTGTATTCATACCAGCATGCAGTGCTAGTAGAAATTTTAGTGTAACTAGCATTTTGAAATGTATTTGTAATACGCTGGGTAGAAGTGCCCTGTACTGGGAAATGCTGTACAGACTTGTTAATGACCTAAAACTCAATAATCCTACTGTATCATATCTGTGAGTTTTTTGTAAAAGATACAAAATGAATCAGTAAAAGTGTGATGCTGTTTTTTTAAACTAAAAAGAACAATGCGTATTGCTTATTTGAATTTTTGATGTGTTTTGCAAATGATGTTGAGGAGATCTGAAACGTATGCAACACTACATTGTATAGTGAGAAAGGACTTTTATTGGTCTACTGAGCATCCATAACGTTCCCAGTATATCTTAGGATATTGTATCCTGTGGCTTTCAGTTTTGGGTCTCCATTCCCACAATACTGTACCAGTAGTATTTGTATAATGCTGGAAGCAGTGGGGGAGGGATTTAGAATAGATTGGACTCAATTCACGAGATTCAGTTCCCACATAAACTGGCTCTCAAAAGTAGCTGGATATTTTAATCAACTTGGCAGTGATATTTAATCGTCATATGGCTCCGAGCTCCTGCTGGTTGACCCTCCAGCCAAATTCAACTCCAATCTAAACCCAAGGTCTGCTCAGTGGGCTAATATGTAAAGTCCACACAAACTACTTGTAAGAACTATTGTAAGAACTGCATTGTTCTTTGTGACTAGGAAATCTGCTGATGCAATATATTAAGCATCTTTGTATTGGCATAGTTGCATTTAAAGATCGCCTTTGTAATTTGCAGACTGATAAATTTTGCATTTACATCTGTTTGGTGAGATCAGTAGGCAAAATGTTGAACTGAACCATGATGTAAAAGAACAAGTTGTACATACACCATTATCTTCTACAGCTTTTTGTCAATAAAATGCATTCCGTGATGAATAAAGGAAACAGCTCCTGTAGGTTTAGATGTAAAATGTTGTGTTGCTTTTTTTAAAAAAAAGTCAGACAAATGGCAAATTTGTTGGCTGTCTTTTTTGTTTTTCTATGTTTTGTGTGAAACAGTGAAAAATATTGTAGTGCACCTGATGTCTGAATTTAATAGCCTGTTAGGGACAAAGTTGTCCAATACTGACTTAAATAGATGAGCAGGATACAATTATCTGTTTGATTTTTATTTGTTCTCATTGATCATCTATACTTGTAATTTGCCTCTATTTCAGAAGCAGTTTCAATGAGCAGCTGTAACAGTGATATTCCATATTAAAAATGTTTTTATCTTGGTTTATCATTGGATTTAGAGAATCAATTCACAACTGGGAAAGAAGTGAAACTCTACACCAGTTTCCACCACCCTCACCTCCCACTCCGCCCTCAGTTTCAAAATCCATTTTGCTAAATCTAATTTATTTCTACCCCCAGCTCTCCAATCCTTTTGCAATGCCTAGTCCTTCTTAAAAGGAGCACAAAGCCTTTTTTGCTTTTGCTCCCAATTACATTACACTTTCTGGAAAGGAGATGATGATTTCAAAAGAGAAGATCCATTAGTAGTTAGATTAGATTTGACTTTAACAGTGGCTACTTGCCCTCCAGTTTTTTTTTTAAGTATGTGTATGTGACTGAATTCTTTGTTACCAAGAGAATGAGTGAGGTTTTGTCTGGCTTGTCCTTGTGGTATATTCTCAATTTACCTTCAATTTTCAGAGAAGTTGTGCATAATATTTACGTAAAACTCAAGTGTCTTGTTCTGTTGCTGTTGTACAACCCTTAACTGCATACATAAAACGGCAAGAGTAACTTATTATTTGACTTGTCCAAATTGTTTGCATCTGATTTACTTTGCGTACTCCTTGCCATTTCGACATTGCTATAATAAGGACACTGGTGTGCTACCTCTCTACATTGTATAATCACTTTATACATACAGTTTGGAATATGCTGAGTTTTCCTTCAGAGAATCAGTAGATCTTCTCTGCACAAAGAGCAGTTTGATGTCTTCAGTATGAACATTCATTTGTCAGTGATTTTATGCATTTTATTTGTGGAATACATATGGTACAACTTCAAAAAATGCGTTGCTTATATAGTGGCAAGTTTGATGCTTTGCAGCTATGTGTACTCATGTTGATCACCTGCAGAATAGGCATTAGTTTTAAATGCAACTACAAATGTGTTTATGTATTTCTCAAACTTCATCTGTTTTTCATTCACTTCCAAATTCATATTAATGTTGGCACTGAAAGGTAACTCTTTTACAAATTGGGATAATCTTGTAAAAATGGTTGCTTTTTTTAATGATCTTGATGTTCTGAAATGTTCAAGGTTGGAATATAATGAAATAAAAACTTGTGTGGTATTGAATTTTTGATCATGGTGAGCAAATGGTTTAAATTGCAATCGAATGCTTTGGCAAAGGTGATCATTTATGAGAGATGACCTTGTGAAAGGGTTTGTTTGGTTAAAAAGGAAACACAATCAGAGACACTCTTACTACACTTGTGCCATCCGATAACTGCTTTATGGTCTTGGTGAACCAATTTTGCAACTACTTTTGTTCAGTAGATTTATCGCGAGTGAATAAATCAAAATATTGTTGAATCTAATGTGGTAACACGTTTGGAATCATGGGATCTGCAGAAATGTACCAAATGTACAGGCTGATATTTGTATGAAAAAAGCTGCTGAAGAGTGAATGTATCTACTGAGTGCCTGAATGATGGTCCATTTCAATATACATGCCACTGTTAGTTGATATCATCGTAATCGCCAATTTTGAGATCTTTAGTCCAGGCTACAATCTGCAGTTCCTGCTGTCTCCGTTGATGTTTAAGTGCAAAGATCAAAATTGTAAAGTCATTCAGGTGATGTCACCTTGGAAAAGGTAGGTTGTCACAAGCTTGGAAAGGAGATGAATGGTTGAATAAATCCAATGATGGAAATTTGGCATTCATTTACATTTTGGTGTGTAGGTCTTTCCTGATTTGTTCTCAGTTGTAGGTGATTCTGGCAAAGTTGTATTTATTGCTTAGGCTTAGGTTTACACTTATGGTGGCATTTTGATAGAAATCCCTACAATAAAGGGGTTGTTGGGCTGCTTGAGGGCACAAAGTAAACTAGTATGAAATTGAGTAGGCCAGGCTTCCCTTCACCTTGAAGGACAATAGTGAACCAGTTGAATGCTGTTGTGTGGGAACACTACTGCTCATATCTGAATTCACAACCTCTGGATTGCAGCCCAGTATGATACACAAGTGATCAAATTACACAGTGTCCCAACATCTCCAACCTGCATCTTGGGGATTGGAACTTCTTGATCAGAATATGATGTTGCAGAAGTAGCCACGTTCTTGCCTGTTTCAAGTTCAAGCTGTGAATATTTCACTCCCTACTGGTGTATCTTTTATTTTGCCCAGAACAGCGAGCCTGTCAGATCTGAGAATTTTCATAATCTTCATCTGAGAGTTTAAAACCCTCTAAGAAGGACCTATTTTGAGACTGACTAACTTAGTGTGCTTACTCCCAGTCAGAATGGAGAGTTAGATAATGCATACAACTCACATGTTTAGTGCTTTGTATAATATCCAGGGGTGCAGGAATGTATGGACATTCAATACTGCTAGATCTATCTTTATCAATGATAAATACCATACAAATGCCTGAGTTTTGAAAGCAAACTTTATGCTGCTAAAGTCTCAGTATATTTTTGACAACATTTCCAGAACTTCTATGCATTCAGGAAAATGTATTCACATTTCTAAAGTTTTAACTCCCTCCCCACCTGTAGTGGTATAATGAACTATAATGCACAGCTGTCCTCCATGGTTGCTCTTGAGTGAGATTGTCAGTTATAGATAGATTTTAATCTTCAGTTTTTGCCTTTGACAAGCTATGTGAAGGAAGACAGCAGTGAATGGCATCTTTGACAGTCTATGTCTTGCACATATTTCAGTCAAGGATTAGGGGATGATTAAAGAACAAGATCCCTCTGAACCAGTGGGAGCTCAGACCATTAGCAGCAATGCTGCTTTGGCTGCTATCAGTGAAATGTACAGTCCAATGATTTAAAAAAGTTATTCCACCCATAAAACCAAATTCAAATTGATTCCAATTCATGACACCCAGCAGAGAGACAGACAAGGTCCAAGCTGACAAAATGAGGCATTGTACTCCATCTTGGGCTTGTTGATCTTAGCCAAAAGGTTGAAATGGCTTTGAAAAGTTCTCACCTAATGAAGGGGCAATGCTCCAAAAACTCGTGACTCCAAATATATCTGTTGGCCTTTGACCTGCTGTTGTGAGACTTCTTATTGTGCCTACCCCAATTCAATGCCAGCATCACTACATCTTGAAAAATTTGCATCAAGTAAAACCTCGGTTAAACAGAATCAATTACTCTGATCATTGACTTTACTCTTGCATCTTGCAAAATCAATCTGCCTGATCATTGACTCATCCCTACTCATCATAGTCCTCGTGGCTCACCTAGTTATTGGATAAACTGGCTGAGAATGTTGTCGTTGGAACTAATGCCAGTTAGTAAGTGAGCAAGCTCAATTTAAAAACTTTTCACTCATTTCAACTAGCAACACATCCAAAGATGTGCGGGTTAGGTTGATTGGTTATGCTAAGAAATTGCCCCTGAGTGTGCAGGGACGCATAGGTTGGAGGGATTAGTGGGTATAATATGTAAGGATATGGGGGTAGGACCTGGGTGGAATTGTGTTTGGTGCAGACTCAATGGGCCGAAGGGCCTCTTTCTGCACTGTAGGGTTCTATAATCCTACGAAAACAAGGAGACATCATCTCAGTAGGCTAGTTCAACTTTAAGGTTACAAAATGTACGACTCTGGTGAATAAAGTAACATGACCATTAACCAATGACCCATGTATTGATGTATCTGTGACACCTGCAATCATGCCATGCACGCTGTTTAGTATTCCATATTGACTTGAGAAATTTAACAGCTAAACTGAACCAGTCAAAGGCAATGGTAGGATTTTGCTGATAAATAGAATTTGACTTGTATGAGAGCTAGCTAAGGTTTGTATTCCTTCAGTAAGAATGCTCAGGTTTCACTTATCAAATTGGCTGCTGTGTAAAATGATAGCCCTGATTGGATCAGCATTGTGTGGACTTTGAGTCCAGAGCCCTGAAAAGTGACTGGAGTTTCTTGAGCAGTAGTGCCACACAAAAAGAAACCAAGCTCTATTGGTTGGTGATGAGTGAATGTAAGAACATTTGCAGTGTGATAAACAATGGTTGTTCATATTCCTGCTCCTTAATCCGTACAAGATCAGTATAAGTGCCTGGCTCCCCATGGAAAAATGCTCCTTACGTGTTTTGATGTAGAAACCTTATTCTCTTTGCACTCTCGGCATTCACATCTTCTGGAGACAGACTGTCTACAAACCACTTGGAACATAAAAAATGCAGAGACAGTAAATGCTGGAAATGTTAAATGTGATCAGCCATATACCTGGAAATAAACAGGTCAGTCAGCATCTGCCAGACAACAATGCAGGAGTGAGCTCCTTCATCAGGACGGAAGACTGGAAGAGGAACGGTTATCTCAGTAAGACTGAAATGAAAGTGGGAGAGAAAGTGACTGGGTTTGGATAGAGAATGATCAACAGAGCGGGAATAATGACTAACAACTCAGTAGAAAACTGAGGGTCTGCATAAGAGCCTTGGCCAATGGAGAAAGACAATTCAAATGGTCCATATAGTGAAGGGTAGAAAACAGGAGGGATGTCTGTTTTTTTAAAAAAGGTAAAAATATATCTGGCCAGTTATTTACCTATTGCTAATTTAATGAGTCTCTCCCTTCCCCTCCAATTATTTTCTTTGGCTCTTTAACTAATATGCATAGAGATTAATGTAAACCTGAAGCCAATGCATTTTTAACACGGCCAGTATTCGTCCAAGTCTAACAGTGTTCAGAGCATTATCAGTTCCTCTGTGCATCAATACCAGGCTTGTTCCACTCTCCTGGCAGCCTTTTCCTGCCACTCAGAGGCCAGTGACAACCCAAATACAGCAAAAAGGCTAACATTTTCCTAATTTCCAGGCTCCTCCCTGTTCAGGCCAGATAAACCTGTGCACCCCCCCATCCGAGCTTTGCTAATATTGGATTAGACCTCAATTGAGGGAGATTGGTTAACTTGATACAGTGAATTGTCCAGTAAATTACACAGTCAGGGGAGGAGTAACGATAGACTTTAAAACGAACAGACTCGTTTAAATGGAAGGTGAAATTGTTATATTGGTGGTATCCCTGCAGATTTTAAAAAAACATGAATCCCTGTGGTGTTGGTGCATCTCCAGCTACAGAGAAATGGGGAAAGGTCATAGCCCTAATGGCTTTCTTAACAATTGATGCTGATGGCTGCACTGTAATACTGATGCATTCCAGTTTTCAAATGGCGGTTTTATAGTTGAAATAATGCCCCGTTCATTACGGGTTCCAAACATGTGATAAAATAAACACTTGGGATGGTTTGTGACAGCTGATTTCATTGTCAAGATGTTGACTCAGGTTTGAAGATTGAAGGGATGGTGGCAACACAAACTTGGTCAAAGGAACAGAGAGTAGAGATAGTGATATTCAGACTAGAGGTAGGCATTGGCATCATAAATACTCTGAGCTAGTATACATCCAACTTAATAAATTTTGCAGATGACAAAACTCTATAAACAGTGAGGAGCATACTAGCAAATTGCAGTGTCTAGTTTGATTAGTAAAATGGACAGACACAGCAATGGCTGGCACTGTGCCTCACAATGGCTGGGGACCCAGGTTTGATTCCTGGCTTGGGTCATTGGGTGGAGCCTGTAATTCTCCCAGTGTCTGCATGGGTTTCCTCTGGATGGTCCGGTTTCCTACCACAGTCCGAAAGACATACTGGTTAGGTGCATTGGCCTTGCCAAGTTTTCCCTCAGTACTGAGCAATTTTGCCAGACTGTGGCGACTAGGGAGTTTTCACAGTAACTTCATTGCAGTGTTAATGTAAGCCTACTTGTGATACTAAATTTAAAAAAGACACATGGCTGATGAAATTTAATAGTGCATGTGTTGGATCAATAACATTAACTGAATTTTAAAAATGAGTTAAAAGCTAAAACCTACACGCTATGTTGTATAAATACCTCAACTGATTAATTAACCAGAGCTAAACTGAGGCGGCAGAGTGGTGATGAGCTACAATTGTATCGCTGAGTTCGTGCAAAGCACTGCGATCAAGGATTGCAATCCTGGGCAACCATCTGTACAGTAATTGCATCTTGAGAAACTTCCAATTCAGCGTTATTGCATGGAATCCAAGCTTGGAATTTCATAGGGCATTAAGGGAGCTGGGTAGAGGGGTGGTAAAGCTGCCTAGACATTTTGATTCAGAACACCATCATATGTTAGAAATTAGGATCATAACAAATATAAACACCATGAAATAGGAGAAGTAGGCTGTTTAGCCCCTCAAGCCTGTTTTCCCATTCAGCCCTCAATTCTACTCTGCCATTTAATGAAATTTTTCCTGTTTGTTTCAAATTCCAGATTCCCATCTATTCTCAATAGCCTTTTGATTTTGTTGCCTATTCTATCTACCTCTGCATTAAAGTTTATTAGTCGGCTGACATTAACACACTAATAAAGTTCCTGGGAAAATCCCCTAGTCACTGCACTCAGTGCCTGTTTGGGTACACTGAGGGAAAATTTAGCATGGCCAATGCATTTAACCAGCACATCTTTTGGACTGAAAGGGGAAACTGGAGCACCTGGAGAAAACCCACATGGACACAGGGACAATATGCAGGCGCCACACAGTGACCCAAGCAGTAATGCTAACAAAGCACTGCCCCTAAATGTGTTCACTGATCCCACCTCCATCACCTGAGGCAGAGTTAAGTTGTACAACCCTCAGGAAAAAAAATTCCCATCTTAAAAAGATGACCCCCTAGTTCTGGGCTCACAGGAGGAAATATCCTTTCAATACCCACCTTGCCAAGACAATTGTATACTTCAATAAGGTCAACCCTCACTTCTTTAAACTCCAATGGAAACAAGCCAAATGTAGCCAATATCTCTCCACAAAACAACCAACTTGTTCCAGTTATCAATGTGGCAAACATCTGAGCTGCCCTGAACTTGCATCCTTTCTTAATTAAGGAGACCAAATATTTCTCAGTATTCAATATATATTCATTAATGCATAAATAACAAGCTTAAGGTCCTTATTTTTATGTTCAATTCCTCTCAATAGAAAATAACATTCTGTTAGCTGCCTTGATTGCATACTGCATGTGCATCTTAACATTTTTGTGAGTTGTGCAGTATAACACATTCCTTTCCATCTCGGAATTTTGCGGTCATTCTTGGTTCAAGTGATACTCTTTTTTTAAAAATTTTTCCTGCCAGAGTGCACAACTTCACATTTTCCTAAATTATACTCCAATTTTTGTCCATTCATAATCTATCCATATCTATCTATAAACTCTATGGATCTTCACAGCATACTTTGCTAACTGTGTAATTTGTTAATTTAGCGACTTTATGCTTTCACTCCCTTCGTGTAAGCTGATGTAAATTGTAGAATGTTGAGGCCTCAGTACAGAGTCTGCAGGACTCCACTTATCATTTCCTATCACAGCAGCAGAGTTAGGCCACTGTTTTGAGCATTCTCGGCCATTCAGTAAGATTGCAGCTGATCTAATTATGAATTTAATTCCACTTTGTTGCTGGAATAGCATTTGGCTCCCATGTCACTTAAAAAAATCTATCAAATTCAACCTTGAATATATTCAATGACTCAGCTTCCATTGCTCGTTGTGAAAGGGAATTTGAAATATTAACAGTCCTCTGATAGATGAAAAGAAAGTGGTACAGGTCAGTAAGTTGGGGGAATTGATACTGTTCCCTGTACCAATGGCCAAGAAGTTGTGTGTTGCCAGCACAAACTTGCTGTCTTAGCTGGAGAAGGTACTTGGAATGGGAGAGCGAGGACCCATTTGATATGGTCCACGTCAGGACCAATGATAGAAGAATGAGATGCTGCTGAGAGTCCAGGTTAATAAACAGAATTTTAGATAATCTTTGGTTTTCTCTGTGCCAAAATGCACATGAAATCCAGAGTGGTGTAAGGAGTCATGATTTTGATTCATGGTACATTGGGCAAAGTTCCACATAAATGGGCTAAGTCCTGAATTCTGGTGAATTAAAAAAATCTGGTAAATTAGAAATGAAGAATGGAGGATTCAAGTGAGGGCAAATATATAGATCTAAAGGGAAAACTGAAAGAAACAGCAATGCAACAATTTGTTTAATGTGAACAGAATGTCTGTGAATAATGTTAAATTAGATTAAAAAGTTCAAATTAAATGTGTTTATCTGAATGCATACAGAATTTGTGATATAGAACGATGAATGGCACAGAGATAAAAGGGTTTAATATGGGCGTCACAGAAATGTGGTTGCATGGTGATGGAGGTTGGAACTAAATATTCTACAGTACTTACTGTATCAAAAACAGAATGGAGGAAAAAAGGTAGCCATAATATTAAAGGATGATATAATTTGTTTCTTAGCTTGGAAGAGCAGGCATTCAAATCGTAATGGATGGAAATGAGGAGTAACGAGGGTCCGGGAAAGCTGCTGGGTACAGTTTATAGGCTCCCTAACATTATGTTGGAGTATTAATCAATAAATCGGAGTTTGTAACTGTGAGAATTCAATGATCACTCATGTTATCGACTGGCCTCATTAAATCAGAAATACTTTGAAGATAGGTTCACATATTGCATCCAAGATAATTTCTTGAACAATGGCTTATTATTATTCAAGGAGCGCATTTGCAGTCAAAAGGCTGAAGCATAATCAAACATTCCTGTATAGACTAATCAATCAAATTTTCAAAATGGAAACATTGACAGGCATTAAATAAAAATAGAAAAATCCAACAGGCAGCAGGGAAGTAATAGGGTATTAAAAGGAATATTGAATTAAAATTATAAACCTATTCCTGGATTACAGGTACTGAAGTGGATGTGAGGGATGCTTTAGCTAAGATTGAGAAATTAAATTGAGGAGCTTGATCATTTTGTATTTATATAGCATCTTAATATCATAACACATCCCAAAGTGCATCACTGGAGCATTTTTTTTAAACAAAATAGCCAGTATAGAAACTAGAAGCAGGAGTAGGCCATTTGGCCCTTCAAGCCTGCTCCACCATTCATTTTGATCATGATTGATCATTGAATTTAATATTCTGATTTCACCCCCCCCCTCCCCACCCCATATCTCTTGTTCCCTTTAGTCCTAAGAGCTATATCTAATTTCTTCTCGAAATCAGACAACATTTTGACCTCAACTACATTCTGTGGTAGTGAATTCCATACATTCACCATCCACTGGGTGAAGAAATTTCTCTTCACCTCAGTTCTAAAAGGTTTACCTCTTAGCCTCAAACTATGATCTTTAGTTCTAGACTCCCCCAACATTGGGAACACTCTTTCTGAATCTACCCTGATAGAATTTTGTAAGTTTCTAAGAAACCCCCTTCTAAACTTCAGTGAATATAATGCTACCAGACATGCCATCCCAGGAATCAGCCTGGTAAATCTTCATTGTACTCCCTCTGTAGCAAGGCCATCCTCCTTCAGATAAGGATACCAAAACTCCACACAATATTCCAGGTGTGGCCTCACCAACATTCTACGCAATTGCAGCAAAACATCCCTTTCGCTATACTCAAATTCTCTCAGAATGAAGGCCAACATACACCTTTACTGCCTGCTGTACCTGCGCGCTTGCTTTCAGTGACTGATACAAGAGAAATCCAAGGTCTTGTTGAGTATCCACCTCTTAATTTACATGCATTCAAGTAATAATCTGTCTTTATTATTATTATTACAAATGGATAACCTCACATTTATTCACAAGGTAACAGCATCTGTCATGCATATGCCTCTCCAAATCACACTGAAGCATCTCTGCATCTTCACAGTTCACCTTCCCATCCAACTTTGTCTCATCTGCAAATTTGGAGTTAATACATTCAGTTCCCTCTTCCAAATCATTAATATATAATGCAAACAGTTGGGGTCTTTGCATTAAGTCCCTGCGGAACCCCACTTGTCACTGTCTGCCAATCAGAATAGGTTTGTTGCTTTCCATCTGCTAATCAGCTTTCTATCCATCTCAAGATATTACCTGCAATCCCATGTGCTTTAAATAATTGTCTGTTATGTGACATCTTGTCAAAAGCCTTCTGAAAGTGTAAATAAACCATATCCATTGGTTTCTTCGGTCAACTTACATCCTCAAAAAATTCCAATGGATTTGTCAAGCATAATTTCCCCTTTGTAAATCCATGCTAATTTTGTCTGATTATACCACTGCCTTCCAAATGATGAGTTATGAAATCCTTGATAATAGACTCTAGCAACTTCTTCAGTATTGACGTTAGGCTTGCTGATTTATAATACCCTGTTTTCTCTCTGTCCCTTTTTGAACAGTGGGCTCACATTAACTACTCTCCAAACTGTTGGAGCTATTCCGGAGTCCAAGGAATTTTAGAAAATAACCACAAATGGATCTGCTGTTTCCAAGGCCACTTCCTTAAGTACTCTGAGATGAAGATTACCAGGACCTGGAGATTTATCCATCTTCAATCCCAGTTATTTTCCCAAAACATTTCTCTGCAAATGCTGATTTACTTCAGGTCCTCACTAAAACATGTTTTTCTCAGCATTTCTAGTATATTATTTCAAGTCTTCCTTTGTGAAGACTGAAGCAAAGTCTTCCTTAGCCATTTCTTTATTCCCTGTTACAGATTCTCCTGTTTCTGACTAAGGAGCCTACGTTCATTTTTTTGTCAATTTTTCTCTCTACATATCTATAGAAACTTTTATAGTCAGTTTTTATGCTCCCTGCTAGCTTACTTTCATTCTGTGATAGATTAGTAGTAATGTTCAGTAAATAATGTTAAATCTCAACAATTCAGACATTCCATTGAGAAATAAAAACCCCCAAGGTAAAATTGATCCATTGTTGCCAACAAAATGTGTTGAGGATGGTATTAGATTTAAAAATCTGTCAGAGTAGTAAACTGAAGGTGTCAGTTCATAAATCTGAGCAAAAGGATGACCAAAAAATTGGTAAGAGGAAAGAAAATAGAACAAGAATAAACTAGCCAGAAATACTCAAGTTTCTACAGGTAAGTAGAAAGGAATAGAATAGCAAAAATAAATATGGGTCTTTCAAGACTGAGACGAGAGAATTATAGTATGGAACAAGGAAATGGCATGATGCTAAATATTTTGTCGGTCTCCATAATAGAAAACACAACTATATCAGAAATAATGTGGAATCGAGGGCAAAATGAGAATGAGAAACTTGGAGTAATTAATATTAGTAAATAAAAAGTACTGGAGAGGTTAATAGGAGTGAAAGTCAAAAAAATCCCCTGATGCTGGTGGCGTCCATCCTGAATTCCAAAAGAGATAGCTACGCATTAGTGGATGACTTGGTTTTGATTTTCCAGAAATTACTCAATTCTGCACCCTTTGCCATTTGGGCAATGTGACAGAATTAAACAAATTTACCATTTGACAGATAACAAATGATAAAGTAGGGAGAGCAAAATCTGGAAACTGCAGCCCAGTAAACTAACATCAGTTGTCAAAAAATTGCTGGAATTCATTATTAAGGAAGTGTTAACTGCACTTGGAGAATCATAAATAATTAGACAGGTCAATGTTTTAATGAAAGGGAAATCATATTTGGCAAACTTACTGTAGTTTTTGAGAATGTAGCCAGCAGGATAGATAAAAGGGAACAAGTGGATGTAATATATTTGGACATTCTTAGTCATACAATACAGAAAAGATCTATTGAATCCACACTGACAGTAATTACCACTAAAGATGAGCTAATCCCATTTTCCTGCATTTGCTCCATATCCTTGTATGTTATGATATTTCATGTGCTCATCCAAATTTTTCTTGAGGTTGTAAGGTTTCTGGCCTCCACAGCTTTCCAAGGCAGTGCATTCCAGATTCCCATCACTGCGTGACAAAATGTTTTCTCAAATCCACAAAATTCAGTAAGATGCTGGTCGAAAAGTTGTTGCACAAGATTAGGGTCGTGTGTTTGATAATATGTTGGCATGGAGGGAGGAATGGTTAAGGGCAGAAACAAAGTGGGAATAAGCTGGGCCATTTTCAGGTTGACAGGCTACCTCCATTGGGTAAGCTTCAGTTATTTAATCAACATTAATGAATGGGACATATCCCAGATTTGCTATCAACACTCCCCTGAACTCTCAAAGCTAGATGGGAGGAAACAAAAACTTTGCAAAGACATTGTGGGTTAAGCAAATAGCAAGAACATAGTAGATGAAATATAATGTAAAGTTATTCACTTTGGGAGGAAGGATACAAATACATATTTTTAAATCCTGGTATCTCCTCCCCCTCCCTCTCATGCATTGTGGGTCAACCCACAGCATGTGTACTACAGTGGTTCAAGAAGGCAGCTCACCACCACCACCACCTTCTCGAGGGCAATAAAGGCTGACCAACCAGTGATGTCTATGTCCCATGAATGAATAAAAAAAATGTTGTGCAATATTGGGGGAATGCCAAAGAATTTGTAATTTCTTAAACACATCAGCAATTGGGCACAATAATAACTTAGGAAGGCAAATAGAATGTTCGCCTAATTGCAAGGGCTTTGGAGTTGAAGAATGAGGAAGTTTTGCTGTTATTGTACATCACACCTAGCTTTTAGTTTCCCTAAGGAAGAGTCTTAGAGGGATACAAAGCTGGTTCATTGGGATTGATTCAAGAGATGAAGAACTGTCCTATCAAGAGAAATTGATTAGAGTGGACCAATGAGGAACTTAAGGTAATCATACTGAACCATATAATATTTTTGAGGGCCCATAAAGATTGTTGCTGCGAGGCTGTTGCCCGTCTGGAGAATGAACTGTTAAGCATGTAGATCTATATACTCAAATTCTGGCCTCTTGTGTATGCCTCTCCACTTCTAATCACTTCACATTGGTGACCTTCAGATGTCTGGACTCCTAAGTTCAGGAATTCCCCCTGCCCCCAAATATCTCCTCTTCCATCTCTTTATTCCTATTAAGCTCTTTAAGCCTACCTCTTTCACTGGCTGCAATATCCCCTTAACGTGGTTCAGTGTCAAATTTTGTTCTATGTTCCTATGAAGCTGCTTGTTATTTCTAACTGCATTAAGGGGCTTGATAAATGCAAATTGTTAGTGAATATTTTATACCAGCAAGACTTTTACCAGTGCACTGTCCAAATTAACTGCAGGATTATTCCACAAACTGGCTGAAATATCAGTAATAACCATGGCAGCCATCAACTGAACTTGCACTATCTATTAACCGAACTTGATTTTGCTAGTTTCCTAAACGTGGCAATACAGGTGGCCAAGGTGATTAAGAAGGCATAAAGCATACTTACCTTCATCAGTGGGGCATTGAGTACAGGAATTGGGAAGTCATGTTGCAGCTATACGAAACCTTGTTAGGCTGCATTTGGAATATTGCATTAAGTTCTGGTCACTACCAGATGGATGTGGAGGCTTTGAAAAGAATGCAAAGAAGGTTCATCAGGATGTTGCCTGGTCTCAAAGGTGTTGACTATGAGGAGAAGTTGAATAAACTAGGATTGTTTTCACCAGGAAGACAGAGGCTGGGGGGAGACTTGATAGAGGCCTACAAAAGTATGAGAGGAATAGATATTGGATAGTCAGGCTTTTTTCCAGGGTGAAAGTGTCAATTACAAGAGGGTACAGGTTCAAAGTGAGAGGTGAAGAGTTTAAGGAAGGTGTACTGGGGAGGTTTTTCGGAGTGGTGAATTTTGAAGGAACAAGGTTGGAGCAGAAAGATTGAAAGCAAATATTCAAATCAGAGTTAATGATTGGGGAATGATATTTGCAAATTATGTACATTAACACTTCTGAGCTATGCAATAACTTGCCTCCTTACTGAGAAATTATGTGGATTGGTAACTAATGGGTGGTTTAATTCTAAAAATACTCATTAGACTTGGTTCAGGGAGAAGATTTACATGCAACTCAGATAGCTAGCCTTTTAAATAAAAGCAAAATACTGTGGATGCTGGAATCTAAAACAATAATAGAAAATGCTGGAAAATCTCAGCAGCTCTGACAGCATCTGTGGAGAATAGAATCAATGTTTCAAGTCTAGATACCTTTTGTCCTGACTCAACATTGGCTGTATTTTCTCTGCACATGCTGAGTCCTGCTAAAATCTTTTAGCATTTTCTAACTTTGTTTTAGATTCCAGCATCCCATTGAATTTTAAATTTAGCATCAAGCTGCTGGGGACTGAAGGCTTGGTAAAGCGTGGAAGTTGTTGAGAGACAGTAGTGGTTGCAGGGTTATCAACAATGAAAATGTTGTTGTTTCTGGGGAGAAGAAATCCAGAACTGCTTAAGGCCCAGGCAACTGGTAATCAGAAATGAGTACAAAATGAAAATTTGAAAAATGCAAAGTTCTCAGTGATACAGGACAGGAGGTGATTGCGGAGATAGGAAGCCATGGAGGGATTTGAAGGCATTGATAGATTGGCAGCTAACTCGGTGACCCCAGTGGGACTTGGTCTGAGCAAGGATACAGGCAGCAGAGGTTTCAGAGCTTAAATTTACAAATGGTGCAGATGGCGAGGGGAGTATTGGAATAGCTGAGTTGAGGTAAGTCCTGGATGAGGGACTTTGTGCAGCAGCTGAGGCAAGGGTGGAGTGTGTGACACTGAGGTTGAGGAGGTTGCTGATCTCAGGATCAGATGTTAAGGCAAGGATGTAATTCATCTGGTTTAGTCTCTGATCAGGGAAGAAAGATGGAATTGGTGTCTGGGAAATGAAAATTATGGTTGGAATTGGGTATAATGGTTTCAATTTTCCCAATCTCAGATGCAATATGAGGGATTTCTTGATCAGTCTATTCTTTAATTGTATTTTATAGTCCAGTACTAGACCAGACTGTTCATTATGAATTTCAACTTCCTCTCATTTAGTCAGCTGCAGAAGTGTATTTAACAGATCCCTAAAATTCTGACACCTGACACCTTTTACTTCCTGTTTAGAGCCTTTTATCTGTTCACTCTTGGTTGAGTGAGGAGGAAGTTAGCCTGTTCGGAGATGTATATGAACCTCACTAATGCCACAATAGATGAGAATCAAGTTCCCACCATATATTTCCACACCTTTACTCCATTGTGATTCATAACCTGAGATTACCCTTTGATTAAACTAGGTTTTAACTATCTGAAATTGAAACTCAATCAGAAGGGGGAATTGATGCTTGTGAGCGTACACAAATACAACTTGAAACAAAGGATTGACTGGTAGGAGTTCAATACATGTAGTTCATTTATTGTGTCATTTGTATGATTGCTCACTTCCCTATATGTATCACCTGAGAAACACCCACACTCGATCTGTCCACCCTACATTCCTCACTTTGGAAGGAGCAAGGTCGCTTTACAATCTGTTAATTCAGTCCAGATAATTACAGCCCAACCAGATTGACCAAAGAACAGGAACAGGTTCTTGGGCCTTCCCTGCACCGATTAATGATACCTGCCTAAACTAAAACTGTAGATACTTACAGAATACATATCATTCCATTCCTATCCCATTTCTGTATTTGTCTACATGTTGCTATTGTACCTGCTCTCTCATGGTCTTCCTCCAATTTAATACCTTCACCTGAACTATTGTCCTTTTCCACAAGCACCTTAAAACTCTCAGAATTATGGTCACTGTTCCAAGATTGGTCTGGACTTCTCTATTTTGAAGTTGTTATAAACCTGAAGTGGCCAAACTGAGAGTAACAGCTTGTATAATAAATTTAAATACCCTAATGTCATCAGTTAGGTATAGACAGGGTTGAAACATATCTGGCATCTCAGCTGCTTTTGATTGAGTGGAATGGGTAATAAATCTTGTACTCTGTTTTAATTCTTCCATGACTTGTTATGTGAATTTTCATGATATCCCATCTCATTCTTCTGAACTCCAGTGAATACAATCCTAACCGACTCAATCTGTCCTTGTATGTCAGATCTACCATCCCAGGAATCAGTCTGTGAACTTTCTCTGCATTTCCTCTATAGCAAGAACAGATTCAGATAGAGAAATTAAAGTTGAGTATGAATTATTACTCATTTCATTCGGACCTTGTTTGAATGTCTACAAAACAAAAATGATTTGCTTTAAAGAAAAGATGAATCTTTTTGGGAAGCTGGAGGATTCTTGGAAATGTTTAATTTTTCTGGGCCCAGATGACCAGGACCACCCATTCCTTCCCCCCCCCCCCCCCCCACCACCACCACACACACACACACACACACACACACACACTCACTCAATAATCTGAAATTCCTTTTAAAGGTGATTGGAGTACTGGTTATGTATCTTCATCATGGCATGGGAGTGCATTATAAGCACTGATAGGGTTCCAACAGACTGTGAGGAAATGAAAGATACACAAGGTGTTTGTCATGCCAGAACATCACTGCTGTATTGGTTATCACATTTTCCATCACAAACTTAAGGCAATAGTACGTAGAAAATAGGAGCAGCAGAGGCCATTTGGCCCTTCAAGCCTGTTCCCACCATTCTTTCTGATCATCCAACTCAATAGCCTGATCCTGCCTTCTCCACACATTCGCCTCAGGTGCTATATATAACTGCTTCTTAAAAACATGTTTTGGCTTCAATTGCTTTCTGGAGTAGTGAATTCCAAAGGCTGAACACTTTCTGGGTGAAGAAATTTCTCATCTCTACCCTAAACATTTTCTCATATATCCTCTCACTGGAACACTCAAGTACTGACACACACACACACACCTCCCCATTGGCATCTGTCCTGTCCAGTCTGTCAAAGTTTAATAGGTTTCTATGATATCCCCTCACGTCCTCCTGAACTCCAGCAAATACAACGTTAACCGGCTCAATCTCTCCTCATATGTCAGTCCACCATCCCAAGAACCAGTCTGGTAAATCCCTGCATGCCTTCTAGAGCAAGAACATCATCTTTTGTCAGATAAGGAAGCCAAAACTGCACACAGTATTCCAGGTCTGGTTTCACCAAGGCAAGTCATCCCTGCTGCTGAACTCAAATCCTTTCGCTATGAAGGCCAACGTACCATTTGTCTTTTTTACTCCTTCTGCACCTGTGGGCTTACCTTCAGTGACTGGTGTACAAAGACACCCAGGTCTCATTACACATTCCCCTCTACGAATTTGTGACCATTCAAATCGTAATCTGCCCTGCTACCAATGGATAATCTCACATACTGCATCTGCCATTCATTTGCCCATTCACTCAACTTGTCCAAACTAAACTGAAGGATCTCTGTATTCTTCTCACAAGGCCTGTTTATTCTTATCCTGTTTCCTGTCAGACAACCAATTTTCTATCCATCTCAATACCATGTGCTTTAATTTTACATGATACAAAAATAGTTTTTTTGGAACATTCCGTGTCATGTCCTGGAACCTTTGGTCATGTAATCCATTGAATCCCTATGTTGTAGAAAGAGACCGTTTTGGTCCATTGTACCAACTCCCTGAAAGAGCATCTTACTCAGACGCATTTCCCCCTCTCCTGCCCGATCCCTGTAACTCTCGGCATTTACTATGACTAACCCATCTGATCTACACATCTTGGCACTCTAAGGGGCAATTTAACATGGCCAATCCACTTAGCCTACACAGCTTTGGATTGTGGGAGGAAACTGGAACACCCAGAGGAAACAGATAAGGGGAAAAGTGCAAACTTCACACGGCCACCCAAGGCCAGAATTGAACCTGAGTTCTTGGCTAATCGTTGTGCCACTGTGCCACCTGTAATGTTCGTGTGAGGAAAGAATACTTTAATCTATTAAAATATGTTTAAAATACTTAAAATATATATAATTTAATAACATATACTGATTGAGGCCTTGTGAAGGAATAGCTTAGAAGACCTAATTTAGATCAGAGTTGGTCAATGCCCCTGTGTCATGATTCTCGTTAAGAATTGGATATGTTGCAACCAATTCCTGAACACTTGGGCCAGTCAGTCCTGCTAGGCTTTATCAAGGGGATGAATGTGTAAGTACCATTATAGCTCACTCTCACATACTCTGAGGTTAGAACACACCTGGGGAACTGTGCATCTTAAAATGGATATATTGACCTAGGAGAGAGTACAGTACAGATTTACTAGAAAACAGGGTTAAAATTCTCAAGATTTTAAGGATAGCAGGCAGGACAATTTGAATTGATGTCTGGAGCAAGTAGGTAAATGGATTAAGGGCTTGCACATTGGCTTTGTAACTCTGAGAAAGTAATACATTTATAAAAATATATATGAATTATTTCTAATGGTTGGGGAGCCTGGGACAAAGGGCAAAGTTTAAAAATTGTTAGGACTGAAGTTAGAAAATGCTTTCAAAAAACAGTGGTAGAATTTTGGAATGCTCATCAGCAAATGGCAAATTACTGCTTGTATTAGAGTGATAGTTGATCTTGTCAAAGTCAAACCCTGACTTTTGCCAAAAAATCCCTAATTTTTCATATCTCGAGTACATGTCAACCCATGGCTTTAATTAAATTCCCAACGCTTTGTACATACCACCTGCACGTTGGCCGATTCTCTCCTTCCCACTCGCCATATTCTCTCTCCAACCCTCACTGAACAAGGGCGTGGGAGGAGGTGAACAGAAGGTGATGCATGTGAGGAGAGTGTTTTAGTGGGTGGTGCAGGCTGCTCCAAAATGGCACCAATTAGGTGATATTGCTCCAGCCTTGCGCAAAAGAATGGTATAGGGAAAATTTCAAAGGGCATCGGAATACCCAAGAACATGCCTGGAATTCTGCTCTGCGAATATTACTTATGTATAAATTGACGCCCAACCGTTTGCCTAAAAAGAAAACTGGACTCAAAGTAGATTTTTATGCAGAATAAGATTGTTGATATTAAATGTGAGTTTGATAAATTTAGTTAATGAGACATATTAAGGGCTGTGGAACAAAGTTGAGTCTATGAATTTAGGTACAGATCAGTCATAATCTCATTGAATGGCCAGACAGGCTTGAGAGGTTGGATGACCTCCTTCTGGTTAGGTGATTGGACATACTAAATTGCCCCATAATGCTCAAAGATGTGTAGGTTAGGATAATTAGCAGAGTAAATACATGGTGTTACAAGAATAGGGATGATGGGATGCTCTGGGGTGTTTCAATGTGAGGTGTGTGCATTTCCTCATCTGTAGTGTTTTTTTTTCTCTAATATGTTAATCTAGCAGCAGGGTTTTTGTAAATTTTTAAAATAAGGGCATATGATATCACGCGTTTAAATTGCAGCCTTTGAATTACTTGTCTCTCTTTCATTATCACGTGCAGATTACACATAGATGAGGTTACAGCCACAATTATATAAATGCATTTGATAACTCAGTCACTATCCATTGCAGTTTTGATGTCTTATTAGTTGTGATGACTCACCTGATGAAGAGACAACTCCCTGAAAGCTCTTGATTCCAAATAAACCTGTTGGACTTTAACCTGGTGTTGTGAGAGTTCTTACTGTTCTTAGTTAAGTTGATATACGAGTTGGAGGGAAGATTTTTTAGAAACAAAGGATTCTCATGAAGCTGCAAAGCCTTATGTAAATGATTGGATCTTAAACTGGAATAAGTACTTTGGCTGTATTAGAAAACGTTCTGGTGACTGTGAAGTGCCCTGAGATAGGTCTATGTTTAACTAAATATTGGCCACAGAACTGCCCATTGTCACTTAGTATGTTGCAGCTAAAATAATATGCTTTTGTGATCACTTACACAAAATATGATCTATCTGTAATATTCAATATCCTCATACTTTCATTGAACATTAAGTAGAATGACAGCACCAGTTAAAGTCCAGCAGATTTATTTGGTAGCACAAGCTTTCAGAGTCCCTCTCTATCAGGTGATTCACCTGAAGAAGGAGGGACACTCCAAAAGCTCGTGCTAGCAAATAAACCTGTTGACTTGAGACTTCTTACTGTGCCTACCTCAATTCAATGGTGGGATGTCCACATCTTGTACTGAACATGACAAAGTACTTTGTAAAAAGAGATGGCTGATATAAGGTGTGTTAGGTTGAGGAGTGCAGGAGATAAAGAACACAGGTCCAGGAAAAATTCCAGGTAATGTGATCTGGGAAGACCTGAGAGTGAGAAACACAGCTGGATTGACAAGGTTCAAAATGCAGAAGTCCAGATCTCTCCCGGCCTGGTCAGTCCAGCCCCATCAATATTGCTTTTCTTCATCTAGTTGGATTGCAAAAATTGGCGATCTGATCTCAATGTACCTTGCCAGCAAAGGACAAAGCATATTCCCGCATTTACAATGCACTGTTCAGTTTTGTGTTTGATATCTGAAATCTCTACTACACTGTTACACAAAAGGGAAAGATGCAAACTACATAGACAAATATATTATTTCTTTCTGATAATGAAGTACTTACAGTTGGGGAGGCATTTTCCCCTCTGCTTGTCTTTTGCCATTTGTCATGTGTGAATTAGAAAATTAAAACAAACCTGGAGGAAGTGAAATAGTTAAATTATTTTGCCCCTCCTACAGACTTTTCAGCCAGATCCATCCTGAATATCTTGGATCTTTCTGCTGCCTTTATTTTGATACTGGCATTCCAGCGTTGCTTATGTGCTGACAGGTTTCTTCTCTCTCTTTCTCTGAGCTGCTCCTGACAGTGTTGTCTATATCCTTTCGTATTCCTGGCACACTGAGGCCAACTACATTTAACAAAAACCAAAGCCAAGTACCAAAAATGCTGCAAGTTTGTAACGTGGCTTCGATGAGTGAACCATTATATATTGAGGACCCAATCTGGGACATTGAGAGAACAAAACAGTTGGAGCTGCATGAGTTGATACATCCCCTAGAACCTGCTTCATCAATCAATGAGAGCATAGTCTACCTATAGTCCACTGCCCTGCCCCATCCCCATATTCCTTCATCCTCTTAGTGCCCAAGTCTATAGCAAGTGTATTCACCCTCAGACAAACACAGCGACTAAGCATCCAGAACACACTGATGTAGACAATTCCAAGAAATTTCTCCTCCATCCATCCTAAATAGCCGCTTAGCTTTTGTGGGAGTGGGGGTGGGGTGCTGCTAATAGATTGAATCCAAGGTTAAGTTTAAATTAGTGCATTTTTAATTTTAATAATAAAATAACATGGTCAACAAGTTTAAAATAACTTCTGAATACTTTTTATATCCATGGCGTGCATTTACTGGACTAATGTATGTTTTTGGTTGTATTGAAAATAAGATGTTAGCTCCCATTTAGAACATACACCCATCATTTAATTACTTTCTAAAGCAATTCAAACAGTTCACACATGAGGAAGGCCATTTGGCCCATCTTAGTTCATTCATATAAGCAACCTCTTCCTATCCCAGCATCTGGTTTGTCTTAAATTTTTCCAAGATTTCTGCCTTCCAAACCCTTCTCAGCAATACTCAAAGGGAATGTGCTACTTTCTAAGAATGCCATTTGGAACCGAGCTGAGAAATTGTTTCTGAGGGTTGTGTGATTTTGAATCTCTCTGTCTCAGAAACTGGAAAACGGCAATCAAGGGTAGATGGAAATTTGAAACAAACTGATCTTCTTTAATGAGGGGGCTGATTCAAGAATCAAATGGTCGACTTCTGCTTCTATTTCATATCATAGAATCTTACAGTGCAAAAGGAGGCCCTTTGGCCCATCGAGCGCACCAAGCACAATTCTCCCAGGCCCTGTCCTCATACTCCCATGCATTTACCTAGCTAGTCCCCCTGATACTAAGGGGCAATTTAACATGGCTAATCCGTCTAACCCACACATCTTTGGAGTGAGGGAGGAAACGGGAGCACCCAGAGGAAACCCATGCAGACGCAGGAAAAATGTTTAAACTTCGCACAGTGAACCAAGCTGGGAATCAAACCCAGGTCCCTGATGCTGTGAAGCAGCAGTGCTAACCACTGTCATCATGCTGCCCTGGTCTGTATGAATCATGTCCTGATATGATAGCTAAATTTATTCATGAACAATTGCACCTACGTCGCCTTCTCAGCTGGAAGTAGTGTTTATGACCAATAACCTTTGCTGTCTTATTTACTATCTTACCTTCCTCTGAGATTCCTTCTTAGTATATATGATAGTTTAAAAGTGTTAAATTATGAGGACAAGTTAGAGTCATAAAATTTTATCATACTAATGGTATGCCAATTAGATGGATTAGTCATGCTAAATTGTCCCCTATTTACTCCGTGCATCTTGGAACACTGTGGGGTTATTTGGAAAGGTGGGTTAGCCTAGTAAGATGTTCTGTCAAGAAATGGTCGATTTCTGTTTCTATTTCATGTTATAGAATTCTGATATAGAGATCTGGGTGTGCAGGTACGTAGACCATTGCAGGTGGAGAAGGTAGCCAAGAAGGCATATAGCATGCTTGCTTTCATCAGCCAGGTATTGAGTTTAAACATTGGCAAGTCATGTTGTAGCTTTATAGAACCTTAGTTAGGCCACACTTGGAATATAGTGTTCAATTCTGGTTGCCACACTATCAGAAGGATGTGGAGGCTTTGGAGAGGGTATAGAAAAGATTTACCAGCATGTAGTGTTTTATGTTCTATGTTGCCTGGTATGGAGGACATTAGCTATGAGGAGAAGTTGGAGAAACTTGGTTTGTTCTTACTGGAACGACGAGGTTGAGGGGAGACATTATAGAAGTCTACAAGATTGAGAGACATGGACAGAGTGGATAGTCAACTTTGACTCTTCCACTCTGAGAAAATCATTAGGGGGCACAAATTTAAAAGAGAATCCGAGGCAGATTTTTTACAGAGTGGTGGGTGCCAGGAACTTGTTGCCGGGGAAAGTAGTGGAAGTGGATACAGTAGTGACTTTTAAGGGGCGTCTTGACAAATACATGATTGAGATGGGAATAGAGGGATATGGTCCCCAGAAGGATAGGGGGTTTTAGTTCAGGCAGACAGCATGGTCAGTGCAGGCTCGGAGGGCTGAAGGGTCTGTTCTGTGCTGTAATTTTCTTTGTTCTTTGAGAGTTAGCGCAGACTTGATTGGCTGAATAGTCTGATGTAGTGATCCTATGAAGGAGGCTTGTGCCAGGTCATTGAAATTGCTGCCAAATTTGATTCCACACATCCTCATAATTTCTCTCATAATCCTGTAAGTTAGTCATCTTCAAGTAACATCCGTTTCAATTTCCTGTATGTTGTGCGCTCACTGCATTTACAGATGGTGTGTCTCAACTGTCAACAGCCTTCTGTGAAGAAAATTCTCCTCACTTCTTGCCTTGTCCTTTTGCCAATGTTAAATCTCTGACTTCTAATTACTGAACCATTTAACAAAGGAAATTCTTTCTCCCTAATTCATCAAAATGCTTGATAATTTTGGCCTGTGCTATTGGGCCTCTTGTTATCCTGTCCTGTTCTCCAATCTCCCAGTGTACCCACGCCTCATGTCTGGTAAAGTACTTAGCCATAGTTCACAACAGACCATAGGCATCTCAGAGAAAAAGAGGAAGACAGAAGTAGTTATATATTTTGAAGGCCATTGCTAGCTAGTGTGGAGAAAGGTGAAAAGGCTAGCCTTCATCAGCTAGCACAGCACAGCTGGTATGACAGTTGAAGTCACGTGATTGCTGTCATTTTGCATCGTACTGCGTACAGCTAGCTGACAAAGCTAATTGACAGTCATCGACCCTGCGCTAATCTGGCAAATTGCTCTGCTCCCACATAACTGTGGCATGGGAAAGTATAATCATGAAGTGTGCCTTCATAGTAAAGAGAATGGAAACATTCTCTAACCCAGTACCACTCATTTTCAAGATATAAGGATAGATTTTGTGAAGAAAGATGTCATTGGACATTGACCAGAGGTGGGTAAATGAAATTGCGGTGCAGATCAGTTGAGGTGGTGGCACAGTGATTAGCACTGCTGTCTCACAGCATCAGGGAACTGGGTTCAATTCCTGGCTTGAGTCACTGTCTGTGTGGAGTCTACATGTCCTCCCCATATCTGCATGGGTTTCCTCCAGGTGCTCCCATTTTCTCCCACAGTTTGAAAGACATGCTGGTTAGGTGCATTGGCCATGCTAAATACTCCCTCAGTGAACCCAAACTGGCACCAGAGTGTAGCACTAAGGGATTTTCACAGTAACTCCATTGCAGTGTTAATGTAAGCCTCCATGTGACAAATAAATAAACTATACTTTTATTTTACTATCAGTTGTAATCCATTGGAATAGTAGAACAGACTCAAGGTAAGAGGACAGCAGAGGGGAGAATGGAGGGATTGATGGCTGAATGATCTTTTGTTGCTGTGGAAGGTTGACCATGCTTAATCGCATTTGCTCAGGTTATTATTAGCAGTCTACTTGTAAGATATCAATCTCCTATGATATATGACCAGAAGTCCATATTTCACCAATCACTGTCTGAGGTTGAGTGGAGGCTCCAGTGTAAAAGGTTTTGATTTGATTTATTATTGTCACATGTATTGGGATACAGTGAAAAGTATTTTCTTGCACACCTTACTGATAAAGCATACCATTTGTAGAGAAGGAAAGGATACAGTACAGAATATATGTTACAGTCATAGCTACGGTGTAGAGAAAGATTAAGGTAGGTCCATTCAAACGTCTGATGGCAGCAGAGAAGAAGGCTTTGTTGGAAAAGAAAAGTTTTGAATAAAGTTATTGAATACCAGACATTCACTGTCAGACAATACTATAAACCCAGTTAATACCTCATATGAAGCACAATGTGCAGCCAGGCATCTGTAGCCTGCCAAATTCTGCAGTCAAAGCCTTGCACAGCTGCAAATATTCAGAGTAAAGAGAGAATTGCATTTGTTTTGAATTTTTAACAGCCACAAACAAATCTCAAACTGCTTTGCTGTAATGTAGGAAATATAGCAACTAATCTGCACAGCAAGCTTCCACGCACAGCAATGTTTAAGGATAAATGTTGACAGTAAGATGGTAAAAGGAATCAACAGGGTAAGTGAAGAGAATATGAGCTCCTCTGTAGGCGAACAGTAGAGCAGGAAGGTAATACTAAAAATGATAGCTAGGTCACGTAAGAGGGAAATCGGGAATTTTATCTGAGCAGTAGGAAACTGGCACTCCCCCCCCCCCCCCCCAAAGGCTGCTATGGGTATAGAAGCAAGCAATAATATTTATATAGTGTCTGTGATGTAGGAAACCATCCCAAGGCACTCCTGGAGTGTTGTAAAGCAGAATTCGATGCCAAACCATGAGGTATTAGGCCTGTCAACCAGAAATTTGGTCACTGAGGCAGCTTTTTAGAAGCCTCTTTAAAGATGAAAAATAAAGTTAGCGGTCAGTGGAGAATTTTAGGGAATCCCTAAGGAGTTCCAGAGCTTGGAGTCCCAGGTGGTTGAAGGCATGACCACCAATAGTGGTGTGATTAAAATCACTCAGGAATACTTGAGCTGAGGGGAGGTGATGCCTAGTGGTATTAGCGCTAGACTATTAATTCAGAAACTCAGCTAATGTATTGGAGATCCAGGTTCGAATCCTGTCACAATAGATGGTAGAATTGGAATTCCATAAAAATATCTGGAACTAAGAATCTACTGATGACCATGAAACCATTGTCAGAAAAACCCATCTGGTTCACTAATGTCCTTTAGGGAAGGAAATCTGCCATCCTTACCTGGTCTGACCTACATGTGATTCCAGAGCCATAGCAATGTGGCTGACTCTCAACTGTCCTTAGGCAACGAGGGATGGCCAGTCAGTGATGCCCATGTCCCATGAATGAGTTAAAAAAAAAAAATTTAAAGTGTGAATATGAGTCTTGTAGAGCTAGAGGAGATTTGGGATGACGGGGCTTGAGGCCATGAAGCGATTTGAAACAAAGATGATAATTTTAGATTAAGGCGTTGCTTGACTGGGTATCAATTTTGGCCAATAAACACAGTGGTGATAGGGATCAATACGTAATGAGTTAAGACACAGGCAGCAAACTTCTGGATGACTTCAAGTAGAATTTGGGAAACAAGCCAGAAGTATGTTAGATAATTAAGATTTTAGATGAAGGAGGATTTCAGCAGCAGACAAACTTAGGCGGGGTGATGTTAGGCAATGTTTTGGGGTCAGATATGATGGAGATTGTGCATAGTCTGGTTCAGTCTCATTATTATCAGGAAGATGGATGGAATTGTTAGCTAGGAAACAGAGACTGGAGTGGGGACTAATGACAATGACTTTACTCTTCCCAATATTTAGTGGGAGGAAGTTTCTGGTACTGGACTTTGGATAAGTGGTCTAAAATTTAGCAACAGTGGAGGAGGCTAGAGAGGAGGTGATGGTATGGAGGATCATAGAAACCCTACAGAGCCATTCAGCCTATTAAGTCTGCACCAAAAACAATTCTATCCAGGCCGTTTCTCTGTAATCTCACATATTTACCCCAATAATTCCTCTAACCTATGCAACCTGGGACACGAAGGGACAATTTAGCATGGCTAATGCACTTAAGTGGGTGTTGTTTACTTTCACATAATAAAATATTATTGGATGTATTAAATGCTAAATGTTGTTGTCAGGATGAAATGTCGAGATGGAGAGGTCATTAGATTTTTTTTAGACAAAAGAATTTGGGTCCAAGATGAGTAATTGGAATGGAGTTATTCTGTTCCTCTGTCCACATTTCAAAATAGCCCAACACATTTCCTTTTCCAGTAATAATCGTAATTTCCCTTTGAAAGCCTCCATTGAATGGTTGAGGTTTTTAAAGACAGATTTAGATTGACTCTCTTGTTATTTAGGAGTGATTGGGGAGTGTTGGCGGGGTGGGGGGGATGGATAGATTGGAGTAGAAACTGAAGTTGAGGCCACGGTCAGACCAGCCATGATTCTGTCAAAGGGCAGAGCAGGCTAGAGGGGCTGAATGGCTCCTAATTTATATGTAAATGTGTTCAGAGAAGATTAGATTTGATTTTATATAGAAACATAGGAGCAGGAGGAGGCTACTCAGCTCTTTGAGCCTGCTTCACCATTCACAACGATCACAGCTGATCGTCCAACTCAATAGGCTAACCCTACTTTCTCCCATAACCTTTAATCCCATTCGTCCCAAGTGCTATATCCAGCCGCGTCTTGAATACATTCAATGTTTTGGAATCAGCTGCTTTCTGTGTAATGAATTCCACAGGCTCATCACTCTTTGGGTGAAGAAATGCTTCCTCACCTCCATCCTTATTGGTTTATCCTGAATCTTAGGACTATGACCCCTGGTTCTGGAGTCCCCCACTTGCGAGAATATCCTTCCTGCATCTAGCCTGTCTGGTCCTGTTAGAATTTTATAAGTCTGAGATTTCCACCTCCTGCCATTTGTCCAAACACTATAGAACCAGAGAACACTACAGCATAAAAACAGGCCTTTTGGCCTTCCTTGGCTGTGTCAAACCATTTTTCTGCTTAGTCCCACTGACTTGCACCTGGACCATATCCCTCCATACCTCTCTGATCCATGTACTTGTCCAAGATTTTCTTACATGTTGTAGAATAATGTTATAGAACCAGCAAAAGCAATCCTAACCTAGTTAACCTCTCCTCACATCAGTCCTGCCATCACTGGAATCAGCCTGGATCTGAAACTGGAATAAAACTACCCACTCTGCCAGCTTTATGGTTTGAAGCTAATTGATACATGTTTTGGTCATTTTGTCCATATCTGAAAGTACAATCCATTGTGGGGAAAATGTTTATAAACTAACAGTTCTTGCTTGTAAGTGGAGGGAAGGAGGGGTCCATCATCGATTGAAGGGTTAAACTCATATTGGAACAAATTCCCTCCTGAGGTTGGGTTTGGGGGCTCAAGTAAAGAGAGCTTTTCATTGCGTTAAATCTGTGGCATATCTGACTTAACGCAGTTAATATTCAGGATGAGACTGGATAGGTGGAAGATATGGGAACAGAATGGGTAAGGGTGATGAGAATTATTTAGTCATGTGGAGAGTTAACTCTGGCTTGGGTTGAATTGGCTGTTTCTGTGTTTGATTGGACAGTGCTTTTCCCTGTGTTTGGTTTAAATTTGCTGCTCAGTGTCACACATGTTTTTTGAAGAGAATGCAGTGCGGTTGGACGGTACTGATTTGATCAGGAATCACAAGCTATACCTCCCTTGCCCACAGCAAATTTCTATCTTA
Source organism: Sphyrna mokarran (assembly GCA_024679065.1). Lineage (NCBI taxonomy): Eukaryota > Metazoa > Chordata > Chondrichthyes > Carcharhiniformes > Carcharhinidae > Sphyrna > Sphyrna mokarran. Next base: position 71,809,123 of record JAGIQG010000016.1, read on the forward strand.
ACAATACAGCAATTATGCTTTCAGAATTTAAAGGAGCAGTGCAAATTAAACAAAACTGTGTTTTGACAGCTAAGCAGTACATTGTGAATTACCAAGTATTATTTCCTGTTAGCCTGTTACCTGACTTTGGTTTGTGTGTGTGTCATTGAAAGTCTGTTGATACTGCATGTCTGATGGAGCTATTCAGCCGTGATCTATCTTGAATTGTGGAATAAACTTGAATGGTTACTTCCTATTTCTTTGGTTCTTATGGAATTGAGAATTGGTATAGGGTATTTTTGGGTTGATCCAGTTAGTTCAATTGGGGAGGGCATGATGCAGATTTAGTTCCTGTTTCGACTGAGGAAGATCTTGGGACCTGCTGCCTCTCATTGCCTTATTGTGAAGTTAAGATGTTAGAGGTGTATGGAGAGCCATGGTTAGAAAACCTCAGACAACCAGGCAGCCACATGAAGATAGAAGAAGAAAAGGAAAATATGTTCCGGGGCAACACAGAATAAAACATGTTGGCATGAACTATAAAGGAACAATAAAGGTTAGGACTCTAGTTTTAGTCATAGGAGACTTTAAGCTTCTCAGATTGAGAACATTCTGGAACCTATTGAACCACTCCAGGAATGTCTGGAACACCAGCTAAGAGTCGTCACAAGGGGAATGCACAAGTTGGGAAATATTCCTCACAGGGAGTGGAGAGGAATAAAGGAGAAGGTCCAATCAGAGAATGTCATTGGATTTACAAGTGAAAGGAGGATGCAATAAAACCAGTCAAAAATTAGAGTTGAGGAATTGAGAAGCTGCATGAGGAGTAAAACATTCCCATTTTCCCAACTTCCAAATAGCAAACTTTGCAGGGGAAAGGCAAAGAGAGCACTCCAGAGTTGCGGGGAAGTTCTCACTGAAGTGAGGCAGTGTGGTAATTAATAGGAGGAGCTATATACTAATTGTTCAGAATAGCAACAATTTGCCCGTGGAGCTATATTGTGTTTTGAGTCCCAGCATCTTAGCAATGAGGCAAAGGAGCAATAGAAATGGAAAAAGGAAGCGAATCCTTCACTGGATCACACTGATTCATAGGAAGTCCTGCCCCATGTGTCCAAGGATGTGGTCATAGTGTCCAAGGATGTGGTCATAGTGTCATAGAGGTTTATAGCGTGGAAGCAGGCCCTTTGGCCCGATTTGTCCATGCCACGCTTTTTTTTAAAAAAATGCTTCTAAGCTAATCCCAGTTGCCCACATTTGGCCCATATCCCTCTATACCCATCATAGCCATGAAACTAACTAAATGCTTTTTAAAAGATAAAATTGTACCCGTCTCTTCTACCTCTGGCAGCTTGTTCTGGACACTCACCACACACTCTGTGGAAAAATTGCCCCTCTGGACACTCTTGTATCTCTCCCCTTTCATCTTAATCCTATACTCCCCGAACTTGTCTATGCCCCTCATTATTTTATAGACCTCTAAGGTCATCCCTCAGCTTCTTACATTCCAGAGAGCAAAGTCCCAGTCTATACTACCTCTCATAATTCAATCCATCAAGTTCCAGTAGCATCCAAGTAAATCTTTTCTGCACTCTTTCTAGTTTAATAATATCCTTCCTATAATAAGGTGACCAGAATTACACAGCATTTCAAGTGTGGCCTTACCAATGTCCTGACCAATGAAACGAAACTGCCAAATATCTTCTTCACTATTCTGTCCACCTGTGATTCTGTTTTCAAGGAGCTATGAACGTGTACCCTAGATCTTTGTTCTATAACTCTCCCCAATGCCTTACCATTATCTTTCGTGGTCACTTGAAAATCCTGGGAAGACCAATGGCAGAAACCCGCAGCCCTGAGGAGAGAGGATCCTCTAATCGAGCGACAGCCAACCCCCAGTTAACGCCCTGCACTGAACATATACGATGCAATGAACATGGTGATTTGATTTGATTTATTATTGTCACGTGTATTAACTTACAGTGAAAAGTACATTTTTACAGTGAAAATGCACATCTGCATTTTCTACAGAAAATGCAGATGTGTGGAATAGAGGGTGATTTAGCTAATTGGATTAGGAATTGGCTGGCAGATAGAAGACAGAGGGTGGTGGTTGATGGGAGATATTCATCGTGGAGTTCGGTGACGAGTGGTGTGCCTCAGGGGTCTGTTTTGGGGCCCCTGCTGTTTGTAATTTTTATAAATGATCTGGATGAGGGTATTGAGGGATGGATCAGTAAATTTGCAGATGATACTAAAGTTGGTGGTGTGGTAGATAGTGAAGAGGGGGGTTTTAGTTTACAGAGTGACTTGGACAAGTTGCAGAGCTGGGCCGAGAGGTGGCAAATGGAGTTTAATGTGGAAAAGTGTGAGGTAATGCACTTTGGCAGGAACAATAAATGTGTAGAGTATAGGGCTAATGGTAGGGCTCTTAATAGTGTTGAGGAACAGAAGGATCTTGGTGTATGTGTCAATAGATCCCTGAAAGTAGGCAGTCAAGTGGATAAAGTTGTTAAGAAGGCATATGGAGTCTTAGCTTTTATTGGTAGGGGGATTGAATTTAGGAGCCGCAGCATCATGTTGCAACTGTACAAAACTCTAGTGCGGCCGCACTTGGAGTATTGTGTGCAGTTCTGGTCCCCACATTATAAGAAAGATGTGGAGGCATTGGAGAGGGTACAGAGGAGGTTTACCAGGATGTTGCCTGGTATGGAGGGCAGGTCCTATGAAGAGAGGTTGAAGGATTTGAGGTTGTTTTCGTTAGAAAGGAGGCGGCTAAGAGGGGATCTTATTGAAGCATATAAGATGATTAGAGGTTTAGATAGGGTGGACAGTGATAGCCTTTTTCCTAGGATGGAGAAAGCTAGCACGAGGGGACACAGCTTTAAATTAAGGGGTATGAGTTATAGGACGGATATCAGAGGTAGGTTCTTTACTCAAAGAGTGATTAGGGAGTGGAATGCCCTGCCTGCAGCTGTTGTAGATGCGCCAAGTTTGGTGGCGTTTAAGAGGTTAATTGATAAGTATATGGAAGAGAAGGGAATGGTTTAGTTTGGAGGGGCATTGCTTTTTATTTTGGTCGGCACAACATCGAAGGCCGAAGGGCCTGTTCTGTGCTGTATTGTTCTATGTTCTATTGTTTCTTGTGTGCTATTACAGACAAAGCATTCCGTTCATGGAGAAGGAAAGGAGAGAGTGCAGAATGTAGTGTTACAATCAGAACTAGGGTGTAGAGAAAGATTAATTTAATGTGAGGTATGTCCATTCAAAAGTCTGACAGCAGCAGGGAAGAAGCTGTTCTCAAGTTGGTTGGTACATGACCTCAGACATTTGTATCTTTTTCCCTACGGAAAAAGGTGGAAGAGAGAGTGTCCGAGGTGCATGGGGTCTTATATCAGGTTTTGATGGCTTGATATAGTCATGCCATGACTAACCTTTGGAAGCATTTCATAATGGTGGATGTCACGGCCGCCGGCCGATAGTCATTAAGGTGCACTGCTTGTTTATTCTTAGGTACCAGGGTGATGGTTGTCTTCTTGAAGCAGGTAGGAACCTCATTGTTGTAAAGAGAGGTTGAAGACGTCTGTGAATATTCCTGCCCGCTAATCTACACAGGATCTGAGTGCTCATCTGGGTACCCCATCTCGGCCAATCGGTTTACCTGGGTTGTCCTTTGAGAAAGCTGTTCTGCTATTCAGTGGTGACTCCAGATACAGGTTTAACCAGGAGTTCCAGGGTGGAGGGCATGCTCTTGCTGACCTCTTGCTCAAAACGGGTGTAGAGTGCATTGAGCTCATCCGGGAGGGTGTGTTGGAGCCAGCAATTTTACGTGCCTTCATCTTGTAGCCTGCTCTGTCTTGCAGACCTTGCCATAGTCAGCAGGAATCAACATGGCTAGCCAGGGACTCTAATTTGGTCTGGTACTGTCTTCTGGCATCTTTGCTGGTTCCCATTTGATCGTATCTTTCATGTGTAGGTCAGTGTCGCCTGACTGCCTCATACCGTACTTCAGCAAGCAGTGGATATCCCTGTTCATCCATGGTTCCTGTTGGGGAACACAGTCTTCTACACGCTTACAAATGAAGTCAGTTACCATAGTGGTGTACTCATTCAGGCTGGTCGCTTTTAAATACTGATCAGTCCACTGACTCCAAGCAGCTCGGTAGGAGATCATCCGATCCCTCAGACAACATTGCACAACTTTCTTTGATGGATTCTCCTGCTTCAGTTTTTGCTTGTAAATTGGGAGCAGGAGCACAGTTTTATGGTCTGATTTGTTAAAGTGTGGGCGGGCGATAGAGTGGTGAAGTATAATATAACCATATTGGAATACCTTTTGCTTTGAGTTTATGGGCGACACCATTTTCCTATATTTACAACGATGGTTGCAATTCATGAGTACTTAATTAGCTGTCAAGTGCTCTGGAAAATGCTGAGGTTGTGAAAGGTGCTATATAAATGCAAATGAGTCACTCTTGTACATAGTGCCAAAATAATTTGGACAGAACCAGCAGACAGAAATGACAAGGATTGCTAAGTGAGTGAGTAGAAATGAAGACATTGGAGTTGGCAGGATAGCAATGAGAATTTTAGTGGATAATAATAGCTGCTGCTTTGTTTGGATCTGCACAAGCAATGAAATATAACATTGGGATATGATGTGTAGAGTGTGAGCTGTTAGTAAATGATATGTTTATGAATGTGGACTCGATCTTGGTGAGGTGGCAGCTGAAGCAGTTTGGTTTGAGCTCCAGTGTGTGATCAGAGAGTTTCCAGAGCAAGCTACCAGCCTGGTTCCTCAACTTAGATAGCTACAGAAAGATGTCCTCATCCCTTGGGGAACTGGATTATGATGCCTATATGTAATAGTTTGTGTTTCTATGTGTGGGGGCTTTGGGGCTCCCAGCTGGGGGAGTTGGAGGGTGACTGACCCCCAGCTGGAGGGAGGGAGCTGTGTGAGATTCTCTCTGTACTCACACCCAGGCTCCAGCAAGGCAGAATTGAATACCATTGACGAATTGTATTTATTTGGTTGACAGTGAAATGGGCCAATGGCTGAGACTGGTCTTTGAGCAGCTGCCCAATCAGAGTGGAGGGGCAGGGTTTGGTGTGTAACATTCTGGAGCAGGGCGGTGGCAGTGAGACAGAGAGAAGAACCTGAAGGATAGAGGGTGAGTCTCTGTGTGTTATACTGTGGCCTGACACAGGGCTATTACACTGTCACACAGTGGGTGCAGAATACTGGGGCAGGGGTACTATTGTAATCTTGAGTCTCAGGCTCACCAGCTTTCTCTCAGTGTGCTTTTGCAATGATAGCACAGCTCAGCTATGTTGTGCCTTTGACCCTAAGTGCTTGGAACTGTTCCATTGGTGAGAGTTTGTGGCCCACTTTTTGAATTCTGAATCATTATATAAGACTCCTGTGAACTGGAATCCATCACATATAATCATATTTCCCACCGGTTTGTTATGTAATTAAACCAACTGAGTTTAATTTTAAATCTTTTTAAAATTAAAGAGATTTTTAAATCTCTGTTGAAAAATGCTGAAGTACGAGAGCAGTTTGCTGCTTCCTTATTATGCTGCAGGAAGGAACTATGTATATGTGTTTACTACCCTGTGGGGATCGCTGTGTGTTACTACCCTGTTGGGATTGCTCTGCGTATGTGTGTGTGTGTGTGTGTGTTACTATAGGGATTGCTCTGTTTGTGTGTGTGTGTTACTATTCTGTTGGGACTGCTCGTGTGTGTGTGTGTGTGTGTGTTACTATTCTATGTCCAAGGATAACCCTGCACAAATTTGCAAGTTTCCAAAATAACAGTTGAATTTTCTGTGTTTAATTTGGGGGAAGCTATACAGGAACTCGCATTCTTGGGATTATTAGTTTAGTATTGTAAGCATTGTATCTTTGCCTAATCAAAGCCAGAGCTGATCTGGAAGCCTGCAGCATTTTATTATGTGACTAACCCGTACCTCAGCATACTGATTTAAAAACCCTGGACCTTGTCATCTAATTTCTCCAGTGAGATGTCAGACCAAGTGAGTCTTTACTTGGATATAAGCAATCCCACAGTTATTGTTAGGAGAAGATCGAGGTGTTTTGCCCCATGTCCTTGGCCAGTTCCTATCTCTCAACGAATATCATTTCAGAAAAAACCTGATCACATCTGCTTGTAGGATTTCACCATGTGCAGTAACCTCATTTCTGTACGATATGTGTGTTGGAATGCTGTGAGGGTGTGAAAGGAGTTTTATCTTCCAGCTATTTTTCCTCTTAAAACTTCAGTTATGCGTTTTGTCACTTCCTGAATGTCTTGTGTTCACCCATTCTCCAAAAATTTGTTGCGTGAGGTGTAAGTGGACAGTGTTTGATTGCACACCAATGACATGCATTTGATGGAATCATGGAGCACTGAAAGAGGCCATTCAAGCCATCATGCCTTTGCTACATCCTTGGAACAGCAAACCCATTAGCCTGCTGCCCTGCTTCCTTCCTCTAGCCCTACAACTCTTCTTCCTGCATTGATGTGTCCCATTTCAGAAGTTGAGTCCCTGTATTGCAGATTTATTCAGTAAGAATTTAGCAACACCAATTTTAAGTCCAACCAATTTATTTGATAGTAAAATTGCGAGCTTTCAACACTGTGTCTTCGTCAAGCAAATGCATACTGCAGATTTATTGACAAATGGAGGCGGTATCTTTTGTCTATTTATTGCCCTGTAACAGATCGCCACACCCAAACCTGATCTCCCTACAGCACCCAGCTGCACAGTGCAGCTCGAGTGAATGGTTTGAGAAGTGACTCGGTGCATTCACTGGAAACAAGAATCTCTCAATTCTAAACCTGGCCCTGAGGGTGAGAGGCAGTACAGTAAACCAGCTGTAAGTGGTTTAAATAAAAACACCTGTTTGTCGTTTCTAACACATCTCAGTTCTCACTTGTTTCTCGTGCTCTTAGGAATGAACCTTTCTGGCAGACATTTTGTGTGGGATTCTCTGGCTGTGAGCAGCTCTTCCAGCAAACAATAGGCAGGGTGTGTCTCAGTATCTGCTCACACATTCTTGCCAGCTACAACAACGTATGAACATGTTAAAGCATAAAGCACAGGAGGATATGTAAGAGAGACATGAATACACATTGCACAGGAGGACATGTATACAGACACGCAAGCCTCTTGCACAGGAGGATAGACGTGTGCAGAGAATGTCAGTATTATAAGCTATGGTGTGTGAAGTATAGCTGTTGTCAGTGCATTTCAGGTTCATTGTGTGTTGTTGGGTGTGATGATACATTTTTAACATCTCTTTTGCAGGATTATTGCAGAGAAAGTTATTGGCTTTAAGAAACATGTTCTTCTGTTTATATTAATTTTAAGCAGCATCAAGATTAGTAAAAGAAATCAGTGAATGATCAAACAAACCTATACTAGCCCTTGGCTTTTGACTGTAGATAATGTTATATAGAGAGAAGTTCATAACCAGGGCACAGACAGATTGAGTGAACAAAGTTATAGAAGATAGAGTTCAGTGTAGGAAAATGCAAAGGCATCCACTTTGGTTTAATTTATTCTTGGCACACGTACTGAGATACGGTGAAAAATATTATTTTGCATGCTGTCCATATAAATCATAGTTCATAAAGAGTCGCCATGGATATGGGCAATCCATGATATAATGCCTCCCCGGGAATCAGCCTGGTAAACTTCAGATCAATTTGGAGTATTTTTTAATGCTAAGAGGTCAGTTTCTGTGGGAGGGCAAAGGCGTTCAAATGTCCATTGCAAATCTAATGGGCCGGTAGAAAAAAAATCCAAACAGCCATTGGGAAGCTGGGGTGAAGTGATATTGAGAAGTGGTCTGAACTGCTGGTCACTCACCGTCACTATCAGTCAAGCTGGGAAAACCGGTTCTTGTTCCCCAGCCCAGCAAACATAAATGCTAACTGGAATTGGAATTAAAAACGCAGGCAGACATCACATCCTGAAGATTCCCGTCACACCTCTGGCTTCAGATCACGGCGATTGCAACTTTGTGGTTTATTATTGAAAGAAAAACTTATATACATCTCACTTGTCTTGATCTTGGGGTGTACAGTCAATGAAATATATCAGCGACGAGATCAGTGAAGGAAACACAGCACTGGATTTACACACAACAAGATCCCACAAACAGCAGCGTGTTAATCATCAGGTAGTTCGGTTTTTATTTAGGGTACTCCAGAGCTCCCCTGCATGGGATCATTTATGAGGGCAGGTGCTGTCTGGGACTGATGTCTTATCCAGAAAGGTGACGCCTCTTGGGCAGGATGGCTCTTCCTTGGCACTACACTGTACTCCCTTAATGTGTGCGATATAGTACTGCATTAGGACTGACCATCTACTTGCTGCTCTGGATTGAGTGTTGAATGTGTGTTCCAGCAGCTAGTATTTGTACTGAATTGCTAATGGAGACTGTCACCATTGATTTTTGGAAGAAAATCTGCTCTGCAGCATACACTGCACTCTGTGCAGACAGGTCACGTGGTTCAGCATGTGGCTTTATAAAGGAAGGAATGACCAGATTCCATCATTCACCTCCTTGCTCGCTCTATCTATCAAGTTAGATCATGGCCAATTCTGGATCCTAATTCCATTTATCCACTTTTTGGTCCCCATTCCATGATCTTTTTACTATTGCTCTACAAAAATGTACTGTAGTCTTGAAAGCTCTCAACATCCATGTCCAGAGAGAAAATCCCAGCTTTTCTGCATTTTGTAGAAAAGCTTCTTCCTGATTTAACTCCTGAATTATTCCCAATGTGTGCACACTTGGCTTCCTATTGCAGCTGGGAATTATTGAGATGTCACAGCACACTAGGATCTTTATGGGAAGATGCTTTCATTATAACTATGACCTGGAACAGCAATTGGCTGTTGTGATCTGTTACAACAGTAACAGCCTCTATCTTTTCTCTGTGGTGCCTGTTTTAAATACCACTTCTACAATTCATTCTTGTCATGTGGGTGTTACTGGTGAGACAAATTTATTACCCAACTTGAGAAAATGATGGTAAACTTCTTGAACCATTGCAGTCCCTCAGGTGTAGGTACACCTGCAGTGTTGTCAGGAAGAGAGGAGTTCCAAGATTTTGATCCAGCAACAGCGAAGAAACAGTGATATATTTCTCAGTCGGGTTGGGGTGTAGTGAAGGGAAACTTGCTGGTGTTCCCGTGTGGTAGAGGCTGTTGAAAAGGAAGGTGCTCTGGAAGGGCCAAGGTACAATGAAATCTGCGCATTTGAAATATATGCAAGCTTTTATCAGCTGACACACAAGATTATTGTTGGGCTTTCATGTGGCAGGAGGGTTTTGTTGATTGCTATGTTGTGTACTGTTTAAAAAAATAAATTCTGTTATACAATTAACTTCGTCTTTCCAGACCTGAAGCTGAAAAGAATTGCAGGCTGTGGATGAAGAGTGGGGAAGTGGAATTGTTCTTTGGAAGAGCTAGTACAAATTTGATGTGTCAAATGGCTTCCTTTTACATTGCCTTTGGTTTCTATGAAAGTTGGCCAGCAAAGAGAGTTATGATGTTGTTTTAATATGTGATCACAGGGCAGCTACAACGAAAAAAATGGTTGAGACTTTTCTGGAAGCTCTGAACTGTGTCAATAGACCTGTTGACCCGTGTTAAATCCGACTGATTTTTTTCAAAAACGGAGGCTGACAGGAGAAGGAATTGAGCATTATTTACTCTGTTGCTCCTGAAAAAACTCTTTCTTCTGTAAACCTCTTTGGCTCAATCAGCAGAAATATTTTGGGTTGAAAAATACTTTTGGGTTTGAGGCTACGGGTAGGGACTGGGCAATGTGAAACGGTATTTGAAACCAAAAGAGAAAATGCTGGAAAATCTCAGGTCTGGCAGTATCTTTAAGGCCTTTTAACGGAGGCAGACTGAGGGCCGAGGAACTGCAGAATACCCTCGGCCTGCGTAACTGTGTGCCAATCTGAGAATAACAGCACACGATAAAATTTGAGGCATGTGTGTAGTTTTAAGATTTGGAATGTAACGACTGTCATTTTGTTAAGGACTGTAAAAATGTTTGTTTTTTGTGCACTGTTTGCAATTTTTAGACACGTAGGTTTGTAATTGTTTGAGTTTTTTTGTGAATAAAGTGTAAGGAGGGAAAAGATTGACGTTTCAAGTTCAGATGACCCTTTGTCAAAGCTAAAAGGCACAAAGGGGGAGATATTTCTACTCCAGGGTGAGGGAATGGAAGTTGACTCATAGCCACAGAAACCAGGGGAAAAGACTAAGAGTGCTAATGGATGGTGTGAATGGGTTCAGATTCCAGCATCCACAGTAATTTGCTTTAATTAAATGGCTTTTCATTTTCAGGCAGTTTTGCATGTAGAACATAGAACATTACAGCACAGAACAGGCCCTTCGGCCTACGATGTTGCGCCGACCAATATAAAAAGCAATGCCCCTCCAAACTAAACCATTCCCTTCTCTTCCATATACTTATCAACTAAGCTCTTAAACGCCACCAAACTTGGCGCATCTACAACTGCTGCAGGCAGGGCATTCCACTCCCGAACCACCCTTTGGGTAAAGAACCTGCCTCTGATATCCGTCCTATAACTATCACCCCTTAATTTAAAGCTGTGTCCCCTCGTGCTAGCTTTTTCCATCCTAGGAAAAAGGCTATCACTGTCCACCCTATCTAAATCTCTAATCATCTTATATGTTTCGATCAGGTCCCCTCTTAGCCTCCTCCTTTCTAACGAAAACTCTGTCTCTGTATCTGTATGAAGTTATGGGCAAAACAAGGGCCCATGGTTTTTTACATGAGTTTTTTTTTTTCCCTGGTTAATGCAGTGTTGATGTGGAGACGCTGGCATTGGATTGGTGTAAACACATCAAGAAGTTGTACAACAGTTTAAAGTCCACAAGTTTATTTGGTAGCAAACACCACTAGCTTTTGGAGTGCTTGCTGCTCCTTCATCGGGTGAGTGGCAACTCATTCGCCTGATGAAGGAACAGCAAGCGCTCTGAAAGCTAGTGGTGTTTGCTATAAATAAATCTGTTGGACTTTAACCTGGTGTTGTAAGACTTCTTAATGCAAGGTTACCAATGCTTTGAATGAGCCTGGCAAGAGAATTGGCCATATTTACAGTTGTGGAAAATTATTCGCCTGTTGCCAAGTGTCTTTTTTTAATGATCTTTCTCTTTTCTCTTTAAGCACTCTCAGTTACTTCCCCACGATGGCACACTGTGTGACAAAAGTGCAATTGACCATTTCCTGTGAGAATTTGATGGACAAAGATGTTGGCTCAATGTCTGATCCATTGTGTGTCTTACTTCAAAACACTGGAACAGACGATGGGTGGATGGAGGTAATTCTTCCTTTGAAGAGCTTGTGGTGATCCCACAGTGCTTCATATCAAATGGTGTGGTCTTGCTATGCAGAGTTTCGTTAGAAGTTCGAGACCAGTTTGAAATGAATATGAAGATGTTACTGGAGGGGATTACAGTGATTGGAGTAATTTGAAAACAAAGATGAGAACTTGAAAATTAAAACATTGTGTGAGCAAAAGCCAAGATGGGTCAGGAACATAAACACTTCAAACACACACTAAAAACATTGCCTTTCTCTCATTAAGCAGCAACTTGTTGCAGAGTTACCACTCACTCTTAATCTAAAAGCCGAGAATTAAGTCCCAGTACGGTCAGAGAGGCTTACAGCACGGCCGTTCGGCCAAACTTGTCCATGCTGCCCTTTTTTTAATAAATCCCTAATTGCCTGCATTTGGCCCATACCCCACTACACCCATCTTACCCATGTGACTGTCTAAATGCTTTTTAAAAGTCAAAATTAAACCCACCTCTACTACTACCTCTGGCAGCTTGTTCCAGACACTCATCACCCTTTGTGTGGAAAAATTGCCTCTCTGGACACTTTTGTATCTCTCCCCTCTCACCTTAAACCTATGCCCTTTAGTTTTAGACTCCCCTACCCTTGGAAAAAGATACTGACTATTTAGCAGATCTGTGCCCCTCATTATTTTGTAGACCTCTATAAGATCACCCCTCAGTCTCCTGCACTCCAGAGGGAAAAGTCCCAGTCCATTCAGAGTGTGAAGAGGAATGTTGCATTGTCCCAGGTCCTGTCTTTATGGATAAGTGAAAGGTGAACGATTTCACAGCAGTGTGAGACGATAAGCGAGAATTTCTCCTGGGCCAACATTCTGATTTCAATCGCCACAACAAAAAACACCCCCGGTCACTTAATCCAGCTGATAGCAAATGTTTGCTGCGTTTGCCTCTAGAACAATGATAACTTCAACGCAGAAGAAATTCATTGGACTCAAAGTTCAAATTGAACATTGTGAGAAATTATATCTAAATTCATGTTGTTTCTTTCTCATCCTGGTCCTTATGTTTGTGAAATTTGGCTGTTTGGTTTCTCAATGCAGTGGCTTAAGGGAGGACATAATATAGAATAGGTTTAAAAATGCTGCAGGGTTTTTATAGATAACTGAAAAACTTAGATAGGTGTCCAGTCTCAAATAAGACTCAACACTGCTCAATGCCCTGCAAGGTAATAAGGATGTGGAATAACTCCTTCAAAAAAGAACTAAATGTCAAACTGGCAGTGGGACTGTCAACAGAGAGATGATCACATTCCACTGGGAGCACAAGGTATTGTGTATTTGCACATGAATAAAATTTAAGTTTATTTATTAGTGTCATACGTAGGCTTATATTAACACTGCAATGAAGTTACAGTGAAAGTCCCCTTGATGCCACATTTTGGTACATGTTTGGGTACACTGAGGGAAAATTTAGCATGGCCAACACACCCAACCAGCACATCTTTCAGATTGTGGGAGGGAACTGGAGCAGCCGAAGGAAACACACAGTGATGATTCTCAGACGCATTGTGTATTGTTTGCAGGTTTGAGGAAAGCATGTTAACAGCAAATCAAAAGTGATAAATTGCATTTTAAATAGAAAATAGTCACTTGGTAGTACAGGACTAAATATCGCTGAAAAGAAAAGCAAGTCGAAGCCTTTCATCAGTTCATTTTGCAAATATGCTGATACGAAGCAGTTTCTTTTTTACAGTATATGTTGGTGCTTTCCTCTTATTGGTCATCTTGCAAAGCATCCTGATGCATGCAAGGTTGGAAGTCCTTATGATGAAGCAGTGACTAAACCTCTCTTTATCATAGCTATCACTATTATGGTTATCTCCGCCCTGCCTGTAGCATCAGTATCATTTAGATGGTTACAGCTTGCCATTTGATAGTCATGAAAGCTCAGGACATCCCAAAGCACTTTACAGCCAATGACATACTTGATTTAGTGTTACCACTGCTGTAAAGTTAGAGACATTGCAGCTAACTGGTGCCCAGCAAGTGCAATGAAATAAATGACCAGGTCCTCGGTTTTTAGGTCATGTTGAAAGTTAAATATTGACAAGAACATTGAAGAGAACACTTCTTACTCTTTCAAAATCCACCTGAGAGAGCAGATGGGACCTCGATTTCATGTCTTGTATGACAGGCAACATCTCTAACAGTCCCGCTCTCGCTTGGTAGTGGGCCTTGAACCCATTACCCTCTGACTTAGAAAAGAGAACACTTGCTACCTGTTGAGCCATAGCTGACTTTAGATAGAATGCAGGGCGGGGCAGACTTGCTACTCTGTCCCTGGTGGCATGTTGAACATGACTAACTCCATTTGATCTGTTGCCCAACAGCTGGCGCGAACAGAGAGGGTGAAAAACTGCCAGAGTCCTGAATTTGCCAAGAAGCTGGAGGTGGACTATTACTTTGAGCGTGTGCAGAAACTGAAGTTTGGCATTTACGATATTGACAATAAATCAACAAATCTGAATGATGACGACTACCTGGGAGGAGTGGAGTGTACCCTGGGCCAGGTCAGCTGCTTTGGGTGTAGTTTCCATTTGCTGCAGGTTGTTACAGGCACCGTGCTTTTTCTCCCTCCCTTACTGGGAACATTTACTGGATATTAGTCAAGTGCTGGGCTGGCTATTCCCGCCAGGTGGTGGCCGGAATGTGAGAAACACCTGCTTTAATTTCCCTTTTGCTTTTTTCACTTTTGTCGTTTTTCTCACCTGACTTCTAATTTCCAGCTGTTCCTGAAGATGAGCGATTAGTTTGAATGCTTCGGGTGTCTGAGGCAGGGCTGGTTGCAGTGTTTGGTACAAAATTGGCTGAAGAATAGGAAACAGTAACGGTTAATGGATATTTTTCGGGGTGGGGGTGGTGGTGGGAGGAAGATTTGTGATGTTTCGCAGGGGTTGGTGTTGGTGTATGTTAATGATCTAGATCTTGGTGTGCAGAGGATAATCTCAAAGTTTGTAGATGACGCAGAACTTGGAAATATTATCCTCTTCACAGTTTACAATGTAGAACTTCGAAAGGACACAAACAAGTTGGTGGAGTGGGCGGATAGGTGGCAGATAAGGTTCAGCGTGAAGTGATGCATTTTGGTAGGAAGAACATGGAGAGACAATATAAAATAAGGGGTACAATTCTAAAGGGGTGCAGGAGCAAAGGGAGCTATGTGTATAGATGCATTGACTATTGACAACAGATGGGGAAAGTAGTTAATAAAACAGATAATATCTTGGCCTTTATTAATAGGGACACAGAGTACAAGAGCAGAGGTTATACTGAACTTATACAAGACATGAGTTAGACCTCAGCTGGAATATTGCATACGGTTCTGGGCACCAGACTGTAGAAAGGATGTAAATGCATATTAGAGAGGGTGGAGAAGAGGTTTACAAGAATGGTTCCAGGGATGAGAATAGATTGGAGAGGTTGGGACTGTTCTCCTTGGAGAGAAGAAGACTTAAGAGATTTGATAGATGCTCAAAATTGAGGGGCTGGACAAAGTAGACAAGGAGAAACTGTTCCTGCTAGTACAAGAATCAAAAACAAGAGGGCACAGATTAACAGTGATTCGCAAAAGAAGCGAATGTGTTGTGAGAAAAGACTTTTTCACCCAGTTTTCACATAGTGAGTGGTTGGGGTCTGGAATGCACTGGCTGGAGTGTGGTGGATGCAGGTTCAAACAAGCCATTGAAGATGGCATTAGATCATGATTTGAATAAAAATAATGTGCAGCGCTACAGGGAAAGACAAGGGAATGGCACAAAGTCATAATACTCATTGAAAGAGCCTGTACACACACAATGGGCCAAATGGCCTCCTGCATGGCAGCAACGGGGGTCTAATGGGCCAGCACTGCCAAAGAATGACTGAAATACAAATTACTTTGTGGTGGAATGATGCCAGCAGTTGTAAGGAGAGACTGAGATTATTGCCAGTAAAGCAGTGACGGCCGAGAAAAGATTTAATAGAGATTTTTAAACTAGAGGTTCGATAATGAATGGGGAATCAGCCGTGACTAAATTGCGGAGAGGATTTGATGGGCCAGATGGTCTAATTCTTTCCTATATCTTATGGTCTAGGTTATGGAAATGTGTCCCTTGTTGAGGAGTTGAAAATGAGGGCAGAACAAATTAAAATTACAATTATGAGCAACAGAAGAGAAAAGTTTCAGAAATGAATTTTCAAGCTCTAACAATGTGTATTGTTTTGCCACAGGAAATGGCTGAAACAAACACCCTTTCTTTAGGGAAAGATTGGATATGTGTTTGAGAGGGAGTGCTCTGGACAAGAAGTGGGGCAGTGGGATGTTGTGTGGGATTGATACACCAGCTATTTCATATCATTTTTTTCCCAGATTGTCTCCAGTAAGACGTTCACTCGCCCTCTGCAGTTGAAAAAGGGGAAGCTGGCTGGAAAGGGAAACATCACTGTAAGTAATGCCCCCTCGCCCTACTCTGTATCCTCTGCTAATGCAAAGAGAATCCACATGTTGGCTTGGTCCCTGGTCTGCTGTTATCTCTAGTTGTGAAGTAATTACGTGCTTGCTCCAGCAAGTACAGTTGTGTAGAAATGAAAGGTGTGTAACCTTGGCGTTTGGATTATTTTTGAGAGAATAATCAGTTGAATCAGTAGATTATCTTGAATCAATATGTTGAATATTTTTGAACCTTTATGCTCTTTCTTTTTGGCGGTGTATACACCTTCAAATTCACAATCGTATCAACTGATTATAGTTTACCAGAGCGTGTGCGAGTTGATTAAGGGATTTTATAGGGAGTTGTTTAGTCCAGTGTCTCTGAAATCTCATTGTACTGCAGTTTAAACTAAAAGGTTACTCAGGACTGTAATCTCCTGGAATCTAATTCATAACAATCCACAAGAGAAACCGAACTGGCAATCGGAGTGCTTGGGGCAGCTGATGTGGGACATGACATCAGTGCAGCCAGGCCAGGCATGGGTTTTTGAGAGTGTGTAGAGAAAGTTTTACTCTGTCATGAGGGTGCGCTTGGGACCCTGGGGAGGGAGAGTAGAGTTTGTTGCATCCTCTGATTAAATTCCCCAGTGAAAGATGTACCAGAACGTCTTGCAGAAATCCAGTTGTGTATGTGCAATGTGAATTCTGATGTGGTCCTTTTTATTTCTGTGACCAGGTGATAGCAGAGGAAATGCAGGATAAACGGGCAGCAGTTCTACAAATAGAAGCGAGAAACCTGGACAACAAGGTGCTGAAGAACACTCGGGGTTTTGTGATAGCCCCCATCCTTCTCTTGTGAAATGTGGTTGTAATGGAAGGCAATGATAATTTATAAGATGTAGAAGCAGAATTAGGCCATTCAGTCCATCAAATCTGCTCCACCATTCGATCATGGCTGATATGGTCCTTCTCCTCATAATCTTTCAACCCATTCCCAATTAAAAATCTAACTCCTTCTTAAATTTAATCACTGTCCCAGCATCCACCACACTTTCGGGGTAGCGAATTCCACAGTTTCACAACCCTTTGGGAGAAGTAGTTTCTCCTCAACTCTGTTTTAAATTTGCTACTGCTTATCCTAAGACTGTGACCTCCCATCTTAGAAAGTCCCACAAGAGGAAGCATCCATTTGATGTCTAATTTATTCATACCTTTCACCATCTTGCATACCTCCAATTTTATCTTCCCCTCACTTTGAGTATGTCTCTCAGGAAGAAGGAACACAATGAGAGGGTTGTGTATGGGTGTTGTCCCACATTTGTGATGCAACAGGCCCTTCCCTGGCTGGTAGTAAAGCAGAGACTTACTGAGTTCAGAGCTAATTGTAAACCTCGCTCTGAGTTGATTAACAGCCCATTTCTCTCCCCCTTCTCAATCCATATGCTTTCACCTTACAGTTAGGTGGTTGTGAATTTCTGCCAATGCCTTCAGGAGCTGCCAGATAGAACCATTCCTTCCTCTTCATTAATTTTATGAGAGTGAGTTACAGGTTGAATCTGAAACACTCCTTCAGAGGGCTTGAGTGACAAGCAAACTGTCCAATCAAATTAAAGCAAACCACTGCAGATGCTGGAAATCTGAAATAAGAACAGAAAATGCTGGAATATCTCAGCAGGTCTGGCAACATCTGTGGAGCGAGAAATGGGATTAACGTTCTGAATCCAGATGACCCTTCTGTAGTGTCATATTGAACCTGAAATATTGACACTGCTTGACTCTCCACAGATGCTGCCAGATTTGCTGAATTTAACCAGCATGTTCTGTTCTAGTTTTGTTTATTTTGCAGACGTGGTTTTGAGTTGAGTGCAGGAGTGATGGAGGTGAATATCTTGCCTCGCTCCTTGACATTTCAGTGCCATCGTGGCTGTGACTTTCACTCACCCTGATTCCACACTCAGTGGGGCAGTGGATGAGCTGATAAAATGGGTTTAAAACTATGGCTAGTGCGGTGAAGAAGGCAGTGTCAGCACCTTGTCGAAGTCTAAACTTACTCTGTAGCTGATCCTGAGACTGGTTGATCCTAACTCTGAATGTCCATGATCTTAATAAGCTGAAGATGATTCATTTAGTCTGATGTTGGTGGGAAGGTTTGAATGTGTGGACTATTTGAATATTTTTTTGATGAACTCTGTTTTCCTTTAAATCTTTTCAAAGGATTTCATGGGGAAATCTGATCCTTTTCTGGAACTGTACAGACAGGGAGATGGTGATAAGTGGCAGCTAGCTTACAGATCAGAGGTAAGGACATCCTAATGTAACCAATACAACCTATAACATTCTCGAGGCACCAGAAGAAGGTTATTTGCCCCATTGTGTGTTTACTATATGTTTCAAAGAGCTATCTAATTCAATCCACGCTTTCTCCACAGCCCTTTTCATGTATATGTATTTCTATGCATTTCATTCTATGGGGAGACATTAGCCTAGTGAATCTACATTTTCTGGATTCTGAGTCCAGACCTGTAGGTAACAAACACAGCAACATAATTTACACTGTCAATACAAGGGGACTCACTTACAGCACAGGAACAGGCCCTTTGACCCTCTAAGCCTGCACTGACCATGTTGCCTGACTGAACTAATACCCCCTACCCTTCTGGGGGCCATATCCCTCTATTCCCATCCTATTCATGTATTTGTCAAGATGCCCCTTAAAAGTCATTATCGTATCCGCTTCCACTACCTCCCCTGGCAACAAGTTCCAGCTACAAACTACTCTATGTAAAAATAAAAATCTGCCTCATGTATCTCTAAACCTTGCCCTTGAACATTACACCTATGCCCCTTACTAATTGACACTTCCATCCTGGGAAAAAGCTTCTGACTATCCATTCTGTCCATGCCTCTCATAATCTTGTAGATTTCTATCAGGTTGCCCCTCAACCCCTGTCATTCCAGTGAGAACAAACCAAGTTTCTCCAGCTTCTCCTCATGGCTAATGTCCTCCATACCAAGAAACATTCTGGTAAATCTTTTCTATACCCTCTCCAAAGCCTCCACATCCTTCTGGTAGTGTGGTGACCAGAATTGAACACTATATTCCAAGTGCAGCCTAACTAAGATTCTATAAAGCTGCAACGTGACTTGCCAATTTTTAAACTCCGTACTCTGGCCGATGAAGACAAGCATGCTGTATGCCTCCTTGACTACCTTCTCCACCTGCATTGCCACTTCTAGTGACCTGTGTAACTGTACACCCTTTGCCTATCAATACTCTGAAGGGTTCTGCCATTTAGAGAACCCTTCTCTAAATGGTTCTCTATTTCCTGTCTGTATTAGACCTTCCAAAATGCATTACCTCTCATTTGTCTGGATTAATCTTCATCTGCCATCTCTCCACCCAAATCTCCAACGAATCTATACTCTACTGCACTCTCTGGTCCTCATCGCTATCCACAAATCCACCAACTTTTGTGTTGTCTGCAAACTTACTAATCAATCCAGTTAGATTTTTCTCCAAATCACTTGTATATATTACCAACAGCAAAGGTCCCAGCACTGATCCCTGAGGAACAGCTATCCATTCAGAAATGCATCCTTCCACTGCCCCCCTCTGTCTTCTTTGACTTCTTCGGGGGTTGGGTAACAGACTGGAGTCCAGGAATTGTTTATCTTGGATCAGGGTAGTTAAGGGATGATGATATTAAAAATAGTGAGAGGGATTGATGATGAATAGGGAGATATTGTCTGCATTGGCTGGTAACTAGATGGCACATCACAAATAACTGATGGAAGCAGCAGAGGGTTGGAAAGAATTAATGTTGTGAACTGGAATGCACTCAGTGAGAGGGTGCTGGGAACAGGTTGCAAGCAACTTTCCAAAAGGAATTCAATAAGATCTCTGAATATTTGCAGGACAGTTGGGGAAGGAGCAGTGGAATGGGACAAATGGATAGGTATTTCAAAGGACTGATATTAACACAATGGGCTGAATGGCTGTAAGATTCTGTGGTTTTACAAAAATTACTTGTGGCTGATTGTGGTGGAGAATGTTCATACTGAACAGCTTCTGGCATCGTTCTCCTGATTCCTCTGTTTCTCGATTGCAGGTCATTAAGAACAACCTGAATCCCAACTGGAAAACATTTTCCGTCTCCTTGCAGTCGCTATGTAACGGAGATATGGAGAAGCCCATTAAGGTATGGGTGTCTTTCTGTGCTTTCTACAGTAAAGCATCCCTTATATTGCAGGATGTTTGTTGTGTTAGTGAATTAGGCAGTGCAGGAATTCGGTGTATGTACAACACTGGCACTGGGTGATTGATGGGGAATGGGCTGTTGTAGTTGAAGGAGCTCAATGTGTTAGAGGAGTTCAAGCACTGACTATTTTGCACAAAATGATGTGACTTTAAGCAGTCTCAGTTCCTTGGCTATCCTGTGGCTTGAACCACAGGAGCAAGAGAAAACCATTCAGCCCCCCAACCTGTTCTGCCGTACGGTGAGAACGTGGTTGATCTATATTTTAACCCCCTCCATCTGCATTGGCTCCAGTTACATATTGAACAGAGTACAGGTTGGAAACTACTTGGCTATTTCAGCTGCAGCCTGCTCCTATTCCAGCTGGTTGTGAACCGCTGTTAACTCACTGGTTACTGGTGAACATTGGATGTGGACATGGCCATAGGCATCTGAGACACTCTCAGTAATCTTTCAGCAGTCTGACACCAGCAAGATGGACATTTGGGTGATGGCTGAAGAGCAGAAATGTTTCCTTTCTCTGCCGCCCCCCTCTCCTTGCCTGAATGGGCTGGTAGGATTCTCGCCCCAGGAAGGGTGTTGGTGCTTTATCTCAGGGTGAGTCACTGGCATGTTTTATCCCTCCATGATGGATCCAGAGCTTCAGCTCTCGGGTGCCCAGGGAGATATTTGATGTTGTTGCTACACTGACTCCATTTTTGTTTGATATCAGGTGGCTTGTAACGATAAGGATGAAAGCACGGGTTCAGATTTGATAGGGGAATTCACTGTTCCACTTCAGAAGCTGTTGGAAGCACAGAACCAAGTGGTGAGCCTCTCTCTAATTATCCTTATTGGCTGCCCTCTTTCTTTGTAGATCAGCTGCTCTGACTATGATGGTGACGGCTCACACGACCTGATAGGTCTTTTTGAAACTAACTTCTCTAAACTACAGCAAGTGGAATCTGGGAGTCCGGTGAGAATTTCCTTATTTCTCTCTCAAGTCTTTTTACAAATGGTATACTATTTTCTATAAAACCATTCTGAAATAACTCTGTACCCTCTGTAGGTGTTGACCTGTTGTTTGCAGTTATTGTAAAATAAGGCAGTGCTCTTCTGTAAATTTTTAATTCTGTTTGTGCTTTTCCCTCCCCTCCCAATGGCACTTGTTCATGTGCATACATGTACATACCCACATCCACGTATGGGCATGTGCTTTATTCACGCTTGTACTTGCACTCTCTTTCTCATGCTTTCCCTCCTACTCTCTCCTCCTTCCTCCCTTTTCTCCTCTCCCCTTTCTCTGTTTTTATAACCCTGCAGTCAGAAGGAGGGCCGTGTCACCAACAGACACAAGCGGACCAATTCAGCACACTTACAGCAGTTTAATGTCTTAGTCAAGGGAAGGCTGAGGAGGGAGGTGAAAATCCACGTTGACTTTGGGGTGGGGCCGGTTTTCTAAGCTTGGTGTTTGCAGCACGTTGGCCCAGACCTGAAGCTGGCTGTTCTGCCCATCGTAGTCATGCAACTTGGGCGGAGGGTGACATTGTGTTGGGGCTTTTTAAAGCCTCCAGATTGTGTTAGGAAGAGAAACCTGGAGTCCCATTGATCTGAATGCTGCGTAAATATGGATAATGTGATGGCCATAAATGCTCTTTAACTCGAGAGATCAACATGTTTGAGCTTCTTGGGGAGGAATGGGGCAGTGTGTATGGAAAAAGGGAAGGTTTTGAGAATATTGCCACATTTGCGAGAGATGATATTATTGTGGCTGGGATAATTGAGTCCACTGGTGGTCATGGATTCAGAAGGAAAGCTTGTATTGCTCTATCCAATCTGAGGGAGGGTCCTGTTCTGAGGACCTGTGCCCTGTGATATTGCTGAATACTGATGGATATGTTTCTCTCCTGAAGATCGAGTTTGACTGCATTCACCCTGAGAAGCAGAAGAAAAAGAAAAGCTACAAGAATTCAGGCGTTATTCGAGTTCGATCCTGTAAGGTACATAAATCCTTAATTGAATTATCTGGGAGATAGCTGAGTTTGTGGGACAGTTTACCCTTATAAAGGGATGCTGATTGTCCACCTCCTACTCCAGTGCAGCCATTCAGTCCCTCAACCCTGCTAATGGGAACAGGAGGCAGTGGCATAGTGGGAATGTTACTGAACAAGTAATCTAGAGATCCAGGCTAATCCTCTGGAGTCACGGGTTCAAATCCCATCACAGTCTCGTGGAATTTATATTCAATTAATAAAAAAATCTGGAATTAAGAGGTAATCCCATTAATAGTGATCTTGAAAAACATTGCTAATTGTTGTAAAAACCCATGGGTTCACCAGTGTTCTTCAGGGAAGGAAATCTGCCATTCTTACCCAGCCTGGTCTACTCCAGAGCCACAGCAATGTGACTCTAAAATATCCATTGAAATCCCACAGTTGTATCAAACTGCTACAAAACTGGAAAGGATGAAACCAAACAGTTCACCTAGCTCTGACTTAGGCATCAGAAATTGACAGGGCACCCAATTCTGTCAACCCCTGCAAAGCCCTCCTTACTGACATCTGGGGGCAAGTGCCAAAATTGGGAGAGCTGTGTCACCGGCTGGTCAAGCAACAGCCTGACAGTCATATTCACGGAATTATACATTACCAGATAATGTCCCAGACTCCGCCATCACCATCCCTGGCTATGTCCTGTCCCACCAGCATGGCAGACTCACCAGAGGTGGCACAGTGCTGTACAGTCAGGAGGGGATTGCCATGGGAGTCCTCAACATTGATTAGAGACTCCATCATGTCTCATGGTGAGGGTCACTGGGTGAGGGATTTCATCACCCCACACAGCCATCACCAAAGGTGGTTTGATAGCTCCACTACTGACCAAACTGTGTGAATTCTAAAGGACATGCCTGCTGGGCTGGGTCTGCAGCAGGTGCAAACCTCACCAATCTATCTGTGGTAGATTCATCTGTCTGTGATATCATTGGTCAGAGCATCGCACAGTCCTTGTGGAGACACAAGGATGGAATTTTCCCATCCTGCCCACCATAGGAATCATAGCAAGGGGAGGGTGGGGGGGGGGAGAGAGTGTGGAGCATGCAAAGGTCCATCGACCTTGGATTTTCCAACCTTGGGGCGAGAATGACCAGAAAATCCGGCCCAAAGTCTCACCATTGAGAATGTGCTTCATTGTGGTGTTGTGCGGCTCTGTCACTGTGCTGAATGGGACAGATTTCTAACAGAGCAACACAAAATCTGTATCGACCTGGTGAAACTACAAGATAGGATCACTTGTGTGCTAAACAGCAGAAGTGGCGATAGGTAGAGCTAAGCGATGCCGCAAACATCAGATCAGATCAAAGCTCTGCCACACCCAGCCATAAATAGACAATTAAACAACTCACTAGACAGGAGGCTCCACCAATATACCAATCCTTACTACAAAAAGATCAGAGTCTGTATATTTAAGGCTGTATTAGATATTTGATCAGTAAGGGAATCGAGGATTATGGGGAAGGGGTAGGAATGTTGGATCAATTATGATCTAATTGAATGGTGGAGCAGACTCGAAGGGCTGAATAGCCTACTCTCCTATTTCTGATCTTATGGCCATCCTTAATGATGGAGGAGCCCAGCACATCAGTGCAAAAGACAAGGCTGAAGCATTCGCAACTATCTTCAGCCAGAAGTGCCAAGTGAATGATCCATCTTGGCCTCTTCCTGAAGCCCCCAATATCTCAGATGCCAAATTTCAGCCAATTTGATTAAATCCATGTAACATTAAGCAGTATATGAAGGCACTGGATAGGCAATAAATGTTGGTGCAGTCAGCAACACCCACATCCCATGATTGAATAAATAAATGCTCATGTTTAAGTATTCAGTCCCATGAGCCTATTATATACGAGCAGGAAAAGTCCATTCCGATCCTCCAGTCTGCTCTGCCATTCACTGAGATTAGGGCAATTTCTCACTTCTCTTCACTCCAATCCTTGATACTCTGGCCCAACACAAATCTCATATCTTGCCTTGAAATGGTTAATGGGTTCCTAGTATGTCCAGGTTTTTCAGTGAGCCTTTGTGTGGAGGAACATAGGAATTAGGAGCAGAAATAGGCATGTTCAGCCCTTCGAGCCTGCTCCACCATCCACTCAGATCATGGCTGATCTCTCCCTGCTCTCAAATCCACCTCCCCACCTGTTCTCCATATCTCTAGTCCTTTTTTGTGAGGGGGAAAGATTTGCCTACTCATTTCATCTCAGTGCGGCCTAGCTCTATCCTGAGGATTCTACCCCATTTTCTGGACTCCTCTAGCATAGAATCCCTACAGTGCAGAATGAGGCCTTTCAGACAATCAGGTTTGCACCAACCACAATCTCACCCACTCCCTATTTCTGTAACCCCACACATTTACCCTGCTAATCCCCCTGATGCTAATGGGCAATTTATCATGACCAAACTCCCTTAACCTGCACATCTTTGGACTAGGGAAGGAAACCCACGCAGACACGGGGAGAACATGCAAACTCTACATTAGCAGAGGGAAGAGATTTCCTGTCTTTACCAGGCTGAATTGCCTTATCAGCAGACTGACTGTTACGAGTTGTACTAATTCCACCTTGTTTAATTTCACAGATAGAGACGGATTACTCTTTCCTGGATTACGTTATGGGAGGCTGTCAGATCAATTTCACGGTGGGTAAATTTCAGTGGTGGTTTGAGTGAGTTTGATCTCAGCAGGATGCTGGTTTGGAGAGTACGGTGCTAGCCAGCAGAACACAGCACTCGCAACCAAGGAGGACATTTTTTAAAGTCTAATTGAGTTGGTTGAGAGGCAGATGCAGAGGGACAGTTTTTTTATATTGCAGGGTTTTTTTTGATTTGTATTGTGTATGGCTTTCTTGTGCACTGTAGGGATTCCATGATGCTATGATGATGATATGAAGACGTAAAGCCGCTGGAGGGCTGAGCTGAACAGAAGGAGCTGTATAGTTTCTAATTTTCCAGCTGATTGAGGAAGAGCCAGATTTGATTAGTCAAGACAGTATCATAGAGGTTTACAGCATGGAAACAGGCTCTTCAGCCCAACTTGTCTAAGTCGCTCTTTTTGTTTTAAAACCCCTAAGCTAATCCCCATTGCCTGTATTTGGCCCATATCCCACTATACCCATCGTATCCATGTAACAATCTTTGTAAAAGACAAAATTATCCCGCCTCTACTACTACCACTGGCAGTTTGTTCCAGATACTCACCACTCTGTGGAAAAAATTGCTTTCTGGACTCTTTTGTATCTCTCCCCTCTCACCTTAAACTTATGCCATTTTAGATTCCCCTACCTTTGAGAAAAGATATTGACTATCTAGCTGATCTGTGTCATTCATTATTTTATAGACCGCTATAAGATCATCCCTAAGATGCCTAAGCCCAAGAGGGAAAAGTCCTAGTCTATCCAGCCTCACCTTATAACTCGATCCGTCAAGTCCTGGTAACATCCTAGTAAATCTTTTCTGCACTCTTTCTAGTTTAGTAATATCCTTTCTATAATAGGGTGGCTAGAATTGCACACAGTATTCCAAATGTGACCTTACCAATGTCTTGTACAACTTTAACAAGACATTCCAACTCCTGTATTTAATGTTCTGACTGATGAAACCAAGCATGCCGAATGCCTTCTTCACCATTCTGTTCACTGTCTGCTATGCCACCAATCTTAATGCCATCTGTAAACTTACTAAGCATGCCTCCTATATTCTCCTCCAGATCATTAACATAAATGGCAAATAAGTGGTAGGAGGGTATAATTACAATGTGACATGTTTACACTGGCAATTTCAATACAAGTGTGAACATTGAAGTTCACAATAGGAAGTTGACAATAGGAAGTTCTGTGAATGGGGCGTGTAGATAGACTTGCATGTTTTTTTTTAAATGCGATAATGTTTCTTGCTTTGTCCTTTTTATTAAACGTGCTTTACAATTTCTCTCTCTTGCAGGTTGGTATTGACTTCACTGGCTCCAATGGAGATCCCCGCTCCCCAGACTCGCTGCATTACATCAGCCCAAGTGGTGTCAATGAGTACCTGACTGCCATTTGGTCTGTCGGGCAGGTTGTGCAGGATTACGATACGTAAGATTCTTCACTCTGTTCCAGTTTGTTTTTGAAGAATTCTTGATGGTGAAGTGAGCAATGGGCTGTCTGCATTTTGTCTGCCTCATCACACTCTTCCCCTTGTTTCCGTAGAGATAAACTTTTCCCTGCGTTTGGATTTGGTGCGCAAGTGCCCCCCACATGGCAGGTAAGAGCACTGAGAGAGACAGTCCCGGGGCGCTGTGTTCCGGTCTTTGTGTGAGCATTATTATATTTCCCAAATCAACATCTGCTTATGCTTGGTGTTCATTAAGATTTCACAGTGCAATTATCAAGTAAGAACTTGCAGTTAAGTCATAAAATGGACAGTCCAGTGGCAAGTGGTAGCATTGCTGTCTCATAGCACTATGGGCTAGGATTCCATTCCAGCCTCACATCACTAGCTGTGGGCAGTTTGCACATTCTCCCTGTGTCTGTATGGGTTTCCTCCAGGTGCTCCAGCTTCCTGCCACAGCCCAAAGATGTGTTAGGTGGATTGGCCATGATAATTTGCCCTTGGTGTCAGGGGGTAAATGCATGGGGTTATGGGGAATAGGCTCTGGGTGGGATTGCAGCTGGTATAGGCCTGATGGGCCAAATGGCATCCTTTGGCACTGTAGGATTCTGTGAAACATATCACCATGTATCAGGGTTTGGTTCCCAGCTCATGTGTGAAGTTGACATGTTCTTCCCGTAACTGCATGGGGTTTTCTCCTGGTGCTCTGGTTTCCTCCCACAGTCTGAAAGATGTGAAGGTTAGGTGGATTGGCCATGATAAATATGTGGGGATGTCTGTAGACTCCAGGTATCTCCTCTTCTGGAAAGTGACATTGTTTCTGAAGCAGTTGTCACTTCCTCCAGCAGAGAAACTACCTCAGTGAGTGAAGATCAGGCACTTTGGGCGAAGGAATTTGGTTATGACATCATTTAGATTGGTGTCGTTTTAATCTGTTGATCTGGGAGTGAGAGCAATGGAGCCTGAAATCATTGGATAGTGCAGGGCATTCATTCAGGGAAAAGAAGCAATGCAAGCAGCAAAAAATTGTGGCTGAGGCAATTTCAGTAAGGAATGTTTTAAATCTAATTGTTATTTTCTACTTTGCTCAGGTATCCCATGAGTTTTCCTTGAATTTCAATCCCAACAACCCATACTGCCAAGGTAGGAAATTTCTCCATCAACCCAAAGTAGAATCGGGTTATTGGCAGTACAGGGAAAGGACAAATGTTTGCTGTACAGTGTATCCTCCTGCTTAATCCTGGCCAATCTGTCTGTCTGGGTTAGGTTTCATTGCATTCAGTGCCACCTGATTATAATGGAAGGAGCCACAGATATTCCAGATTGGAGCACAGGGACAGCAATAGCTTGTCCCACCGTTTAGTCTGAAATGGGCACCCTTCTTGTGGTCCTAGACTCTCCCACCAGGGGAAACAATCTCTCAGCATCTACCCTGTCAATCCCCTGAGAATCCCGTATGTCCCAATAAGGTCGCCTCTCATTCTTCTCAGTTCCAATGAGTACAGACCCAACTTACTCAACTTCTCATTAAAAAAAATCCCTCCCTACCCGGGATTGACCCAGTGAACCTTCTCTGGACTGCCTGCAACACCAGTATATCCTTCTTTGAATAAGGGATCTAAACTGTCCAGTGTTCCAGGTGTGGTCTAACTAGTGCCGTGTATAGTTTTAGCCAGACTTCCCAATTTTTATACTCCATTCCTTTTGGATTAAATAGTCATGATGTGGTTTCAGAGCCTTGCTCCTTCATCAGGTGAGTGTGGATTTTTCTAACCAGATGAAGGGGCAGCATTCCGAAAGTTTGTGGTTCCAAATAAATCTGTTGAACTTTAACCTGGTGTTGTGAGACTTCTTATTTTGGAGTAAAGACCAACATTCAATTTCCTTTGCGTATTACCTGCTGAACCTGCCTGCCAGCTGTTTGTGATTTATGCACGATGACCCCTAAATCCCTTTAAGTTGCAGCTTTCTGCAGCTTTTCTCCACTTAAATAATGTTCAGCTCCTTTATTCTTCCTACCAAAGTGTAGAATATACTGATGGAATATAATGTGGCAAAATGTTAAGTTTTTACCCACTCACCTAATATGTCTATGTTCCTCTGTAAACTCCTTCCACCTGTTTTTGTGTGCATTCACTTCCCTCATTCAAATGATTTAATAAATATTTTTTAAAAATTCTGGCCCCAGTACTAATCCCTATAACACTATAATAGTTACAGTTTGCTATCTTGAAAATTACCCTGCTTATTCCAACTGTTTTCTACCAGTTAGCCGATCCTCTATCCATGCTAATATACTACCTCCAACAACATAGGCTCTTATCCTATTTAGTAGCCTTTTGTATACACCTCATCAAATGCTTTTTGGAAATCCAAGTATATTACATCTACTAGTTCCCCTTTATTCTGATTGTTACCACCTCAAAGAATTCTAATAGATTTGTCAAGCCTAGTTTTCACACCATGACCCATGCTAACTCTACTTGATAATACTATGTATTTCTAAATGTTCAGTTATTACATCCTTTATGATGGACTGTTTTGCCCCTTGATTAGTAAGTATTTTTGAAATATTATTTGTCTTCCACTGTGAAGATTGACCCAAAGTATTTGTTTAATTCCTCTGTCATTTCCTGGTTCCCCTCTCGAAGGGAACCGTGTTTGCTTTGGCCTCTGTCTTCCTTTTTGTATATGTAAAAAAGCTCTTTCTATCTGTTTTTATATCATTTGACTCAAACGTTGAATTTGACCTTTGTGCAGTGTTGTTTGAGTTGGATGAACAATGCTCTCTCTATTTACAGGGGTGCAGGGTATTATTGATGCGTACCGCAATGCCATTGTCAACGTGAAACTCTACGGACCAACCAACTTCTCCCCCATCATTACTCACGTATCCCGATTTGCTGCAGCTTCCGCTCAGCAAGCGACTGCTGGGGTAAGTATTGAGAGCACAGCAAGGGGCAATGTCAGATCTGTGCAGAGAAAGTTCTGTCCACATAACCTGTCTGCTTTACAATGAAGGGCTGTGATTGATTGTCTAAGTATTGATGGTGAGAGAGCAATTTGATCAAGGTGCTCAAAATCCTGAGTAAATAAGAGAGACACTCTGACACAAAGTCAGTAACCAGAAGGCAACAGATTTAATGTTATTGGTAACATTATTGGTACGGAGTGTAGATGAGAATCACATTCCCCAGTAAGTTGTTGTATCTAGAATGTGCTGTTTGGGTGATGGAAGCAGATTCAATCATAAATCCTATTCTCTTTTGAAAGTTATTTCCATTCATTCCTGGGATATGAGCATCACAGACAAGGCCAGCATTGCTCATTTATCCTCAATACACACGAATAAATGGTAACTGTAGATGTGGAGAGGCTGGGGGCTTCCCCCCCCCACCCCAGTGTTGAATGCTTGCCAAGGCATTCAGTTTTATTGTGAGGAGAGGTACTTGTTGTCTTGGAGATATTTCTCTAACCCAATTGTCCGTGCCTGATGAGGGACTGCAGTGACTGACAATTTTGAAACAGATTGAAATCTTATTTAGTTAACAGGGTGTGGGTGTTCCTAGCTGGGCCAACGTGTGTTGCCCATCCCCAGCTGGTGTATAGGTGACTCCAGTCCTGCGTGACTCGGAGGTGGTGGTGTTCTCATTGTCTCTGCTGCCCTCGTTCTTCTAAGTAGCAGAGCTCCTGAGCTTTTCTTTGGGAGGCAGTGCTGAAGGAGCCTTGGCAAGTTGCTACAGTGATCTGCTTGACGAATAAAGAAGAGATCTAGGTTTGGATTAATAGATTGGGCTTGTCCACACCCCAATAAACACAGGCCAGCAGGGGCCTATGTCATTCCGAGACTATAATTGGGTTCTGTGCTGGAATAGCGCCATTATCTCCAGTGGGTATGGCCTGCAGTTAGTGGAGGGATCCAGGGTGGGAGGGGCTGGGGTGAGCTGAGCCTCACCAATAATGCTGCATTGCAAGGATGCCTCTGGGGTGTATGACAAAAATGACAGGATGTGATGGCCCTCACAGTTGAATAGTTGCATAACACTGTCAGTTGTTGAACAGCCTGCTTGGAATAAAAGACCAGAGGGTGTTCATCTGTGAAACTGACCCCCCCCAACCCACCCACCCACCACCACCACCACCACCACCAAACTTTCCTCCATCTTCATAAAAGCTATCCCCTGGTGAAACGGGAGAGTCAGATTAGTGGGATCTTTCTGTGCATGCAGTGTTAATAATGGTGGCTGTTTCTGATTTCTTCCCCTGCAGCAATACTACGTTCTGTTAATTATCACCGACGGGGAGATCACTGATCTGGATCAGACCAGGAACGCCATTGTAGAAGCCTCAAAGTTGCCCATGTCCATCATCATTGTGGGTGTGGGCAGCGCAGATTTCAAAGCCATGGAGTTTCTTGATGGTGATGATGGGGTCCTGAAGTCACTGGCTGGAGAGCCCGTTGCCAGGGACATTGTACAGTTTGTGCCATTCCGACAGTTTCAAAATGTAAGTACGACAGCCTGGAGTTTAGAGTATTGGCGGAGTTACAGCCGGCCTCTGGGGAATCTCTAATAATTTAACCACATACCTCACTCTGTCAGTGGGGTTGTGATTCCAGGTTCTGCTCCAAGATACAGACTGACACTCAGCACGTTGAGTTTGGTCCTTTCTATCCATTCTGTCCCTCTCAGTGGGAAGGCTGATCATCGGGGATATTGATATCTCCTGGCTGATATATGGATCAGAGAGGAGTTGGGGAATAACCAGAGGGTGGTGGGAATCTGGAAGCTGCTGCCTGGAAGGATGGCAGAGCGCAGCAGCATTTGGAAATGCATGTGCTGAAACAACGCAAGCTGCAAAGTGGAATTCGGTTGTCTAACTGGTTTAGGCCAAATAGTGGTCTCTGTACTTCTTTAATCTTTCTTGTTCCTGTGTCCTGGGGAGTGATCCCCAATGTCCTGTGCAATATTAACATCAGTGGAGTATTTAGTGATTAGCTGCCTTACAGCGCCAGGGACCCAGGTCCGATTCCGACCTTGGGTAACGTCTGTGTGGACTTTGCACAAATTACCCAATCATTGTAATCCCGTTTTCTAGCAGCATGTATTTCCACTCCACACTGTTTTATCTAAAGTAATTTCTTAGTTTTTCCATTAGCAGTTGTTTTATATCTATGATGCTTGTCCTAGCAGATTTGTGGAATATCTTTGGACAAGACTCTGTCTGTTGTGATATTGTGTGATGTGAAGTCGAGTTTTCCTATCGACGGTCATGCTGATTTTCATTTCTCCCTTCTCTTTCCCTGTTCTTTCTCAGGCCCCCAGGGAAGCTCTGGCCCAGTCTGTCCTGGCTGAGGTACCCAAGCAGTTGGTGTCTTACTTCAAGATGAGAAAGCTGGCACCCCTCAATCCACCAAAACCAGCCCAGTAACCGTGACCAAACATGTTAGATACTGCACTCAGTACGGTGCCAACACCCTCTTCACCTCTGTGTATCACTCAGACAGTCTCATTAGGAGTCTGATACCAGCGATTGGGCCAATACCGCTCTCTCTGGTAACTGATGCATGCACACACATACACAAGCAGACCCAACATTTGAGAGCCCTGTAAGTTATAGAAGAATTTTCTTCAATGTTTTGTCTTGGTGCAGAAAATTCAAAATTAATTTTCCATAAATATCCTGTGTGAACTACAGGATGCTGGTGCCTGCTCATTGGATATCCAGGAGGACTCAGTGGATACCCTGAAGGATTGGCAATGCTACCATTCACATGACCCAACTACTAACCTACCTTAGAAACAGAATCTTTTACCACCCAGTGTTAGGGGGAGGAGGGTGAGAGGCAATGCAGTTAATCCTGGGACAACCTCTCAGTATAAGATGTTTGAAGATTTTCTAATGCAGCCCACCTGACTGTGTTCCTTGATTCCATCTCCACCCCCAGCATGTTGCTTGCCTTTTAACTCCTGCCAGGGGACACAAACCCCAGCTCCACGTTGGGTTTGTGCGGTAGGCAATCCTCACAGCTTGTGTCAGCCTGGATCCGGATTCACCCTGGGTTCAGGTGGGACCAGGAATGCACTGATCTGACCTGTGATGTTGTGCTGTGTTTTCTCCTGGGTCACTGGGTTGACTGTGCCTATCACTGCAATCAGAACACAGTTAAAGCAAATATCGACTCGCACTGTCAATAAATCCTCTGTTGCCTTGTATAACTAACATCCAAAGCTTTATTGATTAATATAACAAGCACTTTATATAATTATCACTGCTGGAGTATGCAGGTTATATAATCAACTTGCCGTCAGTGGGCTGTCTCCTATAGAACGCTTTCTTGCATGTTATTGTAAAGGGTGAATGTATGAGGATCTGCCTTCTACAAAACATGTTACTTTTCTAACTTTTATTTCCAGCTGCTTTTATTGATGGATCAAACTGGGATTTTGTTTAAACATTGTCTTCTGCCACTCTCTCTGTTTCACTGCTTTCTGATCCTCCTGTCTGTGGGCACTGTTCAATGTTTGATTGTTGGCAGGTTAAGGATGAAAAAATTGCCTAAAATACCTTGGAGAGGAAACAAAAATGTATTTTTTTGCCCCTTGAAATATTTGTCAATTTTTTTTACTTTGAATACTGTGTTTTTGTACCTTATGCAACGTTAAAATGCAAAACGGTCATTTTTTACTAAGGAACGGTAGGATGGCTGTGTGAAAGCAGAGATGGGAAGTGATCCCAATTTGCCAAAGTGAATAGTTGGGAATGTTTCCCATTTGACTTTCCACAGGAGGAAGTCTCTTGCCACCTTTCCCTGGAGTGGTAGGGCATCCTCCAACAGCTCCTTCGTCTGTTGGCAGGATCTGCGAATGAGTTAGCTCATCCTGCAGACAGCCCTCCCAATAAAAACCCTAACCCTTTAGTGGATACCCTAATATATCAGTGGATTACATTAGGCCAGTACTGTGGTTGCAAAAGTCCACAGTAACTTGCCCTTCATAAACTGCATGCTTCCTGTTGACACTCTGTCCCAGCTGCTTTCACAATGATTGTACCAATCTATCCCACACCTTTATCCACCTTTAAGCAGCTTGTGGAACTGGAGCATGGACTTCTTAGTCAGTCTGAGGTGAACAGCACAGAGGCATGCAGAGTGCACAGGAGCTCTGATGGAACACACAGCATTCATTGAGAAGTTGCTCACTTCTGTGAGGTTTAAGGACACCTGAAGCTGTTTGTTGGTGTTTTCTACTGAGCGCACCCCCCCCCCCCCCGCGCCTCCACTTCCTGTCCTGTCTGGTTTGCAGTCTCCCCCCTGCTGGACCTGGTGCTTTCACATGGTGAAACCACCCCCCCCCCCCCCCCCCCCCCCGGCCTTCATCTTGTCACTTCAGTTTCACATGACAGCAGGCCACACACTGTCTATTTCAATTAAAAGTTTCCTTGCTTACCATGGGGCACAAGACTTATTCATTCCTGTGACCCAGCAAGATTCTTTAATATATTTGAATGTTTGTGCCTCAGGTTGTGTGTGGAAATGGCAGAATCTCTGCTCTTTAAACAAGATGAGTATTCTTTCGATATCTCGTTTGGGATATCTGTGTGGTGAATGTTTTGACTCTCCATTTCCTGTTCTGCCAAGGTGGATATAGAGCTCTTGGTGTGTCACTGCTCACACATCTCCTAGTGTCACTGCTCACACATCTCCTAGTGTCACTGCTCACACATCTCCTAGTGTCACTGCTCTCACATCTCCTAGTGTCACTGCTCCTGTTGAGGGATCGTGCAGAATGTGAGATCCCCCAGCACATTGCAGCAGCTGTTAAAATCTAGCAGCTGCTTAGATTCCAAGTGTGTTGCTGCCCTTCGCACTGTTTCACTCCAGTTGAAGAAATGTGAAGTTTATGTAGAAACCGTCTCAATCCAAGATAATGACCTCTTATCTAGTCTATCGCTGTCTTTACAGAAATGGGACAATCTGAGGGAGTCTGTGCTTGGAAATCTGCAGTTTATAAACCACATTATTTATCCACTTTTAGTCCCACCATTTCTAATTGTTTGTGCAGCTGCCAAATCATGAATGGAAATGTTAGTTATTGTACATACCCTTACAAAATAGTTCATGAAATTCTAACCACGTGTTAGATATCTCTCCGGTTTGAGAAACAGGTGACCAGGAGTAATTGATGTGGTCCCTCAACCCATTCCTCATCTGTATCTCTCTTCCCAAATGTTTGCCTTCTCCCCTTCCTCCTTTTCCAAAAGTACAAAACCAGGGGATCCCAACTGAGACCAAAACAATTCATCTTTAGTAGAACATGACCAGTTAGGAACTGTTTTTACTACAATCATTGGTTTTGAATAAATAACTAGAAATCTGTGTGTGTGTAAATCATTGAATAATGTGATTAAAGTGGGGAAATTCCGTACAGGCTTGCTACTTCATTAATAGGAATCGCATAAGATCGTAAGAAGACAGAGCAGGAGGAGGCTGTTTGGCCCTTTGAGCCTGCTGCACCATTCAGTAGATTCATGGTTGATAATGATCGTGACCTCTTGTCTATCTCATTCGGTCTTGAATAGATTCAATGACCCAGCTTCTGCTGCTGTCTGGGAGAGACCATTCCAAAGGTTAACCACCCTCCAAGAGAAAAATATCCTCACCTCCATCTTAAACGGCAGCTCATTACACTGAAACCGTGCTCCTGATGCTAG
Organism: Sphyrna mokarran; assembly: GCA_024679065.1. Lineage (NCBI taxonomy): Eukaryota > Metazoa > Chordata > Chondrichthyes > Carcharhiniformes > Carcharhinidae > Sphyrna > Sphyrna mokarran. The sequence continues at coordinate 71,844,017 of JAGIQG010000016.1, forward strand.
ACCCTTCTATGTGGGAAAACATTCTCTCAGAATCCATGCCAGTCGAGCTGCTTCACGATTCCATATTAATCTGCAGCATCTTTGTGCCTATTCCTCTCAGACCAGGGAACTTGGTTGATGCTGTTTCCCTGAGGGATAATGTTTAGTTAAACGTAGGTAAGACGCTGAGATTGAAGAGTGAACCAATGGTAGTTTGGCCACCTGTGTCTCCAGTTTCTGTCATTCAGACAGAATTAACTCCTGTTGATAACCGGATGGTTTAGTTTGCAAAGGCCAGTGTTCAGTTTGCGATCACTTACAAACATCTTAGCTTTTGCACTATTTCCACATGGTGATCATGACCCTCAGAAACACTGCAAGGTAGCAGCTTTGAGTTGGAAGTTTTGAGTGCAGCAGCAATTTGACCATTATTGCTGTTACTTGGCTGGCCTGTACCTGTCTCTGTCTGATTATACATCTGTAATCCAATCTGCCTCTTTACTGCATTAAAGGTGCTGTAATGAATGGAGGCTGCTGTAGATCCAGGTTGGAGGCATGGAAGGGAAGGATAAGAAGCTTTCCTTGTGGCTCAGGAAAATGGGGAGAGAGTAAATGAAAACCAGCACGGTCCAGGGTCCTGTCAGCTGCATTGGGGAACATCCTCAACTGAAGAAAAGGGAAGATATCTGTGAAGTACCAGTGTGGAATTAATGATATACCAGCCTGCCTGTGAATGAAGGAAGTTTCACTTGGAGCACTTTACTCAGCATTCATCATCACTATTTACATTTCCTTTGTCTTATTACAGCTGCTCCCACCTCGGTTGTATCAATCTTGTTTGATTTTCTTTGCTCTTACTCTGATGCAGGATCAACTAGATTCAAAATGTTGGCTTTACTGTCTCTCCACAGATAAGACCTGCTGAGATTTTCCAGCATTTTCTGTTTTTGTTTCAGATTCCAGCATCCACCATGTTTTGCCGTTGAGAGAGAGGATGGCACAGTGATCAGCACTGCTGCCTCAGAACGTCAGGGACTCAGGTTCAATTCTAGCTTCAGGTCACTGTCTGTGCAGAATTTGCACATTCTCCCTGTATGTGCGTGGGTTTCCTCTGGGTGTTCTAGTTTGCTACCACAGTCCAAAAATGTGCAGGTTAGGTGGATTGGCTATGCTAAATTGATCCTAGTGTTAGGAATAGCAGGATAAATGTGTGAGGTTATGGGGATAGGTTCTGGATGGGATTGTGGTCAATGCAGACTTGATGGGTCAAATCGCCACCTCCTGCACTGTAGAGATTCTGTACATCTATATAGAAGTTTTGTTCTGGATATAAACTGTTGTTTGAAACAGTGCCAAGCTAAGTCTTATAGAAACATAGAAAAATTACAGCACAATACAGGCCCTTCGGCCTACAAAGTTGTGCTGAATGTTTTCCTACCTTGGAGATTACTAGGCTTCCTATAACCTTCTACCTTACTAAGTTCCATGTACTTATCTAAAAGTCTCTTAATAGACCTTATCAAATCCGCCTCCACCACCATTGCCAGCAGCCGATTCCACACACCCGCCACCTTCTGAGTGACAAACTTACCCCTGATATCCCCTCTGTACCTACTCCCCAGCACCTTAAATCTGTGTCCTCTTGTGGCAGCCATTTCAGCCGTGGGGAAAAAGCCTCTGAGCATTCATTGCTAATCCTCTTGATTGTCAATTTGTCTCATCTGATTCAGATGCTGACAAGGGGGAAAAAAAGTCACTTGTTCCCACCTGTGAATAATTTCAATTAATTACTTAATGCGTCAGATATTCATTTCTGTGACACTCTGTCTGGGTGAAGCATGTTAGATACTATACCCTCTGCACTCCAGCATGTGTTTAGAAAGTGCTGTCAAATTAGTAAACAATCACAGGGGTTTCACAGGAGCGATTATCAAACAAACTTTGCCCCTTAAGATGTGGAAATAGAAGGCAGCCATTCAGCCCATCGAGCCTGCCCCACCATTCAGACTGATCTAAAATGCTTCGCCTCCACTTTCTTATCCCCAGAACCCTCGATTTCCTTACTGATAAAAATCGGTCTATCTCAGCCTTCAACGTACTTAATAACCCAGCCTCTAGTTAATTACTCTGAACTTAAAGAAGTTATTAGGACAATTTGATCAAAATAAGTTGGAAGGCGTGCCCACAGAGTGAGATGGAGCAACAGAAGTCTGGCTTGCGCAAGAGGCGAGAATAGAAGAGGTGCAGAGATCTTGGAGGTTTGTGAGGCTGGAGAAGTTCCAGAGTTACTGTCCTGTCCCACCCTGGATCACGAGCAGGGAATCTGGGCTGAAGCCTCGTTTGTTACTGGATTTTCTGCCACAAGTTTTGTGAGCAATAAAGCCAGTAACATAGGTCAATTATTGAATCTTAAACAATCTCCTTCATAGTAACTGAGAAAGATGCAGTAAAGCAAAAGTAATGTCCTCCTACACCTACCCAGCCAATCACCTAGGGGACAAACACTTCCAATGCTGTTTCAGAATAAAAGCACACTCCTTGCTGCAGTAAACAGAACCCTCTTTGATGGTGATGGGGGAATAAGAACATTAAAAAAACTTCATTGCCCTCAGTCACACTATCTTTAAGGAAGCGAATAATATTAAATAGTGAGGCTGGGATTGGTGATTGTTAAAACAGCTAATGTGTTGCTCTGTGAGGAGGAGGTGGAGAACTTCCTTTCTGGGGATGATCAGGAATTCCAAAACACTCACCACGTCCTCACACCAATAAATGGGAAAAGCTCTGGAACCATCAGCTCCAATCTGCCATTATTAAATTTCTACAAGTTTTAGATTCCAAATGGCCTCCCCGTTCTGCTCAGAATGCAAACTGAAGGTTACCATTCAGCAAGGCACTTTGTGTTTGGGAGGGATGGGGAAAAGGGGGCTGTTACTGCAGGGGAATCAGGAGTGTGAAGTGGCATTTATTCTGACAGCATTGGAAGTGTTTGTCCCATAGGCTGGAGGGGGGGGGGCGGGGGGGGCAGGAGTGCAGTAGGATGTTTGTGCTTCACTGTATCTTTCTCAGTTATCATGAGGGAGATTGTTTGAGATTCTACATGGAGGATACTTTCTCTTGTCTGGTGTGGCTCTGTCACTTTGCTAAATGGGACAGACTTCAAACAGATCCAGCAGCTCAAAACTGGGTGTTTATGGAGGTGCTGTGGGCCATCAGCAGCAGCAGAATTGTACTGCAGCACAATCTATAACCTCTTGACCCAGTATATCCCCCACTTCACCATTAGCACCAAGCCAGGAATCAGCCCTGGTTCAATGGAGATTGCAGGAGCAGCACCAGGCATAGCTAAAAATCAGGTGCCAACCTGGTGAAGTACAACAGAGGGCAAGTTGCATCTAAACAGCAAAAGCAGCAAGTGGTAATAGCGTGCTGCCCACCATGTTGAATAGCCTGTATCTGTGATTGCCTCGGCTCTCATTCCAGCAGTGACTGAGGTACCAGTGTGTTAGGGGTTGATGGCAGGACCTTTCAACAGGGAATGAGCTTTGGGATGCATTGGCTAAATGGTAATAAATATTGTTAGCCACCAGGGAGCAGCAACAACCCACAACTACCTCAGAAAGCAGCTTTTACACAGAAGATAAAAGGAGGCCATTCAGCCCTTTAAGTCTCTTCTGCCATTCGTGGCTGATCATCTAACTCAGCAGCCTAATGCTGCTTTCTCCCCATAACATTTAATCCCATTCACTCCAAGTGCTGTATCCAATGTTTTGGCATCAACTATTTCCTGTGGTAATGAATTCCACAGACTCATCACTCTTTGGGTGAAGGAATGAGTCACTGGAGTGCATTCTGTAGATGGTACACACGGCTGGCACTGTGCATCAGTGATGAAAGGAGTGAATATTTGTGGATGGGGTGCCAATCAAGCGGGGCTACTTAGTCCTGAATGGTATCGAGCTGGTGTTGTTGGAGCTGCACTCATCTGGGTAAGTGGAGAGTAATCCATCAACTCCTGATCTGAGGCTTGTAGATGGTGATTAGATTTTGGGGAGTCAGTGAATGAGTTATTCTCCACAGGATTCCTAGCCTTTGGCCTGCTCTGGTAGCTACAGTATTAATATGGCTGGGTCCAGCTCAGTTTCTGGTCAATGGTAACCCCCAGAACGTTGGAAGTGATGGATTCAGTGATGGTAACGGGATTAAATGTCAAGAGGAAATGTTGGAACTAAGGTCTGGGGTTAAGTGGCACTGGCAGAAGCCACACGGAGTTCCCATGAGCAGGTTATTGCTGAGTGGGTGCTGCTTGATAGCACTTACAGCTATCACTTGCTGCTTTTGCTGTTTAGATGCAACTTGCCCTCTGTTGTACTTCACCAGGTTGGCACCTGATTTTTAGCTATGCCTGGTGCTGCTCCTGCAATCTCCATTGAACCAGGGCTGATTCCTGGCTTGGTGCTAATGGTGAAGTGGGGGATATACTGGGTCAAGAGGTTACAGATTGTGCTGCAGTACAATTCTGCTGCTGCTGATGGCCCACAGCACCTCCATAAATATCCAGTCTTGAGCAGCTGGATCTGTTTGAAGTCTGTCCCATTTAGCAAAGTGACAGAGCCACACCAGACAAGAGAGAGTATCCTCAACGTGAAGACAGCACCCTGACTCCACAAGGTCTGTACAGACCCCTCCAGAAACCCACACGGTGAGCCCTGTACAAACTCCTCCAGAAACCCACACGGTGGGCCCTGTACAGACCCCTTCAGAGACCCCTCCAGAAACCCACACGGTGAGCCCTGCACAGACCCCTCCAGAAACCCACACGGTGAGCCCTGCACAGACCCCTTCAGAGACCCACACGGTGAGCCCTGCACAGACCCCTTCAGAGACCCACACGGTGAGCCCTGCACAGACCCCTTCAGAGACCCACACGGTGAGCCCTGCACAGACCCCTTCAGAGACCCCACGTTGAGCCGCACAGACCCCTCAGAGACCCACACGGTGAGCCCTGCACAGACCCCTCCAGAGACCCACACGGTGAGCCCTGCACAGACCCCTCCAGAGACCCACACGGTGAGCCCTGTACAGACCCCTCCAGAGACCCACACGGTGAGCCCTGTACAGACCCCTTCAGAGACCCACACGGTGAGCCCTGCACCCACCAAGCACAATGATGGGATGTTCCAGGTGATCCACACTGAGGACACTAGCCCGAGGAAGATTACAGCATAACCACACACGCTGGGCCTCGGCCTGATCAAACCAAACACGAGGTTCTAAGGCTTTTTTAACCATCTAGTGTAAAACTGGCTTTCAAATCTCACCTTTCTATAATGAGAAGAATGGATAAGGTGAGAGGAGACACGGACTATGCATCAGCTGCAATAGCTTACTGTTTAATCTCATTCCATATATAAATACGTACTGTTAATCTGTTTAATTTTTGTTATGCAACAGTTTGTAACAATTACCATTCACACACACCATAACACCTCACACCACTGGTTTTGATTTGATTTATTGTCACACAGTGAAAGATATTGTTTCTTGCACGCTATATAGATAAAGCATATCGTTCATAAAGTACACAGGGGTGAAGGAAAGGAAAGCATACAGAATATAGTGTTACTGTTGTAGGTTGTAGAGAAAGATTAACTTAACACAAGGTAGGTCCATTCAAAAGTCTGACAGCAGCAGGGAAGAAGCTGTTCTTGACTCAGTTGGTACGTGACCTCAGACTTTTGTAACATTTTCCCAACAAATGAAAATGGAAGAGAGAATGTCCAGGGTGCATGGAGTCCTTAATTATACTGGCTGCTTTGTTGAGGCAGCAGGAAGTGTAGACAGAGACAGTGGACGGGAGGCTGGTTTGTGTGATGGACTGGGCTTTGTTCACGACCCTTTGTAGTTTCTTGTGGTCTTGGTCAGACCAGAAGCCATACCGAGCTGTGATACAACCAGAAAGAACACTTTCTGTGGTGCATCTGTAAAAGTTGGTGAGAGTCGTAGCTGACATGCCAAATTCCCTTAATCTGCTGAGAAAATGAGACATTGGTGGGCTTTCTTAACTATAGTATCAGCATGGGGGGATCAGAACAGATTGTTGATGATCCGGACACCTAGAAACTTGAAGCTTTCAACTATTTCTACTTCATCCCTGTTGATATAGACAGGGACGTACCCTCTACGCTTCCTGAAGTTGATGATTATCTCCTTCACTTTGTTGACATTGAGAGAGAGATTATTGTTGCTGCACCAGTTCACCAGATTCTCTATCTCATTCCGTTCTCAGGAGGCTCGTCATTGTTTGAGATCCGACCCACTATGGTGGTGTCATCAGCAAACTTGAAAATCAAATTGTGGGGGAATTTGGCCGAACATAGGTGTACAAGGAGTATAGTAGGGGGCTGAGAACACAGCCTTGTGGGGCACCGGTGTTGAGGATGATAGTGGGGGAGGTGTTGTTCCTATCCTTACTGATTGTGGTCTGAGGGTTAAGAAGTTCAGGATCCAGCTGCAGGGGGAGGTGCCAAGGCCCAGGCTGTGGAGTTTGGAGATGGGTTTAACACCATTATTCCTTTTAAAAGCTGACCAGTAGCCAATAAATAGGAGTCTGACATAGGTGTCCTTGTTATCTGAGTCAGGGTTCTTTCTCCAAACTACGGCCTGTGGACCACATCCGGATTGGGGTTTGGAGATCACTGATCTAGATATTCCAGGGTTGAGTGCAAGGCCAGGAAGATGGCATCTTACGGCAGTAGGTGAACTGTAGCAGATCCGGGAGGCTGGAATTGATTTGTGCCATGACTAACCTTTCAAAGCACTTTATATTGATAGATATCAGAGTCACTAGCCAATGTTGCTTGGTTTTTCTTTGGTAATAGGATGATGGTCATCATCTTTAAGCAGATAGTGTGACACAGTAGTTAACACTGCTGCTTCATAGCATCAAGGACCCAGGTTCAATTCTTTAGGTCACTGTGTGTGTGGAGTTTGCATGTTCTCCCTATGTCTGCATGGGTTTCTTCTGGGTGCTCTGGTTTCCTCCACAGTTCAAAGATGTGTGGGTTAGGTTGATTGGCCATGCTAAATTGACCCTAGTGTCGGGGGGAGTTAATAGGGTAAATGTGTGGGAATACAAAGAATAGAGACTGGGTGAAATTGTGGTTGGTATGGACTTGAGGGGCCAAATGGCCTCCTGTACTGTAGGGATTCTATGATCTCAGGCTGAAGTACAGAGAGGTTGAAAATATCTGTGAATATCTCCACCAGTGCAGGATCTGAGTGTTTGTCCAGGTATCCCATCCGGACCAGTCGCTTCCTGTGGGTCAACCTTCGAGAAAGCTGCTCTGACATCTGCGGTGGTTATTCCAACTAATTGGGAAAGATTTAGACCAAGTGATCAGGTGACGACTCTCTATAAAATGGGTCATCTGTCAGGAGCACAGGAATTCTCCTCGGGAGTGCGGGAAGAGCAAACACGCGCTCAGTTAGTGAATAAACAAGTCCTTATTGTCAGTGTTTAAGAAACCCTACATGTCTATAATGGATATTCTATCTACTGGTTTATTTACAAAAGATATTTCTCCAGAATTTATTGGAAAGCTGTTTATTAAAGTCCCAACTAATCGAATCCACACTCAGCTTATCTGAATGAGATGAGCAGTGACATTATCGAAAGGACCAATTAAATCATTGTAGACAAAATTAAATTCTTTGCTTCACTCACTTCCCAGTTCCGGATAAAGTTTCACAAAACCTCACATACTTTCCCTTTTATTCATGTTGCTATGCAGACAGAGTCTCAGGCACATTAACAATTAGTATTCATGCATTCAATCGAGACAGATTCTGAGAGCCTGTTGCAATAGAATGTAATGTCTTCATTAATGAGAAAGCAGAGGTTATTGCTAATTAGCGAGTGGTGGCTGGGCTCGAGTCACAGAGCAGACATTCTCAGGCCTCGTTTCCAATTCTGACTCCACTGATCTCAATTCGAGATTTCCATGTCGATGGGTTTAAGAGTCAGTCAGGAGATGCTGCTCTCGATCCCAGCTTACTGACTCTGTTACACACTGTTAAAGTGTACCAACCGAGGCTGTGTCCAATCTCTGATAGTCATCTACATTCTCAGGATGAGTTACAGGCCCCATGTCCAACAAGAGTGAGAGAAGCAGACACTGAGAGGGGGAATGAGCCAAATACAACCTCAGCTACTCACCAGCTGTGCGGAAACATCAGCCAGGATATATTCTACAGCCTGCACTGGTAATAGGAGAAGTGTGAGAAAGATTCAATCTCTCGCTCACTACAACCCAAAGATACATCTTTGGAATTCTATCCAGACAATTTGTTCCTAACTCCTGATTTCTAAACCAGGCAGTATTGGAATCATTCTCTAAACCAGTAACAGATAGTAACATTCTGTCTAAGTTCATCATCAAGTGGGTCAGATCTGCTCTGGAGTCTGTGATCAACCCTGACCAGACCTGCTCGATTCCTGCCCAAGAAGATCTCTGATAGCCTCGCATTTCTCAGGGAAAGATACATTTTTGAACAGTAAAGGAATTAAGGGTTACGGTAAGTGGAGCTGAATCCATGAAAAGATCAGCCATGAACTTATTGAAGGAGGCTCAAGGGGGCAGGTGGCCAACTCCTGCTCCTAGTTCTTATGTTGTTATACAATTGCCTTCGTTCAGGACAGGCAAGTGGACACCTGCCTCATCAACTTAGACCGGGAGAAGGTGTTTGACAGAATATCACAAACCTTCATGATGGATGTGCTCTCCAAAATGGGTTTTGGAAAGGAATCTGCAATTGGATCCAACTGCTCTACACAGAACATGAGAACTTGAGAATTAGAAGCAGGAGTCGGCCATCTGGCCCCTCGAGCCTGCTCCGCCATTCAATAAGATCATGGCTGATCTTTTTGTGGACTCAGCTCCACTTTCCCGCCTGCTCACAGACATCAATAGCGCAGGCTCAGTCAATAGGTGGGAATCAGAAAGCTTTCGAATTAAATCAAGTCAGGTTGAGCTGCCCTCTCTCCTTCTTTGTGTGTTGTATAGAAACTTTGCTGAGTTCATTAGGAAGGATACAGAAGTAACAATTCCAGACAGCAGAGGCACTCAGTTCAATGCCTCCTGGTACATGGACATCACTCTTTTGCTTGGACCTGCTGTCAGTGCACAGACTGAGCAGCATCTGTGATCAATCTGAGCTGGCTTCAGGTGCCCACGCCAATCGTGGCAACAGTGAGGCTGGACTGACCGACATCTTATCCTCTTCACTGTCGGAACAGACAACGTGAAGGTGCTGGGGATATTGTTCAGAGAGACCAGGGCATGTGTTAGAAACTGGAACAAAGAACAGTACAGCAGAGGAACAGACCTTCAGCTGTCCAAGTCTGTGCCAACACAGATGCCTCTCTAATATTTTCTTGCCTCTACGTGATTCATATTCCTCTATTCCCTGCCTATTCACGTATCTATCCAGATGCCTCTTGAATGTTATTATAGAATCTGCTACTACCACCTCCTCCGGCAATGCGTTCCAGACATTCACCACCATCTGTGTGAAAAACTTGCCTCTTACATCTCTTTTAAACTTTCCCCCCCTCACTCGCAGCCTGAATAATTGACTCTTCGACCCTGGGAAAAAATCTCTGACTCACTCGATCCAATCTTACAAACCTCTTTCAGGTCCCACTCCCTCATCCTCTGATGCTCCAATGAAAACAACTTTATTCAACCTTTCTTCACAGTCCATACCCTTCAAACCAGGCCACATCCTGGTAAATCTCTTCTGCACCCTTTCCAATGCATCAACATCCTCTCAGTAGTGTGGCCACCAGAATTGTACACAATACTCCAAATACGGCCTAATCAAAGTCTTATACAGCTGCAACATGATTTTCCAATTCTTATACTCAACGGCCCGACCAATAAAGGCCAGCAGGCCATATGCTTTCTTGGCCACATTGTCCACCTGAATTGCCACGTTCGGGGAACTGTGGATCTGCACACCTCTGTGTGCTAATATTTCAAAAGGCTTTTACTGTACACTTTCCTTCTGCAGTGGACCTTCCAAATCACATCACCTCACATTTGTCTGAGTTAAATTCCATCTGCCATCTATTGGCCCAGGTCTCTAGCTGATTTATATTCTGCTGTGTCCTTTGACAATCCTCCTCACTATCTGCTACTCTTTCAATTTTTGTTATATCTACAAATTTACTAATCAGACCACTTACATTTTCCTCCAAATCATTTATGTATATTACAAGCAACAGAGATCCTAATGCTGTGGAACATCACTTGTCACAGACCTCCAGTTAGAAAAGTACCCTTTCACTGCTACTCTCTCTTTTCTACACCCAAGCCAGTGTTGTATCCATTTACCAAATCATCTTGGATCCCACATGAGGTAAGTTATATAGAGGAGTGAGTAGGTGTAATGAACCAAAATCTGGGTATGTGGGAGCACACTCCCTCCTGATTGCAGGTACGAACATGGTCATTAAGAGTGAGACACTCTCGATGTTATTACACAGGTCTGGTCCATTCCTCACTCCTACATTGTGGAAATCATTTTTCACTCCTTCAATGGATTACGATCATAGGTACAAACCTCCAGATAAATAGGGGAAGAAAATGGCCAACATGACCCTAATCCTGATGGCCATCTTTGTGTGTAGCTGTTTATAGGTCCTCAGTACGCTAACACCAAGTGTCACTACGTAGGGAGGTTCTACTTGTCCCCAGTGTTGTGAAGGATGGATCTGGTGCCGCTACAGCGGAGTGTTCTTAAGTGAGTCTCCAAAGGAGAAACACCTTTGGCCACAGGTATATCGGACAGAGGTCTGCATGTAATGTCCTAGAGGCCATGAAGGAAAAGGGGATGGTGGATCCTGTCGGATGGTTCCCTGAGCAGACTGTTAGAGTCACTTGACAGAATACCTCACCACCAGAATTTTCAAACAAGCAGCCAGACCAAGTTGCTGGTGAAAAAGGCCCTCCCCATCAGATCCTCCCTACACACCTGGAGTCTCACCGTCTCTGCACACTGCCCTCAAGGTGACTATGGTGGGGGAGAGAACATTGTCCACTTCCTCATGGACAACGGTACCTTTACAAAGAAGGTTCTTGAGAGAGATGAGGTGGATTTTGTCAAGGTTCATCCCAAGCAGCTCTGTGACACAGGGAATGGGACTCTGTGCTCTATGGACTGTTCCCGGGGATGGGGACTCTGTGCTCTACGGGCTGTTCCCAGGGACGGGGACTCTGTGCTCTATGGGCTGTTCCCAGAGATAGGGACTCTGTGTTCTACGGGCTGGGGACGGGGACAGGGACTCTGTGCACTACGGGCTGTTCCCAGGGACGAGGACTCTGTGCTCTACGGGCTGTTCCCGGAGACGGGGACTCTGTGCTCTACGGGCTGTTCCCGGAGACGGGGACTCTGTGCTCTACGGGCTGTTCCCGGAGACGGGGACTCTGTGCTCTACGGGCTGTTCCCGGAGACGGGGACTCTGTGCTCTACGGGCTGTTCCCGGAGAAGGGGACTCTGTGCTCTACGGGCTGTTCCCGGAGACGGGGACTTTGTGCTCTAGGCTGTTCCCGGAGACGGGGACTCTGTGCTCTACGGGCTGTTCCCAGGGACGGGGACTTTGTGCTCTAGGCTGTTCCCAGGGACGGGGACTTTGTGCTCTAGGCTGTTCCCAGGGACAGGGACTCTGTGCTGTATGGGCTATTCCTGGGATCGAGGACTCTGTTCTACAGGCTGAGGGATGCAATAAAGCTTGGGGCAGCCATCACAAAGACACAAAGGGTGGAGTCGCTGTATAATTGTTGAAGGTGTTTAAATGACCATTTCCAACAAGAGAAAATTTAACTAATTGTTGAAGGTGTTTAACCATATCCCCATAACATTCACCAGAATTACCATCACTGAATCCCCCACTATCAACATCCTGGGGTTTTACCATTGACCAGAAACTGAACTGGACCCAGCCATATAAATACTGTGGCTACCAGAGCAGGTCAGAGCAGGCCTATTGTTAAAGTCCAGGATCCTGTAAATCTATTTCAACACCTTCAAAAATTAGTGCACCTCTAGCCCCTGGTCCCTCTGCTCGAACGCACTGTTCAAGTTACATCCTTTATTTTAGATTGCTTTTTCACATTATTCATACCATTATTCCTGTTTCTCTGCATTCAATGACATCTGCCCATTCCACCAGCCTGGCTGTTCTCCATCAATATCCTCTTCACAGTCCACAATATTTCCAAATTCTGATGCATCTGCAAGTTTTGAAATTGCGTCTGATCATCATTGTCTCCATTCTTCTCAAAATTTGCCAGTTTCTGTGTCTCAGTAGATTAATTCTTGCCTCGGATCATTGGGCAGCTGGGGATCCAGGAGGACCCAGAGTGCAGGATTTGCTTCCGTGAAGATGTGACTCAAAGTGTGAATTGGTTCAATGGACAGTTGACATTTTGAACAATTGGTAACAAGTTCCTCCCAGTCAAACTCAAATCCCTGAGTTTCAGGAAGAGTTTCCGAGTGTCTTTGAAGCATTTTCTTCAAGAATGTCAGCTGTTTGGGAATTCAGAAAACAGGAGCTGGTGAGGGAGAGAGTTTGTGGTCACAGGGATACAGTATCCAATCCATCAAGTTTGATTTTTCAGGAGTTTTCCTCAGTTGTGGAGCTGGATACAAGAAGGACATTAATGTTTTTTTCCGGGGTCTTCCCATGGAATCTGGAGGATGCAGTGTAGGAATTGCTGATGGAATTTCTCTATCGCAAATAGATAATTCAGACCTTACTGCGCTACAGGAGTGTGGTGACAACAACTGCTGTATACACTCGGTTCCTCTTGATTTGCAAAAAGAGATGTTTGTTGTGAAATGTCAGTGCAATAGATTGGAGAAGGCTGAGCAAGTGCAGATAACCCGGCGTTGGATCTCCTGCTCAATGGTGACTGTTTGAGGGAAGTGATTGCCAAGATATGGGATCCATTCAATATAATCCAGAGTCTCTCCTCCAGATGTATGTGGGAGCTGGAATACTGGGCTGCCAGGTCTGAACTGATAGTTTGTTTTATATTTTGTTATACAAGTTGTGCCCTGCACATCTAAGTTAGGAATAAAGAGTGAGAAAAGTGGGGGGATTGGAATACCAAAACCATGAGAATATCATTATATACTTCCAGTCTGATTAACACCTTCACCAGTCATCTGGTTCTTGTCAGACTGCTGACACAGTATTGAACCTGCCACATTTTACTCAGTTTCTCTCTCTTCGGAGAAGTTGCTGACAGCATTCTCCCTTTTCTCATTTCTGATTTCCAGCATCCGCAGGATTTTGCACTTTGTAATAATCCCATTGCCTGCTTAGTGTATCTCACTCACTCCAGCTTGGGTTTGGGCACTGAATCACTGACCTCTCTCTCACACCTTCACTGCTAACCATCCCAAATATTCCAGTGCCCAATCACAGCATTCAATCAGCTCCATCAAACTCCCAGCTTTGCTTTTGAAGTTATTCTGAGGCTGCCTCTCAGATTCCTCCAGCGGGAGCTGTTTATTGAAGAGAACAAATTATTAAATCAAAACATAAAAGCAACAATGACTAGGAATAGGCAGATTGCAGTCTGCCTCTGTGCCTCTGTTATTTGGCAGATGTTTAAATGCCTGGTTAATAACTAATTCCCTTGCTGGCAGTTTTCTGGGAAGAGAATTGAGCAGGAGAGGGAGTGATCTGGAAATTTACAAAAGCCTGAGAAGGTGCCAGTGGGTGAGGAGAAAGAGCTCTTTAATCAGTCCAAATAATACTCTGTGCAATGTCAGCAGGTACCTTGAGTGAATAATTCATTGCAGTACTGAGGGAGTGCCACATTGTCAGAACGTCAGTGCTGAGGGAGTGCTGCACTGTCAGAGGGTCAGTGCTGAGGGAGTGCCACTTTGTCAGAACATCAGTGCTGAGGGAGTGCTGCACTGTCAGAGGGTCAGTGCTGAGGGAGTGCCACTTTGTCAGAACATCAGTGCTGAGGGAGTGCCGCACTGTCAGAGGGTCAGTGCTGAGGGTGTGCCGCATTGTCACAGGTCAGTGCTGAGGGAGCGCCGCACTGTCAGAGGGTCAGTACTGAGGGAGTGCCGCACTGTCAGAGGGTCAGTGCTAGGGGAGTGCCGCACTGTCAGGACATCAGTGCTGGGGGAGTGCCGCACTGTCAGAGGGTCAGTGCTGAGGGAGTGCCGCACTGTCAGAGGGTCAGTGCTGAGGGAGTGCCGCACTGTCAGAGGGTCAGTGCTGAGGGAGTGCCGCACTGTCAGAGGGTCAGTGCTGAGGGAGTGCCGCACTGTCAGAGGTCAGTGCTGAGGGAGTGCTGTACTGTCAGAGGGTCAGTGCTGAGGAGTGCTGCACTGTCAGAGGGTCAGTGCTGAGGGAGTGCCGCACTGTCAGAGGGTCAGTACTGAGGGAGTGCTGCACTGTCAGAGTGTCAGTGCTGAGGGAGTGCCGCACTGTCAGAGGTCAGTGCTGAGGGAGTGCTGCACTGTCAGAACGGTCAGTGCTGGGGGAGTGCTGCACTGTCAGAGGGTCAGTGCTTGAGGGAGTGCCGCACTGTCAGAGCATCAGTGCTGGGGGAGTGCTGCACTGTCAGAGGGTCAGTGCTGGGGGAGTGCTGCACTGTCAGAGGGTCAGTGCTGGGGGAGTGCCGCACTGTCAGAGGGTCAGTGCTGAGGGAGTGCCGCACTGTCAGAGGGTCAGTGCTGAGGGAGTGCCGCACTGTCAGAGGGTCAGTGCTGAGGGAGTGCCGCACTGTCAGAGGGTCAGTGCTGGGGGAGTGCCGCACTGTCAGAGGGTCAGTGCTGAGGGAGTGCCGCACTGTCAGAGGGTCATTGCTGGGGGAGTGCCGCACTGTCAAAGGGTCAGTGCTGGGGAGTGCCGCACTGTCAGAGGGTCAGTGCTGGGGGAGTGCCGCACTGTCAGAGGGTCAGTGCTGGGGGAGTGCCACACTGTCTAAATGCTGTTAATGTTTCTGGGTGTGTGGAGATTTAGCTGTTCACAAATTGGTTGCCACATTTCCTGTTATGACCTTGAAAATAATTGGAAGTTGTTGTTTTGTTTGAGGGGTCCAGAGGAGGGAAATGATAATTTATAAACAGGAATTTTTCTTAAAATGAGAATTTATTCCGTAATTTGAATTCCATAGTTACCAAAATGGGGAATATATAATGGTAAAAGAGGAAAATTGGTGAGAATTATCTGTCTCTTTGAAATAAAACCGGCTCCCTGGATAGTGGAGTAAACAGATGGAACCCCAGCCTCAGTTCACAGCCATCGCTCTGTGTTTTGTGGAAAAGTTCATGCAATAACTTTTCCCAGATTCCAGCACCCAGGAACCTCGGGGAAGGGGCTTTGTCCACCCGCCCCCTCCACCGCCCACTGAGCAGCACGGTTTGGAAAATGCGATGAAAAACTCGCATAAAATAAAGAAAAAGTTCGTAAGTCTGTTCGAAAAGAGCATTTGAAACGTTTCTGGAGATTGAAAAATATTTAGAAAATGTTTGAAAAATTTATTAAAAATATTTAAAGGTTCCTCAAGATTGGAAAAAGTTCAGAAAAAGTTTTTCCAAAAACATTTAAAAATTTGTCGAGATTGGAAAATACTTAGAAAAAGTTGGAAAAAGTTTTTCAAGTGTTCAGAAAAAGTTTTTGAAAAAGTTTTCCAAGTTGTTCAAGTTTTAGGAAAAGTTTGGGGAAAGTGTGATAAATCTTTGGGAAAAGTTTGGCGAAGTTTTGGAGAGATTTGGGAAAATCTTTGAGAAAGATAGTGGGAGTTTGGGGAAAAGTCTGGTCAATTTGTGGGAAAAGTTTGTGGCAGATTAAGAAAAGTTTGGGGAAATCTTTGGGAAAATTAGTGAAGTTTTGAGAAAAGTCTGATAAAGCTTTGGGAAAGTTTGGAAAAGTTTGAGAAAATCTTTTGGAAAGTTGGTGAAAGTTTGGGAAGTTGCTGCCCCTTTAACGGGGGGCGGAGTGGAGGGGCCGGGGAGGGGGGGGGCAGGCTGCCGCCCCGGGCCAGTGCGAGTCGGGCCGCCGCCGGGATGGTGCTGCGGAGCGGGCTGCTGGAGGTGCGGAGCCCGGAGCCGGAGCCCGAGCGCTGGCGGCGGCTCCTCGCCTCCCTGTCGGAGGATTGTCTGCGGCTCAGCCCGGCCGGAGCGCCCGGCGGACTCGGCCTGAGTAACGGGGAAGCCGAGCCGCCTTCTCCTCCTCCTCCCGCTCCCGGAGACTCGGAGCCCGGCTCCGGCCGCAAGCGGACTGTCCGCATCGTGAAGCAGGAGGCGGGCGGCCTGGGCATCAGCATCAAGGGCGGCCGGGAGAACCACATGCCCATCCTCATCTCGAAGATCTTCGGCGGACTGGCGGCCGATCAGAGCGGGGAGCTCTTTGTGGGAGACGCCATTCTGTCCGTCAATGGGACCGACCTGAGGGAGGCTTCACACGACCAGGCGGTTCAGGCGCTCAAAAAGACCGGCAGAGAGGTGCTGCTGGAAGGTAGGAGACACCAGAGTATCAGAGATCCCCCTCCCCAGAGATCCCCCTCCCAGAGATCCCCCTCCCAGAGATCCCCTCCCCAGAGATCCCCCTCCCCAGAGATCCCCCTCCCAGAGATCCCCCTCCCCTTGCCCATGTATGCCCCCTCCCAGAGATCCCCCCTCTCCAGTAGATCCCCCAATCGGTCCCCAGAGATTCCCCCTCCCCAGAGACACCCCCTTGGGGTCCCCCAGAGACCCCCCCTCCCAGAGACCCCCCTCCCACTCAGATATCCCCCTCCCCAGAGCCCCCTCCCCGTGTGGTTTCTCCCTAGATCCCCCCCTCCCTAGAGACCCCCCCCTCCCTAGAGCACCCCACCAATCAGATATCCCCCTCCCCGAACACCCCACCTGGAACACCTCATCGCACCAGAGAGCCCCATTGCCAGAGACCCCCTCCCCAAAATCAGAGATCCCCCTCCCCAGAGACACCCCCTAGCGACACCCTCCTGCCAGAGACCCCCCTGGCCAATAATCAGAGACCCCCCCACCTAGAGACACCCACCCTGCCAGAGAGCCCCCTCCAGACCCCCCTCTCAAGAGATACCCCATCCCCATCAGAGAACCCCTCCCCAAAGACATCCCCCTCCACACCAGAGACCCCCGAGACACTCCTCCCTCAGGTTCCAATCAAGAGCTATCCAGAGATCCCCTCGTGGGGGTGGCCAGAGACCCCTTGGCCCACCAGAGACACCCCCCAAACACACGCACGACACACCTCCCTCTCCAGAGACATCCTCTGCCTCAAAGACACCCCCTTTCCCAGAGATCCTCCACCCCTGAAATTCTCTGCCTCCCCATTCCCCTCCCACCCCGGGATCCTGTCCCTCTGGTGATCCCGCCCCCCTTGAGATCTGACCGACCTCCCCTGAGATCTGACTGACTCCCCACCCCAAGATCTGATCCCCACCCCCTGAGATCTGACTGACCTACCCGCATCCCTAAAATCCAACTGATTCCCCCTCCACTCCCCCACTCCCCCCCCCCCCCCCCCCACTCCCTGGAGATCAACTCCCTGGAGATCCGACTGATCCCACCCCCGAGATGCACCGACCCCTCCCCCCTCCGAGATCCCACCGACCTTCCCTCGAAATCGCAGCAATCGACTCCCCTGAGATCGATTGACCGCCCTCAGAGTTGACCCCTCTCCCCAGAGACAACTACCCCCCTTTTTCAAAAACCCACCCCCTTGAGACCTTCTGAGACATTCCCTAGAGACCGACATTCCCAGAAACCCCCCTCCGCTCAACACCAGACAACACCTGCCCCAAATACACCCTCCCCAGATATACACCCCTCAAATTCCTCTCATTCTCCCAACCCCCTCTCCCACTCCCCACTCTTTCTTCCTTTCATCTCCCCCCAAACATCTCAGATCCCCCTCACCATCTCCTAAGACCTTAAATTGTCCCCTTTGGCCCCTACATCTCACCAGATTTCCCCTCCAAATACCTCTTTGATTTCCCACCTTATCCCGCAGATTCTCTGTCCTAATCACCCAAGTCTCTCTTTCTTCCCCCCTCCCCCCCACCAACAAGTTCTCCTCACACTAACACCGACCCCAGTCCAAGCCCATCCTGAATGCTCCCACCCACGCCGTTCTTCAGTAACTTCCACTGTACCCCCAACCCAAATGCCAACTGCTTCCACTCCACATCCCTCCCCATCTGCCTAATTGTACCCCCCAGCCCTCACTCCGGCATGGTTAAAGTGGGGGATCAGGGACTCTCCCCTCTCTGTCTGGAATCACACTGTGGTCAAGGTTCCGGCAAACGTCCATCATATCTCGCCTTTCTTGCTATTTTTGTACGTGCTCCTTTCCTCGGCCACTCCTCTTAACCAAGATTCCTTTGTGAACATGTGGGATCTAAAAATTGCTGCAAAACACTGTGTCAGTTTTAGAAAATAGGGAGCTGATTAATGGGCTCTGGCTCAGTTGTGGAGAAAAATCAGGTTGTGCTTGTTGGCAGCGCTTGTCCCAAAATCTTGTCTTGAGTGTTCCTGAAAGATAAATTGGCTGTAATCCTGGCAGATTACAGTTAACTGAGCTCCCTCCAGTTCTGTGCTCCTGCACTCTGATACAAGTCAGTGATGAGCCATCTCTACCAATCACAGATTAAATTGCTCTCCAACGGTCTAAGAGTAACTTGAGAGTCTGGTTTAGGAATGTCGTGTGGGTTGGGGAAAACAGGAACCTTTGGATGTGTGATTCCCACAGCTTTTTGACCGCCTGGAGCTTTTCCTCACCACCTGTCTGGCTCTCTTGTCGACTCTTAAGTTTGTGATTGAGATTTCTCGCTGTGATTAGTCAGCAACAAGTTATTGCATTTATGTGGCACCTTTAACTGAGATCTTTCACAGGAAGCAATATTAAAGTTCAACAGCCAGCCACTTGAGTGCCTTAAAGGAGGAGGAGAGAAATGGAGGAGGGACAGAGAGGTTTTGAGATAAGATTTGGGCCCAGATAGACTGCCAATGGAAATAAGGATACTCACAGGCAGAATTGGAAGGGGGTTGAGATCTTGGGTTAGAGGGCAGGAGGAGGTCACAACAACTGCATTAGAACATAGAACATTACAGCACAGAACAGGCCCTTCGGCCTTCGATGTTGCGCCGACCAATATAAAAAGCAATGCCCCTCCAAAC
Source organism: Sphyrna mokarran (assembly GCA_024679065.1). NCBI lineage: Eukaryota > Metazoa > Chordata > Chondrichthyes > Carcharhiniformes > Carcharhinidae > Sphyrna > Sphyrna mokarran. Next base: position 71,863,232 of record JAGIQG010000016.1, read on the forward strand.
TAAACCATTCCCTTCTCTTCCATATACTTATCAACTAACCTCTTAAACGCCACCAAACTTGGCGCATCTACAACTGCTGCAGGCAGGGCTTTCCACTCCCGAACCACCCTTTGGGTAAAGAACCTACCTCTGATATCCGTCCTATAACTATCACCCTTAATTTAAAGTTGTGTCCCCTCGTGCTAGCTTTCTCCATCCTAGGAAAAAGGCTATCACTGTCCACCCTATCTAAACTCTAATCATCTTATATGTTTCAATAAGGTCTCCTCTTAGCCGCCTTCTTTCTAACGAAAACAACCTCAAATCCCTCAGCCTCTCCTCATAAGAACTGCCCTCCATACCAGGCAACATCCTGGTAAACCTCCTCTGTACCCTCTCCAATGCCTCCACATCTTTCTTATAATGTGGGGACCAGAACTGCACACAATACTCCAAGTGCGGCCGCACTAGAGTTTTGTACAGTTGCAACATGACGTTGCGGCTCCGAAATTCAATCCCTCTACCAATAAAAGCCAAGACTCCATATGCCTTCCTAACAACCTTCTCGACCTGACTGCCTACTTTCAGGGATCTATGCACATACACACCAAGATCCCTCTGTTCATCTAGACTACTAAGAATCCTACCATTTGCCCTATACTCTACACATTTATTATTTCTGCCATAGTGCATTACCTCACACTTTTCCACATTAAACTCCATTTGCCACCTCTCGGCCCAGCTCTGCAACTTGTCCAAGTCCCTCTGCAAACTATAACACCCCTCTTCACTATCTACCACTCCACCGACTTTAGTGTCATCTGCAAATTTACTAATCCATCCTTCAATACCCTCATCCAGATCATTTATAAAAATTACAAACAGCAGGGCCCCAAAACAGACCCCTGAGGTACACCACTTGTCACCGAACTCCACGATGAATATCTCCCATCAACCACCACCCTCTGTCTTCTATCTGCTAGCCAATTCCTAATCCAATTAGCTAAATCACCCTCTATCCCATACATCTGCATTTTCTGCAGAAGTCTTCCATGGGCCACCTTATCAAACGCCTTACTAAAGTCCATATATACCACATCAACCGCCTTACCCCCATCCACCTCTTTGGTCACTTTTTCAAAAAACTCAATGAGTTAGTAAGGCACGACCTACCCTTCACAAAACCATGCTGACTATCCCCAATCAATTCATTTCTCTCTAAATAACTATAAATCCTATCCTAATAATTCTCTCCAATACTTTGCCCACAACAGAAGTAAGACTCACTGGCCTATAATTCCCTGGAAGGTCTCTCTTCCCCTTCTTGAACAATGGGACCACATTCGCTATCCTCCAGTTCTCCGGAACCACACCCGTAACCAACGAGGACCTGAAGATCAGAGCCAGAGGCTCTGCAATCTCCTCTCTTGCCTCCCAGAGAATCCTAGGGTAAATCCCGTCCGGCCCAGGTGACTTATCCAACTTCAAACCCTCGAGAATATCTAGCACATCCTCCCTATCTACTTCGATACCTTCCAGTTTGCTACCCTGTACCTCAGTGTTCTCCATAACTACATTTACATCACCCTGCGTGAATACCGAAGAGAAATATTTATTCAGTACCTCTCCAATCTCCTCAGGCTCCACGCACAACTTCCCACTGCTGTCTATGACTGGCCCTAATCTTGCCCTAATCAATCTTCTATTCTTAACATATCTAAAGAAAGGATTAGGGAGAATCCTAAAGCTGTCAGCCAAAGTCTTCTCATGTCCTCTCTTAGCTCTCCTCAATTCACTCTTTAGCTCCCTCCTGGCTAATCTATAGCTATCCATTGCACTAACCGAGCCTTCAATCCTCATCCTGACATAAGCCTCCTTTTTCCTTTTAACCAGCAAATCAACATTAAAAGGATTATTATCCTTTTAATGCTTCCCGTAAACCAAGTCAACCAAACAAACCCCAATGGAGAAATTATCAACAAAATGTAACTTTTACTTCATTCTGAGCCAATATAATTTAAATCTGAATTAACCAGTAAATGATATTTAAAACAAAAAAGGAAAATTTCTCAGTTTATATAATCACAAAGATTCCCTTCAGCGTACAGCATTATAGAGCTACACAGATCTATGATGTGTTGTTTGTGCCTATCTGAGAACAGTTTTCACCTATGAGTTTCACAATTCGTTAGCATGGCACGTTAGTTCGAATCCTCTCACTCTCTGGTCACAACAGTCCCCGTGTAACATTCCAGAATTCCTTTTCAATTGGCCAGCAATAACACCCCAGTTCATGGTTTGGTCACTCCTGGGAAAACACCCCGTTCTTTATCACCTGAGTTATTTGCAGGTTTTCAGGTTTTAGACCATTTTTAGCCAGCTCGCACAGTCCCTGCAGGAGGTCCTGTGTCTCCTTTTCTGCCAAAGCAAATAAAAATGATCACTTCCTGAGAGTGTTTTACTGCCTCTTCTCCTGGCAGGAATTCTGTGTTTCTCTTTTGATTTCGATCTTCTTTCTCTTTGTCTGCATCTGTGTGCTGATCACTGGCACCCTCCGGCTCTCCTTGGTGTCTGCCAGCCACCTGGCATCCCTTCCTGTTGGTACTGCTTCCACGTCCAAGGGTCATCAGAGTTAATAATTGATGCAAACTCTGAAATGTCCTTTTCAAATATTCTCGGAAATGTTTGCAGATGTTGCGGATATTTATAAGGCAAAATGTCCATGATGCGCTGTCCCTGGGTCAGAGGCTGACTCAAGGTCATTTGACACTAGGATGACAGAATGTGAATGAGGTGGACCTTAGCCTGGAGGTCCTGGTAATCCTGGACAAAGCTGGATTTTTGCTGTAGTTATTTATCAGCTTTTCCTTATGCCAGATTCTTTCAGGGCAGTTTTCCCATCTTGACCATCATGGGAATTGTGGTGGGCAGGGGGCAGACCATTCGAAGGTCCATTGACCTCGGGTGGGATTTTTCTGGTTTTGAGGCAAGTGTGGCCAGAGAACCTCCACCCTCTGTCGCTTCCTCCTTCTGGAAAACCTGCTCCACAACCTTCTGTCCAAAGATGTTTCACCCATCCTCACTTGATGATTTTATATTAATGATTCTTCAATATTTTATAATCGTCCATTTCCTCTGATCCTTGAACCGCACTGGGACTAATCCCAGTATTTCAGCTTTCCCCTGGTAACTATCTCACCTGGCCACAGAGATTATTCAACACAAAAACAGGCCATTTGCCCCAACCCACTCATGTTGTTGTACTCCACATGACCTTCCTGCCATTATGCCACTCATAATTTATCAAGAGGGGAATAGAGGATTATTTGAAAAGAAACAATCTGAAAGGTTGTGGGGAGACGGCAGGAGAATGACCCAAGATGGAATGCTCATTCAGAGAGCTAGTGCTGACATGATGGGCAGAATGGCCTCCTGTGCTGTAACAGTTCTGTGTTCAAAAAACAAAACTCTTCAGCTGTTAGAGGTGTATAAATATATTAGCGTCTCTTGGCTCTGGAATGTGAAACTCAAGATGTTATCAATCCGTTCCCTGGCTTCGTCTTGTTAAGGGAATCCTTTATTCAGAAAATACTTCCATTTCATTGTTGAGTTGGAATGTAAAAGTGAAATGAGTGGAAGATGGAAGTTAAATCATCCACCTTGGACCCAAAAAGGAAAGATTAGAATATCCTCAAAGTTGTGGGAAGTGAGAGACCTGAGAAGGAGCAAAGTGATTTTGGAGCCCCAAGTATGGAAACTAAAAGCAAATAGGCAGACCCAGAAACCATTAAAGAAGCAAATAGAATGTTATCTTCTATTTCCGAGGGTTCTGGGTACACAGTTATGGAAGGGGTATTATAGTTACACAGAGCTCTGATCTAACCCTCCCTTGAGAAACTGTTCTCAGTTCTGGAACCGCAGCTCCAGTGGAGGCTTGAAAAGAGAAACAGCGCAAACTAACTAGAATGAGCATAAAGGGTTAAATCAGGATCAATGTTATATGCTTGTGTTCCCTCACTGTTGAAGATTGAGGTGTGATCTAATCCAGGGTTTAAAATGATTAAAGGATTCAATAGGGTCGATAGAGAAGAAAATTATTTCTAATGATGAGGAAAATCTAGAACATAAGGGCAGAACCTTAAAATGAGAAGTGAGTGACATGGTGGTTAGCACTACTGCTCCTGCTTTCAATTCCCGGCTTGGGTCACTGTCTGTGGAGTTTGCACATTCTCCTGGTCTCTGCGTGGGTCTCCTCTGAGTACTCTGGCTTCTTCCTACAGTCTGAGAGATGTGCTGGTTAGGTGAATTGGCCGTGCTAAATTCTTTCTCAGTGTACCCGAACAGGTGCCAGAGTGTGGATTTTCACAATCACTTCACTGCGGTGTTACTGAAGCCTACTTCAGACATTAATATTAAAAAAGCTTCAGAGGCCATGTAAGGAAACACTAGTTCACTCAATGGCTGGAAAACTTGCTGAAGTCCAGAAAAAGTCAAAAATTTCAAAACTGAGATTTTCGGGTGTCTGTCGGGTAAGGGTGGAGGGGAGGGTTATGGAATCAAGGTTTGAATGTGGGAAGTTAGATTGAGAAAATGCAGATGACACAATTAGCCACGATAGTGAAAAGGGTCACTGTTATCTCCAGCAATGGGCTAGTTGAGTTGGAGGAAAAAGGGTGAATGGATTTCCATCCCAAAAAGAAAATGAAGTTGGGAAGGCAGCAGCACAGTGGTATTGTTACTCAACAAGTAATCCAGAGACCCAGAGTAAAGCCTCAGGAACCTGGGTTCAAATCCCACCACGGCAAATGGTTATGTTTGAATTCGATGAAAAATATTGAATTAATATGTTCTATGTTCTATTAGATAGGTCTATGGCTGGGTAGGTTTTGATGTGTTCGGCACAACTTGTGGGCCGAAGGGCCTGTTTGTGCTGTAGTGTTCTATGTTCTATGTTAAAAGTTTAATGATGTTCAATGAAACAATTGTTGATTGTCAGAAAAGCCCATTTGGCTCACTAATGCCCTTTAGGGAAGGAAATCTGCTGTCCTTACCCTGTCTGGCCTATATGTGACTCCAGAGCAACGTGGGTGACTATTAAGTGCTGTTCAGTTCAAGGGTAGTTAAGGAATTGAACCCGGGTCCCTGGCACTGTGCGACAGCAGTGCTAACCACTGTGCCACCACGGCAGAACAAATTGTTTGATGGTTATGAGGAACATAAGGATTACTTGGGATTAGTTTATAAAATGGAGGCTTTGAAAATCAAAGTAAAAGAGATCAAATTAAATGTTATAAATCACCAGTTAGACCCGGGCTGGAGTTTTGTGAGTGCCACGTTTCCGGAAAGATGTAATGGTCTTAGAAATTGTACAGAGGAGGTTCACCAGGGTGATACCAGGAATGAGGGAGTTCAGTTATGAACAGAGCTCTGAAGAAGTCAGGATTAATCTTCTTAGGGAGAAGATTAAGAGGTGATTTCATAATGGTTTTAACACATCTGCTCTTTCAGAGAACCAGCACAGGCAGGATGGGCAGAATGGTCTCCTATGCTATAAGTTTCCTTTATTCTAAGCTCTTTATGAAGATTCCTGCTCAGGCACATGCTGAGGGACAGTGTTCTGTGGTTGTTCAAACAGGAATAGTAAATTAAGGTTCATTATCTCAGAGTTGGAATTAAAGGTTAGTTTTAAAAAGTCTTTAAAGAGGGGCGGCTGGAATGTAGAATTCTTTGTATTTATTGCCCGTGGAATGTGGGTGGTGCTGTCAAGTATTTATTGCCTATTCCTAGGTCCCCTGAGGGTCAGATATGTGTGGGACTGTAGTCTGGTGACAGCTTCCCTTCCCTCCAGGATATTTATGAGCTAGTTGGGTTTTTACAGCAATTCTTCTTCCTAATAATATGAATTGAACCATAAATTATTTTAAAGGTTTGGTTGTGAGATGGGTGGACAGTGCACACTCACCTCTGAGGCTGACAGTTGGGGTTTTGAGACTCACTTCAGAAGCGTGAAGCCCAGAGTCCAGCCTGATGCTCCCAGTGCAGCGCTGAGGGAGTGCTGCTCTGTTCGAGCTGCCGATTATCAGATGGGAGATGACGCCTCGATCTCATCTGTCCCCTCAGGTGGAGATAGGAAGAGCCAACACCACCGTTTTGAAGAACAACAGGCAGGATCTGCGTGTCCTGATGGTTGGTTATCTCACAACCAGGAACACTGGACAGATTATCTGGTCAAATTATCTGTTTGTGGGCTGTTGCTGTGCCAAATGTCAATGTTCACGAGAGACTTCCCTAATTTTCTGATGTGTTTCTTACCCTCCCTGTGGGAGTGGGGGTTATGCAGGGGGGCAGGGAGTAGGCAGTAGGGGTAGAGAGGCCTAGGCTGTGGTCAGTGCTCACCACAACGAGAAGGATTGGCGAGGAATGTTCTAATAGAGCTTGGGATTGGGATTGGTTCATTTTGGATGACCACTTGTTGTCAGATAGTACGAGGAGCCGTAGTTATACTAACAGACTCTGAAGTGAGGTTTGTTACCCTTGAATCAGAGAAGTTGGAGATGCCTCCTCCCCATCCCACTGCCACCCTCTCCATGTCCCCTCACTGACAGGGAATTGTGGAGGGGGGCAGTTCCAGTTGTTTACCTGTTGGGAATCTCTCGGTGCAAGTCCAGCAACTGAACCCTGCACCCAGGAGGCCAAGGCTGAGGGAGCGGATGTTTCCATAGTAACACTAATTATTGTGGCCACCCTGATGTGTGCAGGAGGCATAGGGCAGGACTTTGGGGGCAGGGTCAGGGGGCAGAGTGCAGATGCTGGGGTGGGGGCAGGGTGCAGAGTGCTGGGGTGGGGACAGGGGGCAGGGTGCAGAACGCTGGGGCAGGGGCCGGAAGCCAGGAGCCAGCGGCAGGGGATAGGGGACAGGGGGCAGAGCACTGGGGTGGGGACAGGGGGCAGAGCACTGGGGTGGGGACAGGGGGCAGAGTGCTGGGACTGGGGCTGGAAGCTGGGAGCCAGCGGCAGGGGATAGGGGGCAGGGTGCAGAGCGCTGTGCTGTTTTACTGCCTTAGATGGTCATGAGCTTTTGTTCCTTTGCTGACTGCTGTAAAAGAGGAATTCCTTTACAAACGAGCTCTGGGATCCGTGTGTTTATACCAGTTTTGGAGCCAAATTCCTGGCTTCATTTCCAGTTGCTGTCACTTGAACAGTTTCACAGTGTTTCACAAACCATTCTCCTTGATCCAGCCCAGTTACACTGCAACACCAGACCTGAATAATGATGCTGTGTTGAATGCAAAACTCCTGCAAACTTGTCAGTTGAAGGAGTTCTGTCTGTACCCGGGGAGCTGTTAGTTGTAGCTCAGTGAGTAACACTGTCTCCTGTTAGTCTGAGAGCTGGACATTGCTAAGTTAGATGCTTTCTACACTGGGTCAGTGCTCCTTTCTCACAGTCTTGAGGTTAGGAAGTGGGATACGTTACCTCAGATGAGATAAAACATTACAAAGAGAGGTTGAATAGGCTTGGATTGTTTTTGTGGGAGCAGAAAAGATTGAGGGGTGACCTGATTGAGGTGTTTAAGATAATGAGGGACATGGAGAGGGTGAGTAAGGAGCAGCTATTCCCCTTAGATGAAGAGTCAGACATGAAGGAACGTGTTTCGAGGTGAGGGGGGGGGAATGCTGTTGGTGAGGAAAGCCTTCTCCACCCAGAGATTGGTGAGGGTCTGGAATGCGCTGCCTGGGAGGGTGGTGGAGGCGGGATATGTCACATCCTTTAAATAGTATCTGGATTCAGGGATATGGGCCAAGAGCTGGAAGATGGGATTAGATGGAGTTCAGGTGTTTCTCATGTCAGTGTAGACTCGATGGAGCAAAGCGCCTGTTCTGTGCTCTATGATAATATCAGGTTTAAAGTTTATATATTAGTGTCACAAATAGGCTTACATTAACACTGCAATGAAGTTATTATGAAAGTCCCCTGGTTGCCTCACTCTGGTGCCTGTTTGGTTACACTGAGGGGGAATTTAACATGGCCAATGCATCTAACCAGCGCATGGGAAGAAACTGGAGCACCTGGAGGAAACCCACGTAGACACAGGGAGAACGTGCACGGTAACCGGAAGTTGGGAATCGATCCCGGGTTCCTGGCACTGTGAGGCAGCAGTGCTAACTACTGTGTCATCGTGCTGCCTGATAAGGGTCGATCACTGGGGCTGTGGGGAGGTGGAAGGCTGCCCTGGGTGCATAGGGATAGAATGGCTGCAGAAGGGTAGATTGGCCTCTGCAAACTTACACTGAGGAAAAATAGAGAGGGGAAAGTCACGAGGGCAGGAGAGGGAAGAGTGAGTCAGGTGATGAGTTCAGGGAGAGTGTGAAAGCTCCTGGAATAGTATGTACAACTCTATCGCCAGGTTTAACAGTAAAGAACGAGGTCAATTGTCCTTGGGAACTTTGGCTGACTGACATGTAAAGATATTTGATCATGCGTTAGTGTTTGAAAAGCTGATGCCGAGACTGTGTGACACAAGCCAGCTGCTCCTCCATTATCCACACTGTTAAAGTGGGTGGCACGGTGGCACAGTGGTTAACTCTGCTGCTTCACAGCTCCAGAGACCTGGGTTCGATTCCCGGCTTGGATCACTGTGTGGAGTTTGCGTGTTGTTTCCTCCGGGTGCTCCAGTTTCCTTCCACAGTCCAAAGATGTGTGGGTTAGGTTGATTGACGATGCTAAGAAATTGTCCTTTAGTGTTCAGGGATGTGCAGGTTAGAAGGATTAGTGGGTAAAATGTGTAGGTATATGGGAGTAGGGCCTGGGTGGGATTGTGTTCGGTGCAGACTCAATGGGCTGAAGGGCCTCTTTTTGTACTTAGGGTTCTATGATTCTATGAACCCTTCACTCAGCACCTGGTATTGTTCCTGCGTTCACATAGGCCTGTTAAAGGGCCGTGCACAGGCATCTTAAAGGGTCAATGCCCTTTGCGGTATGGCCAACTGGTGTTTGGTCTGAGTGACACCATTGATTAACTTGCTCATGTCAGCTTCCACTCCATGAGGTAAACTGTTCCGAGGAAACTCTGACAGATGTTGCTTCCAACATTGATTTGCTGATGTTGCTGTGTAATTTTTAAGCTCACTGCCCTGCAGGGATTGTTGAATGCTAGTGTATTAAATAAATTGGTTTTATTAGTTACCTGAGCTCACTCTGCCTGCCCTCATCGATATCCTTTATGTTCCTGATTCTCTCAGTGTAACACTGAGGGTGACGTGGCATTAACTCTTTTCCCCACCATTTCCCTGAGGTGGGAAACTGAACCAAACACACCGAGAAGCCATTACAGAGGATATATAACACAGAAACAGGCCATTCAGCCCAGTCACTCCATGCTAGTGCTTCTGCTCCATCCGAGCTCCTTTCATTTTGTTTCCTTCAAATCTCCCGTCGCCACCTCTTATCTAGTTTCCTCTTTAAATGAATCTGAAATGGTTACTTCAGGCCACTCCCTGTGGCAGCAAGTCCCCCATTCTCCCTGCTCCCTGTGGCAGCGGGTCCCCCATTCTCCCTGCTCCCTGTGGCAGCGGGTCCCCCGTTCTCCCCGCTCGCCGTGGCAGCGGGTCCCCCGTTCTCCCCGCTCGCCGTGGCAGCGGGTCCCCCGTTCTCCCCGCTCGCCGTGGCAGCGGGTCCCCCGTTCTCCCCGCTCGCCGTGGCAGCGGGTCCCCCGTTCTCCACGCTCGCCGTGGCAGCGGTCCCCCGTTCTCCGCCCCTCTCCCGCTCGCCGTGGCAGCGGGTCCCCCGTTCTCCCCGCTCGCCGTGGAGCGGGTCCCGTTCTCCCCGCTCGCCGGTGGCAGCGGGTCCCCCGTTCTCCCCGCTCGCCGTGGCAGCGGGTCCCCCGTTCTCCCGCTCGCCGTGGCAGCGGGTCCCCCGTTCTCCCCGCTCGCCGTGGCAGCGGGTCCCCCGTTCTCCCCGCTCGCCGTGGCAGCGGGTCCCCCGTTCTCCCCGCTCGCCGTGGCAGCGGGTCCCCCGTTCTCCCCGCTCGCCGTGGCAGCGGGTCCCCCGTTCTCCCCGCTCGCCGTGGCAGCGGGTCCCCCGTTCTCCCCGCTCGCCGTGGCAGCGGGTCCCCCGTTCTCCCCTCTGTGTGAATAAAGAGGTTCCCCCTGAATTGGATTTCTTGGAGACTGTCTGGTATTGTTGGCCTTGAGTAGCCCTCTTCCCCAAAGAGGAAATACTCTGTACCCGCTTGATTTAAACATTTCAGAATTTTAAATTCATTCAGCCTGCTGGAGAGAATCTCCCCAGCCTTTTGACCCTTTCCTGATGTGTAAACCAACACCTTTTTTTAATCATCCTTATAAATCTCCTCTGTATGGGGAACCTGAATCCGATGAAGGAGCAGCGTTTCCGAAAGCTTGTGGGTTTACTATCAAATAAACTGTTGGACATTAACCAAGTGTTGTGAGAGTTTTTACTCTAGTTGAAGTGGTCAGCCTGATGCCTTGTTCTAGTTTGTTATCTGATGCTTGAATTTATCCCCTGACCGTTCTGTAATCTCGCAGACCGCAGTCAGTTTGGATTTTGGGTCTAATGGTGTCTCACCTCTCGCACACTCACTAATCTTCCTGTCGATAACCAGTGCTTCTCATCACTGCTGTCAGCCTCTGAAAAAGTCCCTCAACTGTGTATCCTGGAAATTCAATGAAAATATTCCCAGCATAGTTAATCAAATGTGTTTAAGTCCCTTAAAATCTTTTGCAAAATAGTGTACAGCATTCTGTAGCTAAACGCAACTGCCATTCTGAGGAGGCCATTCTGCCCCTTGGGCCTGTTCCATCATTGGATTAAATCAGAACCAATTCGTCATTCTGCTCCCTCCCCCTACTTCCCAGAAGGAATACTGGAGAGGCAGTCCCAAGAGACAATGTGTCGGCACAGACTTACTGGGTTAAGGAACTGGAGGACGCCATTTGGCCCCTCGTGCCTGTTCTAACCCACAACAACATCACTGTGAATCGTTTACCTCAACTCTACTTCCCTGCATTATCCATGCATCCCTCAATTTTCCTTAGTACCCAGGATCTCTCAGCCTTGGATTTCCTCAGCCAGGACACTGCTGCCTGGGACAGAGAATTCCAAAGATTCACAACCCTCTGGGTAAAGACATTTCTCTTCCTCTCTGTCCAAGGTGGTTGCAGAGTGTGGTACTACACCCTGGTCACCCAGGCAGGAGAAACCTTTTCTCACTAACTACCCCGACAAACCCACACAAAATTTCTTCCATTTTTATCCCTTCTCATTCTTCCAAACCCAAAACCCGTGCCTCCCGAAATCCCCTTCACAACAACTGCAGCTGACTGCGGGTCTCTGCCTTCATTCTGTGAGGTGGGGGCAGCGTATCAGGTAGGGGGCTGAGTTAGTGGTTGCGTGGAGGAGGGTGTTGGCTTGAGAGGCTGAGTTTACGGCTGGGTGGGGGGTGAGTTTGTGGGGGGTGTTGTGGGGTAGTGAGTTTGGTGGCTGGGGGTGGGGGGTTGAGTTTGTCAGGGATGGGGGTAGTTTTGTGACTGGGTGGGGGGGGAGTTTGTTGGAGTGGGAGGGGAATGAGTTTGTGGAGGGTGGGGGGGGGGGTTTGTGATTGGGTGGGGGAGTGAGTTTATCAGGGGTGTGGGGGTGGGAGTTTGTTGGGGTGGGGGGTTTGGTTGGGGGAGTGAGTTTGTCGGGGTGTGGGGGTGGGGAGTTTGTTGGGGGTGGGGGGGGTTTGGGTGGGGAGTGGTTTGTCGGGGGTGTGGGGTGGGAGTTTTTTTTGTCAGGGGTGTGGGGGTGGGAGTTGTTGGGGGTGGGGGGTTTGGGTGGGGGAGTGAGTTTGTCGGGGGTGTGGGGGTGGGAGTTTGTCAGGGTGTGGGGTGGGAGTTTTGGGAGGTGGAGAGTTTGGGTGGGGGTGTGATTTGTGGGGGTGGCAGGGGGAGGGATTGATGAGCATGTACCAGGGAGGGTGTGGTCGGGGGGAGGGGGGGGGGGACTCCAGCGTACGGATGAAGTTTAAAATGATCCGGATTGTGGGAACAAAAACAACTGCTGAAGAAAAATAAATCTTTCCAAACAGAGGGAAGGGCAGGAGGAGTTTGCGGTGGGAAGATTGGAGAGAGAATCAGAGGGAAAGGAAACCAGATGGATGTGGTTCAGCTGCTGAGAGGGAATTGAAAGGAAACACATTTCAAATAAAAAACAGATTGAGGAGCGAGGATTGTCCGGCCTGGGACAGGATGGAGAATTCTAGAAACTGCGACAAGCAGCTGCTCATTCCTTTATTTCATTGAGTGCAGCACTTGTATCAAACAGGAGAGACATTGCTATTCATTGAGGAGTTAGTGCACGTAGCATACTGTGTAAATCTCTAACTCAGCACAGAGTCCACAATGCACAACATTCACAGTCCCACACGGCCAGCTCTCTCACACTGAGTACCTGCATCATCAGTGTCATAGTCATGGTGAACAGTATTGCTCAGGAAATAGGGAAACTCCCAGTTACCGGACCCTCTGACAGTGCGGCGCTCCCTCGGCGCTGACCCTCTGACAGTGCAGCGCTGGGAAACCATTCAGGCACCCACATTCTTTGAGAGATGGTAGAGGAACCATAAATATATCCGCATGGGAAGGGAATTCTTCTGAGCCTCTCCAAGAATTCACAATCCTAAGGCATGTTGTCAGGATGAATATCCATACATTTGATATATTCTGTAAGAATTGGGTATCTCTTGAAAAGAGCCAAAACAGACACAGTGGGCTGAATGGTCATCTCCACAGCGGTATTCATGTGTTTGTCTATGAGGGAAGTGAATCAGCTGAGAAGGCGATGACCTCGTGATATTATCACTAGATATTAATCCAGAAACTCAGCTAATTTCTGGGGACCCAGGTTCAAATCCCATCATAGCAGATCGTGAAGTTTTAATTCAATAATAAAAACCTGGAACCGTTGTCGATTGTCGGAAAAACCCACCTGGTTCTTTAATGTCCTTTAGGGAAGGAAATCTGCCGTCCTTACCTGATCTGGCCCACATGTGACTCCAGACCTACAGCAATGTGAACAAAGGCACCTTGGATGGGCAATAAATGCTGGTCATCCAGCAACACCCATGTCCCAGAAATGAAGAAAAAGAAAGTTAAGGGGTGGGACAATGAGACATTTACGTTGAACTTGTTTGTTCAGAGAGGGAGGAGCAATGCTGCAGAGCGAGATCTGAAATTATACTCACATAGTGATGATGTTTCCTGATCCATCTTCCTGTTTGGTTATGACCGTGGCCTTAACCCTCGTTGCCTGTAACCTCCTCCAGATCCACAACTCCCCGAAATCCTTCTGGCATAATGGCTGGAATTTGACTTTGAGTGACTGTTCAGCCATAATCCACGAATGGGATGAGATGTTGGTGGTACTTGCTCCCGTTTGTATGATTGCAGGTTCAGTGGAGGATTCCTGGGGCTGTGTCGGCGTGATTTGTATTCTGTTGGGTTTAAGAGATGATCTTTATGAGATGTTGATTTAATGTTGGACCATCAGTGGTTTGGCATCTCTGAAACTAACAACATGGTGTCGAGATCTGAACCTCACGGGGACCTCAGAGGTTTCTAACCTCTGGAAACAATTGGAAGCTCATTGTTGACAGTTTGGAGGCACAGTCTGGCAGAGCCTGGCATACTCTGGCAGAGCCTGGTGCAGTTGGTATCACACTGTCTGCCCTCTCTGTAGCTCTGTTTAGGAAAAGAACAAGAGGTTATCCCATTGGCCAATCCAAGGATGACCCCTCACCAATAAACACATTTGCTGATCCTTATCAGACTGGTGTTTGTGGGATCCTGTGTTGTCCTGGATGATGTTGAGCTTCTTGAGTGTTGTTGGAGCTGTACTCATCCAGGCAAATGGGGAGTTTTCAATCACACTCCTGACTTATTCCTTGTAGATGGATAGTCTTTGGGGAGTTAGGGGTGAGTTACTAACAGGAGAATTCCCAGCCTCTGTCCTGTTCCTGTAGTCACGGTATTTATCTGGCTGGGTCCAGTTCAGTTTCTGGTCAATGGAAACCTCCAGGATGTTAATATTGGGGGATTCAGCGTTGGCAATGCTATGGAATTCTCTAATGTTGGAGATGGCCATTGGACTGGCACTTATGGGTGTGGATATTACTTCCCATTTGTCAGTGCAAACCTGGATATTGTCTGGGTCTTGCTGTCTTTGGCCACAAACTGTTTCAGTATCTGAGGAATAGTGAATAGTGCTGAATATTGTTCAGTCATCAGTGAACATTCTCACTTGTGACTTTGTGACTGAAGGAAGGTCTTTGATGAAGCAGCTGAATTACTTTTAGCTCATCCGGTGTTTCTGTTACCTCCTCCTTTCCTGAGTCTCTGGCAACTTCTCTCATTCCTTGGTAAAAGGAGATGCAAAATGCTCATTTAGCCCCTCCGTCATGGCATCTACCTTCATGTGTGAGTCTCCCACCTTGTCTCAAATTGGATTCATTGCTTTTATCATCCATTTCCTTCTGATATAATTAGAAAAGGCTTTTGAATTCCTTGTTATATTAGCTGCCAGTCTCTTCTCACGTTCTCTCTTTCCTTTCTCACTTCCCCTTTTCCAGTCTGGGATTCTCTGTATTTGAAGCTGAAATCTGTTGTCTAACTTTTCCTGCTCCATTCTCTCTCTCTATCCTCATCGAAGAAGCTCTGGTATTGTTTTGTCCTATCTTACATTCTGTGGGAAACATCTTTTTAAAGGCAGTTAATCTCTGATTCCAGTTTACCAGGGCCAGATCTCTTCTTGCTGCTCTGAAATTGACTGTATCCCCAATTAATTATTTTTCCTCTGAGTTACTGCTTGTCCTTTTTCCACAACCAACTAAATCACACGAGATGATGGTCATTGCCCTGTAAATATCATCTGAATTACAAGTTTAAAGTTTCTTTATTAGTGTCACAAGTAGGTGCAGTGAAGTTACTGTGAAAATCCCCAAGTTGCCACACTCCAGCGCCTGTTTGGGTACACTGGCCATGCCAAATTCTCCCTCAATGCACCTAACCAGCACGTTAAAGAAACTCACAGACATGGCGAGGATGTGCAGATTCTGCTCATACAAGTGACCCGAGCCGGGAATTGAACCTGGGACCTTGGCGCTGTGAGGCAGTAATACTAACCACTATGTCACCGTGCCACCCTTGATCCATTTGAGTCGCCACATTGCCGGGGACCTGTAATGATTTCCTGTTTATGGGTTAGGAATATGATGAGCTACAAAATTCACCGTAACACGCTTCAGAAATTCTTCCCCCTCATTGTCTTTGACACTGTTACTCTCCCAACCCTTCGGATAATCAAAATCCCCGTGATAATTACTCTGTTGCCCAAGATCATTGTTTGCAAACGATTTTCCACAGTGATTCCATGCTAACCTGCCAACAAACAACAGCAATGACACTGCACAGTAATGTTCAGTATATAATTATTAAAGTTCACTGATTATAGATCAACTTCAAAAAGATACAAATGTGGTCACATACCAACCAAAATGAGAACAGCTTCTTCCTGCCACCGTCAGACTTTTGAATGGACTTAGCTCGCACTAAGTTGATCTCTCTCTATACCCTAGCTGTGACTGTAACACTACATTCTGCACTCTCTCCTCTCCTCTTTGAACAGTTTGCTTTGTCTGTACAGCACACAAGAAACAATACTTTTCACTGTATACTAATACATGTGACAATAATAAATCAAAAATCAGTCTACTAATAAATCTGTTTTTTAAGTATCTTGAGTGAAATGTTATCTCTGGCACTGAAGGTGGGTAGAGGTGATGTTTTAGTCTGTCAGTAAGTCATGTATCTCAGAAGCTAATCCTCCTCTTTAAGACGGGAGCTGTTAATAAACAAGGATTTCTCTTTTCAGATTACAAAGAACAAAACAGCATGGGAAACAGGCCCTTTGTCCCAACGAGCCCGTGCCGCCACCCTGATGTTCCCACTTCTACCCGTGATCCCGGTCTATGTTTATAGATCTATGCATTGAAACCAAATTTGAGACAATTTAGAGAGAATTTGTTCTGCCAATCAACCTAAGAGCACATCTTTGGGATGTTGGAAGAAACCGGAGTGCCCGAAGAAAACACACACAAGCACAGGGAGAATGCGCAAACTCCTACAGACACAGGCCCAAGTCCACGTATCTGCACAGCACAACGATAGTACTGAGCTGTCGTGTTGCCCATCAAATGGTCCAGGTCAAGCGTACACTAACGACGTGAAGCACTAGGATACTCTCAAAAAAAATCCAAGAGCAGCCCTGTCACGACCCCATCACGTGTATGCTCCTTGTTAGACAACAAGGTGGACCAATGCACCTGTAGGATAAAAACAAGTACATCAATATCATCGACTATTTACTATTTAGTAGTTACAGAGCATGTACGTGGGAGGCAAAAGCCTCGAGGAAGCGCTACATTATCTTCATGTTTGAGTTAACACAGCGTGGTGTAGGTATTGACTCTGGATACCCCCTCAACTTGTCCTTTTACCTACTCTCCAGCCCTTCACTTCATTCGAGCCACTCCTCCTCGAGACGCACTGTCAAAAACAGCAAACATCATTCACGTTTACACCCAGCGTTGCTGATCCAGCGCAATGTCACATTTCACATCATTGATTTTAACGTCAGATGAATCACTGAGGATTAGAAATGAGATCAGAATAATATTCCCCATCACAGAGGATGTAGCTTCACAATATAAAACAAGTAAGTTCTCACTCACTGTCCTTACACAACTGAACTAAGTGAATGAACTCACAGCCCATCACACAATTCCTAATGAGTGATTGGTGTTTTTATCCAAAACAAGGCAGGTTTCACAATGAAGGTGCACCGATTCTGAATGGATGGAGATTGTAACCTGGAACAATTATCGGCTGCTGAGATTCAGCCACAGCGAAGACCCTCCCACCCACCCCTCCAAAACACTGTACCACCCCACATCCCCACCCCCCACACATTGAAACCACCCCCCTTCTGCTGTCGCCCACATACTAACCTCCCCCCACTCCCAAACATACTGTACGGTGCTGCTGGTCTGTGTTGATTCAGTGGAATGATCTTTCTCTGTGAACCCTCTCTGTCTCTCCCGAGCTGCCCTCCTGAATGCTGCTATCACCACCCCTCTCTTTCCTCTCAGATCTTTCCTGTACACATTGCATTGTACACATTCCACGGTGTGGAATTGCCAGTGTTGGACTGGAGTAGGATAGAATCATAGAAACCCTACAGTGCAGAAGAGGGCTATTCAGCCCATCATGTCTGCACCGACAACAATCCCATCTAGGCCCTATCCTCGAAACCTTTTACATTCACCCTGTTAATCCCTCTAACCTATACACTCTAGGACACTAAGGGCCAATGCACCTAACCTGCACATCTTTGGACTGTGGAAGGAAACCGGAGCACCCAGAGGAAACCCACACAGATACGAGGAGAATGTGCAAATTCAGCACAGGCAGTGACTCAAACCAGGAATCGAACCTGGGTCCCTGGAACTGTGAGGCAGCAGTGCTAACCCCTGTGCCACTCATACAACACAACCGGGCTTTGACAAAGGGTCATCTGGATTCGAAACGTCAGCTCTTTTCTCTCCTCACAGATGCTGCCAGACCTGCTGAGATTTTCCAGCATTTTCTCTTTTGGTTTCAGATTCCAGCATCTGCAGTAATTTGCTTTTTTACACAATGTACAAGATAATGGTTGGAATGTGAGCCTTAACAGGCAATCCAAGTCTTCAGTGATAAAGACAGTGTGAGTGGAGAGAGGAATAATCACAGGTTAAAGAGGTAAATTGTTTTAAGCATCTAAGACGCACATTCCAATCATTATCTTGCAATTGTGAAACCGATTCTCCATTCACCTGATGAAGGAGCAGCACTCCGAAAGCTCGTGATTCCAAATTAATGTGATCCCACTATCACAGTCTGTTACTCCCTCTATCCCAATCTCCTTCCTGCTGCCCCAGTCTCTGGTACCCTCCCTCACTCCCTCCCTCTGCCCCGCTCTCTCTCTCGCTCCCTCCCTCTGCTCTGCTCTCTGGCTCTCTCTCTTGCTCTGTCTTGCTCTCTCTTGCTCTTCCTTTCTCTCTCTCTTTTGCTCTCTCTCTCTCTCTCCCTCCCCTTAAAGCTCCAGCCTGGACAGGATCCGGTTGCCTGGGTGACTGTTTGCCTCTCTCTCTGTGACTCAGTGATGGGGTTGTGTGTTGGCGAAGTGCTTTATTCCCAAGGCGTTTCTCTGAAGGTCAAACAGCTGTGAACAATCCTCTCTTTTCTTTGTGTTTTAAACATTGTCTGTCAGTGCCTCGCGGTCAGTGGACCCCATTGCCAGCTGCTGCCTCACACACAGCTTTGCAAAAAGATTTTCAGCTGCAGTAGGCATCACAGTTCAGCCTGACCTCATCATCGAGGTTATGCAAACCCACTGTGTCACCCCTGTCTTATATCTTTGGCCTACGTTCTGGATATCTTGCTGACAGGAGACAGATACATTGTCTTTGCACTCTCTCACTCTTTCAGAGTGTGAACTTCATCCTGCTGTGCTGCTCTGTAATTTTAGCAGAGGTCACGGGATAGAGACCAGCATTCTATTTTTGGGCTTTCTGCTGGGGGTGGGGGAGAGTGGAGAGGGAATTATTTCAGCGATTCCCAGATTCCTGGTGGCTGGGCACAATCCTGGGAATCAGTCAGCTCAGCAGGAAGCAGTCCAGCAAACACAGAGAAAGGGATTAAATCCTCTTTCTTCATCCTTTTCCTCTGCCAAAAGCCACAACATTTTGTTTATAACCATGGGTGACCTTGTTCTGTTGCTAGCCTGGTTCCAGTAATTAATGAGTGAGCGAGTGTGTGTGTGTGTGTGTGTGTGTGTGTGCGCGTGTCTATGTGTGTATGTGTGTGTGTGTGTGCGTGCGTGCATGTCTATGTGTGTGTGTGTGCAGGCGTGGGTTACACTTGTTATATGTTTGGACTCTAATACAGAGCTGTGAGGTGGTCAGAGCTGCAGTGATGTGGGTAGCTCAGGCTGGAACCATTGCCCCTCTGACCTGATCACAGAGACACAGAGAACATTCCAGCACAGAAACAGTCCTGACTATCGCAGAGTGTTTGGTTCAGACACCGACCAGTGTTAACACAGGAATAGAAGGAGGCCACTCGGTCCTTCAAACCTGCTCCACTATTCAATATAATCTTCACCACACTCTCCCCATGGCCCTTGATACTTTGTGTGTCAAAGTCTATCGATTTCCTCCTTAAATATGATTGGATTTTCACAGCTTTTGGTGATGGAGAATTCCACAGGTTCACAACTCTCTGAGTGAAGAAGTTCTCTCCCATCTCAGTGCTCAATGACTTACTTCTTATTCTTTGACTGTGACCCCGAGTTCTGGACTTTCCCATTAGGATCATTCTTCCCAAATCTAGCCTGCCCAGTTCCATCAGGATTTTGTATTTCTGTGAGATTCCCTCTCATTCTTCTAAATTCTAGTGAGTACAAGCCCCGTCGAACCCATCTCTCTTCCGATGTCAGTCCTGCCAGATCAGTCTGGTGAACCTTCTCTGGACTTCCTCAATAGCAAGAATATTGTTCCTCAGACTGGGAGACCGGAATGGCAAACTCTGTTCCAGGTGTGGTCTCACCAAGACACTATACAGCTGCAGTAAATCACTTTTCCATCACCGACACTCAGTGGCAGCAGTGTGTACTATCTACAAGATGCACTGCAGCAATTCACTAAAGATCCTTATTCAGCACCTTCCAAACCCACAATCACTTCCATCTAGAAGGACAAGGGTAGCGGATACCTGGGAACAACCCCACCTGCAAGTTCCCCTCCAAGCCACTCACCGTCCTAACTTGGAAATATTTGATTTGGTTTGAGTTATTATTGTCACATGTATTAACACACTGTGAAAATATTGTTTCTTGCGCGCTATTACAGACAAACATACCGTTCATGGAGGAGGAAACGAGAGAGTGCAGAATGTAGTATTATAGTCACAGCAAGGGGTGTAGAGAAAGATCAGCTTAATGTGAGGTAGGTCCATTCAAAAGTCTGACAGCAGCAGGGAAGAAGCTGTTCTTGAGTCGGTTACTATGTGACCTCAGACTTTTGTATCTTTTTCCCAGAGGAAGAAGGTGGAAGAGAGAATGGCCGGGGTGCGTGGGGACCTTGGTTATACTGGCTGCTTTGCTGAGGCAGTGGGAAGTGAAGGCAGAGTCAGTGGATAGGAGGATGGTTTGTGTGATGGATTGGACCACATTTACGACCTTTTGTAGTTTTTTGCAGTCTTGGGCAGAGCAGGAACCATACCAAGCTGTGATACAACCGAAAAGAATGCTTTCTATGGTGCATCTGTAGAAGTTGGTGAGAGTCATAGCTGACATGTCAAATTTCCTTAGTCTTCTGAGAAAGTAGAGGGGTTGATGGGCTTTCTTAACTATAATAGCAGCATGGGGGACCAGAACAGGTTGTTGGTGATCTGGACACCTAAAAATCTGAAGCTCTCGACCCTTTCTACTTCGTCCCTGTTGATGTAGACAGGGGGGCATTCTCTCCTTTACACTTCCTGAAGTCGATGACAATCTCCTTCGTTTTGTTAACATTGAGGGAGAGATTATTGTCGCTGCACCAGTTTACCAGATTCCCTATCTCATTCCTGTACTCTGTCTCATCGTTGTCTGAGATCCAACCCACATATATCGCAGTTCCTTCACAGTTGCTGTTGATACGGTACTGTGTGGGCTCGGCACAGTTAGGTCCGTTCTTTCAGATCATATGTAAAGCTGAGGCTGTGTTTGTTCTCTGTGAGGGTGGTAAAGATCCCAGGAACACCACTCAGAGTTCCTCTTTGTCTCTCACCAACATCACAAAACCCAGAAGATGCTGCAGTTAGCGGTTCAGGCAGTGTGTGCGGACAGAGAATTGTAGAATTACTGTTTCATATTAAGATAACTATCCACTGGATGATTCATTTTAGCGATTTCCCCCGCATCCTGAAGCCAAAGTATCTTCTGACCAGCTGCCATGTGGGGGAGTTGGTGAAGAGAGAGATTAAAATGCATCGCAAGTACATTCGACGCACTCAACAGGGGTGTTGGAGTGTGGCGAGAAGGAGAATTTCACAGTAACTTCATTGCAGTGTTAATGTAAGCCTTACTTGTGACTAATAAATAAACTTTAGAAACACACATCAGACGAAATATTCATCACATTTGCCCATCCCCCTAATAAATCCATATTTGTCGATCTCTGTCCTTGCAAATGAGGATTAATCTTGTCCCTGTATAAGAATTCCAATCTATTGCCCAGACTTGACATTACAACAATGGATACACCATTATTCTGATTATCCTTACACTATCCAGGTGATATAAATGTTTTCTAGGCAATGTTAACTCTCTCTGAGCCCTGGGCTTGGTCTAGCCAGTCAGAGCTGAACCTTCTACAAAGCCATTATCCCCTGTTTCGAGATTGGGTGCTCACATTTACTCTCGAGACGACCTCTATCTATCTGGTTCCATTTGTTTTTTTTTAACCTGTCCATGGCTTTTTAAGCAGATCTTTTGCAAGTTTAGTGACTAATACCTTTGTTTTTCCGCCATTAGTGAAATATCTGAAGGAAGTTTCCTCCTATTTCAAGAACACCTCGGGAGGTTCGGCCCAGACCTGGGATTCCTCGGGAAGCGGGGGTAACTCGCCGGCGACCCTGGGCCCAGGCCCTCATGCGGATCTGGAGCAGGAGAAGACCATCCCCTTAAAAATGTGTTACGTCCGGAGGAAAGTCAGGCCTCCTGACCTGGAGAAGAGGTAAAGTCAAAGACACGTGACCCAGAGGCCACACAAAACCTGGGCACTTCCACTCTGCACAAACTGTAACCGTGCACAGTGTGTCAATCGCGAGATGCCCTTTGTTCAGAGCCACCAAGCTCTCAGTTCAACATAAAAACTCATGACACTCCAGCGCAATACTGAGAGAATGGCAGTAGTTAGCACTGCTGCATCACAGCACCAGGGACCTGGGTTCGATTCCCAACTTGGGAGTCTGCACATTCACCCCATATCTGTGTGGGTTTCCCCCAGGTGCTCCGGTTTCCTCTCTCAGTCTGAAAGACGTGCTGGTTAGGGGGATTATGGGGCTACAGTCTGGGTAAGATGCTCTGAGGATCAGAATCGATGCAGACTCAACTCATCATTCTGAGACAGTTGGTCCTCAGTTGGGGTGGGAGTGGGAGGTGGAAGGAGACACAACTTCTCAGCAGCCCTCCCAGTGAGACATTTTGTTTATGAAGGAAAACTCATTTCAACTCACCCCATCACCTTCAGAGAATTGTGTCAGTAACCCCTGGGTCAATGCTGCAAATTCAGCTCCTCCTGTTAAACAAGGGCCACAATTTTAAATAACTTCACTCAGAGGGTTGTGAATCTTAGGAATTTTCTAAGTTTAAAATTTATTTATTAGTGTCACAAGTAAGGCTTACATTAACACTGCAGTGAAATTACTGTGAAAAATCCCCTGGTTGCCACAGTCTGGCATCTGTTTGGGTTACACTGAAGGAGAATTTAGCCAATGCACCCTAACCAGCAAGTCTTTCAGGGACTATGAGAGGAAACCGGAGCACCCAGAGGAAACCCTTGCAGACACGGGGAGAACATGCAGACTTCACACAGACATGGAATTGAACCGAGGTTCCTGGCACTGTGAGGCAGCAGTGTTAATCTACTGTGTCACTGTGCTGGGCCAGTCCAGAGGACAGTGGAAACTCAATCATTGAATATGTTTAAAGCAGAAATTGATAGATTTCCAATTAATGTAAAGGGTTCTGGGAATAGTGACACTGAAGTCTCCAATTGGCCATGGTCATATTAAATGGTGGAACAGGTGGGATGAATGGTCTCCTCCTGGCCCTCTGTTCCTTTATCAGAGCGAGAGACTGTTTTTTTTTTTGGAGTCACGGTTTTGGGGTTGTTTTGTGTGAATGATTCTGTCGATCTCAATGTCTTTCTTCCGTCAGGTACATTGAGCTGTCCTCTGCGGATGGGAAGTCCTCAGTCTCCCTGCGGGTCAAGGATAGTGCCACAGCCCAGTCCTGGTTCAATGCCCTCCATGGTAACGCCAGCGCCTTTCTGCCTGTGGTCAAAGCTGAGATGAGAACCCTGGCTGGCAATACTGGTATTGCTGGGGGTAAAGAGATTAAACACGTGGGCTGGCTGACAGAGCAGGTGATCATCCTTCTATCACTGGATAAAGTGCTCATCAAATCTCCCAAAACAACACACACTGGTTATGTTAACACCGACTCACATTTATAACAGCACCGTAATGCGGTAAAACATTTCACAGGAGACTAGGAAATAAAATGTAACACTGAGATACGACAACAACTGATCTGGAAGCTGCTTACCTGTTCTGATCTGATAAAGCACTCGTGAAACACCTTGACAAAGTTTTATGAGTTAAATATTTAAATGTGAGTTGTTGCTGAGATCCTGCTTCAGATCAAAGTGCAAATCCTGACACTATACAGGAGGCCATTTGGCCCATCGTAACCAGTCAATCTCACGATCCAATGGTAGGAAGAGTATCCATTGGATATTCTGCCCCTGTTAGATATTAATCACATTCCTGTGGCTCTGGAGTCACAAAGATGACATTCCTTGAAGGACATGAAGGGAGAACAATCAATAAAAGCTTCATGGTTACCGGTACCAAGACAGGTTTCCAATTCCAGGCTTTATGTTTTATTTATTTACAGGATGTGGCCAGCGATTGTTGCCCATCCCTAATTACCCCTTGGGAAGGTGGTGGTGCGCTGCCTTACACTCAGAATCCCTACATTGCAGAAAGAGGCCATTCAGCCCATCGAGCCTGCACCAACAACAATCCCACGCTGGTCCTATCCCTGTGAAGCCACATATTTACTCTGCTAATCCCCAACACTAAGGGGCAATTGAACACGGCCACTCAACCTAACCTGCACATCACAGTGCCGGAGACCTGGGTTCAGTTCTGGCCTCGGCTCACTGTCTGTGTAGAGTTTGCATGTTCTCCTCATGTCTGCATGGGTTTCCTTTGGGTGCTCCAGTTTCCTCCCATAATCCAAAGATGTTACGTTGATTGGCCATGCTAAATTCCCCCTTAGTGTCAGGGGGATTAGCGGGGTAAGTATGTGGGGTTGTGGGTATAAGGCCTGAGTAGAGACTCAATGGGCCGAATGGCCTCCTTCTGTATTATAGGGATTCTATTCCACGAATCCTCTTGATTAATTACAGTCTATGAGGTGCAGGTACATCCACTGTGCTGTTAGGGAGAGAGTTCCAGAATTTTCACCCATCAAATAATTAAATGTAAATTCTCCCAGTGGAAAGCAGAGTGATTAGCCTGGGCAATTGGATTACTGTCCACTGACATTCCCCCTGAGTAATGACAGTTAAGCAATGTCTGTACATTGGGAAAACATCTTTTGGGAAGGTTTCTGAGGATCTCAGTACTTTGATGCCTGGTTTTGTAAATCTTCCAGACGCTCAGGGTAACGGGAATGTGTTTGTAAATGTGCAATGGGAAATCTGTAACTCTCTCAACCATCAACCAGTCTGCTGCTTTAATCCCACTGGATTTGGAGAATGGGCTAAATTAGTAAGAAGATGATGTTTAGTGATATTATCGCTGGAATATTAATCTAGAAACACAGCTAACGCTCTGGGGGACCCGGGTTCGAATCCCGCCATGGTGGAGTTTGAATTCAACAGAAACAAATTTCTGGAATTAAGAATCTATTGATGATCATGAAACCATTGCTGATTGTTAGAACATAGAACATTACAGCGCAGTACAGGCCCTTCGGCCCTCGATGTTGCGCCGGCCAGTGAACCCTCTAACCTAAACTATTCCAATATCATCCATATGCCTATCCACCGAACATTTGAATGCCCCCAAAGTAGGCGAGTCCACAACTGCTGCAGGCAGGGCATTCCACGCCCTCACCACCCTCTGTGTAAAGAACCTGCCTCTGACATCCTTCCTATAACTACCACCTCTTAATTTAAAGTTATGTCCCTTCGTGTTGGTCATCACCATCCGAGGAAAAAGGCTCTCACTATCCACCCTATCCAATCCCTTGATCATCTTATACGCCTCAATTAGGTCACCGCGTAACCTTCTTCTCTCTAATGAAAATAACCTCAGGTCCCTCAGCCTTTCCTCATAGGCCTTCCCACCATACCAGGCAACATCCTGGTAAACCTCCTCTGCACCCTTTCCAATGCTTCCACATCTTTCTTATAATGCGGCGACCAGAACTGTACGCAATACTCCAAGTGCTGCCGCACCAGAGTTTTGTACAGTTGTAACATAACCTCACGGCTCCTAAATTCAATTCCTCTACCAATAAAAGCTAACACACCGTACGCCTTCTTAACAACTTTATCAACCTGGGTGCCAACTTTCAAAGAGCTATGTACTTGTACCCCAAGATCCCTCTTCTCGACAACACTATTAAGGGTCCTTCCATTAGCCCTATATTTCATATGCCTGTTATTCCTACCAAAGTGAATCACCTCACACTTATCCGTATTGAATTCCATTTGCCACCTCACGGCCCAGCTCTGCCACCTATCTATGTCCCTCTGCAAACTGTAACATCCATCCTCGCTGTCTACAACTCCACCCACTTTGGTATCGTCAGCAAATTTACTAATCCAACCCTCTACACCCTCATCTAGGTCATTTATAAAAATGACAAACAGCAGTGGCCCCAAAACAGATCCTTGAGGTACACCTCTTGTAACTGCACTCCAGGTTGAATATTTCCCATCAATCACCACCCTCTGTCTTCTACCACCTAGCTTGGGCAAAGAGGGGAAGTGTATTGATTGTCTGAACCTGAGAAGATGGTGGTGGAAAACAAAGTGAGGGAATTTCCAACAAACATGGGAGAGAGGGATTGAGGAAGTGAGATGTCCATAGGTTCTCGAAGATGGCAGGAAAGGTGGTCATGAAAGCACACGGAATGGTTTTCTTTCTTGGGTGAGGGGATTGGATACGAAAGCAGGGATGTAATGCTGGAACTGTTGTAAAAACCCATCTGGTTCACTAATCTCCTTCAGGGAAGGAAATCTGCCATCCTTACCCGATCTGGCCTACATGTGACTCCAGAGCCACAGCAATGTGGGTTGACTCTCAACTGCCTTCCAAGGCAAGAAGAGATGGACAATAAATGCGGACCGTATCCCAAGAATGTATTTAAAAAATAACAGTTTGACAGATGATGCCGTGAACTCTCGTTCCCTAACTTCACCATCTTTATTCTGGCTGATTGGAGGGTGGGTGTGCAGAGGGAGGGGGACAAACCATCTCTCCCCACGGTTCAGGTGTTCTGATCGCTGCTGTATTAACGCGCTGCTTCCTGTGTCGCAGGTGACCAGTGACGTAGAGAAGCCAGTCCTGGCTATTCTCACGGAAAAGGACCTGTTGCTGTATGGCAGCTTACCACAGAGCAAAGAGAGTCTGAACAACCCCACCTCCAGGCATCCACTCATAGCAACCAGGTCAGGTACAGCACTGCCTCCTCCTGGCAGCTATCTGTCACTCCACATTAAAGGAATCACCTAGCTTGGGCAAAGAGGGGAAGTGTATTGATTGTCTGAACCTGAGAAGATGGTGGTGGAAAACAAAGTGAGGGAATTTCCAATAAACAGGGGAGAGAGGGATTGAGGAAGTGAGATGTCCATAGGTTCTCGAAGATGGCAGGAAAGGTGGTCATGAAAGCACACGGAATGGTTTTCTTTCTTGGGTGAGGGGATTGGATACGAAAGCAGGGATGTAATGCTGGAACTGTATAAAATGCTGGTTCGAGCACAGCCAGAGATTCTGGTCACCTCATCACAGGAAGGATATCGTTACTGTGGAGAGAGTACAGAGGAGATTGACAAGAATGTTAGCAGGACTGGGCAGTAGCAGTTATGAGGAGAGATTGGATAGGCCGGGGCTGTTTCATTTAGAGAGAGGAGACTGAGGGGATGATTCTGAGGGGATGATTTAGTTGAGGTGTATGAGATTGAGGGGCTTATAAACGGAGGCAGGAAAGACTTATTTTCCCCTAGCTGAGGAGTTGATTATTGGGGGCATAAAGATGTTGGGCGGAAGGACTAGAGGGGACATGAGGAAAATTGTCTTCCCCAGAAGAAAGGGTTGGAAAAGATGCCTGAAAAATAGTCTGTTCTGTCTCAACCTGGCTGGAAAGCTACACCCAGCGGCTCAGTCAGAAACTCAGTATTGAATCCTTTACCACCCACCCCAGGACAAGGTGTTAAGATCACCAAAATCCTCCCAAATGTGGGCCATTTCCCTGGGGAGCCACATCTCATCCAAGACTCAAGTTGATGTGGAAATCCAGCACTACGTCCAGTTCGTGAGTTCCGCCTTTGGATGCCTAAAGACGAGGATCTTCGTGCTGACACCAAGACTGTGTAAGAGGCAGCCATCCTCCCAACTCTTCGACACCACTCAAGTTTGGACAACGTACGGACTCACATCAAGGCCCGGGAGAGATACCATCAGCACGGTCTGAGACAGATTCTCCCCTTCGGCTGGGTGGACACGCGGACTGATGGCAGCATCTTTGATGGAACCAAAAGCACCAGCTTCCAGGCCGCAATCACCTGAAACCAACGCGCTTGGGCTGACTGTGTGCTTAGGGTGTTAGAGTCCCGATGGCCAAAGGTAATCTTTTTGGCCCAGCTCAGGGGAGGCTCCAGAATAAGATGAGGACAAAGGTTGTCCTTCAAAGACTCCCTGAAGGCTCACCTCAAGAAATGCAACATGAAGCCAACGCCTGAGAGAGCTTTGCTTAGGAGAGATCTACTCAGAAGAACCTCCTGGTTGAAGGGACACAATTCTTTAAGGACAGCCGGAGGTAAGAGGAGGCCCCGAAAAGAAGCCTGAGATTGGAACAGCAGCAATCTCAAATCCAAAAAACAAATCCTCCTCCTGGAAACTCCTGGCAAGTCTGTGGTTCTAGAATGGATTCATCAGCCACACAAGGACCGACACAACCCATGACCAGTAACGATGGACTCATTAGCGAGTGATTGCTCTTTTTTCTCTTCTTGGCCGTGCATACACAATGGGCTGAATGGCCTCTTTCTATGGTTCTTCTATGATTTACAAAGGAAGAAGGTGTCACCCAGACCCAGGAAGTAACTGGTGCACTGGAAAAAATTGAGAAGGAGGAGATTTCAGAAAGACTAAAAAGACTGGGAATTCGGAGACCAGCCAGGAGATCATGGGAATAGTCAAATCTCGAGCTCTCACCAGTGTGAAAGAGGGGTTTGATAATTGATTGGATGAGATGGGATGGTTTTGGTTGATTTTATGGAGGTGGAAGTAGGCTGTTTTGGTGGTGGGACAGATTTCTGATTGGATACAGCTCCAGGGGTTTTGGTAACTGGAGGTGTACCAGGGTCTTTTTAAGTGTGACCCCTCCCCTGTCTGGTTAACCCTCATTGAATTGTACACAACGACTTGCTCAGGTATCTGCCAACTCGATACTACTCCAAACATCGTCCTCTCACACTCTGGAGGCCATTCCCCCTCCCCCCCCAGGTTGTGATTGGACAATGTTTGTTTTATAATTTCAGTGTTGGATATTGGGGGGCAGCTCCATGGTACCCAGGGAGGGGGGTGCAGCTCCATGGTACCCGGGGAGGGGGGTTGGTACAGCTCCATGGTACCCAGGGAGGGGGCCGCTCCATGGTACCCAGGGAGGGGGGCAGCTCCAGGTACCCAGGGAGGGGCAGCTCCATGGTACCCAGGGAGGGGGGCAGCTCCATGTACCCAGGAGCTTCCATGGTACCCAGGGAGGGGGCAGCTCCATGGTAGCCCAGGGAGGGGGGCAGCTCCATGGTACCCAGGGAGGGGGGCAGCTCCATGGTACCCAGGGAGGGGGGGCAGCTCCATGGTACCCAGGGAGGGGGGCAGCTCATGGTACCCAGGGAGGAGGGGGCAGCTCCATGGTACCCAGGGGGCAGCTCCATGGTACCCAGGGAGGGCAGCTCCATGGTACCCAGGGATGAGGGGGGCAGCTCCATGGTACCAGGGGGGGAGCCCATGGTACCCAGGGGGGGGCAGCTCCATGGTCCAGGGAGGAGGGGGCAGCTCCATGGTACCCAGGGAGGAGGGGCAGCTCCATGAGCTCCATGGTACCAGGGAGGGGGCAGCTCCATGGTACCCAGGGAGGGGTTCCATGCTCCATGGTACCAGGGAGGAGGGCAGGGCTCTCCATGGTACCAAGGGAGGGGGGCAGCTCCATGGTACCCAGGGAGGAGGGGGCAGCTCCATGGTACCCAGGGAGGGAGGGGGCAGCTCCATGGTACCCATGGAGGAGGAGGGGGCAGCTCCATGGTACCCAGGGAGGGAGGGGGTGCAGCTCCATGGTACCCACCCCATGGGGGAGGGGCAGCTCCATGGTACCCAGGGAGGGGGGCAGCTCCATGGTACCCAGGGGGAGGGGGCAGCTCCATGGTACCCAGGGAGGAGAGGGCAGCTCCATGGTACCCAGGGAGGGGGCAGCTCCATGGTACCCAGGGAGGGGGGCAGCTCCATGGTACCCATCCAGGGGGAGGGGGGCAGCTCCATGGTACCCAGGGAGGGGGGCAGGTACCCAGGTCAGCTCCATGGTACCCGGGACAGCTCCATGGTACCGGGGGAGGGGGCAGCTCCATGGTACCCAGGGAGGGGGGCCTCCTGGTACCAGGGAGAGGGCAGCTCCATGGTACCGGGAGGAGGGGGCAGCTCCATGGTACCCCAGGGGGAGGAGGGGGCAGCTCCATGGTACCCAGGGAGGGGGGAGCTCATGGTACCCAGGGAGGGGCTCCATGGTACCCAGGGAGGAGGGGGCAGCTCCATGGTGGTAGCCCAGGGAGGGGGGCAGCTCCATGGTACCCATGGGGAGGGAGCTCCATGGGTACAGTAGGGGGGCAGCTCCATGGTACCCAGGGGGGGAGGGTGCAGGGGGGGGCAGCTCCATGGTACCCGGGAGGAGGGGCGCTCCTGGTACACAGGGAGGGGGGGCAGCTCCATGGTACCCAGGGAGGGGGGAAGCCCAGGGAGCATGTACCCAGGGGCAGCTCCATGGTACCAAGGGGGGCAGCTCCATGGTACCAGGGAGAGGGGGCAGCTCCATGGTACCCAGGGAGGGGGCAGCTCCATTTACCCGGGGAGGGGGGCAGCTCCAATGGTACCCAGGGAGGGAGGGTGGCAGCTCCATGGTACCCGGGAGGAGGGGGCAGCTCCATGCAGGAGGGGGCAGCTCCAGGTACTCCATGGTACCCAGGGAGGGAGGGCTCCATGGTACCCAGCGGATCCATGGTACCCAGGGAAGGAGCTGGTACCCAGGAGGAGGCCGGCAAGCCTCCATGGTACCCGGGGAGGGGGCAGCTCCATGGTACTCCAGGGAGGAGGGGGGCCTCCATGGTACCCAGGGTCCATGGTACCACGGGAGCTCCATGGTACCCGGGGGGGCAGCTCCATGGGTACCCAGGTGGTAGGGAGGAGGGGGCAGCTCCAGGTAACTGGGGCAGCTCCATGGACCCCAGTATGCGTACCCAGGGGGAAGCCAGGGCCATGGTAGGGAGGGGGCAGCTCCATGGTACCCAGGAGGAGGGGCAGCTACATGGTACCGGGGAGGAGGGGGCAGCTCCATGGTACAGGGAGAGCGCATAGGGAGGGGCAGCTCCCCAGGGAGGAGGGGGCAGCCCATGGTACCCGGGAAGGAGGGGGCAGCTACCGGGAGGAGGGGGCAGCGCTCAGTTGGTGGGGCAGCTTCCCGGGCAGTTCCATGGTACCCGGGGAGGGGGGGGCAGCTCTGGGTTGGGTATGAGACAGGGCTTGGTGCCAGTGGATGGAGAGGGTGAATGGAGATGTCTTGTTTTTCAGGCTGGTTCATTCTGGTCCCGTCAAAGGCTCTCTATTGGCTGATAATTCCGACCTGTCCTTTGTCCTGAGGGCAGGCACTCCGCACGGAGTGGAGACTCACCTGTTCTCTGCTGAGATCCACCTGGATCTTTCGACGTGGACTCGGCTGCTGGTTGATGGTTGCCACAGTGCGGCGGAGCTGATTCAGGAGGTTGTCACGGGTGAGTGACCTTTCCTCTTCGAGCTGTGTTCCCCATTCCCCAGCCGGTGGAAACGACCTCCGTAAAACCCCTTCACAATGCCACAGCTTTCAGTGAGATCCCGATAGCGCAGTCGTTTGGCCCATCGAGTCTGTGCTGACCCTCTGAAGAAGCATCCCCACCAGCCCTCCCCTCCCCTCTCTTGCCCCAACCCTATCCCTGTGCTTTTAGCATGGCCAATCCACCTAACCTGCACATCTTTAGGCACTAAGGAGCAAAGAGTGGCACAGTGGGTTAGCACTGCGACTTCACAGCGCCAGGGACCTGGGTTCGATTCCAGGCTTGGGTCACTGTCTGTGTGGAATGTGCACATTCTCCCCGTGTCTGTGTGGGTTTCCTCTGGGTGCTCCGGTTTCCTCCCACAGTCTAGAGGTTTGTGGGTTAGGTTGACTGGCCATGCTAAATTGGCTGAATGGCTTCCTTCTGCGCTGTAGGGATTTGATGAGAATATAAATCCCAATTTACTCAATCTCTCATCATGGGCAGCTCAGGCAATGTTAGTGAACCTTTGCTGTATCCTTAAATATGGAAACCAGAACCACACACAGCATTCCAAAATGTGGTTTTAGCTACACCCTGTCCCATTGTAGCAAGATTTCTTTATTCCAGCATTCTAACCCCATTGTACATATGCCTTGCTCGTTAATCCCTGTATTCCTTGTATGGAGTCACCCAATCCCTCTAACGCTTACTAACAGAACCGTGTGGTTTTTTTTATTGTTTTCCTGACCAGGAGAAGCCACACACCTGCCCGGTGGTCAGTGTTAATCAATCAGTGTTAACGGTGGAACGGGCTCAGAGTTTCAGGAGGTCTGCTCTTGCGCTGATGTTCAAATCCCTTCCCACTCTCCCACCATCACTTTATCCTCCAGATCGAATAAATACTCCGAGAAAACACCCTGTGCCGTGTCTCAGAAACATCCGGGTGTGTTTGAGAGTCTCCCTGGGCCAATGGTTTCTCTATTTGTTGTTCTTGCTGCAGCGTGCACCTGGAATGGGCAGGATTGCAAACTGGCTGTGCACCTGGACAAGGGCTTCACCATCAGTCAGGACCTGCCTGAGCTGGGTAGATCCAAAATCCTCCTGAGTCAGCCCTTTGAGAAGCTCCGCATGTCCTCAGACGATGGGGTCAAAGTGTTGTACCTGGACTTCGGGGGACCCGAGGGTGAGATTGTGAGTATCTTGGGGATTCTACAAAAACCAGAAGCTGAGGCACGGTTTAGTGGTCATGTAACTGGACTGAGGACAAGAGTCCATCTTCCATCAGGACAGGCTGCAAATTTAAATTGTTTTAAAATAAAACCTGGGAATTATCTGGGCCAAAACATGACTCCAGTCCCAAACCAGTCTTTTAAATCAGAGTAAATATTGTTAATGTTTATTTTGTGAAGGTTTTGGCGTTGCTAGCTAGGGCAGCTTTCTTTGCCCATTTCTTATTGCCCCTTGAGGAGGTGGTGGTGCGCTGCAGCCTTGAACCACTGCAGTCTTTGTGTAGGTACACCCACGGTGCTGTTAGGGAGGGAGCCCCAGGGTGTTGACCCAGCGACAGTGAAGGAACGGCCAATACATTTCCTCAGACCAGTGCCAGCAGGTGGCAGTGTTACCACACATCAGCTTTCCTTCATCCAGTGACCAAGCAAGAACGTCAGAGACACCATTACAAACTCATCACCGACTGAGATAACCCCAGGGCCGCACTGTCAGAAGGTCAGTGCTGAGGGAGTGCCGCACTGTCAGAAGGTCAGTGCTGAGGGAGTGCCGCACTGTCAGAGGGTCAGTGCTGAGGGAGTGCCGCACTGTCAGAAGATCAGTGCCGAGGGAGTGCCGCACTGTCAGAAGGTCAGTGCTGAGGGAGTGCCGCACTGTCAGAGGGTCAGTGCTGGGGGAGTGCCACACTGTCAGAGGGTCAGTGCTGAGGGAATGCCACACTGTCAGAGGGTCAGTGCTGAGGGAGTGCCGCACTGTCAGAGGGTCAGTGCTGGGGGAGTGCCGCACTGTCAGAGGGTCAGTGCTGAGGGAATGCCACACTGTCAGAGGGTCAGTGCTGAGGGAGTGCTGCACTGTCAGAGGGTCAGTGCTGAGGGAGTGCCGCACTGTCAGAGGGTCAGTGCTGAGGGAGTGCCGCACTGTCAAGGGTCAGTGCTGAGGGAGCGCCGGCACTGTCAGAGGGTCAGTGCTGAGGGAGCGCCGCACTGTCAAGGGTCAGTGCTGACGGAGCGCCGCACTGTCAGAGGGTCAGTGCTGAGGGAGTGCTGCACTGTCAGAGGGTCAGTGCTGAGGGAGTGCCGCACTGTCAAGGGGTCAGTGCTGAGGGAGTGCCGCACTGTCAGGGGGTCAGTGCTGAGGGAGTGCCGCACTGTCAGAGGGTCAGTGCTGAGGGAGTGCCGCACTGTCAGAGGGTCAGTGCTGAGGGAGTGCCGCACTGTCAGAGGGTCAGTGCTGAGGGAGTGCCGCACTGTCAGAGGGTCAGTGCTGAGGGAGCGCCGCACTGTCAGAGGGTCAGTGCTGAGGGAGCGCCGCACTGTCAGAGGGTCAGTGCTGAGGGAGCGCCGCACTGTCAGAGGGTCAGTGCTGAGGGAGTGCCACATTGTCAGAGGGTCAGTGCTGAGGGAGTGCCGCACCCGTGGAAGTGCCCCTATTCTGAAAGGTTATACAGAGCCAATGTGAAAGCTGTGGGGTGATGAAGGGATTGGGAGTTGCTGGGCTGAGACAGTGTCCTGGCCAATTATTCATTCTTGACCAACATTGCTGCAAAGCTGATGAACTGCTCAATATCTCACACTTGTCTCTGGGATCTTGCTATGCACAAACTGGCTGCCTTGTTTCCTCCATGACAACAGTGATTACACATTAAATGTACTTCATTGGATGGGGATTGCCTGAGGCAATGTGAGTGCGATATAAATGCAAGTTTGTAGGAGGCATTTCCCAGCTACTTTCCCCTCTCCCCGGGGTAGGGTAGGGTGGGGTGGGATGGTTCTGTAGCAGAATCTTCCCCCTGGAGTTAACTGGGTAAAATCCACGTGCGAGTAGGTGCAATTTGATTTTTGAAGCAAAGTATTTACCAGATGATATTTTTCCAATGCCACAGATCCTGGGATAGTGACAGTTACTGATTATCGGAGGTTAACTTGGTATTTGAGATGTCCAGGGCCCTACTCACAGACTTTGTCTTGTCCAGAGACTCACACACACTCAGTGAAATGGCGAACATCTCTAACCATCCTAATCTAATCAGCTTCCCCAGTGAGACTGTAGCTCATGAAACATCTACAAGATGCACTGCAGGAACTCACCAAGGCTCCTTCAACAGCACCTTCCAAACTCATGATCATCTAGAAGGACAGGACTAGCGGATACCTGGGAACACTATCACCTTTGATTTGATTTATTATTGTCACACGTTAATATACAGTGAAAAGTATTGTTTTTTGTGCACTATACAGACAAAGCATACCGTTCATAGAGGAGAGAGTGCAGAATGTAGTGTTACAGCCATAGTTAGGGTGTAAAAATTGAATTAAGTATTGTTAGAGAGTTTAAAAGAGTTAGAATGAAGTTTTGGAATCACAGAGGAAGAGTAAAAGACAGAATTAGAAGGTATGGTGGGCACAGCTTGTAAGAAGTTGCCACGCTCCAGCACAATCTTGGAATCAGAATGTTCCCTGAGGCTGTCATCCAAGTCACTTACCATCCTGATTTGGAAATATATCGGCCATTCCTTCAGTGTCGCTGGGTCAAAATCCTGGAACTGTCTCTCTAACAGTACTGTGGGTGTACCTACAGGGAGTGCAGCGGTTTGAGAAGACAGCTCACCATCACCAAGGGGCAGTTAGGGATGTACAATAAATGTAGGGCCCATGTCCCACCAGCGAATCAAAATAAAACGCAGTTCTCTCCGAACCTGTGTCGATGGGAATAATCACTGGAACCGTTCTCTCTTTCAGCAACTCAACCTGCAATCCTGCCCCAAAACCATTGTTTTCATCATTCACTCATTCCTCTCAGCAAAGGTTACTCGTCTGGGGCTCCTGGCCTGACAGTGAAGAATGGACAGGAGGAGGGGGAGAGACCAACAGCGTGGAATGAACACAAATTACTCCTTTATTGAAAGTTTTGATTTTAATCTGTGCCAGAAGGAGTTCTTTTTTCGTTTGCAAATTCCTATTTACTAAGTTCCTGTTACTAAACTTCACCCCTTCACTACCTCCCCACTACGTCATGCTTTTAATCCGGAGGCACAGAGCTTACAAGTGCATCATTTACTGGATTAATATTCCAGAGAACGTGAGTTCAAATCCTACCATGGTTAATTTGGAAATTAAAAGATACCTAAAAACAAGACACTTGTCTCAACTAATTAATTACTGAAGCTGTCAGATTATCAAAACCCCAACTCATTCACTAATGTCCTTTAGAGGAAGAAATCTGCTGTCCTTACCCCATCTGGATCTATATGTAACTCCAGTCCTGTATCAATGGGGTGACTCTTAACTGCCCTCTGAAGTGAGCCTAATAAACCCCTCAATTATTAAAACTGCAACAAAAATTAACAAGAAATCTGAGAAAGTATTTACGCCATGTTTTCAGTAACAACAAAACACAAAATCACCTAATGCACATATTATAATTCTCTAACTTTTTAATAATGTGTATTTAAATTAAGAGTGGGACATATGGAAACATTTCTGCCTACTTGCTTTATATTTTACACAATTGCTGTTACTCAGTGGGTTTAGCTCAGAGGAATGGCTGAATATTCCCAGTTCCTTTTTGGAACAGGCCAAAGGCCTTTCTTTAGCTTTTGTATAAAATCTTTCTCCGCTCTGTTTCTCCAGATTGCCAATCATCATGTGAGCTGGATATTCAGTCATGGGGTGCATCATTCTGAGTCACTGTTCCATCCCCTTGCACACCTACTCTCTGTCTCCCTCAATTTTGTATAGACACCAAAATCTCTTTGAGAACCTTCAACACCATCTCTGCTTGGATCAGCTAACTTGATATGGGCTAAGATGGGACCTGGAACTTTCTTTTGACTGACTATCTGGTTATCATCAGTCTAGGCCCCAGTTCCTGTTGCTATGGTTTTCCCAGTGTGTTTTGGTCCCAGTTCCTGTTGCTATGGTTTTCCCAGTGTGTTTTGGTCCCAGTTCTGTTCCTATGATTTTTCCCAGTGTGTCCAGACCCCAATCCTATTGCTATGATTTTCCCAGTGTGTCCAGGCCCCAGTCCTGTTGCTCCAATTTTCCCAGTGTGTCCAGGCCTAAGTCCTGTTGCTCCAATTTTCCCAGTGTGTCCAGGCCTAAGTCCTGTTGCTCTGGTTTTCCCAGTGTGTCCAGGCCCCAGTCCTGTTGCTCCTGGTTTTCCCAGTGTGTCCAGGCCCCAGTCCTGTTGCTCTGGTTTTCCCAGTGTGTCCAGGCCCCAGTCCTGTTGCTCTGGTTTTCCCAGTGTGTCCAGGCCCCAGTCTTGTTGCTCTGGTTTTCCCAGTGTGTCCAGGCCCCAGTCCTGTTGCTCTGGTTTTCCCAGTGTGTCCAGGCCCCAGTCTTGTTGCTCTGGTTTTCCCAGTGTGTCCAGGCCCCAGTCCTGTTGCTCTGGTTTTCCCAGTGTGTCCAGGCCCCAGTCCTGTTGCTATGCTTTCCCTGGTGTGTCCAGGCCCCAGTCCTGTTGCTCTGGTTTTCCCAGTGTGTCCAGGCCCCAGTCCTGTTGCTCCGGTTTTCCCAGTGTGTCCAGGCCCCAGTCCTGTTGCTATGCTTTCCCTGGTGTGTCCAGGCCCCAGCTTTTTGCCTTACATGTATTGGTAAGCTGATGATGGTGCTGCCCTTGGCATTGGCTGCTTTCTGAAGTATTAGCTCATTGTTTGGCTCCAGTAATATCAGGATATTTACGATGAGGTCAGGCTGCCATTGCTGTTTGATCTATTCTTCCCGTTACTGTGAAAGATTGTATGCAATGCCTTTGTTACGGTGCCAAGCTAGACTCCTGAATGTTGAAAGAACCTTTCCTTTTGTAAACACTCATTTTCCTCTGTCAAAAATGGGCTTGTGATATTAAACCTGATGCCTTGGTGATAATCTTTTGATGTTCTGAAACTCTCCATATTTTCCCCCACAATCTGCCTCTGATCTGGACCTTTTGTCAAGGCCACTGGGATTCCTGCTGTAAACCCGCCAACTTTCCAGGTGTATCCAGGAATCTCGGAGTGAAAGGTAAATCTAAATGGGAGGGTCAGGGAGCTGTGCCTTCTGTTTCAGACAGTTACCAACTTCATCTGTTTTAAAATTGCCAATAAATGAATTTCAGATTTACTTCAGGAAAGTTGTTTGAACCAGCCTTGTTACACCTTCATTTTCTCCCTCTCACTGTCATCCCTCCCCCCCACCATTCCCATCCTCCCTTTTGATTAGCAAAATAAATGGAGCAGGATCGGGACTTTGGTAACATCCCACCTCTCTCTCCCACCCCCTACTCTTTTTCTCTCTCCCTCCCCCCCACTCTCTCTCTCTCTCTCTCTCTCTCTCTCCCCCCCACTCTCTCTCCCACCCCCTACTCTTTTTCTCTCTCTCCCTCCCCCCACTCTCTCTCCCCCACTCTCTCTCTCTCTCTCTCTCTCTCTCTCTCTCTCTCTCTCTCTCTCATCCCCCACTCTCTCTCTCTCTCTCTCTCCCCCCCCTCTCTCTCTCTCTCTTCCCCCACTCTCTCTCCCCTCTCCTCTCTCCCCCCCCCCCCACTCTCTCTCCACTCTCTCTCTCTCCTCTCTCTCCCCCTCCCACTCTCTCTCTCTCTCTCTCCCCCCCCACTCTCTCTCTCTCCCTCCCCCCCACTCTCTCTCCCCAACTCTCTCTCTCTCTCTCTCTCTCTCTCTCTCCCCCCCCTCTCTCTCTCTCTCTCTCCCCCCCCCTCTCTCTCTCTCTCTCTCCCCCCCCCTCTCCTCTCTCTCTCTCTCTCCCCCCCCCCTCTCTCTCTCTCTCTCTCTCTCTCCTCTCCTCCACTCTCTCTCTCTCTCTCCCCCCCCCACTCTCTCTCTCTCTCTCTCTCCCCCCCCCACTCTCTCTCTCTCTCTCTCTCTCTCCTCCCCCCCCCCACTCTCTCTCTCTCTCTCTCTCTCTCTCTCTCCTCTCTCTCTCCCCCCCCACTCTCTCTCTCTCTCTCCCCCCCCCCTCTCTCTCTCTCTCTCTCTCTCTCTCTCCCCCCCCACTCTCTCTCTCTCTCTCTCTCTCCCCCCCCCCCTCTCTCTCTCTCTCTCTCCCCCCCACCACTCTCTCTCTCTCTCTCTCCCCCCCCCTCTCTCTCTCTCTCTCTCTCTCTCTCTCTCCCCCCCCCCCCCGCCCCCCTCTTTCTTTCCCTCCTCTTTTAATTATTAGCATAAGCAGAGTGGAATCTGAATTTCCTTCTCCGGGGTGGGGAGGTGGTTTTTTTTGCTGTTACAGACCCTGGGAGCAGATTGTGGTGGGAATTGGAGAAAGCGTGGGGGCGTGGTGCAGTTTGGGCAGTGTGGGGATGGGGCGGGGGTGGGGAGGGATGAAGGGGGGCAGCTCTCCCAAGAAGCTGAATGTCCAGTCTGTGTGCTATGGGAAGCTCTGAGACAGCCCCCAGATCCAGCCACTCATTACTCCGGAAAAAAGATATTGCCAAACTTTCCATTTCAATTAGTTACCATCTGACAGGATCTTTTTCTTGCTTTTTTTTGCTTCTAAGTGTTTATATCTCTCAGCAGTTTGTGCAGAGAAGCTTTGTATATTATATCCTTATTAATTTAAGAATGTGCTTTGCAAATTTCATTGTATATACCTCGGATGTGGAATTAAAATCGAGACATTTATAATCCTTAAAATGCTAAGATATTTCCTTCAATTTACAATACTTACTCTGAACCTCAGGATACTGCCGCACTGTCAGAGGGTCAGTACTGAGGGAGTGCCGCACTGTCAGAGGGTCAGTACTGAGGGAGTGCCGCACTGTCAGAGAGTCAGTGCTGAGGGTGTGCCACACTGTCAGAGGGTCAGTGCTGAGGGAGTGCCACACTGTCAGAGGGTCAGTGCTGAGGGAGTGCCGCACTGTCAGAGGGTCAGTGCTGAGGGAGTGCAGCACTGTCAGAGGGTCAGTGCTGAGGGAGTGCCGCACTGTCAGAGGGTCAGTGCTGAGGGAGTGCCGCACTGTCAGAGGGTCAGTGCTGAGGGAGTGCCGCACTGTCAGAGGGTCAGTACTGAGGGAGTGCCGCACTGTCAGAGGGTCAGTACTGAGGGAGTGCGCACTGTCAGAGGGTCAGTGCTGAGGGAGTGCCGCACTGTCAGAGGGTCAGTGCTGAGGGAGTGCCGCACTGTCAGAGGGTCAGTGCTGAGGGAGTGCCGCACTGTCAGAGGGTCAGTGCTGAGGGAGTGCCGCACTGTCAGAGGGTCAGTGCTGAGGGAGTGCCGCACTGTCAGAGGGTCAGTGCTGAGGGAGTGCCGCACTGTCAGAGGGTCAGTGCTGAGGGAGTGCCGCACTGTCAGAGGGTCAGTGCTGAGGGAGTGCCGCACTGTCAGAGGGTCAGTGCTGAGGGATGCCGCACTGTCAGAGGTCAGTGCTGAGGGAGCACCGCATTGTCAGAGGGTCAGTGCTGAGGGAGTGCTGCACTGTCAGAGGGTCAGTGCTGAGGGAGTGCCGCACTGTCAGAGGGTCAGCGCTGAGGGAGTGCCGCACTGTCAGAGGGTCAGCGCTGAGGGAGTGCCGCACTGTCAGAGGGTCAGCGCTGAGGGAGTGCCGCACTGTCAGAGGGTCAGTGCTGAGGGAGTGCTGCACTGTCAGAGGATCAGTGCTGAGGGAGTGCCGCACTGTGGGATGTGATATCTTGCGAATGAATCATTAAACACAGTCTCAGGTGAATGTAAAACATGTTCTGTGATGTTTGAGGAATGTCGGAGGAATAGACTCTGGATTTCTGGCACAATATTTGGTCATTATCACATTGCTATTGGTGGGATCTTGTTGTGTGCCACTGAGTTGCTGTGGTTCCTAACACCGTCGGATTGAGTACACAGTGTATCCTGACTGGTCTTTGTGGTGTCTCGCGCTGTATAAATGCAATGAATATCTTGTCCTCTCGCCTCGTAAGAAGTCTGACAATACCGGGTTAAAACCCAACAGGTTTATTTGATAGCAAATGCCACTAGTGTTCACTACCAAATAAACCTGTTGGCGTTATCCTGGTGTTGTGAAACGTCTTACTGTGTTTACCCCAGTCCAACACATCCTGACTGCCTCTCTCCTCGCACACTGCAGTGTAGTGTGCTGTCACAGCCAGGAGGTGGGACTGCTGCTTCAGGGCTTGTGGATTCTGTGCCTCTCCGCAGCCCTGCCAGGGTCCGTCCCTGCTCAGAGTGAGGAACGTACGTTCCAGCCACAATGGGCCACAGCTCAGCCAGAGGGTTTATGAACAAAAGTGACCAGTGATCATAAAGAGAATGAACCCATTTTCCACATTTCAGCTTCTGTTAAGACAGTGGTACAAGTTTGTCACAAGTTTGATTCCATCACGTTAGCAGTCCAGACTGCAGGATTTGGTGAACAGCAGCTGGGAACAGTCAGGCTGAAGTTGTGATTCTAGAAGGAGGTTTAGAATCATTGTTTATATAACACAGAAGAAAACCATTCGGCCCATCACAGCTGGACTGACTCTCAGAGAGATTTATCTAATTGGTCCACGCCGCTGCTCTTTTCCCATACGTCCCTGCTATTTAAAACCATCCAAAAGGAAGCTGATGGCCTTATCAGTGGTATTATCACTAAATTATTAATCCAGAAACTCAGTTAATGTTCGAGGGACCCTGGTTCGAATCCCACCATGGCAGATGGTGGAATTTGAATCCATTATTTGTTCGTTCATGGGACATGGGTGTTGCTGATTGGCCAGCATTTATTGTCCATCCCTGAGGACAGTCGAGTGTTAACCACATTGCGTGTAGGCCAGACCGGATAAGGACGGCAGATTTCCTTCCCCAAAGGACATTAGTGAACCGGATGGGTTTTTACAAGAATCGACAATGGTTTCACGGTTATCTGTAGATTCTTAATTCCATATTTTGTAAATGGAATTCAAATACCACCATCTGCTGTGGCGGGATTCGAACCCGGATCCCCAGAACATTAACTGAGTTTCTGGATTAATTGTCTAGTGATAATACCATTGGGCCATCACCTCAAAAAAATTTGTAATTAAGAATCTACTGATGATCATGAAACATTGCGGATTGTCAGAAAAACCCATCTGGTTCATTAATGTCCTTTGGGGAAGGAAATCTGTCCTTACCCAATCTGGCAATACCTGACTGCAGCGCCACAGTAATGTCCTTGACCCACAGCTACCCTTGGACAACGGGGGATGAGCAGTAATTGGTGGCCAACCAGCGACTCCCATGTCCCACAAAATAATTATAAAAACTAATTATCTGATTTACTTTTGGAAGTTATTATTGAATCTGGTTCCATTGCTCTTTCAGATTACAACAATTCATTGTGTTAAATTGTCTCTCTCTCTGGTTCCTTTCTCAATTATCTTCAATGTAGTTTAGCTCTTAAAAATGACAGTAATTTTTTTTGGACAAATTCGTACAATAAACCTTTTCATATTAATTTTGCAGTAATTTCTTAAAACAAAAATGAAAAGTATTCTTTGTAGTCAAACTGAAATATTGTGTGTGTTTTTCTAAACTGAAACAACACATCAAATACTCCTGTTCACTGATCATCCACATGAAGCAAGTGGAGGAAGTGTAGAAAAGGGCAGCTGAATCACTTTCTCTTTTGGATATTTGCCCAGAGTTTTATTTGATATTTCTGAATGGATTTGAACAGTTTTGTTTTCTTCGATGTTGTCATATTTTGGTTTAATGTTAAGCAATAATTTCCCCAGTGTAAGAACACCTCGACATTGCGCAACTACTGTTGCAAACCACTGTTTCACCCTCAGTCCCACCATTGGAACTCAGATTGTCTCTCGCTGCAAAATGCAGTTCCTTATTTTTTTCAACACTATTAATTCTGAGATTATTTCACTTACTGCAGAGTGGGTGATCAACAATGCTGATTTTCTTTATTCATTCCTGGGCTGCGAGCATAACAGGCAATGCCAGCATTTATTGCCCATCCCTAACTGTCCTTGAGAAAGTGGTGGGGAGCTGCCTTCTTGAATTGCTGCAGTCCATGTGGTGTAGGTACACCCACAGTGCTGTTAGGGAAGGTGTTCCAGGAGTTTGACCCAACAACAATGTTATATCTCCAAAGCAGGCTGGTGAATGAGTTTGGAGGGAAACTTCTAGGTGTTATGTTCCCAGGTATCTGCTGCCCTTGTCCTAGATTGGCAGCGGTGGTGAGTTTAGAAGATGCTGTCGAAGGAGCCTTGCTGAGTTCCTCCAGTGCATCTTGTAGATGATACACACGGCTACCACAGTGCATTGCTGCTGGAAGGGGTGAATGCTTATGGAAGGAGTAGCAACCAAACGAACTGCTCTGTCCTGCATAATGTCGAGCTATTTGAGTGTTGTTGGAACAGCACCAATCCAGGCAAGTGCACAGTAACCTATCACATTTCTGAGTTGTGCCTTGTGGATGGTGGACAGGTTTTGGGGAGTGAAGAGGTGAATTATTCATCACAGAATCCCCAGTCTCTGATCTGCTCTGGTAGCCACAGTATTTATCTGGCTGGGTCCAGTTCAGTTTCTGGTCAATGGTAAACCCCAGGATGTTGATAATGGATTCAGCAATGGTCATGCCATTGAATGTAAAGGGGCAGTGGTCAGATTCTCTCTTGCTGGTGATGGTCATTATCTGGCATTTGTGTGGTATGAATGTTATTTGCCTTTTATCAGCCCAAACCTGGATATTGTCCAGGTCTTGCTGCATTTGGACACAAATTGCTTCCAGTATCTGAGGAATTGCGAATGGTGCTGAATGTTGTGCAATCATCAGCAAACATTCTCACTTCTGACCTTTCGAAGGAAGGTCATTGATGAAGCAGCTGAACCTGGTCGGGCCTCCAATACTACCCTGAAGGACTCTTGCAGAATCATCATAGAATCCGTACAATGCAGAAGGAGGCCATTCAGCCCATTGGGTTTGCACTGACCCTCTGACAGATCATCGCATCCATGCATATCCCTGTAACCCTGTCTATTTACCCTGCTAATCCCCCTATAACTTATATTTGACTCTCAGCTCCATGTAAATGTGCTTTCTCTGTTCTTCCCCTACTGCAGCAGTATCTTTAATGCCTGTTTTCTCAGTGTCTGGTGACATCCTTTCTTTCTTCTTGGTACTGCTTTCTGACTAAGGATGGCCATGTCACATCATGTGACATCAGTTTGCTGATGACACCACTGTAGTGGGACAGATCTCAAACAATGCTGAGACAGAGTACAGGAATGAAATAGAGAATCTGGTGAACTGATGCAACAACAATAATCTCTCCTGCAATGTCAACAAAACAAAGAGGATTGTCATTGACTTCAGGAAAGAGAACATGCCCCTGTCTCCATCAGTGGGGAGAAGTAGAAAGGCTTGAGAGCTTCAAGTTTTTAGGTATCCCAATCACCAACATATCCTGGTTCCCCCATGCTGACATTCTAATTAAGAAAGCCCACCAACAACTCTACTCTCTCAGCAGACTACGGAAATCTGGCATGTCAGCTACGACTCTCATCAACTTTTACAGATGCACTATAGAAACATTCTTTCTGGTTGTATCACAGCTTGGTATGGCTCTTGCTCTGCCCAAGACCCCAAGGAAAAAGCTTGAATGTAGCCCAATCCATCACACAAACCAGCGTCCCATCCATTGACTCTGTTTACACTTCTCGCTGCCTTAGCAAAGCAGCCAACATAATTAAGGACCCCATATACCCTGAATATTCTCTCTTCCACCTTCTTCCTTCAGGAAAAAGGTACAAAAGCCTGACGTCATGTACCAATCAATTCAAGAGCAGCCTCTTTCCTGTCTACTGTCAGACTTTTGAATGGACCTATCTTGCATTAAGTTGATCTTTCTCTATACCCGAGCTATGACTGTAACACTACATTCTGCACTCTGTCCTTTACTTCTCTATGAACAGTATGTTTTGTCTGTATAACATGCAAGAAACAATACTTTTCTCTGTATGTTAATACATATGACAATAATAAATCAAATCAAACAGCATGGATAAGTTCCTTTTGATGGACACATCCTGGGACACAAAGGGGTAATTTAGCAATGATCAATCAACCTCAGTGTATATATTTGGACTGTGAGAGGAAATTGGAGCATCACCAAGCCTGCACCGATTCCTAATCCTTATTTGGACTCACTACTTATTGTCCATATGTGGTTTTTATCTCTCTGTTCCTCTCATTCATGTGTCTATCAAGATCCACCTTGAACATTATTAATGTGCCTG
The DNA here is from genome assembly GCA_024679065.1 of Sphyrna mokarran. Lineage (NCBI taxonomy): Eukaryota > Metazoa > Chordata > Chondrichthyes > Carcharhiniformes > Carcharhinidae > Sphyrna > Sphyrna mokarran. The sequence goes on from JAGIQG010000016.1 coordinate 71,907,852, forward strand.
CTTCCACCGTCTCCTCTGGCACCCACCATACTACGTGTGAAAAACTTACCCGCACATCTTCCCTAAACTTACCCCCTCTCACCTTAAGCTTGTACCCTCTTGTAATTGACCCTTCCATCCTGGGAAAAAGCCTCAGACTATCCATCCTGTCTATGCCTCTTACCATTTTGTAGACCTCTATCAGGTCTCCCCTCAGCCTCCAGCTTTCCAGTGACAACCACCTAAGTTTATCCAACCTCGCCTCATAGACCAGGCAACATCCTGGTGAATCTTCTTTACACTTTCTGCAAAGCTCCCAGTCCTTCTACGGTGTGGCAAACAGAATTCCTCTGGTTTTCTTGCTAATAATCTTAAAGTCAAGTCTCCTGGTTACACACCCTCCGTCGCTGTCTCCACCCAAACCTGCTCTGCAGAATATTTTCTATTTTGCGCTCATCATTTGCCAACCAATCAGCATCTTTTCTTGTGTAGTATAAATTGTAATGATTGTTTGAAATTTGGTATTCAAGATGTGTTTATCTTGATGAGTACCTGATTAAAAGTTTCAGTAATTTGTTTCTCAGTAATAAGCACGCTCCGAACCGATATCCAGCTGTTTCTGCTGTTTTATATTTGATGAAATTTCGAAGTGGTTGATGTGTCTGACGGGATCCAATCTCATTGTAAATATTTGATCTTTGTGGCTGCACTTGAACCTCCCTCTCTCTGCAGGACTATCAGATTCACTTGGACAATTCAATATTTAATGAGATGGATTTACAAAATAAAGAACATAAAGGAGGTTTTAACCATTTAAAGCCCAATGCATCCCAACAACTCAGACAACCATTCATTCACTAAATTTACTTGAGGTTAATGTTAAGTTTATTTATTAGTGTCACAAGTAGGCTTACATTAACACTGCAATGCAGCTGCTGTGAAAATCCTCTAGTCATCATACTCCTGCAGCTATTTGGGTATACTGAGGGAGAATTTAGCATGGCCAATGCACTTTATCAGCATGTCTTTTAGACTGTGTGAGGAAATGCATGCAGACATGGGGAGAACGTGCAGACTCCGCACAGACAGTGAATTCCCAAGACGGGAATCGAACCCAAGTTCCTGGCATTGTGAGGCAGCAGTGCTAACCACTGCGCCTTTCTCATAAAAGATTCAAGATTATGGGTGGGAATTTCTGACTTTCCAGTTCTCCACTGGAATCCTAACCACACAGAATGAATTACTGGGATTCTCCACATGAGGAAGAATGCACTGTTAGCTCCCAGAACAACCTTAACCCAGAGTTATTTTGTCATCACCTCAATGAAGTCTAATATCCACAGCCAGTATTATAAAGGACATATGAAACAGGAGTGGGTGTCATCCATTCAACCCCTTCAGCCTCGACAGCATTGTGGCTGATTTTCTTTCTCTGTTCCGCCTTCCCATATTACCCCGGATATTCCTCAATTCTTCTCATAATCAGAAAATAAGAAATAGGAAATTTATCAATGTCATCCCATGACCTCCCTGCGTAGTTGTGTGTTTCAGTAACAAGAACACAGGCCATTAACTCCAAGGATTCTCATCTAGGCTATCACACTAGACGGATTGAGGTTCATAAGGAGGAAGTGTTAGCAGTTCTGGAAAGTATGAAAATAGATAAGTCCCCTGTGCTGGATGGAATTTATCCCAGGATTCTCTGGGAGGCTAGCGAGGAGATTGCAGACCCTTTGTCTTTGATCTTCATGTTGTCATTGTCTACAGGTATAGTCCTGGAAGACTGGAGGATAGCAAATGTTGTCCCTTTGTTCAAGAAGGGGAGTAGAGAAACCCTGGTAATTATAGACCAGTGAGCCTGATTTCTGTTCTGGGCAAAGTTTTGGAAAGGATAAGAGATAAAATTTATAATCATCTAGAAAGGAATAATTTGATTAGGGATAGTCAACACAGTTTTGTGAAGGGTAGGTCATGCCTCACAAAACTATTGAGTTCTTTGAGAAGGTGACCAAAAAGATGGATGAGGTAAAGCAGCTGATGTGGTGTATATGGATTTCAGTAAAGTGTTGGATAAGGTTCTCCACCGTAAGCTATTGCAGAAGATATGGGGGCATGCAATTGAGGGTGATTTAGCAGTTTGGATCAGAAATTGGCTAGCTGTAAGAAGACAGAGGGTGGTGGTTGGTGGAAAATATTCATCCTGGAGTTCAGTTACAAGTGGGGTACCACAAGGATCTGTTTTGGGGCCACTGCTGTTTGTCATTTTTATAAGGGTGTAGAAGGATGGGTTAATAAATTTGCGAATGACACTAAAGTTGATGGAGTTGTGGACAGTGCGGAAGGATGTTGCAGGTTACAGAGGGACACAGATAAGCTGCAGAGCTGGGCTGAGAGGTGGCAAATGGAGTTTAATGTGGAAAAGTGTGAAGTAATTCAATTTGGAATGAGTAACAGGAATACAGAGTACTGGGCTCATGGTAAATTACTTGGTAGTGTGGATGAGCAGACAGATCTCGTTGTACATATGCATGGATCCCTGAAAGTTGGCACCCAAGTTGATAGAGTTGTTAAGAAGGCGTACGGTGTGTTAGTTGTTATTGGTAGAGGGATTGAGTTTCAGAACCTTGAGGTCATGTTGCACTGTACAAAACTCTGGTGTGGCCGCACTTGAAGTATTGTGTACAGTTCTGATTGCTGCATTATAGGAAGGATGTGGAGGTTTACCAGGATGTTGCCTGGTATGGTGGGAAGGTCTTATGAGGAAAGACTGAGGGACTTGAGGCTGTTTTCATTAGAGAGAAGAAGGTTAAGAGGTGATCTAATAGAGGTATGTAAGATGATCAGAAGATTAGATAGAGTGGACAGTGAGAGCCTTTTTCCTCAGATGGCAAAGGCTAGCACGAGGGGACATAGCTTTGAATTGAGGGGTGATAGATATAGGACAGATATCAGAGGTAGGTTCTTCACTCAGACGGTAGTATGGGCATGGAATACCCTGCCTGTGACAGCAGTGGATTTGCCAACATTAAGGACATGTAAATGGTTATTGGATAAACATATGGGAGTTATTGTAATAGTGTAGGTTAGATGGGCTTTAGATTGGTTTCACAGGTCAGTGCAACATTGAGGGCCAAAGGGCCTGGACTGCACTGTAATGTTCTATATAAGAGAAATGGATAAAACCTTTTAATTTGATTTGATTTGTTATTGTCACATATGTTAACATATAGTAAAAAACATTGTTTCTTGTGTGTTTTAAAGCACACTGCTCATAGAGGAAATGAGAGAGTGCAGAATGTAGTGTTACAGTCACAGCGAGGGGTGTAGAGAAAGATCAACTTAATGCAAAGTAGGTCTATTCAAAAGTCTGACAGCAGCAGGGAAGAAGCTGTTCTTGGGTTGGTTGATATGTGACCTCAAACTTTTATATCTTTTTCCCAATAGAAGAAGGTGGAAGACAGAATGTCCGGGGTGCGTGTGATCCTTAATTAAGCTTGCAGCTTTGCAGACAGAGTCAGTGGATGAGAGGCTGGTTTGCGTAAGAGACTGGGCTACATTCATGACATTTTGTAGTTTGTTCTGTGTTGGAACTTTCCACCTTCCTCATTCTTGCGATCTCAGTGTCCCTGATGAGGCCAATATTTACAATTCATCTCAAGCTGTCCCAAGACACTGGTCATGATGTGGAGATGCTGGTGTTGGACTTGGGTAAGCACAGTGCTACCATGAGCTTTTGAAGTATTGCCCATCGGGTGAGTGCAGGATTTGGTTCACAAACAAGGCAAATTCAGACACAGAGTCAATGACGAAATAATGTTTGGAATGCGAGTTTTTACAGATAATCAAGTCTGGACAGGTGCAGACAATGTGAGTGGAGAGAGGATTAAGCACAGGTTAAAGAAATGTGAATTGTCTCCAGCCAGGACAGTAAGTGAGATTTTGCAAGTCCGGGCAGGTTGTGGGAGTTACAGATAGTGTGACATGAACCCAAGATCCTGGCTGAGGATGAACTCGTGTGTGTGGAAGTGCCACTTTCTTGCAGTCCATGTAGTTCTTTGGACTCAGACCCTGCGGAAGAGGGATACAGGAAGATAGTAATAATGAGGCAGAACTTCACTATAGGTCAGCACGAGGTAATACATTTTGGTTGGAGGAATTACAGAGGCCACAAACTGATTGGAAAATAATTGTCCAAATGTGATCCAGGAACAGAGCAATGTGAACGGGCTGTGAATCCTTCTCCAGAATAGGGAACACTGAGATGGGAATCTGATCTTTAAAATGATGGAGGAGTCTGAAATGTTAATATTCCATCTTGAGAGACGACCAAAACTAGGGATCATAGAGCCATAGAATTGTACAGAAGAGACCTTTCAGCCCATCGAGTCTGCACTGACACATTAGAAATACCTGAAGTCCCATCTAACCCCATCTGCCAGCATTTGGCCCATAGCCCTGAATGTTGTGATGTGCCAAGTGCTCATCCAGATACTTTTTAAAGGATGTGAAGCAACCCACTGTTATTTTCATTGGTGCAAAGCCCCCCGGGTGGAGGGGAGATGGAAGGGGACCTGATTGAGGCGTACAAGTTTAAGAAGGGTATGGACAGAGTGGGTAAGTAGAAGATATCATCAACAAAGCTGATAAAAAATTTAGGAGAAACTTCTTTACCTGAAGTTGGCTACATCACTGTTTTACTCTCTGCTTCAGTAATGTATCCGTTCTGGGCACTACCCCATGGGAAGGATGTGAAGTCAATAAGGAGAGAAAATGTACAGGAATGATCGCAATTGGAGAAGCCGGGGTTGTTCTCGGGGAGGGTAAGGTTAAGAAGATATTTGATGGAGTTGTTCAAAATCATGAGCAGGCTGGATAGAATAATTAGAGTAAAATTATTTCAATTGGTAGAGGACATGGAGACTATAAGACCATAATTCATAGAAGCAGAATTAGGCCACTCGGCCCATTGAGTCTGCTCCACCATTCAATCATGGCTGATATTTTTCTCATCCTCAATCTCCTGCCTTTTCCCCATAACCCCTGATCCCCTTATTAATCAAGAACATATCTATTTCTGTCTGAAAGACACACAATGACCTGGCCCTCCACAGCCTTCTGTGGCAAAGAGTTCCACACATTCCCCACTCTCTGGCTGAAGAAATTCTTCCCCATCTCTGTTTTAAAGGATTGTCCCTTTAGCCTGAGGTTGTTCCCTCTGGTTCTAGTTTTTCTTACTAGTGGCATCTCCCTGCACACTCAACCCTGGAACACCGAGACAATAAGGACATCTATCTCAGACTCCTGTTTATTGACTACAGCTCAACCTCATTATTCCTACAAAACTCATCTCCAAACTCTGTGCCTGGGCCTCGGCACCTCCCTCTGTGACTGGATCCCGAAGTTCGTAACTCACAGACCACAATCAGTAAGGATAGGCAACAACACCTCGTTCAGTGGTGCCCCACAAGGCTGTGTTCTCAGCCCCCTCCTTATACACCAATGACTGTGCGGCCAAATTCCCCGCCAACTCAATTCTCAAGTTTACTGATGACACCATAATGGATCGATCTCAAACAACAATGAGACAGAGTACAGGAATGAGATAGAGAATCTGGTGACCTGATGTGGTGACGATAATCTCTCTCTCAATCTCAACAAAATGAAGGAGATTGCTATCAACTTCAGGAAGTGTAAAGGAGGACATGCCTCTGTCTACATCAATGGAGATGAAGTAGAAAAGATCGAGAGCTTCATGTTTTTAGGTGTTCAGATTACCAACAATCTCTCCTGGCCTCCCCATGCCGACACTAAAGAAAGCCCACCAATGCCTCTACTTTCTCAGAAGACTTAGGGAAATTTGGTGTGTCAGCTACGACTCTCACCAACTTTTACAGTTGCATCACAGAAAGTGTTCTTTCTGGTTGTATCACAGCTTGGTCTGGGCTCCTGCTCTGCCCAAGGCTGCAAGAAACTGCAAAAGGTTGTGAATGTAGCCCAATCTATCATGCAAACCAACCTCCCATCCATTGATTCTGTCTATACTTCCTGCTGCCTTGGCAAAGCAGACAGCATAATGAAGGATCCCACACACCCCAGACATTCTCTCTTTTATCTTCTTCTTTTGGTAAAAAGATACAAAAGTCTGAGGTCACATAGCAACTGTCTCAAGAACAGCTTCTTCCTTGCTGCTGTCGAACTTTTGAATGGACCTACTCTGCATTAAGTTGCTATTTCTCTAAGCCCTAGCTATGATTGTAACACTACATTCTGCACTCACTTGTTTCCTTCCTATGAATGGTATGCTTTGTCTGTATAGTCTGCAAGAAACAACACTTTTCACTGTATGTTAATACATGTGACAATAAATCAAATCAAATTAAATGTTAACAATTCATTTGTAACAAAGAGACTGAGTGAATTTCACAAGAGGTTCTGATTATCTGAAGTTTTAGTTCAGTATTTGAGTTTCTGTAGGATCCAATCCTGTCAAAGGTTGTATGTTACCAGCCATCTGAAAAGTTGTTAAACTCGTTGCAACATACAGTGTGAAAATTTGAAGCATTGTCCTGCTTGTATCAGCATTTGAGCCAGCAGGAACGTGACAGGTCAAATGGCCTCCTTCTGTGCTGTATCTATCCTGTGATATTTCTTCCTTACTGGTACATTATCAGACACAGTTTGAGCGAAAGGAGATTTCAGCACGGGGCTGACAGCTTGCCCAGTGAGATAGGTTTCAAAAATTGTCTGAAAGGTGGTAGGAAAGGAGAAGATGTTTAGTGAGGAAAGCCCAGAGGATGCAGGTAGCTGGAAGAATGCGGTGATGGAAGAGTAAATAGTTATTAAATGGTAATGTTCCTAATGAACACCCAGTGAGCTCATAAACTTCTGTCAAAATGAAACGCAAGTGGCCTTCGAGAGAACATAACCACAATGACTTGTTTGCTATTGAAAGTTGCCTTTGAAAATGTTCTTTGTCCACACACTTACTTCACGTTACCCTGAGTGTGAGATAACTCCTCAGTCAAGTTACAAACCTTTCTAAATGCTGGTGGAACATTTTTTTACTCTTTTGTAACCACCCACTCACTTCCTGTCTGCCTTCCTACCACAGCGCTTTACAATAAACTGCCACGTAGCCATTCGGAGTTTGAGAATATAGCAGCAACAAACATTGCAAGAAAGGGTTAGTTGACCTATAGATCACATGTGGTTAGAGAATGGTATTGGTTTCTTCTCTCTGCCTCCACGAAGCTGTGTTTTTTAACCGGAACGAGGTGGTTGGCTATTGCATAACCGCGACCAAAAACAAGATTATTTACAATAAGTCCTTTCATTGATTGTTTACTGTAAGAATGAGTATTTTGCACGTTAAACCACACACTAACCCCAAAGAAAAGTACACGTGAAAACCTAGCTTGCTTTCACCTTCATCTCCTGATGGAGGGAGAGAGGTTTTGTACAAGGCGCACTGTGCTCCACTCTGTACGAGCCACACACAAAACGATATCAGAAAAGGTTCAGTGTTGACTGAGTGAGATGGCGCCCAGGTTGGGAGTGGGATTTACTCAGAAAAAGTTTGAGAAACAGCAGCTGCATTCATTTGGACAAGAGGAAAATACAAAAGGGTAAATGTCGAATGGATCTTTCCATAGTCAATATCTTTTCCCCAAGGTAAGGGAGTCTAAAACTAGAAGGCATAGGTTTAAGGTGAGAGGGGAGAGATGCAGAAGGGTCCAGAGGGGCAATTTTTTCACACAGAGGGTGATGAGTGTCTGGAACAAGCTGCCAGAGGTAGTAGTAGAGGTGGGTTTAATTTTGACTTTTAAAAAGCATTTAGACAGTTACATGGGTAAGATGGGTATAGAGGGATATGGGCTAAATGTGGGCAACTGGGACTCTCTTAGGGGTTAAAAGAGGGAATGTCATGAACAAGTTGGGATGAAGGGCCTGTTTCCATACTGTAAACCTGTAAACGTCTATAGACCGATGGTGAAATGATATCAAAGACAAACAGGCATTCAGGATCAGGGACAGAAGCTAAAATCAAATCAAATTGCCCGTGGCTGTCTAAATTCTGGGAATTGATATAATTTCTCCTTGTAATCAGAGTATCAATCTATACTCTACTCCCATCCTGGTCAATAAATCCCTTCCCACAGTTATTGACAGTAACTCCAGATATAGATCTATCCTCTCCACATTCCCCTGACCCACAAATCCCCACCCCCACCATTCCATTGGCCTTTCTGTTTATTTTCTGTACCTGTTCACGACTGTTTTGTGTACCTGGAGCCCAAATCTCTCTGGACCTCCATCGTATCTGGCCTGCCTCCGTTGTTTACAGTTTAATAAGCTGCTTTACTGATATCCATCTGCCACATTTCTGCCTTTTTATCTAATAGACCAGGATTAATTCAATGGCTGGAATTTACTACCCCACCATCTCGGGAATTGGAGCGGGCAGGGGGGAAAGAGCGGGAAGATCCGTTGACCTTGGGATTTGGGATAAGCAGTGCTGTAAATCCTGCCCTGATGATTCCATCAATGGCAGTTACAAAGCAGCCCTTTTATATCAATGACAAATATAGGATCGAGATTACTATGTCCCATCATTTAAATCTGAACAGGTACTTGTCAGTCTTCACAGTGAAGACACAAATAACATGCCAAAGATTGATGACCGGAAAACTAAGGCAGGTGAGGACCTAGAAACTATCATTATCACTAAATAAGCAGTGTTGGATAAGCTAATGGGGCTAAAGATGGTTAAATCTCCTGGTCCTGATGGAATGCATCCCAGAGTAATAAACGAGATGGTGGCAGAAACAGTAAATAGACTAATGGTAATTTACCAACATTTCCTGGACTCTTTGGGGCGGGTTGGTTCCCACAGATTGGAAAACAGCAAATATGATGCCACTGTTTAGAAAAGGTGAAAAGAGGTGGGTAACTATAGACCAGTTAGCTTAACTTTTGTAGTCGGGAAAATGCTTGAATCTATCATCAAGGAAGAAATAGCAAGACATCTGGATATAAATTGTCCCATTGGTAAGACACAGTATAGATTTATGAGGGGAAGGTCATGTCTGACTAATTTACTGGAACACTGAAGACATTACATGTGCAGTGGACAATGGGGAACCTGTGGATGTGGTGTATCTGGATTTCCAGAAGGCATTTGCTGCACCAAACACTGCTCCATAAGATAGGGGTGCACAGTGTTATGGGTAATGTATTAGCATGGATAGAGGATTGGTTAACTAACAGAAAGTAAAGAGTGAGGGTAAATGGGTCTTTTTCTGGTTGGTGATCAGTGACCAGGCTGATTCGGGGGATGGCAGGACTGATGTATGAGGAGAGATAGATGAGGTTAGGATTGTTTTTGCTGGAGCTCAGGCAAATGAGGGGAGACCCTCATAGAGACTTTTAAAATTCTAGATGGGGTAGATGCAGGAAGGATGTTCCCAATGATGGGGGGAGTGCAGAACCAGGGGTCTGAGGGTTCAGGGTAGACCATTTAGGAGGAGACATTTCTTTACTCAGAGTTGGTGATCCTTTGGAATTCATTACCACAGGAAGTAGTTAATGCCAAAACATTGAATGTCTTCAAAAATGGCTGGATATAGCACTTAGAGCAAATGGGATCAAAGGTTGTGGGGAAAAAGCAGGTTAGGCTATTGAGATGGGCGATCAGCCAGGGACAGCTTTGGCTCACTCAAGGATAGGGGAGGAAATCTTTGCATGGAGCCAGAGGAAATGGGCAAGGTATTAAACGAGTACCTTGCGCTAGTATTCACCAAAGAGAAGGACTTGGTGAATGATGAGTCTGGAAAAAGATGTGTAGATAATTTGGGACATGTTGAGATCAGAAAGGAGGTAGTATGGGGATTCTTGAGAAACATTAAGGTAGACAAGTCTCCAGGGCCTGATGGGATATACTCCGGAATATGAAAGAGGCAAGGGAGGAAATTGCTGGGGCACTGAGAGAAATTGTTATATCCTCACTGGCTACAGGAGAGGTACAGTAAGAAGCCTCACAACACAAGGTTAAAGTTTCCACTTGGAGAAGGAGCCTGAGATCCTGAAAGCTTGTGCTGCCAAATAATCTTGTTGGACTTTAACCTGGTGTTGTGAGACTTCTTACTGTGCTTACCGCAGTCCAACACCAGCATCTCCACATTACAGGGGAGGTCCCAGAGGATTGGAGAATAGTCAGTGTTGTTCCTTTGTTTAAGACGAGTAGCAGGAATAATCCAGGTAATTACAGGCTGCTGAGCCTTACATCAGTGGTAGGGAAATTATTGGAGAGGATTCTTCGAGACAGGATTTATTCCCAGTTGGAAATAAGTGGACATATTAGTGAGAAGCAGGTGGTTTTGTGAAGAGGAGAATGTCGTGTTTCACAAGATTGATGGAGTTTTTTGAGGAAGTGACGAAGATGATTGATGAGGATAGGACAATGGATGTTGTCTACATGGATTTCAGTAAAGCCTTTGACAAGGTCCCTCATGGCAGACTGGTGCAGAAGGTGAAGTCACCTGGGATCAGAGGTGAGCTAGCAAGGTGGATACAAAACTGACTCGGTCAAAGAAGGCAGAGGGTAGCAGTGGAAGGTGCGTTTCTGAATGGAGGGCTGTGATGTGATGTTCCTCAGGAATCAGTGCTGGGACCTTTGCTGTTTACAATATATATAAATAATTTGAAGGAAAATGTAAGTGGATTGATTAGTACGTTTGCAGACAACACAAAGGTTGGTGGATTTGCAGATAGCAATGAGGACCCTCAGAGGATACAGTAGGATAGATCAGTTGTAGACTTGGGCAGAAAGATGGCAGATGGAGTTTAATCCAGACAAATGTGAGGTAATGCAGTTTGGAAGGTCTAATACAGATAGGAAATATACAGTAAATGGCAGAATCCTTAGGAGTATCGACAAGAAGAGGGATCTGGGTGTACAGGTACACAGGTCACTGAAAGTGGCAATGTAGGTGGAGACAATAGTCAAGAAGGCATACAGCATGCTTGCCTTCATCGGCCAGGGTATTGAATTTAAAAATTGCAGCTTTATAGAACCTTATTTAGGTAGTACTTTTGGAATATAGTGTTCAATCCTGGTCGCCACACTACCAGAAGGATGTAGAAGCTTTGAAGAGGGCACAGAAAAGATTTACCAGGATGTTGCCTGGTACGGAGGGCATTAGATATCAGGAGAGGTTGGAGAAACTTGGTTTGTTCTCATTAGAACAAGGGAGGTTAAGGGGAGACCTGATAGCAATCTACAAGACTGAGAGGAATTGACAAAGTGGACAGTCGGAAGCTTTTCCCCGGGTGGAACCAGAGAACTTCTCAATTCATCAAATGGACTGTACAGCAGCCTCAGGTAACTGAGATGGGAGTTGGGTTTGAGAAAACCCACTAACACCTCTACTTTCTCAGAAGACTAAGGAAATTTGGCATGTCATCAACGACTCTCGCCAACTTTTACAGATGCACCATAGAAAGCATTCTTTCTGGTTGTATCACAGCTTGGTATGGGCTTTTGCTCTGCCCAAGACTCCAAGGAACTACAAAAGGTCACGAATGTAGCCCAATCCATCACGCAAACCAATCTCCCATCCATTGACTCTGTCTACACTTCCTGCTGTCTCGGCAAAGCAGCCAGCATAATCAAGGACCCCACACACCCCAAATATTCTCTCTTCCACCTTCTTCCATTGGGAAATAATACAAAAATCTGAAGTCACGTATCAACCAACTCAAGAACAGCTTCTTTCCTGCTGCTGTCAGACTTTTGAATGGACTTACCTCGCATTAAGTTGATCTTTCTCTACACCCCAGCTGTGACTGTAACACTACATTCTGCACTGTCTCGTTATTTTGTCTATGAATGGTATGCTTTGTCTGCTAGCACACAAGAAACAATACTTTTCACTTATGTTAATACCTGTGGCAATAATAAATCAAATCAAATCAAAAGGAAGGGTCAATTACTAGGGGCCAGAGGTTTAAGGCGCGAGGCAGATTTTTTATACAGAGAGTTGTGGGTGCCTGGAACCCGTTCCTGGGGGAGATAGTGGAAGCGGATACAATAGTGACTTTTAAGGCATTTTGACAAATACATAAATAGGATGGAAATAGAGAGATATAGTCCCTGGAAGGGTAGAGGGTTTTAGAACATAGGACATTATAGCACAGAACAGGCCCTTCGGCCTTCGCTGTTGCGCCGACCAATGTAAAAAGCAATGCCCCTCCAAACTAAACCATTCCCTTCTCTTCCATATACTTATCAACTAACCTCTTAAACGCCACCAAACTTGGCGCATCTACAACTGCTGCAGGCAGGGCATTCCACTCCCGAACCACCCTTTGGGTAAAGAACCTACCTCTGATATCCGTCCTATAACTATCACCCCTTAATTTAAAGCTGTGTCCCCTCGTGCTAGCTTTCTCCATCCTAGGAAAAAGGCTATCACTGTCCACCCTATCTAAACCTCTAATCATCTTATATGTTTCGATAAGGTCTCCTCTTAGCCGCCTCCTTTCTAACGAAAACAACCTCAAATCCCTCAGCCTCTCTTCATAAGACCTGCCCTCCATACCAGGCAACATCCTGGTAAACCTCCTCTGTACCCTCTCCAATGCCTCCACATCTTTCTTATAATGTGGGGACCAGAACTGCACACAATACTCCAAGTGCGGCCGCACTAGAGTTTTGTACAGTTGCAACATGACGTTGCGGCTCCGAAATTCAATCCCCCTACCAATAAAAGCTAAGACTCCATATGCCTTCTTAACAACCTTCTCGACTTGACTGCCTACTTTCAGGGATCTATGCACATATACACCAAGATCCCTCTGTTCATCAACACTATTAAGAATCCTACCATTAGCCCTATACTCTACACATTTATTATTCCTGCCATAGTGCATTACCTCACACTTTTCCACATTAAACTCCATTTGCCACCTCTCGGCCCAGCTCTGCAACTTGTCCAAGTCTCTCTGCAAACTATAACACCCCTCTTCACTATCTACCACTCCACCGACTTTAGTGTCATCCGCAAATTTACTAATCCATCTTTCAATACCCTCATCCAGATCATTTATAAAAATTACAAACAGCAGGGGCCCCAAAACAGACCCCTGAGGTACACCACTTGTCACCGAACTCCAAGATGAATATCTCCCATCAACCACCACCCTCTGTCTTCTATCTGCTAGCCAATTCCTAATCCAATTAGCTAAATCACCCTCTATCCCATACATCTGCATTTTCTGCAGAAGTCTTCCATGGGCCATCTTATCAAACGCCTTACTAAAGTCCATATATACCACATCAACCGCCTTACCCCCATCCACCTCTTTGGTCACTTTTTCAAAAAACTCAATGAGGTTAGTAAGGCACGACCTACCCTTCACAAAACCATGCTGACTATCCCCAATCAATTCATTTCTCTCTAAATAACTATAAATCCTATCCCTAATAATTCTCTCCAATACTTTGCCCACAACAGAAGTAAGACTCACTGGCCTATAATTCCCTGGAAGGTCTCTCTTCCCCTTCTTGAACAATGGGACCACATTCGCTATCCTCCAGTCCTCCGGAACCACACCCGGAGGACTAGTTCAGTTAGGCAGCATGGTCAGTGCAGGAGTGGAGGGCCGAAGGGCCCATTCCTGTGCTGTAATTTTCTTTGCTTTTTGTTCTTTGTTCATTTCTCACACCATCTGTCTCTGTAGTCTCTCTGAGTGAATGGACCCATTAGTGCCAATTAGCACCTAATTAACAGTACTTTTGCACTGTGCACTGATATCTGCCGGGGCCCCAGCACAAAATCTGCCAGTGCTCACTAAACTCGTAACAGAGAGAGTTCCGTTCAGTCCATCTGTCTGCTTTTGATCTGGAGCCAGCACCCTGAGTGAAGAAGATATTTGTATAATACAGAAAGCCACCATCAGTTTCTGCATTTTAAACAATACACAGCACATTGTTACAGAGAGAGTGTGAGATTATACACAGCACATTGTTACAGAGAGAGTGTGAGATTATACAGAGTACATTGTTATAGAGAGACTGTGAGACTAAACAAAGCACATTGTTATAGAGAGACTGTGAGATTAAACAAAGCACATTGTTACAGAGAGACTGTGAAATTATACACAGCACATTGTTACAGAGAGACTGTGAGATTATACACAGCACATTGTTATAGAGAGACTGTGAGATTATACACAGCACATTGTTACAGAGAGACTGTGAAATTATACACAGCACATTGTTACAGAGAGACTGTGAGATTATACACAGCACATTGTTACAGAGAGACTCTGAGATTATACAGAGAACATTGTTACAGAGAGGCTGTGAGATTATACACAGCACATTGTTACAGAGAGACTGTGAGATTATTTACACAGCACATTGTTACAGAGAGACTGTGAGATTATACACAGCACATTGTTACAGAGAGACTGTGAGATTATACACAGCACATTGTTACAGAGAGACTGTGAGATTATACACAGCACATTGTTACAGAGAGACTCTGAGATTATACAGAGAACATTGTTACAGAGAGACTGTGAGATTATACACAGCACATTGTTACAGAGAGACTGTGAGATTATACACAGCACATTGTTACAGAGAGACTGTGAGATTATACACAGCACATTGTTACAGAGAGACTGTGAGATTATACACAGCACATTGTTACAGAGAGACTGTGAGATTATACACAGCACATTGTTACAGAGAGACTCTGAGATTATACAGAGAACATTGTTACAGAGAGACTGTGAGATTATACACAGCACATTGTTACAGAGAGACTGTGAGATTAAACAAAGCACATTGTTACAAGAGACTGTGAAATTATACACAGCACATTGTTACAGAGACTGTGAATTATACACAGCACATTGTTACAGAGAGACTGTGAAATTATACACAGCACTTGTTACAGAGAGACTGTGAGAGACTGTGAGATTATACACAGCACATTGTTATAGAGAGACTGTGAAATTATACACAGCACATTGTTACAGAGAGACTGTGAGATTATACACAGCACATTGTTACAGAGAGACTGTGAGATTATACACAGCACATTGTTATAGAGAGACTGTGAGATTATACACAGCACATTGTTATAGAGAGACTGTGAGATTATACACAGCACATTGTTATAGAGAGACTGTGAGATTATACACAGCACATTGTTATAGAGAGACTGTGAGATTATACACAGCACATTGTTACAGAGGGGCTGTGAGATTATACACAGCACATTGTTACAGAGAGACTGTGAGATTATACAGAGAACATTGTTACAGAGAGGCTGTGAGATTATACACAGCACATTGTTACAGAGAGACTGAGGTTATACAGAGCACATTGTTACAGAGAGACTGTGAAATTATACAGAGCACATTGTGACAGAGAGACTGTGAGATTATACATAGCACATTGTTACAGAGAGGCTGTGAGGTTATACATAGTACATTGTTACAGAGAGGCTGTGAGGTTATACAGAGCACATTGTTACAGAGAGGCTGTGAGATTATACACAGCACATTGTTACAGAGAGGCTGTGAGATTATACAGAGCACATTGTTACAGAGAGGCTGTGAGATTATACACAGCACATTGTTATAGAGAGGCTGTGAGGTTATTCACGGCACATTGTTACAGAGAGGCTGTGAGATTATACACAGCACATTGTTACAGAGAGATTGTGAGGTTATACAGGGCACATTGTTACAGGGAGACTGTGAGATTATTCACAGCACATTGTTACAGAGAGACTGTGAGGTTATACAAAGCACATTGTTACAGAGAGACTGTGAGGTTATTCACAGCACATTGTTACAGAGAGACTGTGAGGTTATACAGAGCACATTGTTACAGAGAGGCTGTGAGATTATTCACGGCACATTGTTACAGAGAGGCTGTGAGATTATACACAGCACATTGTTACAGAGAGACTGTGAGGTTATTCACAGCACATTGTTACAGAGAGACTGTGAGGTTATACAGAGCACATTGTTACTCAGAGGCTGTGAGGTTATACAGAGCACATTGTTACAGAGAGACTGTGAGGTTATACAGAGCACATTGTTACAGAGAGACTCTGAGGTTATACACAGCACATTGTTACAGAGAGATTGTGAGATTATTCACAGCACATTGTTACAGAGAGACTCTGAGGTTATACACAGCACATTGTTACAGAGAGGCTGTGAGATTATTCACAGCACATTGTTATAGAGAGACTGTGAGATTATACAGAGAACATTGTTACAGAGAGGCTGTGAGATTATACACAGCACATTGTTACAGAGAGGCTGTGAGATTATACACAGCACATTGTTACAGAGAGACTGTGAGGTTATACAGAGCACATTGTTACAGAGAGACTGTGAGATTATACACAGCACATTGTTACAGAGAGGCTGTGAGATTATACACAGCACATTGTTACAGAGAGACTGTGAGATTATACACAGCACATTGTTACAGAGAGACTGTGAGATTATACACAGCACATTGTTACAGAGAGACTCTGAGGTTATACAGAGAACATTGTTACAGAGAGGCTGTGAGATTATACACAACACATTGTTACAGAGAGATTGTGAGGTTATACAGGGCACATTGTTACAGGGAGACTGTGAGATTATTCACAGCACATTGTTACAGAGAGATTGTGAGGTTATACAGGGCACATTGTTACAGGGAGACTGTGAGATTATACACAGCACATTGTTACAGAGAGGCTGTGAGATTATACACAGCACATTGTTACAGAGAGATTGTGAGGTTATACAGGGCACATTGTTACAGGGAGACTGTGAGATTATTCACAGCACATTGTTACAGAGAGACTGTGAGGTTATTCAGGAGGTAATGCTGCAGCTCAGGAGGTAATGCTGCAGCTTTATAGGACCCTTGTCAGACCACACTTGGAGTACTGTGCGCAGTTCTGGTCGCCTCACTATAGGAAGGACGTGGAAGCTATTGAAAGGGTGCAGAGGAGATTTACAAAGATGTTGCCTGGATTGGGAGGCATGCCTTATGAAGACAGGTTGAGGGAGATGGGACTGTTCTCCCTGGAGAGACGAAGGTTGAGAGGCGACCTGATAGAGGTTTACAAGATGTTGAGAGGAATAGATAGGGTGGACTCTCAGAGACTATTTCACAGGGCTGAAATGGTCGCGACGAGAGGGCACAGATTTAAGGTGCAGGGAAGCAAGTACAGAGGGGATGCTGGGGGAAAGTTTTTCACTCAGAGGGTGGTGAGTGAATGGAATCGGCTTCTGTCGGTGGTGGTCGAGGCGAACTCGCTGGGGTCTTTTAAAAGACTTCTGGATGAGTATATGGGATCCAATGGGATTGGGGGTTATAGATAGGTCTATGGCTGGGTAGGTTTTGATGTGTTCGGTACAACTTGTGGGCCGAAGGGCCTGTTTGTGCTGTAGTGTTCTATGCTCTAATGTTCTATGTTCCATACACAGCACATTGTTACAGAGAGACTGTGAAGTTATACAGAGCACATTGTTACAGAGAGACTGTGAGATTATACACAGCACATTGTTACAGAGAGGCTGTGAAATTATACATAGAACATAGAACATAGAACATAGAACATTACAGCACAGAACAGGCCCTTCGGCCTTCGATGTTGCGCCAACCAATATAAAAAGCAATGCCCCTCCAAACTAAACCATTCCCTTCTCTTCCATATACTTATCAACTAACCTCTTAAACGACACCAAACTTGGCGCATCTACAACTGCTGCAGGCAGGGCATTCCACTCCCGAACCACCCTTGGGTAAAGAACCTACCTCTGATATCCGTCCTATAACTATCACCCCTTAATTTAAAGCTGTGTCCCCTCGTGCGAGCTTTCTCCATCCTAGGAAAAAGGCTATCACTGTCCACCCTATCTAAACCTCTAATCATCTTATATGTTTCGATTAGGTCCCCTCTTAGCCGCCTCCTTTCGAATGAAAACAACCTCAAATCCCTCAGCCTCTCTTCATAAGACCTGCCCTCCATACCAGGCAACATCCTGGTAAACCTCCTCTGTACCCTCTCCAATGCCTCCACATCTTCTTATAATGTGGGGACCAGAACTGCACACAATACTCCAAGTGCGGCCGCACTAGAGTTTTGTACAGTTGCAACATGACGTTGCGGCTCCGAAATTCAATCCCCCTACCAATAAAAGCCAAGACTCCTTATGCCTTCTTACAGAGCACACAGTTACAGAGAGACTTTGAGGTTATACAGAGCACATTGCTATAGAGAGGCTGTGAGATTATACACAGCACATTGTTACAGAGAGACTGTGAGATTATACACAGCACATTGTTACAGAGAGACTGTGAGATTATACAGAGCACATTGTTACAGAGAGACTATGAGGTTATACAAAGTGGTGTGGAGATGCCACTGTTGGACTGGGGTGGGCACAGTAAGCAGTCTCACAACACCGGGTTAAAATCCCAGTTTTATTTGATATCACGAGCTTTTGGAGTCTCAGGCTCCTTCTTCAGTAGTGGGAGTTCTGTTTACAAACTGAGCATATAAAGATACAAACTCAATTTACAGTATTATGGTTAGAATGTGAGTCTTTACAAGTAATCAAGTCTTAAAGGTACAGAAAGAATGAATGGAGAGAGAGTTAAACACAAGTTAAAGAGATGTGAATTGCCTCCAACCAGGACAGTTAGTGAGATTTTGCCAGCCCAGACAAGTCATGGGGGTTACAGATAGTGCGACATGAACCTGAGATCCCAATTGAGGCCGTCCTCATGTGTGCGGAACTTGGTTATCAATCTCTGCTCAATGACTCTGCGTTGTTGCGTGTCATGAGAGAACGCTTACCTGAAAATCAGAGACCGAATGCCCGTGACTGCTGAAGTGTTCAGCAAAAGGAAGGGAACAGTCTTGCCTGGTGATTGTCGAGCGATGTTCATTCATCCATTGTCATAGCGTCTGCATGGTCTCCCCAATGTACCATGCTTTGGGACATCCTTTCCTGCAGTGTATCAGGTAGACAACGTTGACTGAGTTGCAAGACTATGTACCGTATACCTAGTGAATGGTGTTCTCATGTGAGATGATGGCATCTGTGTCAATGATCCAGCATGTTTTGCAGAGGTTGCTGTGGCAGGGTTATATGGTGTTGTGGTCTCTGTTCTCCTGAAGATTGGGTAGTTTGCTGCGAACAATGATCTGTTTGAGGTTGTGCAGTTGTTTCAAGGGAAGAAG
Source organism: Sphyrna mokarran (assembly GCA_024679065.1). Lineage (NCBI taxonomy): Eukaryota > Metazoa > Chordata > Chondrichthyes > Carcharhiniformes > Carcharhinidae > Sphyrna > Sphyrna mokarran. The sequence goes on from JAGIQG010000016.1 coordinate 71,927,111, forward strand.
TGGTGGTGTGGGAATGGCTTTGGCGTGATATTCATCTTCATCAATGACATGTTGAAGATTCCAGAGAAGATGTCGTAGCTTTTCTGCTCCGGGAAAATACTGGATAATGAAGGTACTCTGTCCACCGTGTCCCGTGTTTGTCTTCCGAGGAGGTCAGTGCAGTTTTTCGCTGTGGTGCGTTGGAACTGTCGATTGATGAGTTGAATGCCATATCCTGTTCTTATGAGGGTATCTTTCAGTATCTGGAGGTGTCTGTTGCTATCCTCCTCATCTGAGCAGATCCTGTTTACATGGAGGGCTTGTCCATAGAGGATAGTTTCTTTAACGTGTTTAGGATGGAAGCTGGAGAAGCAGAATAGCCCACGGTGAGTCTTCTATTGCAGTGGGATAGAATTTGTCGATATCATCATACAGTTGGTTCAATGATTGTTCACCATGAGTCCAAAGGAAGAAAATGGCATAGAACATAGAACATTACAGCGCAGTACAGGCCCTTCAGCCCTCGATGTTGTGCCAACCAATGGAGAAAAAGCAATGACCCTCTAACGTAAACCATTCCATTTTCATCCATAAACCTATCCACTGACCACTTAAATGCCCCCAAACTTGGTGCATCTACAACTGCTGCAGGTAGGGCATTCCATACCCTTACCACCCTCTGGGTAAAGAACCTACCTCTGACATCCATCCTATAACTACCACCCCTTAATTTAAAGCTACGTCCCCTTGTGCTAGCCTTCTCCATCTGAGGAAAAAGACTATCACTGTCCACCCTGTCTAATCCTCTGATCATCTTATATGTTTCAATAAGGTCTCCTCTTAGCTGCCTTCTAGTTAGTTAGGTTAGTTGATAAGTATATGGAAGAGAAGAGAACGGTTTAGTTTGGAGGGGCATTGCTTTTTATATTGGTCGGCGCAACATCGAAGGCCGAAGGGCCTGTTCTGTGCTGTAGTGTTCTATGTTCTATGTTCTATGTTCTCTCTAATGAAAATAACCTCAAATCCCTCAGCCTTTCCTCATAAGACCTGCTCTCCATACCAGGCAACATCCTGGTAAACCTCCTCTGTACCCTCTCCAATGCCTCCGCATCTTTCTTATAATGCGGGGACCAGAACTGTGCACAATACTCCAAGTGCGGCCGCACCAGAGTTTTGTACAGTTGCAACATGACGTTGCGGTTTCGAAATTCAATCCCCCTACCAATAAAAGCCAAGACTCCGTATGCCTTCTTAACAACCTTATCGACTTGATTGCCAACTTTCGGGGATCTATGCACATATACACCAAGATCCCTCTGTTCTTCAACACTATTAAGAGTCCTACCATTAGCCCTGTACTCTACACATTTGTTATTCCTGCCAAAGTGAATTACCTCACACTTTTCCGCATTAAACTCCATTTGCCACCTCTCGGCCCAGCTCTGCAACTTGTCCAAGACTCTCTGCAAACTATAACAACCCTCTTCACTATCTACCACTCCTCCGACTTTGGTGTCATCCGCAAATTTACTAATCCATCCTTCAATACCCTCATCCAGATCATTTATAAAAATTGCAAACAGCAGGGGCCCCAAAACAGATCCCTGAGGTACACCACTTGTCACCGAACTCCACGATGAATATCTCCCATCAACCACCACCTCTGTCTTCTATCTGCTAGCCAATTCCTAATCCAATTAGCTAAATCACCCTCTATCCCATACATCTGCATTTTCTGCAGAAGCCTTCCATGGGGAACCTTATCGAACGCCTTACTAAAGTCCATATATACCACATCAACTGCCTTACCCCCATCCACCTCTTTGGTCACCTTTTCAAAAAACTCATCAATGTATCTAGTGTATAGCCTTGGTTGAAGATCCCGTGCAGTGAAGAGGTCTTATTTAAATCTGTGCATGAAGATGTTGGTGTATTAAGGTGCGAATTTGGTCCCCATGAATGTTCCGTATATCTAGATGAAAAACTGGTTGTTGAAGGTGAAGACATTGTGGTTTAGGATGAAGTGGATGAGTATAATATTGCATCTGGAAACTGGCAGTTGTTGGCGCAGAGTACAGAGGCAGTTGCAGCAATACCATCGTCGTAGGGAACACTGATGCTGAGACATCCATTGTATGAGGAATGTCCCTGATTCAATGCTCTGTGTGTGATGAATTTCTATAGGAAGTTCGACAGAGCACATTGTTACAGAGAGGCTGGGATGAGGTTGCTCTATCTGTTGTCTGAGATCACTAAAAGTCAATTAGTATTGGAATCTATTGGGTTGTTTCTCTTCAAGCTCCCGCCAATCACTGCCCTTTGACTCTGTTCCAGCTGCTCCATCCCCGCCCCTCATGAGGTAAATAATCCGACACAATCCCCTCTCTCTTCAGCTCTGAAGAAGAGTCAGACAGATTTGAAACACTAACTGTGATTCTCTCTCCACAGACACTGTCAGATCTGTTGAATTTTCCTAGCATTTTCTGTTTGTGTTTCAGATTTCCAGCATCTGCAGTATTTTATTTTGATTTTAGCTTTTATTTTAAAGATTTGATTTACATTCACCTCATTATCCACACCTTCTCCTTTGCTGCCTCACACTTCCTCCTGAATCAACAACCATTTTAATATGCTGATTCTTGTTTTCAAATCACTCCATATTCTCTCCCCTCCCTATCTCTGTCACTCCCTCCAGCTCTCCCTCCCTATCTCTGTCACTCCCTCCAGTCTCCCTCCCTATCTCTGTCACTCCCTCCAGCTCTCCCTCCCTATCTCTGTCACTCCCTCCAGTCTCCCTCCCTATCTTTGTCACTCCCTCCAGCTCTCCCTCCCTATCTCTGTCACTCCCTCCAGTCTCCCTCCCTATCTCTGTCACTCCCTCCAGCTCTCCCTCCCTATCTCTGTCACTCCCTCCGGCCTCCCTCCCTGTCTCTGTCACTCCCTCCAGCTCTCCCTCCCTATCTCTGTCACTCCCTCCAGCCTCCCTCCCTGTCTCTGTCACTCCCTCCAGTTTTCCCTCCCTATCTCTGTCACTCCCTCCAGCCTCCCTCCCTATCTCTGTCACTCCCTCCAGCCTCCCTCCCTATCTCTGTCACTCCCTCCAGCTCTCCCTCCCTGTCTCTGTCACTCCCTCCAGTCTCCCTCCCTATCTCTGTCACTCTCTCTAGTCTCCCTCCCTATCTCTGTCACTCTCTCTAGTGTCCCTCCCTATCAGTTCCACATTTCAATTTCATTTAGTACGACCTCTATATCTTTTATGCCCTTCTCCAGAAAGAGCTATTAATCACACAGTTTTTAAAACTGATTTAATATCTTTTCTTATTTATTCCTGGGAGCTGGGCGTTGCTGGCTGGGCCGGTATTTATCACCCATCCCTAGTTGCCCTTGGTGCTGGTGAGCTGCCTTCTTGAATCGCTGCAGTCCATGTTCTGTGGGTTGACCCCCACAATGCCGTTAGGGAGGGAATTCCAGGATTTTGATCCAGTGACTGTGAAGGAACAGCGATATATTTCCAAGTCAGGATGGTGAGTGGCTCGGAGGGGATCTCACAGATGGTGGCGTTCCCGTGTATCTGATACCCTTGTCCTTCTAGATGGAAGTCGATGTGAGTTTGGAAGGTGCTGAGGTATTTTATCTGCAAATGCATCTTGTAGATAGAACACACTGCTGCCACTAGTGAATCCAATCAAGCGGGGCTGCTTTGTCCTGGATGCTATTAAGTGTTGTTGAAGTTGCTCCCATCCAGGCAGGTGGACTCGTGCCTTGTAGATGGTGGAAGGCTTTGGGGAGTCAGGAGGTGAGTTATTCCCCGCAGTATTCCCAGCTCTAACCTGTTCTGTGTTTATGTGGCTGAGTCCAGGGTGTGGGGAGTATCTGAGGGCACAGAGTTTAATTAGTGGACAAGAACTCCAGAGATTAGAGTTCAAATCCTATCACAGCTGTTGGAAAATATAAATTCAATTAGAAAATTAAATAAATCTTCAGTGATGGTGATCACTACATTACTGGACTGTCAGAAAAACCAATTAGACTCATTAATATCCTTCAGAGAAGGAAATCTGCCATCCTTACCCTGTCTGGCCTACAAATGATTCCAGAGCCACAACAATGTGGCTGAATCTTAACTGCCCTCTTAATGTTCCAGCAAACCACTCAGTTATATTGACAAAGGCAGCTCACCATCACCTTCCCCAGGGCAATTAGGGATGGGCAGTAATTCTGACCTTGTTAGTGATACCCATATTTTGTGAATGAATGACATTAAAAACAAACAATTGCTTTTCATATAGAAATGTTTCCTAACTCCCCTCCTGAAATGCTCAAGCTCTGATTTAAGATTGTATATCTTTGCTCTTGGAAAAGTCACCATAGTCCCAAAGGGAGAGAGCAATTTATCCAGAGGGTCACCACACCTCAGGCAAAGGGCAAGATTGAGAAGGTGGGACCTTCATGGATAACCTCAGTCGGTGTGGAGATTGAACACATGCTATTGGCATCACCAAGCGTTACACCAACTGAGCTAAACCAGTTCCCGAGTCCTTGCCCCAACAAACCACCCAGTTGTATCAATCGCTACAAAGTCTCAGCGTTTACAAGAAGGCAATTCACCACGGCCTTCTCAAGGGGCAATTAGGGATGGGTAATAAATGCTGGCCCAGCCAGTGACGTCACATCCCATGAATGAATAAAAATGTTTCTCTCTATCGATTCCATCAATTCCTTTGCAAATTTTTAAAACAGTCACCAGTTTACCTCCCATATTACAGAGAATGAAGACTTTATTTAATTTTATCTCTTAATCTGACTGTTAGAGTCCTCTTAACTGAGCTCTTTAAATTTCTCCACTTATCCCTTTGTGTTTAGAAAAGGAGGGTTTTTTAATTCACATTATTGTATTTCAGTAATTAGGAATCATTTAACATTATGTTAATCAATCATTGCTTTTTGTTTTACTGAAATGAGATGGAGAGAATGAAGAGGGAAATCTCAATTTCTCAGTTAATAATGAGATTCAGAGAGTGAACACAGAAACTAATTCCAGGAGGAGGCATTCGGCCCTTTGGGCCTGCACCATCAGTCAATATGATCATGGCTGATCATACACTGTCAGTATCCCATTCCCGCTTTCTGTCCATATCCCTGATCCCTTTAGCCAAAAGGGCCATGTCCAGCTCCCTCTTGAACATATTTAATGAACTCTTTCTGTGGTAGAGAATTCCATAAGTTCACAACTCTGAGTGAAGAAGTTCTTCCCCATCTCAGACCTGAATGACTTACTCCTTATTCTGAGACTGTAACCCTGAATTCTGGACTTCCCCAACATTGGGAAATTCTTCCTGCTTCCAGCCTGTCCAGTCCCATCAGGATTTTATATGTTTCTGCGATCCCCCCTTGTTCTTGTAGATTCCAGTGAGTACCAGCCCAAGTCAATCTAATCTCTCTTCCTATGTCAGTCCTGCTGTTCCAGGGGAATCTGGCACTGATCTTTCTAAATAATTGAACTCTATTAGATTGTTCTTTGTTCGGACAATAGTGATACATTTTCTATTTCCTGTCAATGCGTGTAAAATCTGAGAATGTAAACATAGGACCAAGGTAGACCATTCAATCCATCGAGTTTGCTCCACCATACAGGGATACGAATTACATGGAGGCAAAAGGTCTTTATTTTAGAATGGCATCACCGGTTGGCACAGACCTTGGTGGGCCGACTGGCCTGTTCCTGTGCTGCACTGTTTCCACTTCTTCCCCATATCTCTTCATTCCTTGAGAGACCAAAATCTGTCTCAATCTTCAATAAATCCAGTGCCTCCCCCCCCTCAGTGCCTCGTTGAGTCAATCCATATTGGCAGTGGGGTGGGGGTGAGGAATGGGGGTTGCAGGGGCAGTGGTGATGCTGA